>JARYHS010013630.1:215758343-215802211 GCA_031002005.1 Vandiemenella viatica
GAATGGGCCAGCGAAGTCGAGGTGAATGCGTTCCCAGGGTCCGGACGGTGCCGGCCAAGAAAGGAACTTTTGAGGAGGGCGGGGCAGTTGTCAGGCACAGATGGTACAGCGCCGCACCATCTCCGTGACATCCGTGGTAAGGCCGATCCAGAATACGTGGCGTCTGGCAAGGGATTTGGTGCGGGCAATTCCCCAGTGTCCTTGGTGGAGAGTTTGGAGGATTGTCGGCTGTAGGGATCTCGGAACGACGACCCTCGGGGTGGAATTTGGTTCTGTGCGGAGAAGCACTCCCTCTACTACTGAGAGCTGGTGGCGGATGGAGTAGTAGAACTGGAGGTCTTGATGATGGCGTGGAGGGGAACGTGTTTGCCAACCGTGTTGGATGTGGTGTCGGATGACACGGAGGAGGGGGTCCTCCACTGTGGCTGCAGCGACTTTTGAGGCCGTAACTGGAAATGTCTTCAGTGCTTCTTGTATGTCATCGTCGATCTGGAACACAAGAAGTTCCGAATTGTCGAAGGCAAGGTCTGGTCCCTGCGGTAGTCTGGATAAGGCGTCTGCATTGGCATGCCTGGAGGTGGTACGGAAATGCATGGTATATCTGAACTGGGACAGGAATAGTGCCCAACGCTGGATGCGGTGGGATGTTTTGGTAGGCAGACGTGTAGACGGATCAAATAGTGATAGGAGTGGCTTGTGGTCGGTAATGAGATGAAAAGAAATCCCTTATAAAATGGAATAGAATTTGGAGCAGGCAAAAACAATAGCTAGCGCCTCTTTCTCGATTTGAGAATATTTAAGCTGGGCGGCCGATAGGGCTTTGGAGATGTAAGCTACGGGGCGTTCCGTGCCATCTGGTAATTTATGAGACAGAACTGCCCCCACACCGTAATCGGATGCATCTGTGGCAAGTATCAAGGGAAGGTTTGGAGTATATGGCATGAGGCATGCTGCGGACTTGAGCTGCTGTTTAAGGGTGTGGAATGCGGTCTCGCAAGCTGGGGTCCAACGGAACGGAACATTCTTGCGACAGAGGTGGTACAGGGGTGCTGCCACTAGTGCTGCCGAGGGTATAAATTTTCTGTAGTATGAAATCTTGCCTAAAAAAGATTTCAACTGATGTAGATCCTGAGGCCGAGGTAAGTTGGAAATAGCGTCCACATAGGAAAATGCTGGGGAAATGCCTTCCTGAGCGATGATGTGACCCAGGTAGGAAATGGATTGTTGAAAAAATTGACACTTGGAAAGGTTGCATTTCAAACCTGCTGCACGGAGGCGGAGGAAGAGTAGGCGGAGGTTGGTCATGTGTTCGGCAGCGGAGGGTCCTGTGACGACTATGTCGTCGAGATAATTGATGCATCCCGGAATATCCTGGAGAAGTTGTTCGAGATACCGTTGAAAAATCGCTGGAGCACTGGCCAAGCCGAACATGAGCCGGTTGAGTTGGAAGAGGCCAGAGGGAGTGTTGATGACTGTGTATTGTTGGGACTGGATATCCAAAGGGATTTGAAGGTATGCTTCTGCCAGGTCAATTTTTGTAAAGTAGGTACCTCCTGCTAGTTTACGGAAGAGGTCGTCCGGTCTCGGAAGTGGATAGTCGTCTACCAGCAGATGCGGGTTGACGGTGGTTTTAAAGTCACCACAGAGACGTAAGCGGCGTCCTGGCTTCTGAACTATGACCAACGGCGTGGCCCAGGGGCTGAACCGCACCGGCTGGAGGATCCCTTCGTCTTGGAGGCGTTGAAGTTCTTCCTGAAGTGGTTGTTGATGCGCTACGGGTACCTGGCGTGCCCGGAAGTATCGAGGCCGTACGTCCGGCCGGAGTTGGAGTGATGCTTCGAAGTCCTTTGCACAGCCGACGCCTGGTGAGAACAGGTCCTGAAACTCGGTGCAAAGGGCGTCCACTTCAGGAAAAGGAACATGCTGAGATACGAGGTGTATGTTATCCTCAATTGAAAATCCGAATAAGCGGAAAGCGTCCAGTCCAAATAAGTCTGCTGTGAGAGAACTGTTAACTACTAAAAAGGGGACTGAACGATGTACAGACTTATACATGACGTTTGCTGTGAATTGTCCCAGGAGTGCTATTTCCTGTTTGTTGTATGTCAGGAGGCGCTTGGGGGCCGGCGAGAGGGGGGGGCGAGCCTATTTGCACATAAGTAGTATAATTAAGCAATGAGACTGCTGCTCTTGTGTCGACTTGTAGGCACAGAGGCTTGCCATTGACCGTAACGTCGATAAAAAGTTTGGATGCTGTGGAAGTGTCTACCTGATTGATATCCATAGGTGCGCCGCTCAACCCGTCTTGGTAAGACCCTGGGCGGCGAGAGCCGGGATTGGCAGTGGTGGTGTTGGTGCGGCAGACGGACGCCAGGTGTCCCTCCTTGCCGCAACGTGAGCATTCAGCCCAACGATCCGGACAATTTTCCCTCTCATGTGCTGAATAACAGGCGGGGCAGGAGGGCAGGCGGAGCGGGCTGCGGCGTCGGCGCTGCGGGATCCGCTGCTGCTGCCGAGACTTGGTACCCCGGCCGGAACGGGCCGGTTCGATGTCCTTCTGAGGAAGCGGTCCCCGGTTGTGGTGTCGGGAAGAGCGCGACTGGGAGCTCTGGATGGCGGCGACATCCTCCGTGTCCTCTACGTCGGTTCGGATTGCGGCCACATCCGCCCAGGACTCCAGGCGGCGATCTGCGGCCGTAGATATTTCGAATTTGTAGGCAAGTTCGATGACCTGCTCCAGGGATGGGTCCTCTAACTTGAGGGCGTCATGCCGGAATGCGGCATCTGGTGCAGCCTGTATGATGTGATCACACACCATGTCGTCGGCGTAGGATTCGTGGGAACGACGAGTTTGAAACTTACATTTTCTGCTAAGGCCTTGGAGTTCGGCCGCCCACTGGCGATACGTCTGATCGGGCTTCTTCCGGCATTGATAGAATTCGACGCGGGCCGCGACGACATGGTACCGGCGTCTGTAGTATGCATTCAGTGTCGTACAGATGGTCGTGAAGGTGAGGGTGTCGGGGTCTTGTGGCTGAAGTTTGGTGAGCAAGACATACATCTTCGATTGGTTCCAGGAAAGGAAATATGCACGCTGGTCTTCTTCTTTGGATATGTGATGAATTGCGAAGTGTTGTCTTATGCGCTTCTCGTAGGTCTCCCATTCCTCGACGTCGTCGTTGAATGCTGGGAACGGAGGCGGGGCCGTGGGGTGGCGGAGATTCTTGACTTCCGCAATCAGTTGTCTCTGAGATTCTGCGAACATTGCTGTGAACTGATGTAGAAGTCCTTGGAGGAACTGTTGCCATTCCGTAGGTGCTGCTGGCGTAGCCATGATGGTCGAGAGTTCTTATCCCAACCTTGTCGCCACTGAAGTGAACTACACTTAACGGTTCCTTGAGGTTTATTACTCTGTACACAAAACAACTGGTAAACCATAAACAAAGGTGGGTACAGTTATCAAATGACCGTCGAGAATTTTAGCCTGGTCCTGATCCAGGGTAGAGTGACGGCTTCTACTTCTCGCGAACTTCCGGTGGTCTTCTGTAGTTGACGCTGGTTCAGCGGTCAGGCTGGAACTGTCGGTGGAGCTGCCGGCTACGCTTATATAGGCGGCCTGGCGCAGGAATTCCGTTGTGTGGTAGTTCGGCGACCTCTGTAAGAAATAGTCCCACTTAGCCTCTAGATGATTCTATTTATTTTCCTGGTTTGTTTTGATGCCTCTGCGCCTGTTTGGAGTCGTATATGTATCCCGGCGTGCAGGCGCGTTGTGTGTGAGGTCTGCCTGGCAGGGGCCTTTACTGGCAGACTGAACAGTTATTTCATTATAAAACGAGATACCTATCACAATGTCCTTCTGGAAACTGCGTTTTTACTTCAACGTTTTAACCAGTTTCTCAAACTATCGGATTCTTCAACATGTAGTGGAATCATGTTGGCAACAAAAAGGTTTACGATACATCGATCAACACCAGCTAAGAATACGTCTATGCCGGTAGCTGCGATGCCGAATGTTTTATTGTCGTAAACTTTTATTAGCAAATGGAGGTGAAATCAAATCAATTCTACTGCTATCTACATCAGAAAAAGGCACAGCACTTGAAGAAGGTTTTAAGTTATTTTTCTTTTTTCCCACGAGTTGGGCCTGCTTTTACTTTTTCTTCAAACTGTTCAGATTTGGATATATGCATTCTCTTTGTATGTTGTTTAAGATTATTAAGCCTTGATTGTAGAAAGTTTAGGCAAACACAGTTTGCATTCATATATCAATTGTTCTCCCGGATGTGGCCAAGGATTTTTAATATTCTCGTTGCTATTGTTAGCGTTTCTGCTTCCACTAACGAATTCAAGAGTTAAGTTTCCATGAAGTAATAATGTATCGAATGTCAGTTTAATTTATTTCACTAACGAACACTAACCACTACCAATTAAAAATTAATATTTTCCTGGTAGTAAAAAAGTTAGATTATAAAAATGTCGAAATCAATCACCGATCGAATTAGAAACGAGTAGTGAGCTCCGGTTTGCAGACGTAAAATAGAAACGCTCCAAAAGTCTAGCTTTCCTGCTCATAAACACGCCATGTCATCACACTTGCACATCGTATTACCTAATTCATCCGCCATCCGACTCGCCGAAATCAAACAAACCAAATACAGCAAACACCAATATAACGGACTAAAGTTAATGGTAGTTCAATTTAATGGAACTTAAGAAGACCGTTAACGATTTTTAGGTTAACTTAAAAGTTAATTTTTTGCAATTTTGCTAACTTCGTTAATTAACGATTAACGGATTAACGGTTTTCTTCCCAGCTGTGCTAATTTTACCTGCAGCTTGTATGGTATTCCCCAGGGACCCGATCTAAGATTTGCTCTTCCCAGCATTGAGTTTTCGTCATTCGTCATAAGGAGTTGTTTGAAAGCTTTTTTTCTCTCTCTGTATGTATTGAGAACAGACCTGCCGCTAGCTGTTAGAGCGCCAGCGTGCAATCCCGATTATGCCGCCCCCTGTCTAACTACAGCCAGTGGTAGATCTAGGAAATTTCCGAACCGGGCCAAAAAACTGAGATTGCCGCCCCTTCGAACATTATTTGCCGCCCCCATTGTTGCCATCTCGAGTGTCACCGACCGCCCGAAGCAGCTGTTAAGCTAAAAAAAGGTCGCCCGCTACATAATACGCTGCAAATTTCGTTGCGGTGATAATGGAGTGGTAACTATCGCGGGGCGGCGACTGTCGATCACTCGTTTTGCCGCCCCCCCCCCCCTCGATGTGCCGCCCGCGTGCGGTGCACGCCTTGCACGACCGCTTACGGCGGGCCTGATTGAGAAGGATATACCTTCACAGAATACAGCGTTGGTATTGCCTTCTCGCCCTTCAAATGTTTGATCTTAGTCTATACAGCTGCTCGGTATATCCTGCACCCCTTTTTTATCGCGCTAGTGGGGTACTGCCCTTCATTTCTGTTTGAATCCATTTGGTCAGCTCCCTCGCAATATGATCTACGTCATTTCCCTCCATTTGGGAGACCTCCCGTAGACTAGGCTATGCCGCCCTCTTAATATTGTATCGATGTCTGATACTCTCACTGCTTTGAAGTAAGTTGCCCACATGTTCGCTGGTAAGAATTAAGTTTATATTGTATATGGTCCCCCTCTATCATTAAAGGTAGAGAGATGGTATGGTTTATTTCTTACTTAGAGTTGTAATTTGTTGATCAGATCCTTTCCTCTCTCATTCGTGTGGTCACTGTACCAAAGTACAGCATCCGCTGTAATGATTATTTTATGATTGCCCAGGCTATTGAAGATATTTCTAATATTATTTATATATAGATTTATCGGGTCTTAATATTGGAAGTACATAGACACCACTACCACGTTACACATTCTATTGCTGATTTCTACACATGTTGCCATTTATCTTTCTGGATATATAACCGAAATTGATTATGAAGAATAGTGTCTCAGCTTTGGTGACATCATATATTAAGACAGGAAATTTTCGAAATGCAGCTCTTAAAGGGCAATAGAATCAATAGTTCTTCAGCGAATTTTTGTGTCAAGAGCCATTTATCTCCCTTCATATCTAATCGATATAGATAAACGAGGTATCCTATTAAAGAGTAAAGTCGCCGCCGTGGGAACATTAAATTATAAGAAATTAATTTTTCGTAATTCAACCCTTAAAGGGAAAAAATGTCAATATTTCTAAAATGCGTTTTTTGTTTCTCGAGCCATTTATCTTTTTGGATATATAACAGAAATCGATAAATGAAGTAGGATTATGAAGATTAATGTCTCAGCTTTGGTGACATCATATACTAAGAAATAATATTTTTTTTGAATTGAACTCTTAAAGGGAAAAAGTATAAATGGTTCTTCAACGCATTTTTGTGTCGCGAGCCATTTATCTCCATTAATATACAACCGAGATAGATAAATGCGGTATCATTCTACAGATTTAAGTCTCCGCTATGGTCACATCATGATTTAAGAATGTTTTAACTATAAAAGGACAAAAATATCAGTATTTCTAAAATGCGTTTTTGTGTCTTGAGTCATTTATCTCCCTTGATAATTAAACAAAAGTGATAAACGAGGTGTCATTTTAAAGACTTAGCCTTCGGAAAGTCTTCGGTTGGTTACACCATATTGAAAGAAAGGAATTTTTCAAAATTTGACCCTTAAAGGGCAAAAGTATTAATATTTCTACAACGCACTTTTCCGTAACGAGACATTTATCTCCATTGATATCTAACCGAAATCGATAAACGGGATATCGTTTAAATTATTATAGTATCCGCTTTGGACAGATCATATTTTAAGAAAGAACTTTCTCTAAATTCAACCCTTAAGGGGCAAAAATATTATTATTTCTAAAACTTTTCTTTTTTATATCGCTTAATGCTTAAACGAAATTGATAAATGAGGTATCATTTTAAAGGCCAAGGTGTCCACTTTGGTCACACCATGTTTTATAAAAGGAATTTGCGCTTAAAGAGCATAAGTATTAATATTATTTCTACAAAATGTTTATTATTATTATTACTATTACAAGTCATTTATCTCCTTCGATACCTAACCGAAATCGATAAATGACATATCATTTTAGAGATTAAGGTCTCCAATTATGTAAAATCATAAATTAAGAAAGAGTTGTTTGGAATTTATTGCTTAAAGTGGTTACGTGTATCAAAAAGTTCAGAGCCAAGTCCTCAGATTTCAGCAGAAGTATCGGTGTTTTTACACGCTTTATATTAGCTTGACCTGTATGTATGTATGAAAGAATGTAACGGAATCTTTCAACTCAATTTTCACCCACTTCCAGATGTTCGAGTTGTTTGAAATTTTGCAAACTTATTTGGACCCGGTGACAACACAGTAATGTCATAGCTATGTCTTGATATTCTCATTTCTTTGACAGTAACAATAGAAAAATTGTTGAATGCAATGGAACCTTCCATTTCAATGTTCAATCACTTCCAGACGTCTGAATTGTTTGAAATTTCGCACATTTATTAGGAACCGGCAATAATACAACAGTTTTATACCTATGTCCTGATGTTTTTATTACTTTGACACTAAAAATATAAAAACGGTTGAGTGCAATGGAACATTTCATTTGAATGTTCATCCACTTCCTGACGTCCGAATTGTTCGAAATTTTGCACACGCATTAAGAACTGATGACAATACAAAAATTTTATAGCATCGTTCTGCTATTTTTATTACTTTGACAGTAACAATAAAAAATTGTTGAACCTAATGAAATTTTGCAATTGAATTTTAACATAATTCCATGTGCCTGAATTGTTTGAAATTTTGCACATATATTGAGAAACAATGACATCACAATAATTTCATAGCTATGTCCTAATATTCTCATTACTTTGGCAGTAAGAAGAGAAAAGTGGCTGATTATAATGGAATTTTATAATTTAATTTTAACTCAATTCCAGATGTCCAAATTGTTTGAAATTTTGCACACGTATTGAGAACCGATAACAATACAATAATTTCATATCTATGTCCTGGTATTCTGATTACTTTGACAGTAAACATAGAAAAATGGTTGAATGAAATCTTTCTTTTCAGTGTTGATCCATTTCTTGACGTCCGAATTGTATGAAATTTGGCAGAGCTATTAAGAACCGGTGTCAGTACAGTAACATTATAGCTATGTCGTGATATTCAAATTGTTTTAACGGTAATGATAGAAAAACGCTTGAATGCAAGGAAATATTTCAATTCGATGTTCCTGTTGTGTGTTCCTGTTGTACGAATTGTTTGAAATTTTGCACACGTATTAAGATCCGGTGTCAAAACAATAATTTCATATCTATGTCTCGAAATACCCATTCTGAACTGAAAAGTTAAAAATAAAAATAGTTTAAAAAACTAAAATACTCGCTTTTGTAGTAATGTAAAATAAAAGGTTAAAAATAAAATTTGAATATAAAAATTTTGTTCAACAGTGCTAGGATGTCCCACAATTCAGTATGTATAACTTTTTGAATAAACTTAAAATAACAATAAAGTCACTGATTAAAAAGTTAACTTTAATGTAAAAAAGCGTGGGGTGCTCTCTAACTATACATTATGACTCTACGTTTATGAACAGCTAACGATAAAAAAAAAAAGATTGCTGATATCATTATATCAAGCATCCCACAATTTTTTGCATTAAAGTTAATTTTTTAATCAGTGACTTTATTGTTATTTTAAGTTTATTCAAAAAGTTATACTGAATTGTGGGACATCCTAGCACTGTTGAACAAAATTTTTATATTCAAATTTTATTTTTAACCTTTTAGTTTACATTACTACAAAAGCGTGTATTTTAGTTTTTTAAACTATTTTTATTTTATACAATAAGTAGCTTTTCGGATATTTTTTTCTGTTACAGAGACATTTTTGATTTGCTATACAATCTACTTTTCATTATATTACAAGCATTCAACCTCACTATTCATGGTATTTTATTAGCGAAATTTTCGCACGGGTCGTCTAGTATATATATATTTTCTTTCATAATTTGAATGTTAAATTCCTCCCCTATTTACTTTTACGATTTACAAATTTTAATTTTAAATTCCTTAAGCGTTTTTGGTAAATAATTCATCTTTACACTTGGTAATTTTTTCCAATCCTTGACACTCTTACCAAAAAAGACAATTTTCCCATTCCCTTATTCATGAAATTGAGAGCAAGCTTGTGGTCATGGTCGCCTTTCCCCTTATATGCACTATTCCTAATTCTTTGACCATTATCCATCCAAGCCCCATCACCAACATATGACCTGTACATTCCCAGCATTCTCTTCACCCTCCTCCTTTCCTCCAATGAGTCCCAATCTAGCTCCTTTATCATATCAGTTACCGACTGGGTCCTACGATAATTTCCACAAACAAATCTAACTGCTCTTCTTTGCATACCTTTCAACTCCTGTATTTGATAACCAAACTGTGTGTCCCAAACTACACCACCGTATAATTCAAACAAAGTTTTTAAACTCAACTCCCTAACTTTTCTGTTACATCCTCTCATCACCCTCTCCAGTAAATGAAGGATTTTGTAACCTTTTCCTACCTCCTGCCCAATGTTAATCTCAGTACAAACGCCACACAGAATAGAACGCCGTCATCAAAACCAGCTGCGACCTCGCAGCACAACAGGCCCATCACCATCACAACAATATCGTGAAGAATACATTATACCACCACCAGCGCCATTAGCGGAGGTCCCACTGCCACCCTCCCCACAACGACGATACCACTTGCGCCCAAGAAAACCAGCAGTGCCAGCCGAGAGTGACGTCGAAATGGACACACCCATCAACCCTCCACCAACCACATCGGCACCCACGTCACCTCGTCCTCAATCAGGGAGTACGTTGGCGCAAACCGAGAATGATGCGGCCGGGATACTACAGCCATTCCAGCCTCATCACCCCAAGCTTCCGTCCGTACGCGCCCACTTCAGGGGGGAAGGATCTGGTATCCCGTTCCGACATCGCCGCATGCCCGGTAGAGGGCATGGATGTCAACCTCATATAGATGGCGCTGGCATCGGGCCAACCAGCGCCACCACATCATAGTTTTCCGCCGCGGCCAATCGGAGCCGACTCGCCGCACATATAAATAAAGCCCGCGCAGCTCCACTCCTCAGTTCAGTGTTCACTTGCGCTTTCGGTACTCTCTCTTACTGTGCATCGCCTCTCGGACTCTGACAGTGCTCGTTCTTGGCTACATTTTGGTACTCTCTTCGGACTCTGTGAACCTCACGCCGGACTCTGCCAGTGCGCGTTTTTGGATTACGTTTCGGCCTGCTCCTGGGACTTGTTCGGGTTGTTCGTGACCGTCTCCTGTGGACCGCCTTTCCACTGTGTGACGTTCGGCCGCTGTAAGGACATAGCATTGTCCATTTAGGGATGTCTAGTGTAGACATTGCATTTCAACCATTTCAGCTGGGGACAAACCTAATTCTTCCATGAGTGATACCAAATTGTTTGTAGATCTCTCAGGATCAAACAATTCGTTCCACATACCAAATATCTTTTAAACCAGGTGAAGTGAACTACACTTAACGGTTCCTTGAAGTTTATTACTCGGGACACAATACAACAGGTAAACCATAAACAAATGTGGGTACAGTTATCAGAAGACCGTCGAGAATTTCAGCCTGGTCCTGATCCGGGGTAGAGTGACGGCTTCTACTTCTCGCGAACTTCCGGTGGTCTTCTGTAGTTGACGCTGGTTCAGCGGTCAGGCTGGAACTGGCGGTGGAGCGGCCGGCTACGCTTATATAGGCGGCCTGGCGCAGGAATTCCGTTGTGTGGTAGTACGGCGACCTCTGTAAGAAATAGTCCCACTTAGCCTCTAGATGATTCTATTTATTTTCCTGGTTGTTTTGATGCCTCTGCGCCTGTTTGGAGTCGTATATGTATCCCGGTGTGCAGGCGCGTTGTGTGTGAGGTCTGCCTGGCAGGGGCCTTTACTGGCAGACTGAACATACCTCCCTCCCGGGGGGGGGGGGAAGCGATGTCTGCGACGTCTGCGAGGTCGTCTGCCGCGGCGCCCTGGAGCAGACTATGAAGGCTACCTCCAGGGGAGTACGGAGCTGTTCCCCTGGCGATGCGTGCCGACCTGCGTCGTGGTGCAGGTTGTGGTGGAGGTACTTGTGGAGCTAACGGCATCGGTTCGTCGGCGTCGATGGCCGGGGGCTGTACGGGGGGCGCTGAAGATGGTCCCCGCAGGTGGTCGAGAGGCTGCGGCTGAAGGGTGTCGGAGCGACCGACAGGTTGTGGCGTCGGTGGTGGCGCTGTAACTGTCCCTGAGCAACGGTTAGACGGCAGGAGTGGTGGAGGTGGCAGGGAAGGAGAGGAAGAAGTGGATGGCCGTGCCGTGGTGGAAGAGGACGGTGCCGTGGGGTAGCGGGGACGTAGTTGGTTTCGATGGCGTCGCACTATCCGGCCATCCAGGCTGACGTCGAACAGTTGGCGGCCCCGGGGCCGCTGGATGACCCCCGGAAGCCAACCGGCCCGGGAGCCAAACCCGCGGGCCCAGACTAGGGAGCCCGGGGTGAAACGGAATGGGCCCGAAGGTACCTGTACTTTGGGCGGGGGTAAGAGGAGATGGAGGAGAGTGCGAGGTTGGCGGCCATGCAGCAATTCCGCCGGGCTTTTGGCCCCCACTGGAGTGGTTCGATAGGAACTGAGGAAGAGTGTCAATGCCTCTTCGAGTTTGTGACTTGTGGTGTATTTGGTCATTTGGGTTTTGAATGTTCTGACTAGCCGTTCCGCCTCCCCGTTAGATTGGGGGTGGAAGGGCGGGGCGAGGAGGTGTTGGATATTGTAGGCGGTACAGAAGGATAGGAATTCCCGACTTCGAAATTGCGGTCCGTTATCTGTGACGATGGCGTATGGTAATCCTTCGATGGAAAAGATCTTCGTGAGGGGTGAAATGGTGACCTCTGTGGTGATTGTGGAGCAACGGACGACATATGGGAAGAGGGAAAAGGCATCCGTCACTAGGGCCACTGGTGGCCTAGGAATGGGCCAGCGAAGTCGAGGTGAATGCGTTCCCAGGGTCCGGACGGTGCCGGCCAGAAAAGGAACTTTTGAGGGGGGCGGGGCAGTTGTTGGGCACAGATGGTACAGCGCCGCACTATCTCCGTGACATCCGTGGTAAGGCCGATCCAGAATACATGGCGTCTGGCAAGGGATTTGATGCGGGCAATTCCCCAGTGTCCTTGGTGGAGAGTTTGGAGGATTGTCGGTTGTAGGGATCTCGGAACGACGACCCTCGGGGTGGAATTTGGTTCTGTGCGGAGAAGCACTCCCTCTACTACTGAGAGCTGGTGGCGGATGGAGTAGTAGAACTTGAGGTCTTGATGATGGCGTGGAGGGGAACGTGTTTGCCACCCGTGTTGGATGTGGTGTCGGATAACACTTAGGAGGGGGTCCTCCCCTGTGGCTGCCGCGACTTTTGAGGCCGTGACTGGAAATGTCTTCAGTGCTTCTTGTATGTCATCGTCGATCTGGAACACCAGAAGTTCCGACTTGTCGAAGGCAAGGTCTGGTCCATGCGGTAGTCTGGATAAGGCGTCTGCATTGGCATGCCTGGAGGTGGTACGGAAATGCATGGTATATCTGAACTGGGACAGGAATAGTGCCCAACGCTGGATGCGGTGGGATGTTTTGGTAGGCAGACGTGTGGACGGATCCAATAGTGATAGGAGTGGCTTGTGGTCGGTAATGAGATGAAAAGAAATCCCATTATAAAATGGAATAGAATTTGGAGCAGGCAAAAACAATAGCTAGCGCCTCTTTCTCGATTTGAGAATATTTAAGCTGAGCAGCCGATAGGGCTTTGGAGATGTAAGCTGGTAATTTATGAGACAGAACTGCCCCCACACCGTAATCGGATGCATCTGTGGCAAGTATCAAGGGGAGGTTTGGAGTGTATGGCATGAGGCATGCTGCGGACTTGAGCTGCTGTTTAAGGGTGTGGAATGCGGTCTCGCAAGCTGGGGTCCAACGGAACGGGACATTCTTGCGACAGAGGTGGTACAGGGGTGCTGCCACTTGTGCTGCTGAGGGTATAAATTTTCTGTAGTATGAAATCTTGCCTAAAAAAGATTTCAACTGATGTAGATCCTGAGGCCGAGGTAAGTTGGAAATAGCGTCCACATAGGAAAATGCTGGGGAAATGCCTTCCTGAGCGATGATGTGATCCAGGTAGGAAATGGATTGTTGAAAAAATTGACACTTGGAAAGGTTGCATTTCAATCCTGCTGCACGGAGGCGGAGGAAGAGTAGGCGGAGGTTGGTCATGTGTTCGGCAGCGGAGGGTCCCGTGACGACTATGTCGTCGAGATAGTTGATGCATCCCGGAATATCCTGGAGAAGTTGTTCGAGATACCGTTGAAAAATCGCTGGAGCACTGGCCAAGCCGAACATGAGCCGGTTGAGTTGGAAGAGGCCAGAGGGAGTGTTGATGACTGTGTATTGTCGGGACTGGATATCCAAAGGGATTTGAAGGTATGCTTCTGCCAGGTCAATTTTTGTAAAGTAGGTACCTCCTGCTAGTTTACGGAAGAGGTCGTCCGGTCTCGGAAGTGGATAATCGTCTACCAGCAGATGCGGGTTGACGGTGGTCTTAAAGTCACCACAGAGACGTAAGCGGCGTCCTGGCTTCTGGACTATGACCAACGGCGTGGCCCAGGGGCTGAACCGCACCGGCTGGAGGATCCCTTCGTCTTGGAGACGTTGAAGTTCTTCCTGAAGTGGTTGTTGAAGCGCTACGGGTACCTGGCGTGCCCGGAAGTATCGAGGCCGTACGTCCGGCAGGAGTTGGAGTGATGCTTCGAAGTCCTTTGCACAACCGACGCCTGGTGAGAACAGGTCCTGAAACTCGGTGCAAAGGGCGTCCACTTCAGGAAAAGGAACATGCTGAGATACGAGGTGTATGTTATCCTCAATTGAAAATCCGAATAAGCGGAAAGCGTCCAGTACAAATAAGTCTGCTGTGAGAGAACTGTTAACTACTAAAAAGGGGACTGAACGATGTACAGACTTATACATGACGTTTGCTGTGAATTGTCCCAGGAGTGCTATTTCCTGTTTGTTGTATGTCAGGAGGCGCTTGGGGGCCGGCGAGAGGGGGGGCGAGCCAATTTGCACATAAGTAGTATAATTAAGCAATGAGACTGCTGCTCCTGAGTCGACTTGTAGGCGCAGAGGCTTGCCATTGACCGTAACGTCAATAAAAAGTTTGGATGCTGTGGAAGTGTCTACCTGATTGATATCCATAGGTGCGCCGCTCAACCTGTCTTGGTAAGACCCTGGGCGGCGAGAGCCGGGATTGGCATTGGTGGTGTTGGTGCGGCAGACGGACGCCAGGTGTCCTTCCTTGCCGCAACGTGAGCATTCAGCCCAACGATCCGGTCAATTTTCCCTCTCATGCGCTGAATAACAGGCGGGGCAGGAGGGTAGGCGGAGCGGGCTGCGGCGTCGGCGCTGCGGGATCCGCTGCTGCTGCCGAGACTTGGTGCCCCTGCCGGAACGGGCCGGTTCGATGTCCTTCTGAGGAAGCGGTCCCCGGTTGTGGTGTCGGGAGGAGCGCGACTGGGAGCTCTGGATGGCGGCGACGTCCTGTGTGTCCTCTACGTCGGTTCGGATTGCGGCCACATCCGCCCAGGACTCCAGGCGGCGATCTGCGGCCGTAGATATTTCGAATTTGTAGGCAAGTTCGATGACCTGCTCCAGGGATGGGTCCTCTAACTTGAGGGCGTCATGCCGAAGTGCGGCATCTGGTGCAGCCTGTATGATGTGATCACGCACCATGTCGTCGGCGTAGGATTCGTGGGAACAACGAGTTTGAAACTTACATTTTCTGCTAAGGCCTTGGAGTTCGGCCGCCCACTGGCGATACGTCTGATCGGGCTTCTTCCGGCATTGATAGAATTCGACGCGGGCCGCGACGACATGGTACCGGCGTCTGTAGTATGCATTCAGTGTCGTACAGATGGTCGTGAAGGTGAGGGTGTCGGGGTCTTGTGGCTGAAGTTTGGTGAGCAAGACATACATCTTCGATTGGTTCCAGGAAAGGAAATATGCACGTTGGTCTTCTTCTTTGGTTATGTGGTGAATTGTGAAGTGTTGTCTTATGCGCTTCTCGTAGGTCTCCCATTCCTCGACGTCGTCGTTGAATGCTGGGAACGGAGGCGGGGCCGTGGGTTGGCGGAGATTCCTGACTTCCACATCAGTTGTCTCTGAGATTCGAAGAACTGATGTAGAAGTCCTTGGCGGAACTGTTGCCATTCCGTAGGTGCTGCTGGCGTAGCCATGATGGTCGAGAGTTCTTATCCCAACCTTGTCGCCACTGAAGTGAACTACACTTAACGGTTCCTTGAAGTTTATTACTCGGTACACAATACAACAGGTAAACCATAAACAAATGTGGGTACAGTTATCAGAAGACCGTCGAGAATTTCAGCCTGGTCCTGATCCGGGGTAGAGTGACGGCTTCTACTTCTCGCGAACTTCCGGTGGTCTTCTGTAGTTGACGCTGGTTCAGCGGTCAGGCTGGACTGGCGGCTACGCTTATATAGGCGGCCTGGCGCAGGAATTCCGTTGTGTGGTAGTACGGCGACCTCTGTAAGAAATAGTCCCACTTAGCCTCTAGATGATTCTATTTATTTTCCTGGTTGTTTTGATTCCTCTGCGCCTGTTTGGAGTCGTATATGTATCCCGGTGTGCAGGCGCGTTGTGTGTGAGGTCTGCCTGGCAGGGGCCTTTACTGGCAGACTGAACACCAGGGCTAACAGCTGGGATTGGTCTGGAGCAGGTTGTTAACCTTAAGCTGAATTTTGTGTACTGCTTCCAGTTGGGCAAAGGTTATTGACCTCCACGCTGGAGGAGATTCTCCTCCACTAGTTTCCAGCGAGTTTTGTATAATCACATACAGCAGAGTAAAATCTACTGAATCATTTTCCACAAAAATCCCCATGATTGTTGTATCTACGTTTCGCTCTTTTTTGACACTATAGAAATGTCGTCAGCAATTCCATGTTTCTGGACTCTTGTAACTTGTACCAGTGTCCCTCCTATAGAGAATTCTCCCTTTAATTTTCCTACATTTAGGCCATCAGTCTTTGTTTCATTTTCAATCCTGAAAGTTAAATGCTTGCTCGGCTACAATAACTCTCCTATTACCCAACCGAGCTCCACTCTATAAAGAGGGTACCGCAAGGGAGGCAACAAGTGCGGGACTGCAGTAAAGAGAAGCACAGAAGATATTTTAAAAACACATACGAAAAAAAAAAAACGAGAAATTCAGGGCTCAAACAACCGCCACACAATGCAAGCGGTCCTATCCCATCCCTGACAGAACAGGACACAACCAGCAGCGGTAAACAAACTCTGCATGAACCAAAAACAGAAACTATGAGATTATATACCTATGAATTCTAAGAAGAAAGTTAGTCATCTGACTAAACTTTTCGGAATTAGTGAGAGAAGTAGCACCAAACCAAGCAGAAATCTAGGTGCTGGTGGTCGATAAGAAATCAGCAAAAATTTAAGGATACCCTTATTTACATTCATTCAGAACCACACCCTGAAACAACTAATGGTAGTGGCTTAACGCAGCGCGTCATGGGGATGTTACAAAACACCCAGTTGCTACGACCAACTTACTACGGGCCATCTTAATAAATTGTGGAATCCCACTAATGCAACTTTATCTCAGGGTTAATACATTGGTATACTGTGGTGCAAGAATAATTTACTTTACATCCTATATTGAAAGTAAAGATTTTTTTGTTTTGTTTATGATTTAATTTAAATGCAATGCAACAAATGACCTTTGGAAATTTTCTTATATGCCTATCTTTCTGTTTCTTTTTTAGTTTTAAATTGTTGAATGCTATTTCATCGAACCACTTACTATTGATCTTAAAATTTTAAAATCTTTTCCAGTGTTTCTGTTAGTTTTTCAGTATTTTCCTAGGTAATTTAGTCCAAACTGCTACTCCCTGACATATATTTTTTTTTCATATCCTTATGCTGTAATCAAGTGACCGCTTGTGCTTTTATAGTTATTTCTTCTGAACCATGAAATATTCCTAATTCTTCTACCAATAGCCATCCAATATTTGCCTGTACACTTCAGTCATTCCCTTCACCTGCCTTTTGAGAGATCTGATGGCTCAGTGGTTAAGGTGGTGAATGGAGATTGAAAGGCCCCTGGTTTGAATCCCTGTCTCGGCGGGGATTTTGATATGCCCTTAACCAGACCTTCATCTCTGGCACAGCTTGTTATGTAATGTGAAGTATATTAAAATGCTACTGCTGTTCAGATTCCACATTAAACCATAGTTCCCCTGTACCCTGTAGAATTGCAGGGTTAGACTAAGGCAGCTACAACAGGGGTGGAATGCGCAGCTAATAGAAACCCCATCACCAGGTCATTATATTTTAATTTAATTTAGTTTAATTACAATGGAGCACTTTCTCAGGTGGCAATTTCCTTAGACACCCATTCTGCCTTTCTCCTCCAATGTCTTCAAATCCATCCTCTTTATCCCAACAATTACTGATTTTGTTCTGTGGATATTCCCTCAAATAAATCTAGCTGCCCTCCTCTACAATTCCTGAATATGATACTCAAAGTGTAGGTCCCACACTACACTATCAAATTATACCAATGTTATGACCTAGGTTTTTTGCTCAATTCCCTGGTACATCCCCTCTTCACACTCTCCTGTAAATGAAAAATTTTGAAACCTCTCAATATCAAATGCCAAATTGATTTTACTATCAGAGTTTATTCCAAGATTTTTGGTCTTAAGATCTTTGACCAGCATTTCCTGCTAAATGTGGCAATACAGTAATTTGTTGATGCAGAGCTTTATTAATTGAAAAGTCAGTCAAAATGGGTTTGCAGGAGTATAATCATTAAGTTTAACATTTTTATGAAGTATTCTGAGTCAGAGTAAAGCATTTATAGGGTTTAAAGTATTTTTTGTATTTCATGACTAGGGTTTGGATCTTTAGGACCAAAAAAAAAAAGTATTATGCAGGATAATTTGACTTTAAAATCGGCTAAATATGATCAAAAAATTACAAAATCTGAAGAAACATTTAAATTTACTATACATCAAAACATGCTCAAATGCACATCATTTATTTTATCTAGTAGTGTCACTTTCCGTGCACTCACTGCATCATTGAGAAATTAAATTTTAAATAATTGTGTTTGAGTCACTTAAATTTCACATAATTTACAGGACAGAACTCTTTCAACTGTACTAAAATACTCCTCTCCAAATTCCCTTACGTAACTCTGTAACTTCACACTTTCAGAAAATTTTATTTCCGGCATGTTGGTCCTCACTGATCCACTGCAGATTTAAAACTGACTGAGGATTATTTTTAAAAGTTTTTCATTGAGCCATTGATTGACACAGATCAACACAGGCATACTGTTGCAGCATTGTTGAGATTAAAAGGCTGGCGGAACATTAAAGTTTAAAGAGTGACAATAATACATAACTTAAATTCTTGACTGGTGATTTCTGATCAGTTCAGTGACAATTAGTCTGGTTTATCCCTCAATGTATAATAGGAGTACATTTCATGAATAGTTATCTTAATTTCTTCTCATCTATAGGTAGTGAATTTCTGGTACTCTAAAGAAATTACCAGATTTTTCCTCAAAATATGGCCATATGACCATAAATATTATCATAATATGAACAAAACTAGGTAAATGGGCCAAATATGCATTTATATGCCATATAAAATACATTTAAATACAATCAGAATCGTTCAGTCAGTGTTTAGTTCAGCATTACAGCTCAAAAAAGAAGGCAGGAAAAACATATGACTTGTCCTAAAGATCCAAACCCTATTCATGACTCAGTGTTATTGAGAAGCATGTTCATGGTAGAACAGATTAATATATTTCGATACTATAGGTTTGAATAATTTTTTTAATGATTCATGGATTATGTATATTTTAAGAAACGATGGAGAGGCATCCCTATAGTTTACATAGTTTAAGGAAATATTTTCAATAAGATTAATTGTTTAGGAAATCTAGAGCCTTCGAGAAACATTGTCGGATGCATTATTTTTTTTTATTTAAAAAGAAAAAAAAAAAAAAAAAAAACTAGCTTCTTGATTGTCGTTTCGCAGCACAGTTTAACGTGGCCACAAACCTGCAATACTTTAGGCTCAAAATTGTCAAAACATGTTTTAAAGCTAGTTATTCAGAGGTGCTGTGCAGGGAATTTGGAACACTTTGGCCTTGTCTTCTGGTACTTTGGACTAAGTTGTTTTTGAAAGTTTTGAGGATGTATCGAAATAAGTTGGTATTGGCTGGAGTGATTGTGAAGTATGATAAGAACATGCACTCTTTGGAAAAGAAATTCTGATATTATTTTTGAATAGTCAAACTGATTGACAAGGGTGGTGGTGTAGAACCTTTTATGTGAGTTTCAATAAAACCATGAGTAAACTTCTGACTATCAGTATTATTTTTAGAAGTATGGAAGAACCTGCAATCTGAACAATCTGCATCACATATAATCCTATAAAATTTTACTTTTTCATATTATTGTTCATAACAAGCTAACTCTTGATTCTTGGCTGTCCGGGTGGTGCCGCGTCATGTTCATTGTAGCCGATGTTTCGACCCTCATTCTGGGGTCTTCTTCCAGGGCAGCCAAGAATCAACTGACTCTGGCCGCGGAAGCCTACGATTACAAGCTAACTCTTCTTGGCATTTGGCTATTTTTTTTTAATTAACTCTTATTTCTTGTCAGATAGTTAACAGATGTTGTGAGAATTAATCTCAAATACTGAACAATTTTTCAAACAAATGTTAATAGCTCTTATTTTTTCTGATAATTTTTTTTATTACTGATCTTAAACGACGTTAATATTTATTTATTCTCTTTCATCAATGTTAAATTTTTAATTTTTTGAACATCTTTATATGGGATATCAGTATTTATAGCCCCAGTTTCAAATTTCTGTTTTCCTGAATAGCTGTTGGCTGTTAGTTTTACTACTAGGTCAGCACATAATATATGTTAGATGCATCTGAGAATTGAATAGTTTATTTCATACACTGGAATCAACTCAAATGATTTATTATGGCATTAAGGAGTGAAAATAAGCAAAATAAATTAACTTCTTCTTGCTGAGATAACTCATAGCTAAAACTCTGTAAGCTCAAAATCTAATCTTCACAGGTTCACTGTGGAAAGATGAGCTTCAAATGGCATGCTAAACTGTAATCCTTAGGTCCTATCTGAGTGGTGTGACAACCGCAATGATAAAGTTGGTTCTGGATGCTGATGAGCTTATCTAACATGACACTCCTCCTCATCCTCTCCACCTTGACACATGACATTGAGCCACTGCTAATGTTACTGATTGAGTAGGAGGCTACATAAGCTTGTCTGTATCTGGGACAAGCATTGTGGTTCTAGTTGCTGCAGTGCTCACACAGAACCTGAGCTGAAAGTTCTTATTGCCACATCATCATCTGGCAGCGAACCCCATAAGATTACACTATGCAATAGTAAAAAACTTTTTCACAAAAAGTAGACATTCTTTATGAATTCCTGACTCCTGAATTTGAAAATGATACTAAAAAATTATATCACCCACAGTTTTGGCACAAATTGTAACTTGGCCAATACTGATATCACATATTGAAGTTGTAGGCCTTACATACATAAGCTATAGTCTACATGGCACACAAATCATGCTGAAGTAGAATATAAGCAAGTTTAAAACAACAACATATTGAAATATGCACACAGTGAACAGGTACACGCGAAGAATGTGGTACAAAACATGCATTTGCCTGATTCATTCCATGAGTTCTTAGTTATTATGGTGAGCCCCTGCTTCTCCTCTTATGGGAGATTTCCCTGTGCTCATGATGAAGCATCCAGCAGTAGTTGCCTATCATCCAAACATCCCAAATTCCTTGGTATCTTCGTTCCATGTCCTTGATATCCTGATGGAATCTTTCACCCTGTTCATCACTTACAGCACCCAGGTTTGGAGGAAAAAAAGTCAAGATGTGAATATAAAAAATGTAGCTTTAAACTCATTGAGCATTTTCAATTTCATCAGCATCTTCTCAATTCTGTCGATATACCCTGGGCTATGATTGTTTCCCAGGAAGTTTTGAACCACACATTTAAAGGCAGTCCGCACTTCTCAATCCATGACATTCAGGAATGAATGAAATCTTTGACTAGCATTAGTTTACAAAGTGAACATGCCCTCTTTCAACTTAGAATCTGACAGATTGGCGAACTTGTTACTTAGATATTTGAAACAGTTTCTACACTTAGGTAATGCCTTGACAAACTGCTTCTTTATGCTCAGTTTGAGGTGCAGAGACGTCTATCCAATAGAGGGTCACACTTGATATGTTTGTCTCCTGGGACCAATTCCAACCTTTGAGCCAATATTTTCACTCCCAATGTTTGTCACAAGCCTGACTGTCCCATTCACAGATGAAACAGGAGAACTTGGTATAGCCTTATTGTTGTTCTAAGGGCATTCCCAACACTTTCAAATCGCCACACACTGTCCAATTGTGATCCCCATAATCAATGGTAGTAAGAATATCATTTATATTATTATATGTTACCTTCAGGTGCACAGAATGGCTGGTGGGTATTGAGGCATACATATTACCATTGTGCAACAGAACTGCCTCGGGCTTCTTTTAGATGAATAAATAAAGTCTCCAGTCACAGGGCATGAACAGAATGTTAAACTGACTCATCAAACCTTTTATACCACTGCAGTACACAAACAAGTCATTCTGAGAAAAATATTGTGTGAATGTCAAGTCCCTTCTTCTGCAAAATGTAAGAGATGTACCACGTGCTTACAAATGTCTTTCACACAGTCTTGAGCCTAGGAGCTCTACTTTATCCTTTACAATGGCAGATCATGGACTAAATCATTTAGATCTGGCTGAGTGAACATAAGAGGGCCCTTATCTGTGCCTACTTCAAACTCAGTATCATCTGTCTCCTGCATGGTACCTATGTCATCAATGTCATCCGTATGTAATGTCTGAATGTCTGAGGAGGGTGTTTTAGATAAATCCAGGCCATGTGGAACAGGATGAATCACTGAGCGAAAGTTGTTTGGGTACTCAACAGTCTTCTTGTTGAAACCAATTACTTTACAAGAGCAGAAGTAGCATAAGTAGCAGTTGTCGGTAAGATTCCGTTGCTGCCGTCAGATCATCGGGATGCCAAATCGTAATGACTTCTTCTTTCCTGCTGCCCAACATTGTAAATCTTCTACGCACATAACACACATGACCTGTGGAGTCAATGGTTTATTGATGTCACTGATTTTCATGATAAACCTTTTTTTATGAAAGCAGTAATGTTTCTTCAGTCTTTTTTCACCACAACTTCACCACAAATATAACAAAAACTGTTAGGAGAGTTTACACAGTGGCGAGTAGACATTGTACACTAACACGTACTTCCTTCCAAAAACACAACAAAGTGACAGACATGTAATGCCATTTGCAATGTGACAGTTCATTGTGTGCTGCTAGGGGCGCAAGATTCTGGTTGTTTTCATGTATATGATATCATTATATTGTATTATCATTAACTGCAAATGTATGCAATTTGTGCGAAAACTTTGGGTGATACAATATTTTGAGTATTATTTGTGAATTCAGAAGGTCAAAATACATTGCAAGCTTGGCTGCACTTAATTGATTTAGCAAGTCAGAGACATGTACCATCCAATTTAAAGTATTATCAATATGAAAATCTAGAAATTTTACATTTTCTGCCTCTTGAAAAGACTGGACTTCAAATTTTTATGTCTCGTGTTTATATATATGTCTGACTCGTGTTTATTTATATGTATGACTTGTGTTTATCTGTGTGATGTTCTGAACTGTGTATATCTGAGTTTAATCAAAATTCATGAACAAGCATGAATCAATTATTAATGTGCTCTCAGATAGTGTTTCTCAACCTGTGGTCTGTGGACATCTAATGGTATGTGAAGATGGTACGGGTGGTCTGCAGGCAGAACATTGAAAACTTATGTAACATACCTGTACTGTATAAGGTGATAAGTGAGTATAAACTATAAGCACAACTATTTGAAAGCCATGAATATTTCAACTTCTAGGCAAAAATCTGGCATTTGCAGGATATGAGGATAGGATATTATTCTTCCTACAACAGTGTATTCGCTGAACACGTATCCAGTAGGCATTTAAGGATTAGGGTAATGTCTGTTTTCTAAAGGTCTTGTACCTGTTGTGGTGGTCAGCAGTATGAGGTAAGGTTAGTGACTTAATTGTTGGTGAAGTAAATCACAAAATAACAGAGCTTGTTGCTTTTATTTTATTTTGCACATCTGGGTCAGTGGTATAGTATAGTATCCAGCCTACACTAATATTTTACAGTATTTATTTGGTTGGTAATAGTAAGAGTCTGGTCAATATGTAATTAATTTTAAGTAGTTCACTTCCACTTTCATATGGTGTGGTCCTGTTCCAGCATAAGATCTCAGCCCACCTATACAGACTATGGGCCAATCGGTTTGGCTTAGCACTCTCCTGCTGGCAGTACGGTAACCATATTGATTTAACACCAAAAGACACACCTAGCCAACATCCTGAGGCTAGAAGCTAGACCACAGATCCCAGAGCAGTTATAGGATGATGATGGGTGGATAGATCAGATTGGTTTACATGAATGATGTTATTCGAGATGGTTAGCACCCCAAGAGGGTTTAGTGATTATGTAAGAACTAGTAATGACACAGGCTATGGCATAAGGACCTATACTTGCAGATACTCTAAAAGAGAGCAGTGATACATGAACAGAAAGTTTACATGATAGATTACGGCCCATTAGAGCTGGATGGTATGCTTACATTTGGCGGTGACAGAGGGTGCAGAGGTTAGTCGGTCCCTGGGCTTGACCCCGGCCTACTGGCCAGGTCAAGAAGACTCCTGACTTTTTGACTGACTGACCAACTCATCAACTGACTAACTGGTTAACAGGTCCACTAATCAACTCCCCTATGGCTTGGTTGGCCTATATACCCCTTGAACACCTCTGGGCACCAACATAGTAAGAGGCTTCAAGCTTTACCAAACAAGGTTGCACGGCCGCCGACTTGACCTAAAATTGTCTCTCGTGTGCCCTCCAACACTTTTATATCGATCACAAATGTATATTTCTCCTATCACCAGAATTTATTATAAGATGTCAAATATGTTTTGCCCCATTTTCTCTGTCTTATTATTATTATTAATAAGCAATGAAGGACAGGGAAATTAACCCACCACATACCAAAGTGGACGGCTGCAATGAGAGGGAACACTTATGCTGACAAACAAATATTATTATTATTGTTATTTACGAATCCTGTTCCATAGGAAGGACCTCTGGGATGTGGAACAAGTCATGTTTAATTTATATAGGCACATGCTAGTTTAATAATAACCATGATGCAAAAGTATTATATTTTAAAAACATAATTTTTATAACTGAATTTGAAAAAAAAAGGAATATTAGATACAACTAATTATTTTGTACAAATTCTTGTTTGGAGTAGAAGGAATTGCCAATAAGACAATCATTAAATTTTTCTTTCAACATATCTTTATTATCTACATACTCTTTTAAACTTTTAGGAAGTTTATTGAATAGATGTGTCGCAGAATAATTAACTCCTTAATAAAATCCTCTCAGGTGACTAGCTGAGTGAGTCTATTGATAAAACATAATATTTCTGCAGTCATAATCTCTGACGCCATTGTTAAGTGACGTGTTTTATTGATGGATTCACTCGGCTAGTCACCCAAGATGATTTTATTTATATGCAACGCCGAAAAAACCTCCAGCCTTACATAATTAACTTCTCTTTGTACTTATGACAGTAACATTTTTGTTTGTTGTATTGATATTGTGTACCTGTGAATTTGAAATAAACAGGTGAAAATGATCAATGATAAAGTACATGAGAGAATATATTTCGAACTGAGAAGTCACTGTAAGAATATGGATTTTTTTTTTTTTTAAGTTGTCTGCAAAAAGTTCTTGGTTTTACACTACACAGCAATTTAATAGCTCTTTCGTGCACTATGAATACTCTTTTTTTACTTTTAAACTAACTTTCTCCAAAAACTTAGACCATATGACATAACAGGATTACACATGTTTCATTAATTCCAGATCTAGTGTTGAAAAAGTTTTCTTATTGCAAAGGTGGCACTTCTTAAAGTCTTCAGTCACAATGTGATATTAATTTTTGTTTCAAGATTGTATCATTTTTATACTTTATGTCTAAATCTTGCTGTTCATTTGTTTTGTTTTAAAACTAATGTAATGTGTTTTACAAAAAATTGATTTTAAAGAGTTTGCCTTAAACCAGTTTGCTAAAAAAGTAAGGTTACTGTAATTTGCAAATAAAATGCTCTTAGCGTTGTTGCTCTGTTAGTTCAATGGTTAAGGTGCTTGCTTTCAAAAGTTCATGATTCCTGCTGGGGAATTTTGTTTGATTATATGGGTTACACCAGGGCATTCCGTGTTTCAAATTTGATGTTAACTTGTAAGTTCCACAGGAAAGGAACTGGGTATCCTACTTCTGACACAGTGCCTCAGTATGCCTCTGTTGGGCCAAACCAACGAACCTTCGGGTTGTGGGCTAAGTTAATTTTTAGCCTTTTCATGTTAAGTTTCCAGGAAGATCATTGATGTATAATAAAAACAGAAGGGATCCTAGGACAGAGCCTTAACTAAAGGCTCCATCACTCACTCGAGGGTTCAAAAATCTCTAGTCATTGGTATCATTAATAATATATCCTTCCCTATATACACCTGGTATATTTAAGTTCCATGCTGTTATCAACATCCAGCTCCAACATCTTAGTTTTGAATCTGCAATAATTACATCCATGATGACTTCAAGCTGCTTGTTTGTATTCACATTATATAAGCAGCCATTATCCTTTATATTCTTCCAAAATTCTATTCCTAGTATATTAGAACAATCATGTATGAGTATTAGCAAACTGTAGTAGCAATTATGTTAGAAAATTGAGGGGAAAGGAAGGTATTCAGACAATTATAGATAAGGATGGAGATGAAGTTACTCAGAATTTGAAAAAGGCAGAGATATTTAGTAACTGGTTCAATGCAATCATGAGGGAGTATAATTTCATATTGGGAGGGTGTAAAACAAAGAACGAGCTTTTCGGCACAATTAGAAAGGAACAGGTTAAAAAATTCATAATTCATCCTGATGATATTATGAAAAAACTAAGAATACCAAAGGATCATAAAGGGGCTGATGTAAACAATATTCCTACAGATATCTGAAAGATACAAGCTACAAATTCATGCCTTATCTTGAAATTTCATTTATATAGAGTCTGGATACTTCCTGCTTACCAGAGAAGTGGAAAAGTGTGATAGTAGTGTTGGTTCATAAAGTAGGGTTGACAAATACAGTCAAAAATTATAGGCCGATCCAGGGCCGCATTTAAGCATAGCCTACATAGGGGCCTGCATCACTAAGAAAGGCGCACACCACAAAGAGGAGGCCTGCACAACAACCCTGGATCTCCTGCCTGGGCCAGTAGTAGAACTAAAAAAAAAACAAAAAAAAACAAAAAAAAAACGAATATTTCAAAATCTAAGCATCCATAGCTGGAGGTAGCCAGAGCCACTGCCGACAGGGGGGGGCCCGCAACACATGTATAGGCAAGGGGCCCACAGAGCCTAAATGCAGCCCTGGGCCGATCTGTTTGACATCAGGTGTAGACAAATTAATGGAGAGATCTATGTACAAATATGTCAAAAAATGTCTGAGAGGAAACAAACTAGCTATAGGCAAGGATATTCATGTGAATCTGTTAGTGGGCTATATGCAAGATATTTCAGATGAAACGGACAAGGGAAGACAAATTGATAGTGCATCACTAGAACTTTCTAAAGCATTTTACTGAGTGAGCCATAAAGTGGTGGTTAACTAGTGGATGAAAATTTTCTGGGTAGAAGAATTTTTACAAGTTAGAAAACATGAAATGCGGTATTAAAAGATGTGGAAGTAAAAATGGGAAGGCTACACTGTAGTGTATGTGGATCATTGCTATTCATTATTATAATGGTTTATAGTCAGCAGTTAGGTCGTTTGCAATTGACATAGAATCAGAATGCTAGAAGACAGTGAATAACTAGAGGGTGACCTGGCTAAGTAGGTCATCATGGGAGGGTATTCTATGATAACCGTGGTGCCGCAATTTGATGATGGATTGTTATGTAACTCGTCGAGTCAAATAAAAAATGAAAAATAAAATTTTTAGTTCATGAGATATACTGTCTCAAAAGTGAGGTGTTTAGGTTGTAATGCATAAGAAAAATTTCCCCAAAGTCAAATTTGATGGATTCTTATGTAACACGACGACGAGACAAATCGAAAGTAAAGAATAATTTTTTTCCGATATCCCGCTTAGTTCTCAAGATATACTGTCTCCAAATTGAATTTCGCCAAAGCCACAATGAACAACACGCTGGCATTCAGAATTCGTGTTTTGTTTACTTACGGCGTTTGTGCTAAGGTTGAAAAACGGCAGGACCAGAATAAAAACGTCACCGAACTAATTTTTGATACTATCTCGAGAACTAGTGGAGACATAAAAAAATTTACTTTTGATTTTCGATTTGTCTCGTCGAGTTTCATTTAAGAATCAGTCATCAAACAACGACGCTGCGGTTATGACAGTGCTGCCAAATGGGAGGAAGATAAATGCAAAGAAGAGTCAAATTATTAGGTACACAAATAATAAAAAAAACTAAAGGTTGATTATGATTATAGGCAGTTCTGTCATTTCCGTGACGCCACAATCTGATGATGGATTGTAGAACTCGACGAAACAAATCGAAAATAAAGAATAAACGTTTTTTATATCTCGCCTGGTTTACGAGATATAGCATATAAAAATCAGTTATAGGTATAGTTCCTTGTGCTTTTGGCGATATTTCTTCTGGTCCAAACAAATGTTTGATACACAGCATTTAAGTTGGTTTTATTTTTTTTTTGCTAATAGCAGTTGTGGTTGTGGTTAGGATGAAATGCAGCCTGGACCAAGAATTAAGAGTAAGAAACCCACAGAAAAAATATCAACATGTAATAACATGTATTTCTTGCTTAATAACATATGTGAATCTACCCACATTTGAAGTGATTTTTCCTCATTTTCACGCATTCGAAGCTTACGTTATACACTTTAAATCAAATATTATCGCTTAATACCGATAGGACAATTTTTGTAGGTTCCGACGTATTGGCGTGTGTTACCCGTATTTCAACCTAAAAAAACCACTAGGAAGAAAATAAAACACCTGTAGTGCATTTCCACTCTCTGGGTAAGTATAGTGGTTTTGGTGATCTTTTTTTCTGATCCAGGCCAGATCTCACCCTAACCTCCTCACTTTTTCGAGAACTAAGCGAGATATATAAAAAAACTTTATTCTTTATTTTCGATTTGTCTCGACGAGTTACATACGAATTTATCATCAAATTTGGTTATGGAGGGGCTATTAAATTTGTCTCTGGAATTTACTGCAGAACACGGCAGTTCTATCTTTACCGTGGTGCCAAAATATGATGATGAATTCTCATAGAACTGGACGAAACAAATCGAAAATAAAGAATAAAATTTTTTGATATCTCGCTTTGTTTTCGAGATATAGCAAGTTAAATATCAGTCTTAGGTATAGCTCCTTCTGCTTTTGGTGTTTTTTCTTCTGGTCCAGGCCGTATTTCATCCTAGCAACAATCACTAGGATGAGAATAAAACACCTTTAGTGCATTTCCACCGTGTAGATATGGTGATTTTGGTGAAAAAAAATTGTCCAGGCTGGATCTCACACTAACCTCCTCACTTTTGAGTTACAATATCTCGAGAACTAAGCGAGATATCAAAAAATTTATTCTGTATTTTCTAATTGTCTCGTCGAGTTACATACGAATTCATCATCAAATTTGGTTATAGCGAAATTTTTCTTTGGTCCAGGCCGTATTTCAAGCTAATTACGTCAATTTTGAGATACGATATCTCGAGAACTAAGCGAGATATCAAAACACTTTATTCTTTACTTTCAATTTGTTTCGTCGAGTTCTATAAGAATCAATTATCAGATTGTGGCGCCACGGTAATGATAGAATCCCCCAGAACACATTCAATAACTGGTGTGATAAAGGAACTGTAATAGGATTCATAGGAAGACAGCAGGAGGGTGAAGAGAGTCGTGGGAGTGTAGGTGTATGTTTGTGATGAGGCGTGGAAAGATAGTGGAAGAATTAAGGAGTGGGACTGTGGGAGGGAACATTCTCCACCTGCCAGAAACTGGTACTGACCTGTTAAAATTTGGAGAGGAAAGGAAAAGACGAACATGAACACTAGCCGGCATTTGATTTCAGGCATAAAAGCGTGAGAATTTTTTTTTTTTCATAGGTATGGGAGTCAGGGATTGGAATAAAGAAATTTGTAGAGGGCGGAAGTAGGCGGGTGCAAAAAAGTGGTTAAATGTGGGTGTAGGCTGCTGACACTGGAGCGTTCTCTCCATCACAGTTAAATTAAATTAAATTCAGTCAGAGGTAGTACGGTACCTTCTTTTCCGCTTTGCTCGGCGCTGTAGACTTCAATGTGTTGGAAATCAATGCAAAAGAAGCTGCGAAAGCACCTTACGCCACCTTTTTGTCGCGCTTTACTAATTTCAGCTGTTTTAGGAGCATTGTTGCTGTATCATCTCTGTCTTTCAGGATTGACAAAACTGTTATTTTAATTTAATTTAATTGCTTTGGAGCTAACGCTCCGATGGCAATTCATACCTACACACCCAATTTTCCCCTTTCATTTTCCCTTTACTTCTCCAGAGTACCCCGCAATATTGTCAATTTACGCATTCGAACATCCACTTTGCCCTCAATGTCGAATGAATCAATACTTACTCCCATTTGCCTCACTTATCAGCTAGAAGTACACACAAATATTTGTGCGCCAGAAAGTCTGTGGTAATCCAAATAAAAGATAAAGTGTGCGTTTTAAAGCTTGGTTCATATTTACCTGCATGTAGCATGTCCAACGTGAAACGTGGCATGGCAAATACGGCAGATACATAAAATAATTTTAATTTTAATTGCGATGGAGCGCACGCTATGGTGGCAATTTATCTACACGCCCATCATATTTCGCCCTCTTTTTAATCTAAATCCTTTCACGTGTTTGGTAAATTATTCATCACTAGCCTTCGTAATTTTTTCAAATACCTGACTCCCTTACCTAAAATAGAAAATTTTCCCACTCCCTTATCGTCACAATCCTGCGACAGACACCACACTTTATCCTCAAAATCTTCTAGTTCCTTCTACACGAACGAAGGATTAAAGACGATACTCTATGTACACACTTTGACAATAAATTTGGCCGCCGCTGAAAACTTCTATCACTATTATTTTGCACAATCTGATATCAGTGTCATCCTAAGAAACAGTAACGCAATACTGACTTGCCAGTATTGCGTTACGGTTTCCTGGGATGACATTGACGTCATATTTTGCAAAATAAGAGTGATAGAAGTTTTCAGTGGTGGCCAAATTTATTGTCAAAGTGTGTACGTTAAACTAAGCTTTTCCCGCTGCTTCGAGCGTGGTCCTTGGTGTCTATAGAAATGCTTTACCCTCTTTTTTCCTAGTACGGAGAGGCAAAATATATTACAATTCCGTGTAGTTGAAGATTACAGATAAGACCTATTTAAAGGTGGCAATAGTAACGTTTTCTGACTTTAACAGACACTGAAAAAGGAAAGAAAAATCTATGTTGCCGATCAATTCGGATTACGTAACTTTCACGGTGAAGTACGTACGGTACCAACGTACAGACACAAAGTTTTTTTTTTTTTTTTTTTTTTTTTTTTTTTTTTTTTTTTAATGTCATTCCTCCCAGCTGAAGGCTGGAATAGCCGAATTACGGAGAGGAAATGGGGAAGGAAGTCGGCCGTGGTCGTTTAAAGGAACCATCACATCATTCGCCTGGAGGTACTGTGGGAAACCACGAAAAACCACAGTCAGGATGGCCGGACAGGATTTGACCCACGTCCTCCCGAATGCTGGGCAGGTGGGCGATTTTTCCCTCCTCCTAACTAGTAGTATTTTTATTTTATTTTATATGAACTGTACATAGACTGAATTAGCTGGAATAAATTTCGTAGCCTGGCGTATTTCTGTTCGTAGCTAGTGGCCGCTTGCGTTTGGTTGCGTTCTGACGTGTCAGTGCCTGTCGCTTTTTGGCTGCGCATTTTTTTTGTTTTATTTTCTAATTAGATTTTTAAAATTATTTATCGCTGAATGGTTAATGAAATTGGCTGGAAAATACAGACGATTCAATGAGAAAAGTCACATAAATTATTCCATTACTAGTTAGTGGACAACTAAACTACGAAATGAACGTGTTTTGGAAATTATGGGTGAGGAAAGAAGTTTGTGGAAGAGTATATCGGAAAGAGAGGCAGGATGCTGGGCAGTATTTTGAGACAAGCAGGACTGGTTTATCTATTAATAACGGGAACGGTCGAAGGGAAGAACTGTAGAGGTAGACAGAGTATGAAGAGGTTAGCGGTAGATAGGTAGGGATAGACATCAAACCGGTCGAGAGACTAATGACAGAAAAGAAATATTTGTTAGTCTCCTCTACATTGAATTATATTTGACGCTATTTACCTATGTTTACTCGCGTTGCAAGAATTACTACTAGCAACATGCGCACTAAATGAAACATAGTTTCATACAAAAGGTGTCTGTATTTAGTTTGTCATGCACACTGGACCATTACGTATAAGATATAATTTCTTATTAAAGAGCTCTGTGGCTAGGACCTTGTAGTTATTATCATTTTTTTTAATTAGTGCAGGGCTAACACTGCTCCCCGCAAAATGGTGTTCTTAATTTTGCACTAACGATCCCATTCCTCAATTTAATACTAAAGGAATGTGTTGTTAGGCTGTAATACACCGTGAACCATTACATATAAAATATAATTTCATATTAAAGGTCTTAGGACCTTGTAGTTATTTTATGTGCATTTATTCCAGGGCTGACACTGTTCCTCATAAGACGGTTTGGTTAATTTTGCACTAATAATCCCATGCTGATACCACTTCTCACGAGGCGATAGCCAAAACGTTTTATGTTTGGTGGTAGGTTGCAATTCAGCCACGACCACAGCAATAGTAATAAAAAAGACATAAAATTAGGGAATCCGAATTACTATGGTCTACGGTTAGGTTTTACAGATTTCAGGCTGTATTTCAACCTAATACGCAAACAAATTCAATGTTTATTGGTTGCAACAGTGGGCGCCCATTACCCACTAACATGATTGCGTTGCAATAAATAGTGCCAACGAAAATTACTACTGTTCATCCGATTATGGATAATTCACAAAAATAAAAAAAAAATATTTATGTTTCTTGGCGTAATGTCTGTTTTCTATTGCTACCAACTTAGTTCTGGAGATATCGTATCTCAAAAGTGAGTTGGTTCGGTGGAAATGCGCTAGCAACAAGGAACTACTCGTTGGATATACACGATGGGTGTTTTTTTTTTTTTTTGGCTAGCGGTTTTTGTTAGGCGTGGACCTGGAGAACAACGTCGCCAAAGGTATTATAATTAATTTTTGACATTGACATTCGATATCTTGAGAACTAAGCGACATATCAAAAAACTTTACTCTCCACTTTCGATTTGTTTCGTCCAGTTTCATAAAAATCTATAATCAATTTGCGACGCCACAGTTATCGCAAAGCTACCCCGATATTTAGTAATACAATTTAATATTGATATTAAACACGAAGTTAGTGTAAATTAAATATCACAGTTACATTAAGCTTATTGAAGTGTTAATCCGTTTTGTAGTGGTTTGAAAAGTGTTTGCTTTTAAAGGAATAACGGAAGACAAAACACTAGTTTATATACAATCCAAAGAGTATAAGAGTCATCTTAGGTCAGTATTTGTTCAAGCGCAAAGATGTTTACAGTAAATTAAATATTATTACGCTTATTATATTTGATTGACGTATTCCGTTTATTTTAATGCACTGAATTTGAGAAAACTGAGGAACTTAATAACCAAAGTCAAAAAGTAAAACAGAATTATAAGATAGGTAATGTGATTTTTTGTTAGTATTTCTTAAAATGAGTGTCCATCTCAATTAATACGTGATCCGTGACCCGCATTTTTCCATCTGGAAACAATTTAATTTCTTGCTCCGTTCTTCAGTATACATAAGTCATAACCCCTCCTCAGATTTTAATCCAGACCATCAGCTCTAAAAATTTGAAAACATCATCCAAATTGCTGCGGTAGTTTTTGCGTGATATCGGTTTAAACCTTCAGACATACGCTTGCTTACAGTTTTATAATAGTATAGATTTAACTGATAGAATGATAATTTTAGGGTGCACTAAACTTTTTTTGTTGCTTATTTAACATTATGTACATTTCATGTAAACTTTCTCTGAGTTTTAATAAACTTCCACGTTTGTTATCTTCTGTAAATAAATTCGTTTGTTATATTGTCACTTGGTTCCAGTAACTGCTACAGAGAATACAGGTTAAACATTGGATGCTCTTCTCCTTAAGTGAATTTCTCCATCTAGTCGTCGTAAGTCTTATATCTTTAAACGAGCAATTTTTGTATATATATATATATATATTTTGGATCTCGGAAACGGCTACAACGATTTGGATGAAATTTCATATTTAGATAATATTTTGCTTTTTTAAGTTTATATAAATAGTCGTCTTCCCTGGAAAAACCCAATGTTATAAAATACGAACAAATTTTGCTCTTGGTATATGAAAAACAGCTCTAACGCCACCTCGTAGACGATTCAGGTACCAGGAAGCCTACTAATATTTTCTCTTTGGTTTCAAGGAACTCATATATTTAAACAAATATTTCTTGCATACATTTCTTCTGAGGAATACTAACACTAAATGTTTAATTGTAAAATATTTAAAAAGGAGATTTTTAAAAATTGGCTTTATCAGAAGTGATTCTTTACTAATAATATTAACAGTTATAATATAATCATTGTTTACTTTTTGACCGCATGTGTATTTAACACAAACATCAATATTGCTGACTTACGAAAAGTGGTTATCAGGGTGATCATTGATTGGAGCGAGAAAATTAGAGCGTAGCTTCTCCACATCAGTCTAAAATTGATAATAGATCATCGTATATTACCAGGGAACTAAGAAAAGCATAAATGGGCAGTGTGGATTATAGTACTACAGAGGTATGAAAGAATTATCATATTGGGTAGCAATGTCTACTATAGTTCACTGTTCACTTGTTTTAATAGATCATAGCCATGATTTGCTAGTAGATTTCTGTGGTGATATAAAAATTAGGGTGTTGGCTGCTTATAGCAATGGAAGAACGAATTACGAACATGAGGCTGCTGCAGAAAAACAAAACAAATAGTTCAGAGGTGAATTATTGTTGGGAATTTATCAAGTGACAATTGGGAAAAAGTAAGGTCACTAACACAAGGGAAAGAAAATTTACAAAACCTAAGTAAGGGAAGGAGATTTCACACAAATGGTAGAGCAGAGCAGAACGGACCCAACAGGTTGGATATATTCTTGATAAAGGCTCATGATAATCTTGTGGAGTCTAATGTAACTGAAGGCATAAGTGATCATGATATGGATATTAGAGAATTAAGTAATTCAGGGTCGAAACTGAATGTGGAAATAGGTTTTAAAGATAAAAATTTAGAATCATTACATAATCTGAATAAAGTGAACTGTATTTTAATATTAAGGAGCCGGGCCTCAAGGAAAAAGCCTGTTTTCATCGATGACGCCCTGCACACGCATGGGACATGAAATCCTCAAGGCTTTCTCAGTCCCAGAGTTTGCTTCACGATGGCAACATCCGGTGATGATCATGCATTGGCTGCTGTTAGTTTGTTAATCGCGTTAAAACTAGCACAAAAAAGCGCATCGGAAGAAGTTATGGTGCAAAGTTTGGCTACTTGAAAGAAGGAAATATTCTTATACAAATCTTCTTTCGGAATTGAAATGTTTTCCCAAAGATTTTGATAATTATTTGAAGATGGACGAAGAAACCTATTAAAATCTGTTACAGTTAGCCACTTCATATATTATGAAGAAAGATACGGTTATGCGGGAAGCAATTTCGCCCCATGAAGGAATCACCGCGGTTTTTGGCTAAGGGAAGAAGCTATGAAGACCTCAAGTTGAGGGTGTTGCTGGGAATGGTGGGAAAATCCAGATCGTAATGGTTGTGGCTGGTACTATTCCATGAGGTTCCTGAACAAAAAAATCCAGCACTACTTTTTGCAAAGTAGTGCCGGCCAGAAGAAGCTAACCGTTGCTTACTGTAAGGCATTCTTAAACAACCCATTTTGGATTGAAACAGGGTGTCATTGATAATTTTTTTTCCTGCTATTAGCATTTGATTGGTGGGAAGGCCAGGTAATTTCATGGCAACAACGTCAAAGCCATCTTCTTCCAGTCGGTTTTTTAAAAATGTTCTTTGACCGCAGTGCATGTTGACATCATACATCTCTTCGCAAAGATTCATGTTTCCTCTTTTTCGGGTACGTGTGGGAGCACTCGCTGACGGGGATGGTTCATGTGAACTGTGTGCACTGGAGTCGTTTTGGGGCTGTGTTGCTGCTGTTACCTGCCAACTTGGGGTAGAAAGCTTCTTGTTATTTCTGTAGTGGTAGTCCTTGCACTTCATTTCCCATATACAGGGCTCTTCATCCACGGAACATCACGAAACCAAGCAGTACAAACAAAACAGAGAAACAAAATCACAACACACACCGGCACTCACAAGAAATCCTCAAGGCCGGCTGAACACCTCTCACACACGCTGAGGTATTCACCCTTCCAATTGTATTTCGGTGAGGATTGGGTCGCATGAGTGGGTCACAGGGTGCGATGACGGCCTCAAGGAAATGCCCACACACGTTCTGGAATCGCTCAATGCCGGGACTTTTCCGTCCAAACCTCGAGAATTTCCCGTACGCGTGTGGCGCCCTGTAGGGTACTAGGAAACTCTGACAACTCATGCACACATTCAGAGAAACTGAGTCGGTAAAGAAACTTTGTACGAATAAGATCGGTATGTTGGAGGAAATTCTGAGAGTAGGGTATTGCTCCAATAAATGCTCAACGCAAAGTAAAGTAACATGCAAGGGTTTGTTTCCTGTTTTCTTCTTGGCCAATTAACTCGGATTAGACGCGCACCGAAAGGAAGTCTGGAACAAGACTAGGTTTTGGGTGCACTGCTTACAGCCTGGAAACACTTGTGCAGTACTAACCAGAAGTGGAAGAGGGAGTGAATTGCCTACCCGAAACATACAGTGTAGTGATGCCTATAAAGTCCATGTTGACAGACGTTTGACGATGAAACCACCATTCTATGCAGGCTCATTGATGTATTTGTGTAAGGTCACAAGTGACGTGGAGAAGCAGTGATGTCTACTGGCAACGAACCGTGGTAAGTTACCATACGAGACCATTCAATTGCATTGTACTTCATATTTTGATCAGACCTGAAACGATCAACTAGGGAAACATATTGATTAAGAGTTTCTCTGTTACTCTTTAAACACATAGCTAATCAGCGTCTATTATTTTAAGTTTAAAAATTATTTACAAGAATGTAAAGGTTTATAAATTTCCCTATTGTATTTGTTTTGAAGAAAATGATAAATTTTGATTATTAAAATTTAGTTCACTGTAAAATGTAAGATATACCATCACCATTAAGTAAAATAATTAGTAGCTAATTGATATCATTACGAAAATAATAATTAATCACTCCAAAGGTAACCAATGTTTTATTGTTTTTTATTAAAAATTTCACATAAAATTATAAAAAAATTGCATATTATGGAACTGGAGAGATATTGTAGGGGAAGGTTCAATGTATGGATGGAAGGCACAAGCACGGTGGAGCCGATGTAGGATCAATTCATGGAGTTGGGAAAAAAATTGTATACCAAAACAAAAAATAAACAAATGGTATGGAACTTACGTATTACAAAAGGGAAGATAAGAGGTTAAAGACACTGGTAAGATCAGAACACAATAGGATTAACAAATAGCAATGCAGTAGTACTAAACAAGCAGCAAAGAACGAAGCGAAATATAGGTTTATAAAAAATATTATTGGTTCAGAAGGAGCGTTGAATGATGCATCTAAACATTTCTATTACTATGTTAGAAAACTGAGAGTAGGGAAAGGTCTTCAGAGAATAATTTATAAGGATGGAGAAAAAGTTACTTAGGATTTGAAAAAGGCAGAAATATTAACTGGTTCGACGCAATCATGAGAGACTAAGATTCAGGAATGGCAGGGTGTAAATCGGAGGACAAGCTTGTTGGCACAATTAGACTGAAGATATCTACATCTACATATATACTCTGCAATTCACAAAACTGTGGGTGCAGAGGGTGCTCAGCACCAGACCTAATCTCTTTGCTGTGCATTCCATTCCCTAATGGTACGAGGGAAAAAAGAATTCATTTAAGAATCAGTCCGGCACTTTATTTCTCTAATTTTATCTTTCCTGTCCTTCCGACTCAAATAGGTTGGTGGAAGAAGTATTTCACTACACTCAAAAGTGAAAGTGGGAGTACGCATGTTTTCCAATAAGTTTAAACGAAACGTGTGTCGTCTATCTACCAGAGACTGCCAACCTAATCTACTAATCAGTTCTGTGACGCTTTTATAAGGACTGTAGCAAGCGGTCACGAATCGAGCGGCTCTTCTCTGTACTTTCTCTATACTTTCGATCCATCCCTTACGAAACGGGTCCCAAATGGCACAACAATAATCCAAATGTGGACGCACAAGAGATTTGTACGCTATCTCCTTTGTTTGTTCATTACAATTTTTCAATATTCGACCTATGAATCGCAGTCTAGAATTTGCTCTACCTACTAAAGAATTAATGTGTATGTCCCATTTCATGTTCCTTTGTACTGTTACTCCCAAATATTTCATAGAATCGACCATATCAATAACTGAACTGTTTACCTCGTATTTCTGAACAATCGGATTCTTTTTGTTAGTTATGCTCATTGTCTTGCACTTTTTACAATTTAGAGTAAGTTGCCACACAGCGCACCAAGCCAAAATAACATCCAGATCGCGCTGAATTTCTAAGCAATCGGCCAAATTTCTTACTTCCCTATAAATAACCGCATCATCAGCAAACAATCTAAAAAGGCTTTTCACTTTGTCTCCAAGATCATTTATAAAAATTAAAAAAAGAAGTGGTTGTAGCATAACCGATAGTACACAGACGGAAAAAAAAAATCCCAACACCAAGAAAAAATTATTGTAGAGTAATGAAATTTGGACAATGCATTTGTCAAGTTAACATGTTTAATTGATTAAATTTTCAAGATCACAGGTTAATTTAAGCTCAAGAAAATGCATTTCAAATGTGAAATACTGTTAAATTAATAGCCGGTGTAACCTCCAGAATTTTGAATGCAAGCCTGCAAACGTGAATGCATTGTGTCATACAGGTTTCGAATGTCACTTTGTGGTATGGAGTTCCATGCTTGTTGTACTTGTGCTGTCAATACTGGGACGGTCAGTGCTGGCTGTGGATGATGCTGGAGTTGTCGTCCAATGATATCCCATACGTGTTCAATTGGAGACAGATCTGGTGATCTCGCAGGCCAAGGTAACATGTCGACACTCTGTAGAGCACGTTGCGAGACAACAGCGGTATGAGGGCGAGCGTTATCCTGTTGAAAAACTCCCCCTTGAATGCTGTTCATGAATGGCAGCACTACAGAAATTCGAGCTGCAGTTGGTACCACAGTGACACAACGAACTGTTAGAAATCGGTTACTTCAAGGACAGCTCCGAGCCAGGCGCCCTGTAGCGTGCATTCCACTGACTACAAGCCATCGCCGTTTGCGACTCCAGTGGTGTCAAGCCAGAGCTCATTGGAGGACGGAGTGGAGATCTGTTGTGTTTTCTGATGAAAGCAGGTTCTGCCTTGGTGCCAGTGATGGCCGAGTGTTGGTCAGAAGGAGGCCAGGGGAACGCCTGCAACCAAACTGTCTGCGGCCTAGACACACTGGACCTACACCTGGAGTCATGGTCTGGGGAGCAATTTCCTATGACAGCAGGAGCACTCTTGTGGTTATACCAAACACACTGACTGCAAATTTGTACGTCAGTCTGGTAATTCAACCTGTAGTGCTGCCATTCATTAACAGCATTCAAGGGGGAGTTTTTTCAACAGGATAACGCTCGCCCTCATACCGCTGTTGTCTCGCAACGTGCTCTACAGAGTGTCGACATGTTACCTTGGCCTGCGAGATCACCAGATCTGTCTCCAATTGAACACGTATGGGATATCATTGGACGACAACTCCAGCATCATCCACAGCCAGCACTGACCGTCCCAGTATTGACAGCACAAGTACAACAAGCATGGAACTCCATACCACAAAGTGACATTCGAAACCTGTATGACACAATGCATTCACGTTTGCAGGCTTGCATTCAAAATTCTGGAGGTTACACCGGCTATTAATTTAACAGTATTTCACATTTGAAATGCATTTTCTTGAGCTTAAATTAACCTGTGATCTTGAAAATTTAATCAATTAAACATGTTAACTTGACAAATGCATTGTCCAAATTTCATTACTCTACAATAATTTTTTCTTGGTGTTGGGATTTTTTTTTCCGTCTGTGTATAATAACATCCTTGAAGTAGGAGTTCCATGTCACGGGCCGGTTAATACTCTTTTGGAGGAGGTTTCCATAGCAACGAGAAGATACGCAGATACTAAGAGATTGCTTAGAGCAGCGGCTAAGGAGAGCTTGCATATTGAAGAAGTCCGATAATGTATTTAAAACGATGTACTTAAATAATAAAAGTGTGATTCATATTATGAAGAATAACGACTAAAAGATTAATTATTTGGTTTAGCCGCACAAAAGTCATACTATGATACGCAATATAAAGATAATGATATAAAGAGAATCACATCGTAAACGCAACACGACACATTTCTTAATGAATAATCAAGCAACTGCTTTTAAGAAATGCGACATGGCGACCGTGCAGTGAACTTGGGTGCTGCAGAAAGAATAAAGAAATACTACGTAAATTTATGAATTTGAGTATATAGAAAAAATCAAGAAATGAAGAGAGGAGAATCCTTGGAATATGGAAGCATGCAGCGCTACTAGCGGCCGAGCGGGAACCAGCCAGGGATTGACAACGTCCGCCGTAGAAACTGACAGCTACAAAATACGTTAAAGTTAAGTGTTTTCAAGACTCCATTATCTTTATTCTTGTAATCAAAAAAACTTGTTGATTGTAACAAGAAAGTTGACTGTTGCAGAAGCGGTGTACGGGTGGAATTAGTTTTACGTTTTTTGGGAGTTTAACATAACCTATCCTTTTGAATTTTCGTTGTTTATTCAAATAATTTATTATATCACGTCATTTTATTGATACTAGTTTTGGGACGCTGGGTATTGCTTAGCTTTCTACAGAATGGCTAATCAGATGCCAGGTGCAATGGTTATTTGTGATCCTTCGGGTTCTGTAAATAAGAAAGATGAAATAGTCACTGTAGGTGCATTAGAGAAAATACTATTTAGATTGGAGCACAAATAACAGCACAAGTAACTACACAACTTACAGCTACACTAACACAACTTACTACACAACTTACAGCTACACTAACACAACTTACTACACAACTTACAGCTATTCAAGCACAACTTACAGCTACTCAAGCACAACTTACAGTTTTAGAGGATCGAATAATTAGATCAGAAACTGATGTACAGGCAAAGTTAGATAAGTATATAGAAAGGGCTGAAAAACAGTATACAAAGATAAATGAGGAACTAAAGGCATGCAATGAGAGTCTAGTAATTAGAGGGTTTGAACAAAGTACGAATGCAATTCATTGTGAATCATTAGGTAATACAATTGAAAGTAATGATAGTAGGCCTAATACTGTAAAGGAAAATTATGAGATGAGTGATGTCACAATTAATGGTGATGTAAATCTTGTAAAGGATAGACAAATTGTTAAAGAAGGGTTTCACTTAAAAGATGAGTTTAAGCATGAAAGTAACCAGGTGGAAACTTACACGAAGACAGATGAATCAGTAGAAAAGGGTTGTAAGTCTATAAAAATGTTTGATATCAGAGACATTAAAGGAACAGGTGACTTTGATCAAGTAAAAGAGATGGAAGAGACTTTGATGAAGGTAGATGGATTAGGTAGTTTGATGATTTTGAAGGATGTAAACTGTGACATTTTTTCCATTGTTTGGGAGAATTATGTTTGTGATTATGAATCAAAGCAGTTAGAATAATGGTGTTGAACATTTTCAGAGTTCTTTACATATTTTTGAAGTTGGTTTGCCATGTTACAGTTCTGGCAAAGTAAGATTAACTGTAAACAGAAAGTTGTTTTGTATGAATAAATGGGAAAAGGTGAACTGGAAATATAGAAAAAAGGTTTTCTTTTGTAGAGGGGTAAGCTATGCTTACTGCCTCATCCTGTGTACAAATTCAATCAGGATATTGAATCTACAACTCAGAAAATGATGAATTAGTTTAAGGTGAATGAAAAGATTTAACACTAGTGCAAGGCACAGGTGTGTAAATATAAACTCCATCATATTGGAATTTCCTATTATTATTAAGTTATAGTTAGTATATTATTGTTATTCAGTGCCACAAAACACTTGTAAATAGTACTGATTGTTGTGGCTGAGCACAATTCAACTGTAATGATAGTAAAGGTTTATAACCACTAAGTGGGAGCTGTCATTTACCAATATTGATGATCTTGGTCAGATGTGCAGTCTTCGGCTGTTACCACAGCATACCATTACATAAAAGTTTATTGTCTATTAGGACTTTCTTTTAAAAAATATATAGTTTGTAAGGTATACCGGAGCATTAGAATGAATGGAATGAGTGGAGAAGAAACAAGGTATTACTATGATAGAATAAATGTGTAATGAATTAAGAAGTAAAATATCATATAGAGACGGGTACAACAGCACAGTCCAAGACTCAGTTCCTGTAATAAGGCCACTATCTAGGCATTGCCTTTAATAGATACCGAAAGGTTCGGGATTTGGTTAACACAGACATAGCTGAGGTCCAGGGAGAACTATAAATGACTCTGTTGGTACCTCTCATAGCCTATATGTGAATATATACAAGATGAAGTAGAGTGGAGAGAGTTATTTACTTATGGGGAGAATATAATGTAATGTATTGAATAAATAAACTAAATATGAAGCTGTGATGGTGATGCTAGATTAGCAAGAAACAATGCTGTCCCAGTCGCATTAGTGTGGGTTGATTGTACTGGTCCAGGGACCAAACATGTGATTTAAATAATGTTGCCGGTTATACAACAGTAAAATTGTTCAAAAGGATCGGTCTTATGAAGAATATAATGTACCAAGGGCAGGTAATAGAATTTTTTTAACTATTTGAATGGTATGCTTGGTAAACAGGCGGAGGCCATGACAGCTAAAGATGATGTTATTAAAATAACAATTCTGTAGTATAATATACTTACTGTAGTTTTGGTTTTTTTAAGGTGATAAGGACAGTAACTCTGTGTCACAATGTGTGTTACAGACAATATGCCGTTCCAACCAGTCGCGGCTTATGGAAAACCACCTAGGAAAGTTACATCAAGACATCGGTCCTCGTTATATGTAAAAAATGTGTTGTTAGTAAAATGTACAGTGTAAGCTCTCCTTACTTAAAAAATAGGTAACATTTACCAGAAAGTTTACCATGACCATTTATACTGGTATTAATGGAAAATGGTATGGTAAACTTGGGGAGGGCTGTAGCATAACCGATAGTATAATAACATCCTTGAAGTAGGAGTTCCATGTCACGGGCCGGTTAATACTCTTTGAGGAGGTTTCCATAGCAACGAGAAGATACACGGATACTAAGAGATTGCTTAGAGCAGCGGCTAAGGAGAGCTTGCATATTGAAGAAGTCCGATAATGTATTTAAAACGATGTACTTAAATAATAAAAGTGTGATTTATATTATGAAGAAACACTAAAAGATTAATTATTTGGTTTAGCCGCAAAAAGTCATACTATGATACGTAATATAAAGATAACGATATAAAGAGAATCACATCGTAAATATGCAACACGAGCACATTTCTTAATGAATAATCAAGCAAACTGCTTTTAAGAAATGCGACATGGTCCTATTACACTTCCTTGAGGTACACCCGATGTAACATCTAGATTAGAAGAACTTTCTCCTTCAACGACAACATACTGCGACCGACCAGTTAGGAAATCCTTTATCCATTCACAAAGCTGATCCGATATACTGTACGCTCGAAGCTTCGCTAAAAGGCGGTTGTGTGGAACAGAGTCAAAGGCTTTCAGGAAATCTTAAAAAATTGCATCTACTTGTGAACCTGCATTAATAACTTTCATTACGTCGTGTGTAAAAAGGGCCAGCTGTGTTCACATGATTTTTCTTCCGAAATCCGTGTTGATTTGTTGTAAGCAAATTATTATATCTAGAAAATTCATAATGTTCGAGCATATAATATGCTCCATAACTCTACTACAAACAGATGTTATAGATATGGGACGATAGTTCCAAGGATCACTTCGATCATCTTTTTGAAAATCGGAGTTACTTGCGCGATT
>JARYHS010013630.1:215803211-215910064 GCA_031002005.1 Vandiemenella viatica
CTATGGCATAAGGACCTATAGTTGCAGATACTCTAAAAGAGAGCAGTGGTACATGAACAGAAAGTTTACATGATAGATTACGGCCCATTAGAGCTGGATGGTATGCTTACATTTGGCGGTTACAGAGGGTGCAGAGGTTAGTCGGTCCCTGGGCTTGACCCCGGCCTGCTGGGCCAGGTCAAGAAGACTCCTGACTTTTTGACTGACTGACCAACTCATCAACTGACTAACTGGTTAACAGGTCCACTGATCAACTCCCCTATGGCGTGGTTGGCCTATATACCCCTTGAACACCTCTGGGCACCAACATAGTAAGAGGCTTCAAGCTTTACCAAACGAGGTTGCACGGCCACCGACTTGACCTAAATTTGTCTCTCGTGTGCCCTCCAACACTTTTATATCGATCACAAATGTATATTTCTCCTATCACCAGATTTTATTATAAGATGTCAAATATGTTTTGCCCCATTTTCTCTGTCTTATTATTATCCTATTATATAAAACGCTAACGTGTGGTCTGCGTGCGTCGTCTATAGCTACTTCACGGATTGGCTACAGAACGGTCACGTGACAGACGTCACTCGCCAATCAACAGCCACCATATTGTATTCCTTCATTCATGTCGCGTTTTGTTTATTTACTACAGTTAGATGCAGAAACTCATATAAGAAGAAGAAGATTCAATATTTAAGCTATTTTACCTGTATCAGTTAGACGCAGATATTCATGTAAGGAGAAGAGGATTCAATATTTACGCTATTTTATCTGCATCAGTGATAAGGACCATAACCTAAGAATTTTTTAGGCAGAAGGTAAGAAACAAAGAAGTTTATTAAAAACTAGGAGTAACGTACGTAATGCGAAATGTATTAGTCAAATAAATAACAGTTATCCGTTTTCAAAATTATAGTCCCCGTCATATGAAGTGAAATGCATTTATTTATTTTAAAATATTAACCAAATACTCTGATAATCTAACCAGAGTAACGTATTCATATAACGAAAGATATAATTAAAAATAATTCTTTTCCTGAATAAATTCCTACTACCATTATAGATGATACCCTTAATATTTGATACATGTGTTAGCTATTAAATGCGATTTAAGATAACCTTTTTATTAGATTTAAATCATCAACTGTATAAGCCATGTGACACTCGCAATTCAACAACGATATTACTGCCGCAAAACAGCAGTGAGCGGAGATATTAGAAATACGGAGAGCAGGTGAAAAAAATTAATGCGAGGCAATTATATGTCACAAAGTTACAATTAGTACATTCCTTTAAATTTACATATTGCTTTTTATTCATGTAAATGTAAGCAGAAGGGTATTTATTCTATGTTTACATTATATTACCTGTATCAGTTAGATGATGAGAAACAATGAAGTTAATTCAAAACTCAGAGAAATGTACGCATCGCGAAATATATCCACCCAGATAAATGACCGTTATTTGTTTTTGATATTATAGTAAAATTAAAGTAAAATGAATTTATTTAAATAAATCATAGTAAAATACCCCGATAATCTAACCACAGTATGGTACCCTTATCACGAAAATATCATTAAAAATGGTTGATATTTGCTTTTCCATACAAGTTTTTCCAGAATAAATCCAGACTACCGCCATAGGTGCTGCCTGTCGTTATTCATATGAGGGTAATAAAAGCTATTTTTCGAATGCAACGTTGTGGAGGTTGTGGCTAAGTAGACCAGATTCGTAACTGAAACATTTTGTTGCAGCATAATTCGCTCTGAAATCAGTTTTACAAACCATTTAAACTGCTTTCATAAGCGCCATGTTACTGAACGTATTAATTAATGCGGGTGAAAGTAGTTCCATACCTATCGTGCTGAATTGTGCCTGGACCAGGAATAAAACTGATATTACATGGACAGCAAAAGTTTTCGGGAATCCTAAATGGTTTTTAATTTTATTGGTTCTATACTTCCGTCGTCATTAATTCAGTAGAAGTTACTGCAATATTGCTATGTGAACAGCAAATCAAATATTTATAACAGTACAAAATCAAAGAACTTATCATTACGTAATAACAATTCCGTATAATTAACCCACTGCAAAAAAAGGAACTGCCAGAATATGGCGTTCAAACCGTCATTTTTGACGGGCTCAAAGCTAGTTATTAATAAGCAATGAAGGACAGGGAAATTAACCCACCACATACCAAAGTGGACGGCTGCAATGAGAGGGAACACTTATGCTGACAAACAAATATTATTATTATTGTTATTTACGAATCCGGTTCCATCGGAAGGACCTCTGGGATGTGGAGCAAGTCATGTTTAATTTATATAGGCACATGCAAGTTTAATAATAACCATGATGCAAAAGTATTATATTTTAAAAACATAATTTTTATAACTGAATTTGAAAAAAAGGAATATTAGATACAACTAATTATTTTGTACAAATTCTTGTTTGGAGTAGAAGGAATTGCCAATAAGACAATCATTAAATTTTTCTTTCAACATATCTTTATTATCTACATACTCTTTTATACTTTTAGGAAGTTTATTGAATAGATGTGTTGCAGAATAATTAACTCCTTAATAAAATCCTCTCAGGTGACTAGCTGAGTGAGTCTATTGATAAAACATAATATTTCTGCAGTCATAATCTCTGACGCCATTGTTAAGTGATGGATTCACTCGGCTAGTCACCCAAGATGATTTTATTTATATGCAACGCCGAAAAAACCTCCAGCCTTACATAATTAACTTCTCTTTGTACTTATGACAGTAACATTTTTGTTTGTTGTATTGATACTGATATTGTGTACCTGTGAATTTGAAATAAACAGGTGAAAATGATCAATGATAAAGTACATGAGAGAATATATTTCGAACTGAGAAGTCACAGTAAGAATATGGATTTTTTTTTTTAAAAAAAAAGTTGTCTGTAAAAAGTTCTTGGTTTTACCTTACACAGCAATTTAATAGCTCTTTCGTGCACTATGAATACTCTTTTTTTACTTTTAAACTCTCCAAAAAATTAGACCATATGACATAACAGGATTACACATGTTTCATTAATTCCAGATCTAGGGTTGAAAAAGTTTTCTTATTGCAAAGGTGGCACTTCTTAAAGTCTTCAGTCACAATGTGATATTTATTTTTGTTTCAAGATTGTATCATTTTTATAATTTATGTCTAAATCTTGCTGTTCATTTGTTTTGTTTTAAAACTAATGTAATGTGTTTTAAAAAAAATTGATTTTAAAGAGTTTGCCTTAAACCAGTTTGCTAAAAAAGTAAGGTTACTGTAATTTGCAAATAAAATGCTCTTAGCGTTGTTGGTGTGTTAGTTCAATGGTTAAGGTGCTTGCTTTCAAAAGTTCATGATTCCCGGTGGGGAATTGTGTTTGATTATATGGGTTACACCAGGGCATTCCGTGTTTCAAATTTGATGTTAACTTGTAAGTTCCACAGGAAAGGAACTGGGTATCCTACTTCTGACACAGTGCCTCAGTATGCCTCTGTTGGGCCAAACCAACGAACCTTCGGGTTGTGGGCTAAGTTAATTTTTAGCCTTTTCATGTTAGTTTCCAGGAAGATCATTGATGTATAATAAAAACAGAAGGGATCCTAGGACAGAGCCTTAAGTAAAGGCTCCATCACTCACTCGAGGGTTCAAAAATCTCTAGTCATTGGTATCATTAATAATATATCCTTCCCTGTATACACCTGGTATATTTAAGTTCCATGCTGTTATCTACATCCAGCTCCAACATCTTAGTTTTGAATCTGCAATAATTACATCCATGATGACTTCAAGCTGCTTGTTTGTATTCACATTATATAAGCGGCCATTATCCTTTGTATTCTTCCAAAATTCTATTCCTAGTATATTAGAACAATCATGTATGAGTATTAGCAAACTGTAGTAGCAATTATGTTAGAAAATTGAGGGGAAAGGAAGGTATTCAGACAATTATAGATAAGGATGGAGATGAAGTTACTCAGAATTTGAAAAAGGCAGAGATATTTAGTAACTGGTTCAATGCAATCATGAGGGAGTATAATTTCATATTGGGAGGGTGTAAAACAAAGAACGAGCTTTTCGGCACAATTAGAAAGGAACAGGTTAAAAAATTCATAATTCATCCTGATGATATTATGAAAAAACTAAGAATACCAAAGGATCATAAAGGGGCTGATGTAAACAATATTCCTACAGATATATGAAAGATACAAGCTACAAATTCATGCCTTATCTTGAAATTTCATTTATATAAAGTCTGGATACTTCCTGCTTACCAGAGAAGTGGAAAAGTGTGATAATAGTGTTGGTCCATAAAGTAGGGTTGACAAATACAGTCAAAAATTATAGGCCGATCCAGGGCCGCATTTAAGCATAGACTAAATAGGCTGTAGCCTAGGGGCCTGCATCACTAAGAAAGGCGCACACCACAAAGAGGAGGCCTGCACAACAACCCTGGATCCCCTGCCTGGGCCAGTAGTAGAACTAAAAAAAAAAAAAAAAAAACAAAAAAACCCCGAATATTTCAAAATCTAAGCATCCATAGCTGGAGGCAGCCAGAGCCACTGCCGACAGGGGGGGCTCGCAACACATGTATAGGCAAGGGGCCCACAGAGCCTAAATGCAGCCCTGGGCCGATCTGTTTGACATCAGGTGTAGACAAATTAATGGAGAGATCTATGTACAAATATGTCAAAAAATGTCTGAGAGGAAACAAACTAGCTATAGGCAAGGATATTCACGTGAATCTGTTAGTGGGCTATATGCAAGATATTTCAGATGAAACGGACAAGGGAAGACAAATTGATAGTGCATCACTAGAACTTTCTAAAGCATTTTACTGAGTGAGCCATAAAGTGGTGGTTAACTAGTGGATGAAAATTTTCTGGGTAGAAGAATTTTTACAAGTTAGAAAACATGAAATGCGGTATTAAAAGATGTGGAAGTAAAAATGGGAAGGCTACACTGTAGTGTATGTGGATCATTGCTATTCATTATTATAATGGTTTATAGTCAGCAGTTAGGTCGTTTGCAGATGACATAGAATCAGAATGATAGAAGACAGTGAATAACTAGAGGGTGACCTGGACAGGATATCTGGCTAAGTAGGTCATCATGGGAGGGTATTCTATGATAACCGTGGTGCCGCAATTTGATGATGGATTGTTATGTAACTCGTCGAGTCAAATAAAAAATGAAGAATAAAATTTTTAGTTCATGAGATATAGGGCCTACTGTCTCAAAAGTGAGGTGTTTAGGTTGTAATGCATAAGAAAAATTTCCCCAAAGTCAAATTTGATGGATTCTTATGTAACACGACGACGAGACAAATCGAAAGTAAAGAATAATTTTTTTCGATATCTCGCTTAGTTCTCAAGATATACTGTCTCCAAACTGAATTTCGCCAAAGCCACAATGAACAACACGCTGGCATTCAGAATTCGTGTTTTGTTTACTTACGGCGTTTGTGCTAAGGATGAAAAACGGCAGGACCAGAATAAAAACGTCACCGAACTAATTTTTGATATCTCGAGAACTAGTGGAGACATAAAAAAATTTACTTTTGATTTTCGATTTTCATCGTCGAGTTTCATTTAAGAATCAGTCATCAAACACCGACGCTGCGGTTATGACAGTGCTGCCACATGGGAGGAAGATAAATGCAAAGAAGAGTCAACTTATTAGGTACACAAATAATAAAAAAAACTAAAGGTTGATTATGATTATAGGCAGTTCTGTCATTTCCGTGACGCCACAATCTGATGATGGATTGTAGAACTCGACGAAACAAATCGAAAATAAAGAATAAACGTTTTTTATATCTCGCCTGGTTTACGAGATATAGCATGTAAAAATCAGTTATAGGTATAGTTCCTTGTGCTTTTGGCGATATTTCTTCTGGTCCAAACAAATGTTTAATACACAGCATTTAAGTTGGTTTCGTTTTTTTTTTTTTTTTTTTTTTTTTTTTTTTTTTTTTTTTTTTTTTTTTTTTTTTTTTTTTTTTTTTTGCTAATAGCAGTTGTGGTTAGAAATGCAGCCTGGACCAAGAATTTAGAGTAAGAAACCCACAGAAAAAATATCAACATGTAATAACATGTATTTCTTGCTTAATAACATATGTGAATCTACCCACATCTGAAGTGATTTTTCCTCATTTTCACGCATTCGAAGCTTACGTTATACACTTTAAATCAAATAGGCCTATTATCGCTTAATACCGATAGCACAATTTTTGTAGGTTCCGACGTATTGGCGTGTGTTACCCGTATTTCAACCTAAAAAAACCACTAGGAAGAAAATAAAACACCTATAGTGCATTTCCACTCTCTGGGTAAGTATAGTGGTTTTGGTGATCTTTTTTTCTGATCCAGGCCAGATCTCACCCTAACCTCCTCACTTTTTCGAGAACTAAGCGAGATATATAAAAAAATTATTCTTTATTTTCGATTTGTCTCTACGAGTTACATACGAATTTATCATCAAATTTGGTTATGGAGGCGCTATTAAATTTGTCTCTGGAATTTACTGCAGAACACGGCATTACCGTGGTGCCAAAATATGATGATGAATTCTCATAGAACTGGACGAAACAAATCGAAAATATAGAATAAAATTTTTTGATATCTCACTTTGTTTTCGAGATATAGCAAGTTTAAATATCAGTCATAGGTTTAGCTCCTTCTGCTTTTGGTGTTTTTTCTTCTGGTCCAGGCCGTATTTCATCCTAGCAACAATCACTAGGATGAGAATAAAACACCTTTAGTGCATTTCCACCGTGTAGATATGGTGGTTCTGGTGGAAAAAAAAAAAAAAAAATTCTGGTCCAGGTTGGATCTCACCCTAACCTCCTCACTTTTGAGTTACAATATCTCGAGAACTAAGCGAGATATCAAAAAACTTTATTCTGTATTTTCCAATTGTCTCGTCGAGTTACATACGAATTCATCATCAAATTTGGTTATAGCGAAATTTTTCTTCTGGTCCAGACCGTATTTCAAGCTAATTACGTCAATTTTGAGATACGATATCTCGAGAACTAAGCGAGATATCAAAACACTTTATTCTTTACTTTAAATTTGTTTCGTCAAGTTCTATAAGAATCAATTATCAGATTGTGGCGCCACGGTAATGATAGAATCCCCCAGAACACATTCAATAACTGGTATGATAAAGGAACTGTAATAGGATTCATAGGAAGACAGCAGGAGGGTGAAGAGAGTCATGGGAGTGTAGGTGTATGTTGGTGATGAGGCGTGGAAAGATATTAGTGGAAGAATTAAGGAGTGGGAGGGGAACATTCTCCACCTGCCCGAAACTGGTACTGACCTGTTAAAATTTGGAAAGGAAAAGACGAACATGAACACTAGCCGGCATTTGATTTCAGGCATAAAAGCGTGAGAATTTTTTTTTTCATAGGTATGGGAGTCAGGGATTGGAATAAAGAAATTTGTAGAGGGCGGAAGTAGGCGAGTGCAAAAAAGTGGTTAAATGTGTGTGTAGGCTGCTGACACTGGAGCGTTCTCTCCATCACAGTTAAATTAAACTAAATTCAGTCAGAGGTAGTACGGTACCTTCTTTTCCGCTTTGCTCGGCGCTGTAGACTTCAATGTGTTGGAAATCAATGCAAAAGAAGCTGCGAAAGCACCTTACGCCACCTTTTTGTCGCGCTTTACTAATTTCAGCTGTTTTAGGAGCATTGTTGCTGTATCATCTCTGTCTTTCAGGATTGACAAAACTGTTATTTTAATTTAATTGGTTTGGAGCTAACGCTCCGATGGCAATTCATACCTACACACCCAATTTTCCCCTTTCATTTTCCCTTTACTTCTCCAGAGTACCCCGCAATATTGTCAATTTACGCATTCGAACATCCACTTTGCCCTCAATGTCGAATGAATCAATACTTACTCCCATTTGCCTCACTTATCAGCTAGAAGTACACACAAATATTTGTGCGCCAGAAAGTCTGTGGTAATCCAAATAAAAGATAAAGTGTGCGTTTTAAAGCTTGGTTCATATTTACCTGCACGTAGCATGTCCAACGTGAAACGTGGCATGACAAATACGGCAGATACATAAAATAATTTTAATTTTAATTGCGATGGAGCGCACGCTATGGTGGCAATTTATCTACACACCCATCAAATTTTGCTCTCTTTTTAATCTAAATTCTTTCACGTGTTTGGTAAATTATTCATCACTAGCCTTCGTAATTTTTTCAAATACCTGACTCCCTTACCTAAAAAAGAAAATTTTCCCACTCCCTTATCGTCACAATCCTGCGACAGACACCACACTTTATCCTCAAAATCTTCTAGTTCTGTCTACACGAACGAAGGATTAAAGACGATACTCTATGTACGTTTAACTAAGCTTTTCCCGTCGCACACAGGGGTATTTGATACAAAAAGCCGATCAAAAGTCAAAAAAAATGTTTAAGCTAATTCCAAGAACCCGTATTTACCTGACTTAAGGCAAATGTCTATAGAATAACAATCAGCTATGTTTTTTAGATAAGCTTCATTCCCCATCACGTGAACAGTCGTCTTCTGAGCACATTGCAAGAAACACGTACTGTTACCAAGCAAATACATGAAAATTATAAGTTGTACCAATTTAATTTGTGTGTGATGTTAAGTGAGTAGTGGTGATTTTAATCATGGATATTGTTCAGCCAAGTACGTAGAATTGAAATAATAGTAACACACATCCAAAGGTATCGCACAACTTTATTTCTGTACATTTTTGTAATCTGGCTCATTTTGTACTGATTTTTTATTACGAAAAGTATTAAAGAGTTATTTTGTTATATTTCCGGATCTTTCTTGTATGGTATTAGTTTAGTGTACTATCTTGGTGTTTCATTGAAAATTAGGTGCCAAAAAGTGCTAAACGTCTATTTATTCTAAAAAAATTCTTACTTTTTTCCGTCATATCAATTCATCTAAGATTTTCTTTGTTATGGGTCTTTCTGGTATCATGCTCATGACGCGAAAACTTATTTATGATATTAGTTAACACGAGAAAGGAAATGATTTCGTGCAAAAGTTGGAATTAGTCGAGGAAAATATTTTAAATCAACCGACATTCACGGTCGAACAAACGCAACAGTTCGAACTGAAGTTTTCAAGGCTTAAATTGGAAATTAAAAGAAAATGGCAGGGTGCTAAGAGAACTGAGAGTGAATTTTTAAAGAAATACCATGAATGGTTCAAAAGATGTATCGAAATCTCCCAAAAATCCAATCCGACCAATGTGGGTCGGCCAAGAAAATTTTTAGATGATTTGACAGATTTTAGCAAATGATGTCTGCAGAGATGATAGGTATTAACAAAACATTGATTGACAGGTTTTATACAATTATGTGAATGATATATAGTGGGCAAAAGATAGATATATATATATAAAAATATTCCCCACTGCCACGAAAAATTTAAGATGTACTGTACATTGAACTGTACTCGTGGCATCCAATGTCACCTTATACAAGTAGTATTGATTGAGGGCCCACTTATAATAGAGTATGCACTTTTGCCTATAGGCACTCTGTCAGAAGCAGCAACAGAAGATAGAGAGAAATATTTTCGAAGATTTAGGGAGAGAGACTCCAGAAAACTTAGTAGGGTTCAGTGCAACACAGATGTCATTAATAGGCTTACATTAACTTAGGATCAGTATTTGACCTTCATCAGGCACAAAACCCCCAAAACATCTAAATCATTCAATCCAGAAACTATTAAAATACTACTTTAATGGGACCCGAATACTTAAGAAGAGAACGAGCCATAAGGTGAAGGTTCCGACGACGGGAAGGATTGGACGGTTGGTCAGAATGATATTTTAGTGTAGATATATGATTATTGTTTAGGTATTCTGTAAATATTCGTTTAATATGTTATAAAGTGTATGAACACAGTACGTCTTCTTTATTATTACTCCTAATTCGCAGATATAAGTTCTAATACACAAAAGAAGCGAAACAAAAATCGAAATTACCTAGAAATAATTTTGATCGAATTTTTGAGTCAAATACCCCTGTTTGCGCTGCTTCGAGCGTGGTCCTTGGTGTCTATAGAAATGCTTTACCCTCTTTTTTCCTAGTACGGAGGGACAAAATATATTACAATTCCGTGTAGTTGAAGATTACAGATAAGATCTATTTAAAGATGGCAATAGTAACGTTTTCTGACTTTAACAGACACTGAAAAAGGAAAGAAAAATCTATGTTGCCGATCAATTCGGATTACGTAACTTTCACGGTGAAGTACGTACCGTACCTACGTATAGACACAAAGCTTTTTTTTTTTTTTTTTTTTTTTAAATGTCATTCCTCCCAGCTGAAGCCTGGAATAGCCGAATTACGGAGAGGAAATGGGGAAGGAAGTCGTCCGTGGTCGTTTAAAGGAACCATCACATCATTCGCCTGGAGGTACTGTGGGAAACCACGAAAAACCACAGTCAGGATGGCCGGGCAGGATTTGATTCACGTCCTCCCGAATGCTGGGCAGGTGGGCGATTTTTCCCTCCTCCTAACTAGTAGAAAAAGCAGAAATTACGCTAAGAAACATATTTTTATTTTATTTTATATGAACTGTACATAAACTGAATTAGCTGGAATAAATTTCGTAGCCTGGCGTATTTCTGTTCGTAGCTAGTGGCCGCTTGCGTTTGGTTGCGTTGTGACGTGTCAGTACCTGTCGCTTTTTGGCTGCGCATTTTTTGTTGTTTTATTTTCTAATTAGATTTTTTAAATTATTTATCGCTGAATGGTTAATGAAATTGGTTGGAAAATACAGACGATTCAATGAGAAAAGTCACATAAATTATTCCCTTACTAGTTAGTGGACAACTAAACTACGAAATGAACGTGTTTTGGAAATTATGGGTGAGGAAAGAAGTTTGTGGAAGAGTATATCGGAAAGAAGAGGCAGGATGCTGGGCAGTATTTTGAGACAAGCAGGACTGATTTATCCATTAATAACGGGAACGGTCGAAGGGAAGAACTGTAGAGGTAGACAGAGTATGAAGAGGTTAGCGGTAGATAGGTAGGGATAGACATCAAACCGGTCGAGAGACTAATGACAGAAAAGAAATATTTGTTAGTCTCCTCTGCATTGAATTATATTTGACGCTATTTACCTATGTTTACTCGCGTTGCAAGAATTACTACTATCAACATGCGCACTAAATGAAACATAGTTTCATACAAAAGGTGTCTGTATTTAGTTTGTCATGCACACTGGACCATTACGTATAAGATATAATTTCTTATTAAAGAGCTCTGTGGCTAGGACCTTGTAGTTATTATCATTTTTTTAATTAGTGCAGGGCTAACACTGCTCCCCGCAAAATGGTGTTCTTAATTTTGCACTAACGATCCCATTCCTCAATTTAATACTAAAGGAATGTGTTATTAGGCTGTAATACACCGTGAATCATTACATATAAAATATAATTTCATATTAAAGTTCTCTGTGGTTAGGACCTTGTAGTTATTTTATGTGCATTTATTCCAGGGCTGACACTGTTCCTTATAAGACGGTTTGGTTAATTTTGCACTAATAATCCCATGCTAATACCACTTCTCACGAGGCGATAGCCAAAACGTTTTATGTTTGGTTGTAGGTTGCAATTCAACCACGACCACAGCAATAGTAATAAAAAAGACATAAAATTAGGGAATCCGAATTACTATGGTCTATGGTTAGGTTTTACAGATTTCAGGCTGTATTTCAACCTAATACGCAAACAAATTCAATGTTTATTGGTTGCAACAGCGGGCGCCCATTACCCACTAACATGATTGCGTTGCAATAAATAGTGCCAACGAAAATTACTACTGTTCATCCGATTATGGATAATTCACAAAAAAAAAAAAAAAAAAAAAATATATATATATGTTTCTTGGCGTAATGTCTGTTTTCTGTTGCTACCAATTTAGTTCTGGAGATGTCGTATCTCTGGAGATATCGTATCTCAAAAGTGAGTTGGTTCGGTGGAAATGCGCTAGCAACAAGGAACTACTCGTTGGAGATACACGATTGGAGTTTTTTTTTTTTTTTTTTTTTTTTTTTTTTTTTTTTTTTTTTTTTTTGGCTAGCGTTTGTTGTTAGGCGTGTACCTGGAGAACAACGTCGCCAAAGGTATTATAATTAATTTTTGACACTCGATATCTTGAGAACTAAGCGACATATCAAAAAACTTTACTCTCCACTTTCGATTTGTTTCGTCCAGTTTCATAAAAATCTATCATAAATTTGTGACGCCATAGTTATCGCAAAACTACCCCGATATTTAGTAATACAATTTAATATTGATATTAAACACGAAGTTATTTAGCGTAAATTAAATATCACAGTTACATTAAGCTTATTGAAGTGTTAATCCGTTTTGTAGTGGTTTGATTAACGTGTTTGGTTTTAAAGGAATAACGAAAGACAAAACACTAGTTTATATACAATCCAAAGAGTATAAGAGTCATCTTAGGTCAGTATTTGTTCAAGCGCAAAGATGTTTAAAGTAAATTAAATATTATTACGCTTATTATATTTGATTGACGTATTCCATTTATTTTAATGCACTGAATTTGAGAAAACTGAGGAAATTAATAACCAAAGTCAAAAAGTAAAACAGAAGTATAAGATAGGTAATGTGATTTTTTGTTAGTATTTCTTAAAATGAGTCCCATCTCAATTAATACGTGATGCGTGACCCGAATTTTTCCATCTGGAAACAATTTAATTTCTTGCTCCGTTCCTCAGTATACATAAGTCATAACCCCTCCTCAGATTTTAATCCAGACCATCAGCTCTAAAAATTTGAAAACATCATCCAAATTGCTGCGGTAGTTTTCGCGTGATATCGGTTTAAACCTTCAGACATACGCTTGCTTACAGTTTTATAATAGTATAGATTTAACTGATAGAATGATAATTTTAGGGTGCACTAAACTTTTTTTGTTGCTTATTTAACATTATGTACATTTCACGTAAACTTTCTCTGAGTTTTAATAAACTTCCACGTTTGTTATCTTCTGTAAATAAATTCCTTTGTTCTATTGCCACTTGGTTCCAGTAACTGCTACAGAGAATACAGGTTAAACATTGGATGCTCTTCTCCTTAAGTGAATTTCTCCATCTAGTCGTCGTAAATCTTATATCTTTAAATGAGCAATTTTTGTATATATATATATATATATATTTTGGATCTCGGAAACGGCTCCAACGATTTGGATGAAATTTCATATTTAGGTAATATTTTGCTTTTTTAAGTTTATATAAATAGTTGTCTTCCCTGGAAAAACCCAATGTTATAAAATACGAACAAATTTTGCTCTTGGTGTATGTAAAACAACTCTAACGCCACCTCGTAGACGATTCAGATACCAGGAAGCCTACTAATATTTTCTCTTTGGTTTCAAGGAACTCATATATTTAAACAAATATTTCTTGCATACATTTCTTCTGAGGAATACTAACACTAAATGTTTAATTGTAAAATATTTAAAAAGGAGATTTTTAAAAATTGGCTTTATCAGAAGTTATTATTTACTAATAATATTAACAGTTATAATATAATCATTGTTTACTTTTTGACCGCATGTGTATTTAACACAAACATCAATATTACTGAATTACGAAAAGTGGTTATCAGGGTGATCATTGATTGGAGCGAGAAAATTAGAGCGTAGCTTCTCCACATCAGTCTAAAATTGATAATAGATCATCGTATATTACCAGGGAACTAAGAAAAGCATAAATGGCCAGTGTGGATTATAGTACTACAGATGTATGAAAGAATTATTATATTGGGTAGCAATGTCTACTATAGTTCACTGTTCACTTGTTTTAATAGATCATAGCCATGATTTGCTAGAAGTAGATTTCTGTGGTGATATAAAAATTAGGGTGTTGGCTGCTTATAGCAGTGGAAGAACGAATTACGAACATGAGGCTGCTGCAGAAAAACAAAACAAATAGTTCAGAGGTGAATTATTGGTGGGAATTTATCAAGTGACAATTGGGAAAAAGTAAGGTCACTAACACAAGGGAAAGAAAATTTACAAAACCTTAAGTAAGGGAAGGAGATTTCACACAAATGGTAGAGCAGAGCAGAACGGACCCAACAGGTTGGATATATTCTTGATAAAGGCTCATGATAATCTTGTGGAGTAACTGAAGGCATAAGTGATCATGAAGCAGTTCTAATGGATATTAGAGGATTAAGTAATTCAGGGTCGAAACTGAATGTGGAAATAGGTTGTAAAGATAAAAATTTAGAATCATTACATAATCTGAACATTAAGAATAAAGTGAACTGTATTTTAATATTAAGGAGCCGGGCCTCAAGGAAAAAGCCTGTTTTCATCGATGACGCCCTGCACACGCATGGGACATGAAATCCTCAAGGCTTTCTCAGTCCCAGAGTTTGCTTCACGATGGCAACATCCGGTGATGATCATGCATTGGCTGCTGTTAGTTTGTTAATCGCCTTAAAACTAGCACAAAAAAGCGCATCGGAAGAAGTTATGGTGCAAAGTTTGGCTACTTGAAAGAAGGAAATATTCTTATACAAATCTTCTTTCGGAATTGAAATGTTTTCCCAAAGATTTTGATAATTATTTGAAGATGGACGAAGAAACCCATTAAAATCTGTTACAGTTAGCCACTTCATATATTATGAAGAAAGATACGGTTATGCGGGAAACAATTTCGCCCCATGAAGGAATCACCGCTACACCGCATTTTTGGCCAAGGGAAGAAGCTATGAAGTTGCGGGTGTTGCTGGGAATGGTGGGAAAATCCAGATCGTAATGGTTGTGGCTGGTACTATTCCATGAGGTTCCTGGACAAAAAAATCCAGCACTACTTTTTGCAGAGTAGTGCCGGCCAGAAGAAGCTAACCGTTGCTTACTGTAAGGCATTCTTAAACAGCCCTTTTGGATTGAAACAGGGTGTCATTGATAATTTTTTTTCCTGCTATTAGCATTTGATTGGTCGGAAGGCCAGGTAATTTCATAGCAACAACGTCAAAGCCATCTTCTTCCAGTCGGTTTTTTAAAAATGTTCTTTGACCGCAGTGCATGTTGACATCATACATCTCTTCGCAAAGATTCATTTCCTGAGGGTATAATGTTTCCTCTTTTTCTGGTACGTGTGGGAGCACTCGCTGACGGGGATGGTTCATGTCAACTGTGTGCACTGGAGTCGTTCTGCGGCTGTGTTGCTGCTGTTTCCTGCCAACTTGGGGTAGAAAGCTTCTTGTTTATTTCTGTAGTGGTATTCCTTGCACTTCATTTCCAATATACAGGGCTCTTCATCCACGGAACATAACGAAACCAAGCAGTACAAACAAAACAGATAAACAAAATCGCAACACACACCGGCACTCACAAGAAATCCTCAAGGCCGGCTGAACACCTCTCACACACGCTGAGGTACTCACCCTTCCGTCCCGGCTTTGCAGGAAATAAGAATTGTATTTCGGTGAGGATTGGGTCGCATGAGTGGGTCACAGGGGTGCGATGACGGCCTCAAGGAAATACCCACACACGTTCTGGAATCGCTCAAGGCCGGGACTATTCCGTCCAAACCTCGAGGATTTCCCGTACGCGTGTGGCACCCTGTAGGGTACTAGGAAAGTCTGACAACTCATGCACACATTCAGAGAAACTGAGTCGGTAAAGAAACTTTGTACGAATAAGATCGGTGTGTTGGAGGAAATTCTGAGAGTAGGGTATTGCTCCAATAAATGCTCAACGCAAAGTAAAGTAACATGCAAGGGTTTGTTTCCTGTTTTCTTCTTGGCCAATTAACTCGGAGTAGACGCGCACCGAAAGGAAGTCTGGAACAACATTAGGTTTTGGGTGCACTGCTTACAGCCTGGAAACACTTGTGCAGTACTAACGAGAAGCGGAAGAGGGAGTGAATTGCCTACCCGAAACATACAGTGTAGTGATGCCTATAAAGTGCATGTTGACAGAAGTTTGACGATGAAACCACCATTCTATGCAGGCTCATTGATGTATTTGTGTAAGGTCACAAGTGACGTGGAGAAGCAGTGATGTCTACTGGCAACGAACCGTGGTAAGTTACCATAGGAGACCATTCAATTGCATTGTACTTCATATTTTGATCAGACCTGAAACGATCAACTAGGGAAACATAGTGATTAAGAGTTTCTCTGTTACTCTTAACAACGTAATCTTTAAACACATAGCTAATCAGCGTCTATTATTTTAAGTTTAAAAATTATTTACATGAATGTAAAGGTTTATAAATTTCCCTATTGTATTTGTTTTGAATAAATGATAAATTGTGATTATTAAAATTTAGCTCACTGTAAAATGAAAGATATCCCATCACCATTAAGTAAAATAATTACTAGCTAATTGATATCATTACGAAAATAATAATTAATCACTCCAAAGGTAACCAATGTTTTATTGTTTTTTATTAAAAATTTCTTATAAAATTATAAAAAAGTTGCATATTATGGAACTGGAGAGATATTGTAGGGGAAGGTTCAATGTATGGATGGAAGGCACAAGCACGGTGGGGCCGATGTAGGATCAATTCATGGAGTTGGGAAAAAATTGTATACCAAAACAAAACAAAAAACAAATGGTATGGAACTTACGTATTACAAAAGGGAAGATAAGAGGTTAAAGAGACTGGTAAGATCAGAACACAACAGCATTAACAAACAGAAATGCAGTAGTACTAAACAAGCAGCAAAGAACGAAGCGAAATATAGGTTTATAAAAAATATTATTGGTTCAGAAGGAGCGTTGAATGATGCATCTAAACATTTCTATTACTATGTTAGAAAACTGAGAGTAGGGAATGGTCTTCAGAGAATAATTTATAAGGGTGGAGAAAAAGTTACTGAGGATTTGAAAAAGGCAGAAATATTAACTGGTTCGACGCAATCATGAGAGACTAAGATTCAGGAATCGGAGGACAAGCTTGTTGGCACAATTAGACTGAAAAATATGAAATTCACCCTGAGGATATTATGAAGGAACTAAGAAAGTTAAAAGATGATAATAGGGCTGATGTAGACAATATCACCACAGATGTCTGAAAAATACAAGATAAAAGTTTGTAACCTTATTTTGAAATGTTATTTAGATTGAGTTTGGCTACTTACTGCTTACCAGATGTAACGGTTTAATGGTTTCACCATTACTTTGGAAGATAATTTGAGATGTTTAAAAGTTTTAAATAGTGGCGGTTGGCATGGTCGTTGTCTAGTGACGTCAGCATCCGCCGAGCCCGTGGGCTCGGGGGTGTAAACCCCAAATTCGGGAGCATGGTGCACTAGGAAGCAAGATGCACCTAGGCTTCCGGGCAATCAGTCAGCCGTTGGTCGTTGAGTCGGTGAGTCCATCGGGAATCTTAAAGGACCGAAGTACAGATAGCGAACTTTCATAAAGGTTGGGAGTTGGAGCGAGATTATAGTATTAACTATTAAATGCATGTATTTCAAATAAGAAAGTGCATTTTCATTTCATTTACCAACTTTACGTTGGCTGGCGGCCGTCAGAGAAAGAATCAGAACATGTGAGTGCGCAGAAACTTTAAAAGTTCACAGTAAGTATTACAACCTAACCACGAACATAACTGCGACACAGAGAACTGGAAAAGTACTATACTAATACTCGTTTATAAGCGAGGGATGAGAAATAGGGTAGAAAATCAGTTTGAAATCAGTGGTAGGTAAATTAATGGAGAGATTGATTTGCTATCACATCAGAATGTCTGTTGGAAAAGAAACTGGTTTTCAAATCGACAACATGGGTTTAGGCAAGTATATTTATGTGAATGTTAGTGGACTATATGCAAGATACATCGGATGAAATGAACAAGGGAGGCCAAATTGATAGTGTAGCACTAGAGTTTACCAAGGCATTTGACAGAGTGAGCAATAAACTTGTGTTAGATCAGGTAAACACAATTAGAGTGGACGAAAAAGAGATCTGCTGGGTAGAAGAATTATTAAAAGGTAGAAACCAAAGAGTTAGGTGGGAAATACAGTTTCAAAAGATGAGGAAGTAAAAATGGGAGCTCCACAGGATTATGTATTGGGATCATTGGTACTCATTATTCTATTGAATGATTGTGTTGATGGGTTGAAGTCGGAGATTAGATTGTGTACAGATGAATTTTCCTTATATAATGGGATTAAAACTGGATAGGAATGTGAACAGATACAACAGGCTCTGAACTGGGTAGATCAATATGGAATGAAAATAAATGCAAAGAAGAGTCAGCTTATTAGGTACACGTATAAAAACTGAAGATTGATTACGATTATAGGGTTGATACAGAATTGCCTACTGATGACTTGAAATGTAATTAGTAGTGAGTAGAGGCCGACTGTAGGTTTTTTTCCCCTTCTGAATACACAAGGCGAAAGTGAATCCCTCCGTTGCCGTCGAGGATGTACGCTCACGCGGGTGCTAATGGAACCAAACTGTGGAAAGTGCTGAGATCTGTCGTATCACCCAACTTTTCTGACAAAAGCACTTACTCGGCTTCAGTGTGTGAGAGGAAGCAATCGGTAGGGAAAGTGGTGGACAGCGGGGAGGACACCACAAATCTATATACTATTATAAGTCTGAAAGCAAGCTGCATATGTCTCGGGACCCACGCAGAAACTACCGCAGCAATTAGGATGGTGTTTTCAAATTTTTACAGCTAATGGTCCAAATAAAAATCTGCGAAAATAGCTAATGACTTATATGTACCGAATCTAGGAGAAAATATTTAAATTCATTTCTAGATCGGTAATTATAACATATGGATCACACTGTAGTTGAGATGTTCACTTCTTGCAGAAAAAGAGACAGTAAAATCACGATATCTTTTTTTTTATGATCATGTTTCGTTTCTTGTCTTCGGCTATTAATACAATCTGTTATTAGATATTTAAAACATTAATATTAACGGAATATGAGAGTCAAATGTATCAAGCGCCACTAACACATAATTCACTGTAAGCACAGTCGCCATGATTATTAACATCTCTGACAGTTCTTGTATACTGGCTGACCCGTGGAAATATTAGCACTGCAAGTTCAATTGTAAAACATTTAAAAATAAAGATAATTAAAAATTTATCAATGGTTTTACAGAAACTTCTTTGAAATTAATATTACCGGTACCAGTTATAAAGTAATCATCGTTTACTTTTTGACTATAAATAGTGGTTGTTAGTTAGCCATTAAATACTACCACCTTAATTATAAAACATCTTTCGATTTCTGTTCAATATACAAGATTTCTAGTAGAGTTTGATAATAAAGTGCATAATTAAATATTAATACATCTACAAATTCCTGAAAAGCCGCGTGCGAGTGCACATACGAAAAAACGGGTTCTGATAAATAGAATCTTGCCTTTTGAATCGTCTGACCTTGTGCTTTATTGTTTATAACGAAGGTTACTTCTTATGGGAATTGTTTTATTATCATTTTGAAATGCTGATCAGAAGATGTGAGATTACTGCGAGGTATGAGCATAGTTTTATCGGAGGGAATAAATGTAGCACAGATGATGTTCTATTGACGTCACAACCTGATGATGAATTCTCATAGTACTCGATGAAACATATCGAAAATAAATAATAAATTTTCTTGGTTTTCGAGATATAGCATGTCAAAAATCAGTTATAGGTATAGTTCCTTGTGCTTTTGGCGACGTTTCTTTTGGTCCAGGCCGTATTTCAACCTAACAAAAACCACTAGGTACAAAATAAAACATTGAAAGTACATTTCCACCATATAGACATAGTGCTTTTGGTGGATTTTTTTCTGGTCCAGGACGGATCTAATCCTAACCTCTTCACTTTTGAGATATAATATCCCCAGAACTAAGTGAGATATCAGAAAAATAAATTCCTTATTTTCGATTTGTCTCGACGAGTTTCATACGAATTCATCAAACTTGGCTATGGCGAAATTTGTCTTCTGGTTCAGGTCGCATTTCAACCAACCACGTCAATTTTGAGATACGATATCTCGAGAACTAAGCGAAATATTTAAAAAAATATATTTTTTACCTTCAATTTTTCTCTTCGAGTTACATAAGAATCCATCATCAAGGGTTATCGTAGAATCCTTTGAATTACCACAAATCTCGCACCATTAATTAATACCAAACTTGTCGCGAATGTGTCACGAATGCCGCGAAATAATCGCAAAGGCAGCTAGGTCCAATAAAACTGTAATATAATGCAAGTATTAGATTTAGGAAACTCGACGCCAGAACGCAAGTTGTGGATGAAGCAACTAATGAGAAAGTTATCAGGGACACAAACAAAGTCGTTAGGCAGACGGAAGCTGCCAGGAGAAATCCTCCGGAGTTATGAGGGAGGCTCAGACAGGGTAGCCGAACACATGCAAAGCAACGTGACCAAGATGGTAGGATGCGCCACAGAATGTTCTCGAAGGTCCAGAGGACACAACTAATGACATCATTAGGAGTATAAATAGTGGTGGCTGAGCTAACAGAAGACAGAGTAGGTCCAGCAAGCAACAGAGCTAGTTAGGGACCAGCCGCCAGTGAGTGGGGTTGGAAGCTGACCGGAGCGGGGCACGGCAGCTAGACTAGCAGGACTTCGACTCTCGACTTCAGGCTTCATGAGGAAGCAGAACTTAGGTTCTGGCATAGGCTCTGATGCCAGTATAGGACTTAGTCGACGGAACGACATGGTCGAATAGTACTTTGAAGCCACGCACCTCCCTGGGACTTAGGTTAAACAAATGTAGGAGCTGAACTTAGAATTCAGAACTCGCACCTACCTTAGCCTTAGACTTTGATTTGCTTAGCAAGCTTTACCGACGGAACTTAGGTTCACAGATGTAAGTCGGTCTTCGTGAGCTGCAAACTTATCTCTGATAATTCTTGTATGTGTATGTTTATTTCTACCAGTTATTCCACTCCGAGTTCCCTAGTCTGAAGTGAATACCCATGTTGCAATTGATTCCTATTATCAAGCTCTCATCTTCCGAACCGCTCGCGGAAGTAAAAGCCAACCAGGACGCAACATAGGGGCATAAAAATTTGGTGTCAAGTGTGGGGTTTGGCCAGAGTTAATCCCAGTTAGATACTGCTTGACCAAAAGTTAGCCAGGGTTGGCCAAAGGTCAGTATAACGGCAGTATAAGGCCACAGACTTGAGGAATAGGTGTTCAGAAATTTCTGGTAGAACTCAGCCCGAGGTCATAGCCAGACTGACGGCTTAGAGAACAAGGGAGGTGGCGCAGTAGGTAGGCCAAGAGAAGAAAGAAGAGGATCCATTGGTCGAGTACGAGAGGGGCCACTCGACAGCGAGGGGAGCCGCAACGCATCCGTCAGCAGCATCCACAGAGGAGGCGAGCCAGGTCAGCGAGCCAGGTCTACAAGAGTCGTAGACAGCAGCCGTGACGCAGCCGAGGTCGACGAGGCGAGCCAAGGGATCAACAGGCGGCCGCAGGCAGCAGCGAGCAGCAAGCGAGCGACGCACGACGCAGCCCACAGTCAGCAGCCAGCCGCCAACGGGTCAGAGTAGCAGCCGGCAGAGGCAGCCAGGAGGGCGCCACACACCGTCCTCACGCAATAGTTACTTTCAGCAGGTGAGAGCGCAAAAAGCAGCATGCCTAACGAAGCTGTGTCAGGTAGCCAGGATGCGCAGTCATCACCTAGGCACTATCTCAGTTTGAATGAAGTGATTAAATTAATTCCCCATTCCTTTGATGGTGATAAGTCGCAACTTAATGAGTTTTTAGGATAATTGCGATAGTGCTTACGAGCTGATAGAGCCAGAACAGCGCGAAATATTGTTAAAATTTATCAAGGCTCGTATAGTCGGTACGGCCCGTAGTAAATTGCTCGTCCGAGATTTGACCACCACTTGGCCGGCAGTTCGCGCGATTTTAGTTGAAAACTATGGGTGTAAGCGAACGCTAGACTTCTACGCATGTGAAATGTTTGCCAGCAGGCAGGAATCATGGGAAAGTATAGCACAATGGGGATCGCGCATTGATGTCCTCCAACACCAGTTCAGGGAGGCGATAAAAGACGTCATGGCAGAAACCGAGCTAGCGGGTAGTATAGCTCTTGTGTTAAAGTTAGGAAGGGCGGTCTTCATCCAGGGGTTGTATGATGACCGAATAAAAACAATTGTAAGAGCTAGGGGAGAAACCATAACCCTATCAGAGGCAGTTGAAATTGCAGCTACCGAAGAGAGCGCGATAGCATCGGCGAAGGAGAAGCCGATATCGCGATATCCATTCAGGGTCCCGAGAGCAGAGAAAAACAGGGAAGTTACTTGCTCTAACTGCGGAAAATCCGGTCATATAACGAAGAATTGTCATGCGCGAAGACGCATAAGGGTAATTGAAAAGGAGGACGATTTGGATAAACAGGCGATTAATGTCCCTACTCGCTAAAGGTGAAGAAACTAGAGAGAGAAAACAGTGTTAGGATGGCGGGAACGCGGCGAGAAGCCAGAAGAAACACGGAAGAAAGAGTGCAGCATACAACCTTCAGGAAAAAGGTGCCATACGTAAAGGAAATTACGTGTCTACAGGTGTAACAAAAAAGGGCACTATGCTCGAGAGTGCCGTGAAAATACCTGGGTAGTGAGAAAAAGGGATAATAGACCGGTAAACTGTTAAGTGGCGTAATGAGGCAGTCACATTGCGCCAGGCCCCAAAAAGTATATAAAGTAGACTGCACAAATAAGAATGAATTTGTAGTGATGCAATGTGAGGGAGCTAAAGTGTAATCGGGTGAAGTTCTTGGTGGACAGTGGGGCACAATTGAGTTTAATAAAAAGGGACAGCATCCCAAGGGCAGTGAAAGGTAATACTAAAGAAAAAGTTAAAATTAAGGGTATTAGTAACAATGTTATACAAACCAAAGCTTCTGTGGTAATAGAATTACAAGCCGCGAAGGAATTGACGCTAAAGCAGAAGTTTCATATAATTGATACAAACATAGATTTGCCATTTGAGGGCCTGTTGGGAAGGGACTTCCTAGCAAGAAACAAGGCCGTGATAGATTATGGGAACAAGACTATTGAAATTCGCGGGAGGCGAATTAGGTTGCAAACAGCGCAAGAAGGGCCATATCTAAAGCAACATAGAATGCGTTGTAGTGAAGCTTGTGGCCGTTGGATTGCCTCACCAACCCACAAGAGTGTAGGTTTTGCAAGGATTGCGACACCTAATAGTGTTTGTCCGTCCACTAATGGAACTGTGCGACGTGACATTAGGAAGGTCGTAGGGATTACGACATCAGGTGAAAATTGTCCGTCCACTAATGGAGCTGTGCGACGTGACGAGAAAGGCGTCGTGAAGATTACGACACGAAAAGAAATTTGTCCACCCGCTAACGGACCTGTGGGTCGAGACGGAATTTTCCCGAGGGCACTGGGTGTTACCTCGAAGACGGTAGGCCCCGTGAAAAGGCGAGATTGTCCGCTCACTAACGGAATTGTGAGACGCGACGAAAAATTCCCGAGGGCATTGGGTGTTACCTCGAAGACGGTAGGCCCCGTGAAAAGGCGAGATGGTCCGCTCACTAACGGAATTGTGAGATGCGACGGAAGATTTCCGAGGGCAGTAGGAGCTGCATCGGGAACGGTAGGTTCTATGAACGGGCGTGGTAATGTTTGTCGGTCCACTAACGGAATTGTGCGACGCGACGAACGGTTTTCGAGAGCAGTAGGTGCTGACTCGAAGATGGTAGGCCCTGTGAAGGGGCGCAATAATGTAACGAAGACGGAAGGGTCCGATTCGTTAGCAGTAGAAACTGCGTGGCATAAGAAGGCGAGGAAACGCGCTTATGCAGAGGTGGTTAAAGCCACGAAACCGAAGGCGACTAGGTTCGCGAAGGAAGAAACTAAGTAGTAGAGTGGAAGCCGGGAAGGCTCGAAGCTCTGAGATAATAATAGGCCCGCGCGAAGAGAAAATCGTGAAGGTGCGAATTGCTCTGAGGGATGTATCTGAGGCGATCATCCCGAAACAGGAGTTGCAACCAGGTTTATATATGCCCGAAGCTTTAGTGTCCGTAAGAAACGGAATGTGCATAACGAGTATGTTAAATACCACGGAAAAAGAAGTTAAGTTAAAGAATCCCCTAATAACAGCAGAAAAACTGCCAGAGTCCAAGGAAATATGCGTAAGGCATATTAGGAAGGAGCGATCAGAGAATAAATCGCGACTAACCAAGTTAAAGGAAAACCTCCGAGTAGACCATTTAAATAAGGAAGAGCAAGAGGCTCTATTAGAACTATGCGCAGCATATAATGATGTCTTTCATTTGCCGGGAGATACATTAGGTTACACAGAGGCTATTAAACATGAAATTAAGCTCCTCCCTGAGGCAGAGGGAAAGATAGTTCGTCTGAGATCGTACAGAATACCGGAAGCTCAAAAAGAAATCCTGCAAGGCGAAATAGAAAAATTGCTACAAGATGACATAGTGATACCTAGTGATAGTGCATGGAATTCACCGGTACTAATAATTCCAAAGAAAATGGATGCAAGTGGGAAGCAGAAATGGCGCGTAGTGATAGACTACAGGAAGTTAAATGATCTGACAGTAAATAACGTGTTCCCATTACCAAGGATTGATGAAATACTAGATGGGCTCGGTAAAGCAAAATATTTCTCAACATTAGATTTAGCGAAAGGGTACTATCAGGTACTGATAGATGAACAGGACCAGGAGAAAACGGCTTTCAGTACCCCCTATGGACACTATGAATTTAAAAGAATGCCTATGGGATTAAAAACGGCACCAAATACCTTCCAAAAACTAATGAATTCCGTACTGGTAGGATTACAGGGTGAGAAAGTGTTCATCTACTTAGATGATGTAATTGTCTTCGGATCATCATTGGGAGAGCACAATGCAAGGTTGGAAGATGTTTTCGAAAGACTACGGAAGTATAACCTCAAATTGCAAGTGGACAAATGTGAGTTTTTGCGCAAGGAAGTTACATTTTTAGGACACGTACTCACCGAGGAGGGATTGAAGCCCGATCCGAAAAAGGTAGAAGCCGTACAACAGTACCCACAACCAAGCAATACAACACAATTAAAGGCGTTCTTAGGTCTGAGTGGATACTATAGAAGATTTATAAGCAATTATAGTAAAATTGCCAAGCCCTTGTATGAACTGTTACAAAAGGGAGTTACATATACATGGGGAGAAAAACAGGAAGAGGCATTTCAGCAATTGAAGGAAAAATTGTTGAACCCTCCCATTTTACAGTATCCTGACTTCAAGAAAAATTTTATAGTTACTACGGACGCAAGTCAAGATGCGATTGGAGCGGTGTTAAGCCAAGGGAAAATCGGCAAGGATTTGCCTGTAGCCTACGCGTCCAGGACTTTGAATAAAGGCAGAAAGGAATTATAGTACAATAGAGAGGGAAATGTTAGCTATTTGTTGGGCGATTAAGCAATTTCGACCTTATTTGTTTGGAAGGAAATTTACAGTATGTACGGACCATAAACCGTTGACGTGGATTAATAGTATTTCAGATCCGTCATCGAGATTAATGAAGTTCCAGTCTTAAACTAGAAGAATACGATTATGAAATCGTTTATAAGAGCGGAAAAATGAATCAAGCTGCGGACGCTCTTTCGAGAATTCGAATATTAGAGAAACTGGTAGCGAGATAGCCGGTAAGGAGGAAGAAGAAAAGAGTACTGAAACAGCTGTTAATGAGAATACAACAAAAGAAACAGTACCACTAAGTGCCAATAATGGGGATAATCTTACTCAGGAAGAAAAATGAAGATATTGCGGCAGTACCATGAATCACCAATAGGCTGTCATCAAGGCATAGGTAGGACCTATGAGCGAATAAAGAAATATTGTAGTTGGGAAGGTATGAAAGCCGACATTGAGCAGTACATTCGCCATTGCGAATGCTGCCAGAAAAATAAGATCACCCAAAACAAAACAAAGATGCCGATGGAGATTACGAAGACCCCAGAACATGTTTTTGAGAGATGTGACATTGATATTGTAGGCCCGTTGCAACGATCGGAAAAAGGAAATAAATACATACTCACCTTTCAGGATGCTCTAACGAAGTTTTTAGTGGCGGAACCAATAGAGCAACAAGATGCGGATACAGTAGCAAGAGTACTGGTAGAGCGAGTAATCCTACGGTTTGGAATACCGTCGATTTTGTTAAGCGACATGGGGAGTAACTTTATGAGTGACGTCATGAGGCGAACGTGTAGATTATTGCGGATAGAAAAAATCCACACAACAAGTTACCACCCGCAGGCTAACGGTGCATTAGAAAGAACGCACCGCACCTTGACAGAAATGTTACGACATTATGTAAACAGAGGTCAAACAGATTGGGATACCTGGATCCCATATGCGGTGTTTGTCTTCAACACAACACCACACAGTACTACAGGGTATACGCCTCACGAGTTGTTTTTCGGAAGAATCTGTAACGTACCCGGGGCACTGCAAAAGAAACCGGATGATGTGATATATAACTATGATGATTATGTAATAGAATTAAGGGAAAGGTTGAGAGCCATGCACCAATGTGCACGAGAAGCAACGGCGCAAGCAAAAGAAAAAAGCAAAGAGAATTATGATAAAACACAAAACCCAGTAGTATTCAAACCGGGAGATAAAGTCCTATTATTTGATGAAAGTGTGAGAAGGGGTCGCTCAAAGAAATTAGACAGCCAGTGGAGAGGTCCGTATACGGTAATTGAAACCAAGGGACCGAATGTTGTAATACAATTAAAGAAAAATAAATTTACAAAGGTGCATGCCAATAGATTAAAAGAATTCTTTTGAAATTACAGGGACAATGGCAGCAAACTGCAGAGAAATTAGGGCCATGATGTAGATGACGCCACATATTTTAAATCGAAGATTAATTCGTTAGAACAGGAACAGAAACAATTATTGAAATTATCAAAAGAGCAAGTTACTATTGTAAGGGTAACATTAGTTAGTTCGATAGAGAGAAATGAGAGAATAATTACGGCAGGAATATTGAAATTAAATAAGCACGTATTACGAAGCTAGTACAGACAAAAAGATACTTCAACTTGGTATATCATCCTGCTGAAGTGAACAGTGACGAAAGTGAGCGAATCACGTTTGAACCTGTAAGAAGTAGATATGCAATAGAGCCGAGTGATACAGTGCTAAGTGAGCGTGTGCGACGACCAGAAAGATACGTAGCATACGAACCCAGGAAACCACTAAAGTTTTGGTCAAAGACAGACAAACGTTAGGGAAATAAAGAAATAATAGTTGCATTGTATAATTGTCTTTATAAATAAGATGTTCTGTAAAGGTGACAGAAATATTATGGTAAAAATAATGAAATGATATATTTTTGTTGTTTCACAAGAAGTTGTTATGAAAGATGTTTCTATTGCAGGTACAGGTTCTGAAGAAGATGAAGATAAAAGAAAATTTGTTAAAATGTATAAAATGTATGAACTAAGAGTTAACTAAAAAGGCAGCTCACACAGCCGACATAGGCATAGAAAATTTTGCACTCTCAAGAGAGATTGCAAAATTTTCCCCTAGGGGGGGAGGTGTCGCGAATGTGTCACGAATGCCGCGAAATAATCGCAAAGGCAGCTAGGTCCAATAAAACTGTAATATAATGCAAGTATTAGATTTAGGAAACTCGACGCCAGAACGCAAGTTGTGGATGAAGCAACTAATGAGAAAGTTATCAGGGACACAAACAAAGTCGTTAGGCAGACGGAAGCTGCCAGGAGAAATCCTCCGGAGTTATGAGGGAGGCTCAGACAGGGTAGCCGAACACATGCAAAGCAACGTGACCAAGATGGTAGGATGCGCCACAGAATGTTCTCGAAGGTCCAGAGGACACAACTAATGACATCATTAGGAGTATAAATAGTGGTGGCTGAGCTAACAGAAGACAGAGTAGGTCCAGCAAGCAACAGAGCTAGTTAGGGACCAGCCGCCAGTGAGTGGGGTTGGAAGCTGACCGGAGCGGGGCACGGCAGCTAGACTAGCAGGACTTCGACTCTCGACTTCAGGCTTCATGAGGAAGCAGAACTTAGGTTCTGGCATAGGCTCTGATGCCAGTATAGGACTTAGTCGACGGAACGACATGGTCGAATAGTACTTTGAAGCCACGCACCTCCCTGGGACTTAGGTTAAACAAATGTAGGAGCTGAACTTAGAATTCAGAACTCGCACCTACCTTAGCCTTAGACTTTGATTTGCTTAGCAAGCTTTACCGACGGAACTTAGGTTAACAGATGTAAGTCGGTCTTCGTGAGCTGCAAAATTATCTCTGATAATTCTTGTATGTGTATGTTTATTTCTACCAGTTATTCCACTCCGAGTTCCCTAGTCTGAAGTGAATACCCATGTTGCAATTGATCCTATTATCAAGCTCTCATCTTCCGAACCGCTCGCGGAAGTAAAAGCCAACCAGGACGCAACAACTGGCATTAAAATTTCTGTTTAACATATTAATAGATTTTTTTTTTTTTTTAAGCAATTTGTGAGGCCGTCTCGGAAATGGATCTAGCGATTTGGATGAAATTTCACATGTAGATAAGGTTTTGATTTTCAAGTTTTCAACACGATTTTTTTTTTTAAAAAAAAGGAGCAACTTTTGTATTTGGTTTCTCGAAAACGGCTCTAACCTCATTACGTAGAAGGTTCAGGTACCAGTAAGCCTACTGATGTTAGTTAAACTTCTCTTTGGTTAACTGTGCACCTCAAAACGCCTAGGAAGCCTTCAAGCCTTATACTTTAATCAAACTTTACTCGAAATCTTGGATACTGAACAGAAATCGAAAGATACCGAGCGAAGATCGGTCACCCAGGTACTCTTCTTAAGACGAGACATTTTGCTTAGTTCCAGCGATATCGTGTGTCAAAGGTTTTGTTAATTTATTAAAATGCGGCCAGGAGAAATGTATGCAAAAATACGAGACATTTAGTTTTAGAGATACGTTATGTCAAAGGCGATGTGATTAGGATGATGTGCGACCTGGACAAGAAGTAATATTTCTCTCTGTGTTATGAGTTTAGGAATATTTTGAATTAAGATAATTAGAAACCAAGGTTAGATATCGAAAGATTTTGTTATTTACTTCGATATTATATTTGGCGTGAATAACATATTGGAGATGGTTGTTATGTACTATTAATTCTGTACCGCATCGTAAAATATCTGTCGCATCAAGTCTAGAGTACGTTTATTTTTATTTTTATATACACTTTTTCTAGAGAAGTATGTATTAAAAAACGGGTATTGTAAATTATAAAGCTATGGCAATTCCAATTACCCTTCTGGTCCAGGTAGCATATTAGCCTAGCTACGTAATATTTGAGCCAATTTATCTCGAGAACCAAGCAAGATATCAAAAAAATTTATTCTTAACTTTCGATTTGTTCGTCGAGTTCTATAAGAATCCATCATCATATTGTGGCGCGAAGGTAATGATAGGACTACCGATTTCTAAATTATACCTAAGGACACGCGCGCAAAGCAGCGGGCAAATGCTAGTATCACTATAAAACTCGACCCTCACTATCAGCGCCTGTCATATTCAGCAGTGCAACATAACCTATTTGATCTTCAAAATTACTAATCCCGACCATGTTATTAATCGCTGAACTTAATCACCGGGCCCAGTTGCTGTGACACACCTGACCACACCAACATGACGGGCACGCTGCCAGACAACTGTGACAAAAATGACCGTCCCGGGTACAACAAACAGACTATCGACTACGCCGAACGAAAGATTTCAGATATCGATTTGATCGTCCAAATTTATATTTTGCCGAGGTGAATGCCTCATACATACGGTACTACCTCTTATCCTTGTCAATAGCTCTAATGATCTCATCATGGAAGACCCGCAATCACATGGTGCTTTCTGACAAAATCATGATGACTTGCGTGGAGGACTTGGACACACGATGCGTAAACACAAATGCAGTCGTAAATAATAATCTCTGTTCTGTGAACTGGTAACCAAAACAAATTGTATTCGCTAACAGTAAGATCATCTGTAGACCAAACATCGTTTTAATTCGATACATTATAACTCTCCGAGTGTGTTCAGCACAATTAATGCACAATTCCTACGCAATCGAGAAAACTTCTTTCGGACAGAAGATGACTGAGCTACCGTCAGTGTATTTACACATGGAATGAGCATTGATGGGTCAGGTTTGGCATTCATAATTAAGACTACCATCGTAAGCCAATGTGTACTGGATTTCATATAAAATTACAATGTTTTCATTCCCGCTTTTGTACGTGTGTGAGATCATTCAGACTATCTGGCAAGGAAATAAGTTGTATTTCTGTCGTCAATATAAATCAAGAAATTTGGTATTTTACAAGAATAAGACATTTATGTAGAGATCTAGAGCGACAACTGCAGAAAAGTAAATAGTAAAAGTAATAGGTCTCTTCTATTCATAAGAACTTCTCCCAACCTGATATAACTAGTGACTACTGAACTTAGTCGAACGAAAATCAACCATTATTACTTCATTAGACTCGGGAGAAACTTTCAACACAATATGGCGCCCATGCCTAGCGTTCTAATTACAGATATACGCCCGACCCTGCGTCCGCATCATTGCATCCTACCATACAACCCGCGAATTCTTTGTCTCATTGAACACTTATATAATCCTTGGTTATGCAGCTGGAATATAAAACATGTTGCGCTGAAAATCCACACGTTCAACTATCCTAACACGTATCTTCAATTGGTGACATGATTTAGAAAGCCGATTAGAATTTGTTCTGTGAGCTGACAGGTCGCCTAGGGCAATGGATTTATAGACCAACATATATCTTCTGATAATGTTCAATTATTATACATCTACATCTATATATATACTCTGCAATTCACAAAATTGTGGGTAGCAGAGGGTGCTCAGCACCAAAGCTAATCTCTTTGTTGTGCATTCCAATCCCTAATGGTACGAAGGAAAAAAGAATTCATATAAGAATCATTGCGGCACCTTATTTCTCTAATCTTAACTTTCCTGTCGTTCCGGCTCAAATAGGTTGGTGGAAGAAGTATTTCATTACACTCAAAAGTGAAAGTGGGAGTACGCATGTTTACCAATAAGTTTAAACGAAACGTGCGTCGTCTATCTACCAGAGACTCCCAGCCTAGTCTACTAATCGGATCTGTGACGCTTTCATAAGGACTGTAACAAGCGGTCACGAATCGAGTGGCTCTTCTCTGTACTTTCTCTATACTTTCGATCAACCCCTTACGAAACGGATCCCAAATGGCACAACAATAGTCCAAAAGTGGACGCACAAGAGATTTGTACGCTATCTCCTTTGTTTGTTCATTACAATTTTTCAAGATTCGACCTATCAAGCTCTACCTACTACCTACTAACGAATTGATGTGAGTCCCATTTCATGTTCCTTTGTACTGTTACTCCCAAATATTTCATAGAATCAACCGTATCAATAACTGAGTTGTTTAACTCGTATTTCTGAACAATTGGATTCTTTTTGTTAGTTATGCTCATTGTCTTGCACTTTTTACAATTTATTCGTTGTGTATTTTAACGACCTGTAAATAGAATTTCACCTTAATCGGTTTCATGGAAGGAGTCCAGAAAGTTCAACGTCTCAATCTACAGTCAGGTAGGTCAAGCTGTGAAGGCGATGTGATTTGGCACCGGTTCCATGATGGGTGGGGCTTGAGTTCGAAATCTACAAGCGTCAAACTGTTTATAGGACTTTACCGCGCTATTCCGTACTCCATTGGATGAGATGAACACACAACACTGAGCTCTGATGCAAAGGATAGATCTCACTGTGTTGTGTGGTTGAGATAGGTTCAATGATTGGTGAGCATATAAATCGTCATTGGTACTTGTCAAAATTCACATAAATTTGAAAAATTTATCCCATTTATCATTAATTTCACCAAATTTCAGCATTTCTCCAAAATATGCAAAGTTTTTACTTTTAATTCATCTTTATACAAATATGGCAACATAAACAATACTTGTAACATTTACACATTCATACAACGATCAGTGGATTGCACAAAGATATTTTGTATACCTGTCAATGGGTAATGGTATCGATTTGTATTTTTGTCGGTGTGTGTTGATGACAGATAAACTCTGAATGCGTGTGGTTACATGTGTGTTGATGTTTGTTGCTGGGGGTCTGTATATGAGCGTGTTAATGAATGTCGGTGCTTGTCTGTTCCGGTATATGTTGGTTGGTGAGGACCTGCCTGTGAATCGATGTGTGCGTTGGTTGTGTGTTGAGTTAGTGCCTTTAAGCCCTAGTGTCTGTGTGGTGACAAGTGTTGATAGATGTATCAATGTGTTTGGTTAAGTGTGTTTATGGTTTTAGATGTCTTTCGTTTGTGAGTTGTTCGGTGTGTGATTCTGTTTTTAAGTAAAGAGTTTTGATCACTTGTCCTATTTCTGCAATGGAGTAAGAGTGGTGGTCTATCCAACAAGTGTTTCTAGACCCAGTGTCAAATTACATTCGCCCGCGAGTTTGCCATTTTTCTGCAAGCGCTCATTTAAGTAATCGGGACTCGATGTTAGTTTTTTGATCGACGTCATCAATGTTACGTATTGGTGTGACGTTACAAGTACTACTGGGAGGACTGTTTAGACACTTGGTTCGCATACTTTAATTCTGAAAATGCCTAAGACAAAAATACAATGTGTTTCGTATCCTTAATTTAAATATCGTGAGTTGTGTCAGTGACAGTAAATTTTATATCACTGTTTTTTGCATCATAGCCCCACCTACCGTCGAGATTCCAACTATTCGAGCTAAGGAAAAATTAATTATAGTATAATAAATTGTCATCGTGCTCATCATCATGAGATTACTTCATTTATCGTACCTGATGAGCAGTTTGACGACTAAGTTGCTAAAAAGGGAAGAAAGTGTTACGACGTGAATAGCCTTCCTATGTGATTCACCCTCAAACAGAAAGCCAGGCTTAGAGCCACCAAAGCCGCAGTACTGTTTCCGTAGACACGTGGTTGCATTTCGTTGAGCTTCCGCCGTTCTCGAGTGCAGTATAGTGCGGAGATTTAGGACGGGCATCAAGTCGGTGACTTGGCACGGCGATGCGCAGCGCCTCGGGGAGAGGGATTCGAACCAATCGGCGCCGGCCGCATCCGCACAGAGCACCGTGTTAACCAGGGCGTAGTACTTGATGTTTTATGTAGATGAGATGCAAAGCGGCTTGGCGGCCCATTCTCTCTGCGGACAGACAAGAAGACGTCGCGGCTGAGAAAGGACCGACTGGGCGCACTGGAGGGGGGGGGGGATGCCCTTTGACGTCACAGCTCGGCCACTGGAATGCGCATTTCAACATGCTGCACGTGGAGAACAGATAAATACGAACTGTCTGCATTTAATGCTCTCATAATGGCCTCCAAAATTAAAATAATTGTTACTGTCTTTGAGGCCATCTTTATCTATGATTTTTCTTCTGTCATGAAACTGAAAATTAGACAATTTTTTTTTATCTTCACCATGGAGAAATCACACTAAAAAGATCAGTATGGAACCATTGTAACAGCCACCTGTGGCAACAGAGTGAGTCCTATAAGATCACAAACCAAGTGATTATCATGTTTCTCCATTTGGTGTTTCTCCTGTACAGTCAATAAAAGTCAATTTCCTTTAATATATACAAATCTAACGTGAATCTATAATGACCTAGGTTCTTAAATTGTAAATCCAAAGCAGAACACACCTGAAGTCTATTCAAGCAACAAAATAACATTGCGTACGTCCGAAGATTTCATTAATGAAATTAATGAATTAATAAAAAACAAATTAACGTACACAATTTTTAAAAACATTAAACTCTCCGTCAGTTAGCAGCTTAATTTAATTTAGAAGAATAGAAGATATGCAACTAAATGACATACAAATCATTAGCTCTGTTTGGCGCTAATAATGTTAAACCAAATATTAACTCGAAATCACCTTAAAACATCGGAATCAATTCTGGGAAGATAGTAACAACTAACCAAAAGTGCTGAAGGCGTATTAGTTAAAATTCATGATTAGAAGTTGTTCAATAATTCTATTGAGACATATATTTCAATAGTGAGTAACGTATTGTGCTTTCTTCGAAGCACATAGGTTCTAATCATAAATTGTGGCCGTCGTGTAGTTGATTACTACTTGATTTCATTATGTTTCGCTATTGGGTTTTGAATCAAAATGATTACAGTAAATGTTAATGCTCAAAATATCACAAAGAGTAATGGCAGTGTTACTGGTGAACTGTAGAATAATGAATACAAGAATAGAATTTGCAAACTTATTAGAGATACAGGAACCTCAAGTATCAACAGGGATACAGTCTTGGTTAATAGAAGGAGCATTATGCATTGAGGTTTTCCACGATCGTTACAGAGACAGAGGAGCAGTTGGTGTATAGGTGTTCATATTGGTTAGCAAAGACTACCACAGTTCACTGGTGTTCATAGATCATGAGCATGAGTTACTTAGGATAGACTGCATTGTCATTATTGGAAGGGATTTAAATTTACCGGGTTTAAACTGGATAGGAAATAAGATTAATACGAGTACAAAGGAACAGTGATTTGTAAATACCTTGGTAAGGGAAGAAGGCTTTACACAAGTGGTGGAGCAGAACAAAAGGGGACGAAATATTTTGGATATCTTCCTAAGCAAGCGCGTTGATAACCATGTGGGTTGTCCAATAACTGAAGGAATAATTGATCATGAAGCAATTCTGATGGATACTAGAGTATTTAGTAAACCAGTGGCCAAAACTGAAAGGGGAAATATGGAAAAATTATAAAAAGGCACAAATTTCAGAACTGTAGAGATATTTCAGCAAATGGAAGGATGTCACAAGTACAGTCGGAGTAGGTAGCGTTCCAAAACAGAAACTAAGAAAGAAGTTCTGAATCTACATACTATAATAGAGAAGTGAGGAGTTTAAAGAGGTTGATGAGAAGAGAATATAACAGAGTTAAGAGACAGCAAGGCAGTAGTGATTTCGTGAAAAAACTAAACATGGAGCTAATAATAGCGAAGATGGTGGCTAAAAATGGGTTTATGAAGAATATTGTTGGTGCAGGGGGAACACTAACGGATGCATCTAGAAATTTATGTGGCTATGTTAAAAAGTGAAGGAAATGGAGGGCGTTGAGACAATTATAGATAAGGGTGCAGAAGAATTTACTGAGGATTTGAAAAAAGGCAGAAATAATAATTATTCTAGGTTAATGAGACAATTAGAGGCTATGATTCAGGAATGGGAAAAAATGGTTGTAAATCGGAGAACAGGCTTATCCGCACATTTAGAAATGAGCAGACTAAGAAATCCTGAGGATACGAAATCTGTCTCAAAAGTATCCGACCTTCCTTCATATTTCCCCGATGGTGCTATTCTGCATCATCTGGCTTGTGGTATCCTTCCATTTGATTGAAGAATACACTCCCAACGGCCTTTCCACTTTTGGAAGCAGTTCTGGAACTTGTATCGCCTTTACAACGTTCGTCGTATTAGTTTCGAGTTTTTCTTTGACGTCGAATCTGTGTCCTTTAAGCGGCATTTTTAACCTTGGGAATAGCCAAAAGTCGCTGAGAGCTATGTCAGGACTATATGGAGGCTGACGGAGCTGTACGACTTTGTGCTTTGTCAAATATTGCTGCGCGATGTTACATGCATCTGCATGCGCTGGAGCGTTATCGTGACGAAGAAGCCAGTCACCGCTTGACCAAAGCTGATGCCGTTTTTTCTAATTGCGTCACGCAATCTTTTCATAACTTTAAGATAATATTCTTTGTTGATCGTCTTACATTTAGGAGCACATTCGTAGTACACAGCATTCTCATAATAATAACAATAACAAAAATTAAATCAGTAACGACTTGACATTGCTCCGACTTTGGCGCACTTTTTTCCGTCGTGGCTCCGACGACAGCTTCCACTGCAAAGACTGTGGTTTTGTTTCGGGATCATAAACATAAACCCACGATTAATCGCCAGTTATAATCTTTTTAAGCAGATTTTCATCATTATTGACCATTTCCAAATTGTCCTGAGCTATTTCAAGGCGAAGGTTTTTCTGTTCCACCGTTAGCAATTTCGAAATGAATTCCGTAAACACGCGAACTAGTTGCAAATTTTCAGTTAAAATTTTTCAAACACTATTTTTCGGTATTCCAAGATCATATTCTAGTTCTCGCACGGTCAATCGACGATCTTCATTGATCTCAAGTCGTACACGTTTTTGTCGTCGTTGGCCGCCAGAGCCTGGGTTACTATCAACAGATGTGTTGCCATCTTTGAAACGCTTATACCTCTCTTTTATTTGTGTTTTACTCATACATTCGTTCCCAAATACCGTATTCATCATTTCGATGGTCTCCGCACAACTCTTTTTAGTTTAAATCAAAATTTAATGTAAATTCGTTGCTCCGATCTTTCCGTACAAAACACTTTGTAAACAAACGCACGCTGTACGTGAGCTAAGGCGTCCCGGCGACAGCAGTGACATCTAGGGAGTTCATGAAGCTTTACTGTTGACACTCATACCCGGCATATGCCTCTAAAATCGTTAGGAGCGAAGATGTGAAGGAAAGTGGGATACTTTTGGGATAGACCTCGTATCATCAAGGAACTAAGAAAGCTAAAAAAGCATAAAGAGGCTGGTGTAGATAATATTACTACGGAAGTGTTAAATATAGTGTGATATGACATAGTACCTTATCTTTAAACGTTATTTAAACTGAAGCTGGATACTTGCTGCTTACCAGAGAACTGGAATTGTGCAATAGAAGCATCGGTTCATAAAGGAGGAGTGACAGGCCACTCAATCTAAAATCAGTAATAGTTAAGTTAGCGGAGAAATTGGAATGTAACCACATTAGAAATATTTGTGATAATATTCATGCGAATCTCAGTTAGTAGGTAATGTGCAAGATATTTCGGATGAAATGGTCAAGGAAGGCCAGCACTAGTGAAGCACTGGATCTTTCAAAGGCTTTGGAGCGAGTGCGTCATAAAAATGCTCGAAATAAGATAAAACCTATCGGAGTTGATGAATAAATAATGTGCTGGGTAGAAAAAGTAAGAAGCAAAAGTCAGGATAGGAAACGCAGTATCAACAGAAGTGGAAGTGAAAATGGGTGTGTCACAGGGTAACGTAATGAGATAATTGTTATTCGTTGGATGATTGTGTTGATGGTTTACTTTGAAAAGTTATAATTATTGTTTGCAGATGACATAATATTATATTATAGAATCAAAACGGGAGAAGACTGGGTGATCTGAATAGGATATGAAATTGGATAGGTAAACGTGTTTTGAAAATAAATGCAAAGAAACGTTACCTTATTAGGTAAAAAGATAAAAACTAAAGATTGATTACGATTGTAAGGTGGGGAAGGAATTGATTGTTGAAGACTTGAAATGTAAAAACCTTGATATAACATTTGGCAACAAGGATACATTGGACAGATAGTAGGAAAAGGTTTCAAAATCCTTCATTCGTCGGAGAAAGTGAGAGTAGTACGGGAATTGATTTACATAATTTTGATCAGACTATTGCTTGAATTTGGTGATGAGGTATGTGACCCACATTTTTGCGTATATAATACAGGAGATGCAAGGGTGTGAAAAAGGACAGCAAGATTTCTCTCTGGAAATTACTGCGTAACACAATCAGTAACTGAAATGATGAAGGAGTTGGAATGAGTTTCATTGAAAGATAAGAGGGGGTGAAGAGTCGCAGGACTTAGTCCATCAAGGGTAAATCCAGGATCAACTGAACGTGCAAATCTGTTGCAGGCGTGTAGAAGGCGTATATTGGTGATGAGTCGTGGAAAGATACTGGCCAAAGAACTAAGAGTGGTCCATGGAAGGTAAAAAATGACTATGACTACAAGCTGGCACTCGATTCGAGGCATAAGTGTGTGGGAAAATTTTCTTTTAGATGGTTGTATTGGGTAATCGCAATTAAATTAAATTTAATTTTTTATGTCACATGACGTAGTTGCTCGACGTTTGGCACTCTCCACGGTCACTAAATGAAGGCGACGGCATTTAGTTGCGTTGACGATTGCAGATGACACTACAAAGACTTATTTGGATTGTTGGTGTAATAATGCACAGTGATGAATTAGGTCATCTGCCTCTACTTTACAGGTCTGGGAAAAAAGTGTCGGACGTTGAGTATGGTGAGAAATTTTCTACTTTATTTGAATAGCTATACATAGCACGAGTGTTTTGTGGCCATGAACGTAATTTTATCGCAATCCATTTATCTGTGAAACTTAGCCAACTGGAAATAGTGAAGTTTGTGTTGTGAGAGTGTGTTACTGGTTGTCATAATAAGTACCTGATTGACCGATCTTTGTTCGGCATCTTTCGATTTCTGTTCAACATGTAAGATTTTGCGAGAGTTTGACTAAAGTTAAAACTTTTTCTTGAATGCTTCCTCGCATTTTGAACGGTACAATTCCTTGCTCCGACCAAAGAGAAGCTTAAACAAACATCGGTAGGCAAACTGGAGATGAAACTTCTACGAGATGAGCTAAGAGCAGTTTGTGAGACACGCAATACAAGAATTGCTCCTTTTTTTTGGTGAAATCGTATTACAAGCTTAAAAATCAAAATGTTACCTACATATGAATTTTCATCCAGATCGCTAGAAACATTTCCGAGATCATCCAGTTTACCATCTAATAAATTGTTTTTAAAGAACAATCTTATTATTATGTTAAATAGAAATCTTAATACTAATCAGGGCTTAATTAATGGTGCAAGATTAGTGGTAATTCATTTAGACGTGTACATCTTCAGTGCCTAATTCATTCACTCCGATAAAACTATGCTCATACCTCGCATTGACCTCACATTTTCTGTTCCAACCATGCCTTTACAAGCGATAAGAAAACAATTCCCAGTAAAAGTAACCTTCACGATGGCCATCAATAAAGAACAAGGTCAGACGCCTCAAAGCGCAAGATTGTATTAATCAGAACCTGTTTTTTTCGTATGGACACCTGTATGTGCTTTTTCACGCGTTCGTAGATTCAGTTAATTTTTATTTTTGTATGAAAGACACTTATGGTCAAAAAGTAAAAGATAACATTATAACTACTAATATGTAGTAGTTATGAAAAGTAAAGAAGTTTGAAAAAAATCACACCTGCTAAAGTCAATGTCTATTTATTAATATCTACTTTTTAAATAATTTAAAATTGAACATTAGTATTTAATTATAACGGCTTTTTACAATAAGACCGATATTTATTACTACTTTTCAAAATAAAATCCATTAATAAATATACTTGCATTTACTTATTTACACATTATTATATTACCATACGATCACTGATCACGATTCTGTGCGAAATATTCGCATGGGTCAGCAAGTATACAAGAGCTGTTCGTATGAAGATACAGAAGGTCCTTGTTGTAACCAAAGAGAAACTAACAATCAGTAGGCTTTCTGGTAGCAGAAACGTCTAAGAGATGGCGTTAGAGCCGTTTCGGAGATACCAAATACAAAAATTGTTCGCATTTTGCAAAATTGCGTTTTTGCAGGGAAGACACTTATTTATATAAACTTAAAAAGCAAAACGTTATTTAAATATGAAATTTCATCGAAATCGTTAGAACCATTTCCAATATATATATATATATATATACGAAATTAAAAAAGAAATATAAATGGAAAAATTTTGATTAGAAAATAAAATGGAAGCAGGACAGCAAGGAGAAAGATGAAGGAACAGTTAGAGGTGATGAAGATACGAATAGTGGTGGAAAGTTTTTGATAGTGGAATATGTTAGTACGCTGGCAATAGGGTTTATTGGGACAGCCACGAAACACTGGTTACAAAGTGTGGAAAGTACTGGAAATGGCCTTCTATGAAAGATGGTTTTATACAAAAAACATCCGTCAAGGAATAAATCTCCCTCGTCAAATCGAAAGAGAAAAATCTTTGCCTATGTCATGATACCCTGATAACGTCATGAATGTATTTTTTTTTTTTTGGTACCTGTACTTTAGGTTGTATTTTGGAATATTTTGTTTCTTTCTCCCTATAACCACTTTTGACCATTCACTGCGAACTATAAATTTTCTATAAAAACAAGTTAACTTATATTTTTTGTTTTATTTTACCTACTTCCTGAGTATTAAAAAAAAAAATGCACCTTCAGGGGGCCTCACGCCTAAGCGTCTTAATACAAGTAAATAATAATTCCGTGTGGTCGTATTAATGACCTGGTGACAGGGTTTCTATTGGGTGCGCATTTCGCCCCTATCTTAGCTGCCTTAACCTAACTCGACATTCCTGCAGGGTGCAGGGGACCTACAGTTTAACGTGGATTCTGAACCACGGAAGTGTTCTGTCAAAAGTCACATTACACAGCAAGCAGTGCCAGAGGTGAAGATGGGGTTACGAGCCTATGATAATCCCCACCGAGACAGAGATTCGAACCGGAGACCTTTCGATCTCCAGTCAGACGCCTTAACCACTGAGCCACAAGACCACTCTGCGTCTGGATCATCGGACATTAATGAACGGTTTATTTAGAACTATTGATTTGACTAGTTTATCTCTAAATTTACCCACCTTAAGTCATGAAAGATAGTTCTGTAAATGTGCAGTTTTATATTACATACCGAGCGTGGTGGTGTAACGGTTAGCGTTCTGGCCTCGCATTCGAGAGGACGGCGGCTCGAATCCCCGTCCGGGCATCCAGATTTGGGTTTTCCATGGTTTCCCAATTCACTCCAGGCAAATGCCGGGATGCGTCCTTCAAAAGGCCATGGCCGAATTCCTTCGCATTCCTTGCCCCCATCCTTTCCCGTCTCTAAAGACCTCGCTGTTAGAGAGACGTTAAGCAGATAAAAAAAATTATATTACACCTTAAACTTTAATACCTAAAGCAAACCAAGGGCCTCTTATTCGCATTTGCTACAGGCCCCGCGCTGTCTTAATCCGTCTCTGGTAACAAGGCAAAAACAACATTCTCACCCCACTTTCTAGTGAGACAATAGGCAAAATAATAATCAATCCGCCACACGCAACACGTATTTAAGAGAAATTAGTTCAGATTCGTAGGCAAAGCAAATTCTAAATTGCGATTCATAGGTCGTATTTTGAGGAACTGTAATGCTCATAGAAAGGAAATTGCGTACGATATAAAACACTAGTGCGTCCGCATCTGGATTACTGTTGTGGGGTTTGGGATCCGTATAGCAAGGGCCTGATCGACTCAGTGGAGAGGGTACAGAGGAGAGCCGCTCGATTAGTGACTGGTTGCTACAGCCCTTATGAAAGCGTCACTGAATTGATACATAGATTGGGCTGGGGTGGTTTGAAAGACAGACGACGTAGTTTGCGTTTGAATTTATTGGATAATATGCGAAAATCTTTAAATTACGAGTGCAATAAAATACTTCTTCCGCCAACCTATTTAGGTCGCAATGACCGGAGGGATAAGATTAGAGAAATAAGATGCCGTACTGATGCTTTTACGTATTCCTTCTTTCCTCGAGCTATTCGGGATTAGAATGCGCAGGTTTAGGATTGGTGCTTAGCACCCTCTGCCACCCACAATGTTTATGATTTGCAGAGTATGGATGTAGATGTAGATTTAGAAAGAGGAGGATTGTAGCAAACTTCCATACCGTTTCTTACTGTTACCCCAAATATTATACACAGATTGAAATAAAATATGAAAAATGGTTACATTCTTATCCGATTTAATGACTGAAATAACGTGTTGTTGAACTGAACCGCATATGAAGAATATGTATCATAAACGAAAAAGTGAGCTCTCCATATAATACGATTCTATTCCCGATACGTTGATTATAAACAAAATATCCAATACTTCAAATTTCTCAACACAACTTCCCTTGACATTTATACGAAAATCATTGATTGTGGTTCTTCAGGCAGACTTCTCTTCATTTTCGTGTATACAATGAAAATATATTTTTTTCCTCTAAATGGACTAAATTCATGTCCATCAATAATAAAAAATAAGCATTGAAAAACAGAGTATTTAAAGAAGTTTTGTGGTTACATTACGCAATTATTATACTGATATTTCACACATCAGTTAGTGTCTGGGGATGTAACATTCATCAACATAGATCATTTATTGATACACTGATGGGTTTGGTATATATAGCTGCATTCACTCATCTGTTATTTTTGAGAGACTATATCATACATTGGTTTGTAATCTGATTATTTCTCTGCTTTTTGCACATAGAGTTTTCTGGAGCTACGGAACTGACAACTCCAAGCCAGACTTTTTGTGCACTGAGCGCGGATATTTCGTAGAAACTATTTAGAGTTTCTTGCACTGTCCATTTATACCTAATGCAGCTGGTCTTATATTTCCCTTGGCATATCTACGTCATTCATTTAACAGGCTGATTCATATCATCACCTTTACCTTATACTCTATAATTTTCATTTCTATCCATATTTACTACCGTGTTAGTAGTACCTGCCCTTTCCAATAGTTTTCAAAAATAGGCATAGAAATTTCTAGCTGCATCATGCGATGTTACCTCTCCATTAGAGGTGGGCGCCGCTTACCAAAATCTCGGCGGCGGCGCGCCGAACATTTTCAGCCGGCGGCGGCGTAGCGCCGGCGGCGTGACTACTTTATATATGATACTAGACGACCCGTGCGAAAATTTCGCTAGTAAAATACGATGAATAGTGAGGTTTAATGCTTGTGGTATAATGAAAAGTAGAACCGCACTTATGTAGCAAATATTTATTTGTTTAGTGTAATAGGTACGCATCAAAACATATTACGAAACAGTTAGAAAAATTTAAAACACACTGTATGTACGACAAACTGTCACTGACCTTAACATAATACAACCAACCTGAACAAAATGCACATAGCATATCTACATCTATGATATGTGTTGCTATGCGAATAAAATGTTTACATTGAAATTGTTTTGTAAAATAAAAATGCTTCCGTAACAGAAAAAAAAAAAAAAAATCCGGAAAGCTACTTATTGTATATAAAAAAAGTTTATTGACATATCTGTGATATCTGCTGTTGCAATCTAGGGACTTGGCTCTGAACTGTCTCATACGGGCGACCACTTTAAGCATCAAATTCCGAAAATTCTTTCTTAATTTATGATTTTACATAATTTGACACCTTATACTTTAAAACAAGATGTCATTTATCGATTTCGGTTAGATATCGAAGGAGATAAATGGCTCGTAATTTTTTAAATAAGTTGTAGAAATAATATTGATACTTTTGCCTTGAAGGGTCGAATTCCAAAAAATTACTTTCATAAAATATGGTGTGACCAAAGTGGACACCTTGGTCTTTAAAATGATACCTCATTTCTCCATTTCGGTTACAACAAAAAAAAGTTTTAGAAATGGTGAGATTTTTTGCCCCTTGGGGGTTGAACTTGTAGAAAGTTCGTTCTTAAAATATGATCTGACCAAAGCGGATACTTTAAAATTTTAAACGATACCTCATTTATTGATTTCGATTTGGTATCAAGGGAGATAAATGGCTCGTGACAGGAAAATGCGTTGTAGAAATATTAATATCTTTGTCCTTTAAAAGGACGAATTTTGAAAAATTCCTTTCTTAAAATATGGTGTAACGAACCGAAGACCTCAGTCTTTAAAATGATACCTCGTTTATCAATTTTGTTTAATTATCAAGGGAGATAAATAACTCGAGACACAAAAAAGCATTTTAGAAATATTGACATTTTGGCCCTTTAAGGATCAAATTACGAAAAATTGCTTTTTAAAATATAATGTGACCACGTCGGAGACTTTAATCTTTAATATGATACTTCGTTTATTTATATCGGTTAGATATGAAGGGAGATAAATGGCTCGTGACACAAAAACGCGTTGCAGAAATATTGATATTTTTGCCCTTTAAGGGTCAAATTCAGAAAAATTCCTGTATTAATATGTGATGTCACCAAACCGGAGATCTTAATCTTTAAAATGATACTTCATTAAACGATTTCAGATAGGTATCCAGGGAGATAAATGACTCGTAACACAAAAAAACAGCATTTTAGAAGTATTTACGTTTTTGCCCTTTAAAGGTCGAATTCCGAAAAAATTTCTTTCTTATAATGTGATGTAACCAAAGTGGAAACCATAAGCTTTAAAATGACACATCATTCATTGGTTTCGATTAAGTATTAAGGGAGATAATGGCTTGTGAGAAAAAAATACCTTATAGAAATAATATATATCATATAGATATACATATCATTACTTCGTCTCAAAAACAGAAAATAAGTAACGTTTCATTTATATATTCAAAATCTTGCAGGTTTTTGTACTCTTTGTAGTTATCATGTATAAAGATAATTTTATTTGGTTTTATTTGGGTGAACTGAGCTTAGGCTAGACCTTTAAGTAGAAATGATTAACCTAGTCACAGAAAATACTCTTTAGCTCGGTGTGCTTGTGCAGGCACACAAAGAAAAGTCTAGGTAAGGGCAGAAAACAGAGGAAAGGCTTTTTTTTTTCTGTTCAAGTAACTTAAAAGATTTCCATCTTTAGAATCTGATGTATCAGATGAAGCTAAATATCTCCAACTTTCTTCAGTGATCGGATAATCATTATCACCATACACACGATATTTCATCAATAGTTTCTGTAGCAACGATGTATCATTGGTGGATTTTGTAGAAGCAATAGAATCCCTACTTTCATTTGTTTCTGGCACATTAATGGCAGTGATTACTTCCTTGATATACGAGGCAATAAATGAAGTACTGGTCTTTTGTATTGACTCCAAATATGTATCTACTTCTTTGAGACCCATAAAATGATAATCCAAAGGTGATACTGCTACGACCGCTCTTGTGGAAGCGAATCGCTTGCTAACTTCTGCCACCATGTTGGGATTAAGCCGAAACATAGTCAATCTTCTTGCATTCTTTGTACGAGCCTTTCAATTTCTGGAACTCTGTTTAGGCCTCCACTGTAACGAAATTATGGAGCCCATGACCAAGACACAGATTGGTGTTCCATATTAGCTAGCCAACGAAACTGCTCTTCGCACGTTTTCTCCAGCATCAATGACAGCTGGAATCTTTTATTCATTTAGTCTCAACTGTTTCTTTATATTTCTTAACATGCCTTCTATTTTGCACCAGTCTTCATTTCCTCCGAACGTTTAGTGCTCAGGGTTAAATACTTTGTTTTTACCGCATTTAGGTTAGCTAGGAAATAACCTTGATTGGAATTCACGTTTTTTTTCTTATTGGCTTTTTCTATCACTAAACTTCCGAAATCTTTCCAACAAAAACTAGTTCGGCTTAGACAGTCATATAATACTATTACAGAGAGTTTTATAACATTAGTATTAACTAATTCGGTCATTTTTACACCTACTTATTAACTGAATTTAACGAAAAATTTAAAAAACGCGTTGTCGTGTTCGGAAGTGTTGCTCAAGGACACGCCGCGAAGCAAGTGTCGGCGGCGGCGGCGGCGCGCCACTGAGACACGGCGGCGTCACGCCGGCGCGGCGCCCACCTCTACTCTCCATACATATCCAATTTCCTATTATTTTGTATAAGTCTTACCAGCAATTTCTGCTGTTTTGTAACTCTGTTGTGTTCTCTTCTCAGAAACCTCTATAGCCTTTTCATTTTCCAGTTGTAGCATACAGATACCAATGCTCCTCCCTGTTCTGATTGCAGCTATAACTACTTACAGTTTTTGCCTCTGGTTTACTGTTCCTCCTTAAATCCGTCATAACTTCTTAAGTTCTTCAGTAACATGAGACCCGACACAGTTATCACAGTCTTTATTAGCAAGTTATCCAGAATATTTTGTCGCCGTGTACTTTGCTCTACCATGTGATAAAACCCTTTTTCCGGTATTTGAAAATACATCCTCTCTTCTGATACTAATCTTATTTACTTCCCGTTTTTTATTTTCGAACTTGACAACGTCGAGGTGATTTAAAGGCGGAAGAGGACTGGGCACGGCAAGGAATTCGGTCATGTCGTTTGGAAGGAACCGTCCTGGCATTCGGCTGGGGAGACTTGTGGAAACCATGGAAAATCGAAATTTGGTTGGCCGGACGCTATCTCGAATCCACATCCTCCCGAATGCCAGATCCAAGAGCTACAGCTTACCAACAACCCTCGATATTTGCTTTCAATTTCAAACCCTGTAAATTTTAATCCGTATCAATAACGACTATGCTGTTCCCACCAGTCAACTCAGAAAATTAATTTCCATTACGTTAAGCAGCCAAGACCCTTATTTTTCTTCCGTATCTTCCCAGAAGTCTAAATTAAAAAGTCTTGAGCGTCATGTTTGAACACCAGCGAAGCGTATGGTATTTGTTAACCAGTGTGAATAACGTCCCCTTCATGCCACCCCTTCCCTCTCCCTATTCCACCTTACTCCTCATCTTTGCAGTTTTCTCTATTACTACCGTGGAAAAAAATATTGTTTATCACTCCTTCCTTTAACCACATCTTCATCCAAATTTATACGTCTTGATTAAATTATAAATTCCTAACGGTTGTTGGCAATATAATTTACAAAAAATGTGTTTCAACCGAATAGCTCACTCTCAAAAAGAAAACAATCACTTGTGCTTACTTATTAACAAATAATCCGAAAATACAGAAATCAGTCATCAAATTTTTAAATTATCGTTTTAAGAACGTGAGGATGGATGTACTATTATTAAAAGAAACAGCACATTGATTTTCTCTTCTTTGTTAAACCTTAAGAGCATGAGATTTTATCCGTCGGTTATTGATTCACTGAAGCTGTAGGCCGATACAAACTGTAACATAAATATCTGCGGCTATCTTGTTAATGAGTTTGATTAAAAAAGTTTACCCTATCGGTTTACCTTATGATGCGAACTAGCTATTGAATGCAACCACACCTTCAACTTTTTAACAAAAATATGGCAACAGAAGCCAACTAACTGCAATTCGAGTTTCGAATACGTGGCCTTATCAGTTAATTGCATCGCTGGTAAGGAATGTGTTTAATAGACGCTCCACTTTTGTTTTTCATGCCTTATAACACACTGATCCTAGAAAATATTGAAATTAATTGCATAAAACAGAAATATTTCAAGGTCTGAGCGTTCAGTGATTCATAAAGAAATGACGACTCCTAAGATAATTATTGAGATTATAGTCATGTCATTTGATAGCAGAAAAGGAGACGATATTTCAATGTTGAATAATAGTTTAAAGATTAACTGAGGAATGAAACAACAGCTTTTAATAAATCACTGAAATAATTCAAGTCTTTGTATCGCTCATAAAAATACGCAAGAAGCCAACCAGAAGCTTCGGGATTAGCGTTTTTAATTAAAGTAATAGCGTCGGAGGGTATCCGGACGACTAGGCAGTGCTGTTAATGGCACAACCAGCAGGTGGTTTTGGAAATAGTTTTGTCCAGAAACCGAGATGGGTGGTGTAACGGTTAGCGTTCTCGCCTCGCATTCGGGAGGACGGCGGTTCGAATCCCCGTCCGGGCATCCAGATTTGGGTTTTCCATGGTTTCCCCAAATCACTCCAGGCAAATGCCGGGATGCTTCCTTCAAAAGGCCATGGCCGAAATCCTTCCCATTCCCTGCCCCCATCCTTGCCCCCCATCCTTTCCCGTCTCTAAAGACCTCGATGTTAAAAAGAGACGTAAAGCAGTTAAAAAAAAAAAAAAATTCCAGATACATTCGTTATTCAACGACATTGCCAGAACATGACTCATTGAAGTTTCTGGCACGCGCTGAGTACATACGCCCCCCCCCCCCACACATACCAACACACACACATACGTACGTACTATTACATCGAGCTGAATCGCATTTATTATCAGTATAATCGAACAAACTCCAGTGTTTGTTATCTGTCGTGTGCAACATATCAAATGCACTGAATCTAGTACAGTACAAGCAACTTGTGAAACCAGTAGATTCAACAACACTGGTTAGTCCTAGTCTGGTCCTGGATTACGTGATGATACACAATGTTTTAAGTTCAGAATTCTATAGTTTTAGTCATAATAATAACGAAATTAGGTTGCCATTTAGTATAGTTCTCATTTACTTATATCAAAGTATTGGATGAATTCCAGTTAATTGCATGCGAATTTTCTAATATCTGATAAACACTGACTCACAAAACCTGGATCAAATTTTAACTCTCCTGCTACGTCCATGGTTGTAAAAGTTATTTTTATTTTATTATAAGGATCTTTTTTGTTTTTTTTTGTTTTTTGTTTTGTTTTGTTTTGTAGCTTCCTAGTTGCAGTTTTTATTTGCTTGCATCTTCAGTGAAATTTAGATTAAAGGAGATTCTCAATAGTACCTAATTTCCAGAATGTGCGCCAAAGTCCTGGGTTAAATTCCAACCTCTGCGCAGTGCGTATGGAGTGAAGGCGTACTACACTGTTGATGGCGAGCCGTTCCTCGGTTGGAGACACTACGCTTGGCGCACCAATAGGTGTCTTTCGGAAGAGTAGGCTGGTCGGGCCGGGACGGGGTTTCACCCTCTCCCTTCCTTCATATTCAACTCATTCACAATGCAAACAACACAAACACATCATATTCATCCACACAAACAGTAAAACTAACACACATTCATCACTGGGAAGGACAAGTGGAAACCAATACAGTTAAACTTCCGAAGACACTGCCTTGCAGGAGTAATTCCCTCTATGGTGGTGTTGATACCTGGGTTACTCGGTACAGCAAGCAACAATATCATTAGAAATATCGTTTGAATACTTTGCGGCTTCAGTTACTTGGAAAAAAAATCATGTCTAGTAAATGTCGCGCTCGCCGTAGATCCGTAGCAAGCACTGAGTTTGAGACTTGGTTCTTTTTTATGAAAAATATTAGAGGGGTTAAAGGGAAAGTGAAGGGTGAGGACCTTAAATGCTATTGTACGTTTTGTTTTTGGGGTTGAAAAATCACGTGGCTGGAGGAAACATTAGGGGAACGGGGGAAAAGGATGGTTGGGAGATGTCAAAAGGTCGAAGAAATTTATAAAAAGGACGAAGGTGCAATTTCGAACTCGACTTTATCGACCGACTGAAACCGCAGGTCGCAAGCAGTAACCTCATAGCCGCTGTCGTTTGCGGTCGGGGCAATGCAGAACAAAGTGAAAGATCGAGAATGTAGACGCTTTTAACAGCTGTGCTATGCAACATTTCTGATATTTCCGATTGGATTATGGGATTTCTGTTGGAGCAGGAAGATGATCACAACGTTTTACTTCTATTTACTACCAGGAAAGAAAGAGAGCTGACAATAGCGACATATAATAATAGAATAGAAAAATGAAATTGCTTAGTGCCAATTAAAAAAAAAACATGTTAAAGGACTTAACCATATTCAGGAGCTTTTGAATTTAAATAAGAGACAGTTTAATTTTTTACTCAGCTTTATTTACAACGAAATCAAACCACAATGTCTAGGAAATTGTATATGTGCCGAACATAAAGATTAATCTTAATTCTAAAATAAATATTTGTGAACAAAATTTATTAAATTTTCTTCTTCGCAGTAAGAAAAGCTCATTTTCACCAAATATATATGTTTCATCGGTATGCGCTCGACGGCCAGACAGCTTCGTGTGCGGTAGTGCGGTCTGCGGTCTGCGGTCGCGGCAGAGCGCTGTGGTAGCCGACAGTGGCACCGCGTTCCAAATGTATTGCATAGAAAACGGTAGAAACCAGAAGTGTAGTGTGCGGCCAGCCTTTGTGGTCTACCGACTGTATTCTGCAGTCTCAAGTTTGAAGTCGTGTTTTGAACAGTAACTTAAGGTGTTCACTATAGGTGAAAGCGGTCTGGTGGCTCAGTGATTTAAGTGTTTGATCGGGGATCGTAAGGTCACTGGTTGTATTCCTTGTCTCTGCGTGAACTTGCATTGGATTTTAAACCGACCTTCAAATCTGGCGCAGCTTACTGTGTAATGTGATGTACGCCGGAACGCTTCCGTGGTTTGGATTCCACGCTAAACTGTAGGTCTCCTGTACCCGGTGGAACTATCGGGTTAGGTTAAGTCGGCTACGACAGGGGCGGAATGCGCAGCCGATAGAAACCCTGTCACCAGGCATTACGATCACACGGAATTATTATATACTAGTGTAAGCCCGTGACTGTTTTTTTTGCATATCATCAGGGGTCTAGAATAGTTCCAGTTTTTACGATGAAAGATTATGAATGGTTGATCTTTGAAAGCATCACGTTGTCTTTTATTGAGACTGGGCAAACACTCATAATGTAGTCATTGGTCATAGTATCTGTAAAGGCCAGAGAACTTATATACATTCTATATTATTAAACAGTTGAGCAAACTCCAAAGAAATGAATTTCCAAAATACTCGACTCAGTAACATATTTGGTCTGATGTTGACTTAAAATAACCTAATAACTCACGTACAGCGAACATGAACAAAAGTCATTAACGAAAGTGGTCAGTAAAATCCATAAAAGGCAAATTAACCGAAATGCATAAACTTTGGTCAAGCAGGAACAGTAGTGAAAATTTTAATCTAATTAAAATTTTTCCAAGCCGGAATAAGAATTGTCATTCGTGGTTATAGTAGAGACCATGAGTAATTTTTTTTAAAAGTTTTTTTAAAGTTGCTTTAATTAGTAAATTGTAGTCATAACCACGAATTACTTCTAATGGTATCTCTGGTCGCTGTTTTGTGAGCGAAGGCTGACACGTGACACCGTTCTCCAGCCAATAGCTATCGAGGTGAGTGGGTGACCTAACGAAATTATATAGTAGATACTATAGGATTGGATTTGTTGGCAGCAATAGCTGTGACCTATTACTGGAGTTACGGAGGTAGTAGCCTGAGTTAGATTTAAGAAAGGGTGAGGTACTGAAGGATATAGGACCACTTTGTGAGAACTTGCCAAATAGGGGTAAGGTAGTGATGGTAATGGAGGCATTAGAGGAAACAGTATTGATAGAAATCCACGTTGTTGTATAGAGAATGTACAGTATTCGTCTTAAGCAGGGACGTGACATCTCTGGTAGTATCGCCTCCTCCCCCTCCCCCACTAGTATTACTAGCTAACAGTTCTTATTCCATCTTGCGGCTAATAGTAATTCAGAGATTTTAGAAATTCTGTCCAGCAATCTTCCCCTATTTTTTATCTGAATACTTCATCAAAGATTGCATTCATGGAAGTCAAAGACGTTGAAGTTAACTGGGTAATAGTGATTACAGATAAGTAATATTATTAGTTATTATGTATCAATGTTTTATTCAAAATCCACAGTCAAATTCACTAACAATCGTTGTAATCTTACAATTTTAATTATGTCATACTGTTCATATCTGTTCGTATACGAGATAAAATTTCCTAAGCACTCTGAAGTTCTAAACGGAACTTATCTCAGTGCAACAGTTCCTACCATTAATTATTATATCTATAGGCCTACATTTTCGTAGCTGCAACCAAAAGTGAGAGAGAATGAGAGAGGGACTTAATTATTCATATGTAAAAAGATGGCTTGCGACATTGAACTCTATCTTTTTCATGGACTACTTCCTCATGGTAGAAACGTATTTCCCAACGATGAAGCATAGTACAGCCAAAAATAAATAAACAACCACAAACAGAATACGTTAATATTTGTCCTTGGCGGAGTTCTGTAGATGTAAAGTAATGGGACTTTACCATTATCAGTTAATCCATCTTTCCTTCTCGACGTTGGAATATTCGGTATCACCAACTCTGTGTTTCGACCTTCTTACAACCAATATCTCTGTCTTATGGCTGTTCAGAGTTCCCAAAGATATGTGTAGACTTCCGTTTTACTAGTCCTAATGTACTCTGCGGAGGCTTACTTTGTAGTAACCATGTAGAGACGGGCGACAGGGATTGACTTTTTATCGATACATTAATCGTGCTCCATAGATCCCTGATGAGTAAGGACCTCTGGAATGTGAAACATGTCATGCTTAATACATATGCATACAATATGAATAATAATCATAGTGAAAAATTATTATATGTTACAAAGAATGGAGTAGAAGGAGTTTCCAGTAAAATAACCCCTCGGTTATGTTTAAATACATCCTTATTATCTACAAATTGTTTTAAGCTTTTAGGAAGTTTATTAAACACCCGTCTCCTAGAATAATTAACTCCTCTTTGTACTAATAACAGTGTCGTCTGTGTTTTGTACGAGTTATTTTTGTTTCTTGTTTTGAAATTGTGTACCTGTGAATTAAATGTAAACACTTTAAAATGTTCTATTACAAAGCACAGGAGAGAATATACATACTTAGATGTCATTGTAAGACTACTACAGTTTTTGAAGAGTTGTCTGCAAGAAGTTCTGGGTTTTACCCTACACAGCATCCTAATAGCTCTGACGCGTCTCTTGGATAGCTTGATCCGATTGCTATCGCCAAACCACTTTCCAACCTACCATATGTCAAATACCTCTTCTCTTTCCCTGCTACCATAAATACTTTCTTCATTTCACTTGCCGTATGACTAAACCTTATAATATTGGTTTTATAATTTATTCTGTCCTGTTAATTGCACAGTGAATTATCATAATCATTTTTTAAAAAAAGTCTAATATCGGTGTTGCTAATTAAATGGCTAGTTATACCATCTATGTTCTTCCGTATATAACGTCACAGAAGGTGGTGAAGGAGGCACAGCACACAGAAGCGGGTTCTGAGCTGCTCTGATTGGCCACAGTTGGATTCAGCTGTGAGTCTGTTAACGTGGAGGCAAAGGGCATCGGGTCCGTGAAGAGGGAGGTAACGGGGAACACAATTGGTAGGTGTGTTTCACTGGGAATAGCCTATACCTAAATAGAACATACTACTTTCTGCGTTGTTAGCAAAAGCTGAAAGGGAACTCGCTTCCAGAAATGATGGGGGTTATGACAGTGCCTCTTGCAGATTAGAGGCTGTTGGTGGTCTGATGAAAATAGGTGATCGTAGATGCACAATGGGAGAAATTTTTTAATTCCAGAAAAAAGTAAATGATGTTATGAAATAACAGAATGGAGAGTCATAATAATATGGCTGAAGGACTAATGTGAATATTTCATAGTTAGTTATCCAGCAGCTACGAATAAACAGTAGAAGTATAATTAGGTAACTTAATAAGGCTGTACAAGTTCTTCATATGTCCTAGCGAAGGCAGATACCATGGGAGATGTTTACCTCTCCATGGCAAAGTCTGGAAAAATGAACTGTGACGTTTTCCCTTGGCTTCCCCAGTGTGATGGTGTTCCTGAGGGTTGTAATTGTGGATGTGCTTGAGTTGTGAATGAGAGATAAAAGAAGGGAAATGGTGAAGTCCGGAGCTGGCCCAGCCAGGCCTACTCTTCCGAAAGGCAACAGATGGGCCGGCAGTCTCAAAGTTTCCATCCGACGTAAGAATCGCTATCAACAGTGTCTAAGCCCTCACTCCATACGCGCTGAGGAGAGGTTTGGGATTTAACCCAAAACTTTGGTGCACAATCTAGTGATTAGTAATCGTGCGCCATCACCTCTCCTGCCCTGCCGGTCAGGTCTGGAACCAGCTAACCCCGTGTCAGCGCCGGTTACCGTCACGGTGCCGCAGCCATCTGAGTCAATGAAGCAAGCAACGTATAAGGAGCAAATATTTGCTTAAAATGTGAGCTGTTTGTCTCGTATTAGGAAAATACAGGTTCGATCCCCAGTCCACACATCTAGATTTCAGTTTTGTAAGGTTTCCCGAATTCACCGATGTGAAAACAGGCATGATTCCTTCAAATTTCTATCACTGATTTTTTTCTCGTTATTTTCCATTAATTCTCCATTTAATCTAATCATCGATGAGGCGTAAAGCATTCGGAAAAGAAACTGAATAAATAAAAATTGAGAATAAAAAATTTCCAGTGTGAACCGCAGAGACTGAGGAGGAGTTGGTGGAGGGTTGTTCAGAAAGAGATTTGAAAATGATAGAGGAGAGTCCTTTGAGGAGAATGTCTTCCTAATAATACTCCATGTTTCCTTAGTGCGGTCACCCTTACAGAAGGGATGACGAAAAGTTCTCATAAATATAAGAGGGTTCAGTAAACCTGTGCATCAAAATTGTAGGTGGTTAGGGGTGCAATATAATATAGGTACGTGCTACAGAACTGAAAAGATGTTTCATGGATTGATTAAGTATATGCATCGAGAACACCACGGAGCAGTAAAGTGGAGAAGAATTGGGAGCAATTCAGAGGAATAGTAACCGTGGGTGAAGCAATGTTTATTCATAAATAGAAAACAAAAACCACAAAATCTACTTACTGCTGGTAAGATTCAAGTGGTTGGTAAGAAAAGAACACCGAGTTCGGTATGTGAGTAGTAACGCTCCGGCTAGGCATTTGGGAGAGCGCCGGTTCAGATCCCCCTCCGGTCATTCACATTTTGGTTTTCCATATTCCTATAATCACTGCAGGCAAATGCCAGGATGGTTCCTTCAAAAGGCCATGGAATAATTCGTTCCCATTCCTAGCCTACAATCCTTTTCCGCCTCTAATGACCTCTATGGTTTTAGACACGGAGCTCGCCTTACAGAAATTACGCACTTTTAGTTAGAACCAATGAGGTAATAAACGTGGTGACAGTGCACACCAGAACTCTCAAATGCATATGGTAGAATGAGCAATGAAATGCTGGTAAGTAAGGTATATACCGTTGAGGTTGGATGAAAAAGTATATTGTCGGGTGAAGGAATTCATGAGTTATGAGGCAAAGAGTTAGAGTGAGAAATAAGTGTCAGAAAGGTGGAAGTGGAAACAGTAGTGTAATTGGAACCACTGCCGTTCATTATTTTAATGTTGGTTTATAGTCAGAAGTTGTTTCCAGACGGCTTGTTGGTATATAATAGAATTAATATGGGAAAGGATTGTGAATAGCTGAGGGGTGATCTGTATAGGATAATTGGGTAGATCAATATTGAACGAATACAAACTCCAAAAAGAGTTTCCTTATTAGGTGCGTGGTTAGAGAAATAAGATTTTTGTGTGATTATCAGGTGTAGGAGGAATTGCTGGTTGAAGGTATAAGTATAAATATTTTGGCATATTATTTGTTAGTAGAATCGGCAACAGAATGGGACATTGTTGGCGACTTTTTAAAGTTCTGCACTTGCTGGCCATAAAGGAATATTTCAGAAAGAGGAAGAATAGGGTAAGAAAATGTTCGCCAGTAAGGTTAAGTATGGTGATTGCTGGGGTAATATGATATTCACATTATTGGTATTGGAGAGGGAGGTGTTTGCGAAGGAGGGCAACCACAATAGTAATAAATGATAACAGAACTGAGCTGGGAGCCACAAGAATTTAGGAGGCGTCTGACTTCAGAGGTACGACTTTACAGAATTGTGAGTAGTACGTGGAAGAGATGACCATTACTTTAATCTCAGGAACAATGGTGTTTAGGAGTCAGGGTAATGAACAATTTACCTTCAATACTAAAAGTAGTTGAATTAAAATTCGTGAAATGCAGAAGTAAGTGCTTAAAGAACTTACCACCAATGCATTTGATTAATCTTAATTAAGTCTAATATATATATATATATATATATATATATATAGACGTGTGTTTCCCTATATTTCACTCTTCACTACCTAACACAGATCACTGCTGTTTATGTGTGGAAGTAGCCTGGAGTTTCCTATCGTGCACAATGTTGGCCGAATGCCGATAGCTGTGGGGGTGAGGGAGATATGGTGGTTAAAGGTTGCCGATGTAGCGTATTTTCACATTTCTAGCATAGACTTGTGTGTTCCTACACTTCTCTTTCCTGCCACAACTGCAGAGCGCAGACCATTGGTGTTTGTTTGTGTGTGGTAGTAGCATCGAGTCTACCATCGTGCACTATGGTGGTTAGATGTCGGTAGCTATGGGGGTGTGGGAGATATGGTGGTTATAATTGGTCGGCCTTGGGCGCTTTCGCATTTCGACCAAAGACGTGTGTTTCCCTATGTTTCACGTTTTAACAAAAACTATCTACCGCAGATCACTGATGTTTGTGTGTGGTAGTAGCATACATTCACCGATCGTGTACAACGTTGGGCGAATCTCGGTAACTGTGGGAGATATTGTGATTGAAAGTGGTCGATCAAGGATATTTTCGTATTTCGACCAAAGACATGAGTGTCCACAAATTTCATTTTGTTGCCACAGCTATAAAGGACAGCTTGCTGATGTTGGTGTGTGGTAGTAGCATCGAGTCTTTCATCGTGCACTATGGTGCTTAGATGTCGGTAGCTAAGAGAGTGTGGGAGATAAGGTGGTTGATAGTGGTTGACATAGGACACTTTAATATTTCTATATTTCAACTTGCAGCCGGAACTACCAAGCGCAAACCGCAGGCGTTTGTGTGTGGTAGTAGCCTGGAGTCTTCCATTGTGCACTATGGTGATTGCATGTGGGTAGCTGTGGGAGTGTGGTAGATACAGCGGTTGAAATTGGTAGACTTGACATAAAAATAGACATGTGTGTCCATATATTTCAACCCACAGCTTAAACTACTTTGCGCTGTCAACTGGTGATTGTGTGTGGTATTAACCTCAAATATCCCAACGTGCCCCATGGTGGTGTCATGTCTGTAGCTATGGGGGCGTAGGTGATATGGTTGTCGAAATTGGTCGACGGGGGCATTTTCATATTTTGACCATAGACATGTGTGTCCCTGTATTTCACTTTGCAGCCATAAAATACCCTGCGCAGATCACTGGTGTTTGTGTGTGGTATTAGCATCAAGTCTCCAATCGTGCACTATGTTGGTTACATGTCGGTAGCTGTCAATAAATCAGTCGTGGGCACCTGCTAGAATTTAAATAAAAATTGAGATTTCTTGAAGTGCTATGTGTTGTTCGCCTGCAGTGTGTGGGAATGTGAGAAGGGTCAAGGTGCAAGCCGGTACCGACAATGAATGTCTGCTCTCGTGAAATATGGTATTACGACCACCAGGATTCACGGTCCCATACAATGTTTAAATCATCCGCAACAGTACATACAGAGTGTCCTTTCCCTGTTCACAGGTCGAACATGTTTATTATCCATTTCTGTACGCATGGCGGAGAAGTTTTCAGGATCAGTCTTGTTACTTACTGAAGCTAACTCGTAGGGAAGTACACCTGGCAGTTGAGTACAACATTCCCTTTCTATCGTTTGTAACAATAGAAGAAAACTCAGTATCCCTTTTCGAGGGAAACGGTTAAATTGTCTCCCGTAATGCTTGACGTTGCTGACAGGGACGTGTCCGGGGTTTGCTCCGTAAATTACTTCGTTCTTCTCTAGCATTTTATCACACCAACGGTATCTTGTCACGTCCACCCGATTCGACACGTCGTCTTGACGTAGTTCTTACTCGGTGCTCGTTATCTGCCTTATCGCCTTAGTCTCCAAACATTGCAGCTCAGTAGTACGCTTCAAGTCTCGAGACTCTCCGCGATTACTTAGAGAATACATAGTCTCCCTCAACACATCTGACTCATGTGAACTATACAGGGTGTTACAAAAAAGGTACGGCCAAACTTTCAGGAAACATTCCTAACACACAAACAAAGAAAATATGTTAAATGGACATGTGTCCGGAAACGCTTACTTTACATGTTAGAGTTCATTTTATTACTTCTCTTCAAATCACATTAAACATGGAATGGAAACACACAGCAACAGCACGTACCATCGTGACTTCAAACACTTTGTTACAGGAAATGTTCAAAATGTCCTCCGTTAGCGAGGATACATGCATCCATCCTCTGTCGCATGGAATCCCTGATGCGCTGATACAGCCCTGGAAAATGGCGTATTGTATCACAGTCGTCCACAATATGAGCTCTAACATGGAAAGTAAGCGTTTCCGGACACATGTCCACATAACATATTTTCTTTGTTTATGTGTGAGGAATGTTTCCTGAAAGTTTGGCCGTACCTTTTTGTAACACCCTGTATACGTGCGCAGTGCACCTCATTGCACAGCGTGTTACATATCTTCTTCTTCTTATATATAAAAATCAATGTTTGTTTGTTCGTCTTCTATGCATTCCTATACCATTTATCAGATTGCAATGAAACTTTGGAGAGTTTTCGAGTGTGTGTCTGCGGAGGTTCCTATAAAAAAAAATATTCCAAAAAGTCACCCCCTATTCCCCATAACACCCCATAATTTAGGCAAAACCACATTTTTTATCCGATTTAGATAGGAATTTGTACACTTATACTTTAAAACAAACATAAAAATACTGCCTACATACGGTTTCCAAATATTAATCCCCTCGCCCCCTTTCCACCCCCATAATTTAGGCAATACTACATTTTTTATCCGATTTAGATAGGAATTTGTACACTTATACTTTAAAACAAACAGAAAAATACTGCCTACATACGGTTTAAAAATATTAATCCCCTCGCCCCCTTTCCAACCCCATAATTTAGGCAATACCACATTTTTTATCCGATTTAGATAGAAATTTGTACACTTATACTTTTAAACAAACAGAAAAATACTGCCTACAAACGGTTTCCGAATATTAATCCCCTCGCCCCCTTTGCCACCCCCACAATTTTTTCACCCAATAATTTAGGCAATACCACATTTTTTATCCGATTTAGACAGGAATTTGAACACTTATACTTTAAAACAAACAGAAAAATACTGCCTACGTATGGTTTCCGAATATTCATCCCCTCTCCCCATTTCAAACCCCGTTACGTTTTTACCCCATAATTTAGGCAAATCACATTTTTTATCCGATTTAGATAAGAAATGGTACACTTATACTTTAAAACAAACAGAAAAATACTGCCTACGTATGGTTTCCGAATATTCATCCCCTCTCCCCCTTTCCAACCCCATTACGTTTTTACCCCATAATTTAGGCAAACCACATTTTTTATCCGATTTAGATAAGAATTTGTACACTTATACTTTAAAACAAACAGAAAATTACTGCCTACGTATGGTTTCCGAATATTCATCCCCTCTCCCCCTTTCCAACCCCATTACGTTTTTACCCCATAATTTAGGCAAACCACATTTTTTATCCGATTTAGATAAGAATTTGTACACTTATACTTTAAAACAAACAGAAAATTACTGCCTACGTATGGTTTCCGAATATTGATCCCCTCTTCCCCTTTCCAACCCCATTACGTTTTTAACCCATAATTTAGGTAAAACACATTTTTTATCCGATTTAGATAAGAATTTGTACAGTTATACTTTAAAACAAACAGAAAAATTCTGCCTACGTATGGTTTGCGAATATTCATCCCCTCCTCCCCTTTCCAACCCCATTACGTTTTTACCCTATTATTTAGGCAAACCTCATTTTTTATCCGATTTAGATAAGAATTTGTACACTTATACTTTAAAACAAACAGAAAAATACTGCCTACGTATGGTGTCCGAATATTCACCCCTCTCCCCCTTTTCAACACCATTACGTTTTCACCCCATAATTTAGGCAAAGCAGATTTTTTATCCGATTTAGATAAGAATTTGTACACTTATACTTTAAAACAAACAGAAAAATACTTCCTACGTATGGTTTCCGAATATTCATCCCCTCTCCTCCTTTCCAACCCCATTACGTTTTTACCCTATAATTTAGGCAAACCACATTTTTTATCCGATTTAGATAAGAATTTATACATCTATACTTTAAAACAAAAAGAAAAATACTGCCTACGTATGGTTTCCGAATATTCATCCTCTCTCCCTCTATCCAACCCCATTACGTTTTTACCCCATAATTTAGGCAAATTACATTTTTATCCGATTTAGATAAGAAATGGTACACTTATACTTTAAAACAAACAGAAAAATACTGCCTACATACGGTTTCAGAATATTTATCTCCTCGCCCCCTTTCCACCCCCATAATTTAGGCAATACCACAATTTTATCCGATTTAGATAGGAATTTGCACATCTATACTTTAAAACAAAAAAAAAAAAAAAAAAAAAAAAAAAAACTGCCTACGTATGGTTTCCGAATATTCATCCTCTCTCCCCCTTTCCAACCCCATTACGTTTTTACCCCATAATTTATTCAAACCACATTTTTTATCCGATTTAGATAAGAATTTGTACACTTATACTTTAAAACAAACAGAAAAATACTGCCTACATACGGTTTCCGAATATTAATCCCCTCACCCCCTTTCCACCCCCATAATTTTTTCACCCAATAATTTAGGCAATACCACATTTTTTATCCGATTTAGACAGGAATTTGTACACTTATACTTTAAAACAAACAGAAAAATTCTGCCTACGTATGGTTTGCGAATATTGATCCCCTCTTCCCCTTTCCAACCCCATTACGTTTTTACCCTATAATTTAGGCAAACCACATTTTTTATCCGATTTAGATAAGAAATGGTACACTTATACTTTAAAACAAACAGAAAAATACTGCCTACGTATGGTTTCGAATATTCATCCCCTCTCCCCCTTTCCTACCCCATTACGTTTTTACCCCATAATTTATTCAAACCACATTTTTTATCCGATTTAGATAAGAATTTGTACACTTATACTTTAAAACAAACAGAAAAATACTACCTACGTATGGTTTCCGAATATTCATCCTCTCTCCCCATTTCCAACCCCATTACGTTTTTACCCCATAATTTAGGCAAATCACATTTTTTATCCGATTTAGATAAGAATTTGTACACTTATACTTTAAAACAAACATAAAAATACTGCCTACATACGGTTTCCGAATATTAATCCCCTCGCCCCCTTTCCACCCCCATAATTTAGGCAATACCACATTTTTTATCCGATTTAGATAGGAATTTGTACACTTATACTTTAAAACAAACAGAAAAATTCTGCCTACGTATGGTTTGCGAATATTGATCCCCTCTTCCCCTTTCCAACCCCATTACGTTTTTACCCTATAATTTAGGCAAACCACATTTTTTATCCGATTTAGATAAGAAATGGTACACTTATACTTCAAAACAAACAGAAAAATACTGCCTACGTATGGTTTCCGAATATTCATCCCCTCTCCCCCTTTCCTACCCCATTACGTTTTTACCCCATAATTTATTCAAACCATATTTTTTATCCGATTTAGATAAGAATTTGTACACTTATACTTTAAAACAAACAGAAAAATACTTCTTACGTATGGTTTCCGAATATTCATCCTCTCTCCCCCTTTCCAACCCCATTACGTTTTTACCCCATAATTTAGGCAAATCACATTTTTTATCCGATTTAGATAAGAATTTGTACACTTATACTTTAAAACAAACATAAAAATACTGCCTACATACGGTTTCCGAATATTAATCCCCTCGCCCCCTTTCCACCCCCATAATTTAGGCAATACCACATTTTTTATCCGATTTAGATAGGAATTTGTACACTTATACTTTAAAACAAACAGAAAAATACTGCCTACAAACGGTTTCCGAATATTAATCTCCTCGCCCCCTTTCCACCCCCATAATTTTTTCACCCAATAATTTAGGCAATACCACATTTTTTATTCGATTTTGACAGGAATTTGTACACTTATACTTTAAAACAAACAGAAAAATACTGCCTACGTATGGTTTCCGAATATTCATCCCCTCTCCCCATTTCAAAACCCGTTACGTTTTTACCCCATAATTTAGGCAAATCACATTTTTTATCCGATTTAGATAAGAAATGGTACACTTATACTTTAAAACAAACAGAAAAATACTGCCTACGTATGGTTTCCGAATATTCATCCCCTCTCCCCCTTTCCAACCCCATTACGTTTTTACCCCATAATTTAGGCAAACCCCATTTTTTATCCGATTTAGATAAGAATTTGTACACTTATACTTTAAAACAAACAGAAAAATTCTGCCTACGTATGGTTTGCAAATATTCATCCCCTCTTCCCCTTTCCAACCCCATTACGTTTTTACCCTATAATTTAGGCAAACCACATTTTTTATCCGATTTATATAAGAATTTGTACACTTATACTTTAAAACAAACAGAAAAATACTTCCTACGTATGGTTTCCGAATATTCATCCCCTCTCCTCCTTTCCAACCCCGTTACGTTTTTACCCTATAATTTAGGCAAACCACATTTTTATCCGATTTAGATAAGAATTTGTACATCTATACTTTAAAACAAAAAGAAAAATACTGCCTACGTATGGTTTCCGAATATTCATCCTCTCTCCCCCTTTCCAACCCCATTACGTTTTTTACCCCATAATTTAGGCAAATCACATTTTTTATCCGATTTAGATAAGAATTTGTACACTTATACTTTAAAACAAACAGAAAAATACTGCCTACATACGGTTTCCGAATATTAATCCCCTCGCCACCTTTCCACCCCCATATTTTAGGCAATACCACAATTTTTATCCGATTTAGATAGGAATTTGTACACTTATACTTTAAAACAAACATAAAAATACTGCCTACATACGGTTTCCGAATATTAATCCCCTCACCCCCTTTCCACCCCCATAATTTTTTCACCCCATAATTTAGGCAATACCACATTTTTTATCTGATTTAGATAGGAATTTGTACACTTATACTTTAAAACAAACAGAAAACTACTGCCTACGTATGGTTTCCGAATATTCATCCCCTCTCCCCCTTTCCAACCCCATTACGTTTTCACCCCATAATTTAGGCAAACCACTTTTTTTATCCAATTTAGATAAGAATATGCACACTTATACTTCAAAAAAGAGAGAGAAATACTGTACACATTAATTTGACAAAAACCCAATCCCTCTCCTCTCTTTCAACCACCTTAATTATCCCCTCTTCCCCATAACACCCCATAATTTAAACAAACCCGCAAACCTTTCGTCCGATTACGGCGAAGCTATGGTGAATTGTCGAGGGGATGTCGAAAATGGTTTCTGTCAAAAAAAATTAAAAAACCCACCCGTCCTCCTCATAATTTAGACAAAACCACATATTTCATCAGATTTCAATGGGAATTTGCACACTTATACTTTGAAAAATATTGCTTGCATATGTTTTCCAAAGTGCATCCCCTCTCACCCTTTCCAACTGAAAATGAATGAAAAGCAGTTTAAAATTTATATGTAAATATTTTTTCGTTTAATCTATGTGCCTACTCAAGTCCAGCAATAGTGAAGCATTGCCGGGTCAGCTAGTTACAATATACATATATAGGAAAAGATGATAATTTACAATACAAATGGGATATGTTGCTGATCGTGGAAAATCATACAGTCTTCAGAAAATCTTCAGTTTTACTTTCTATTTCTTGAGTCATATTATAAGCAAGAATTCAGTACAAATCAGTCGTAATGGGTATTAGCAGAAGTTCCAAATTAATGCGCAAACGTTAAAATCTTACATCCCCTTGAAACCACATTAAAATGAACGAATGTGTTGATAAAAATAAGGGTTACGTTTTGAAAAATGTGCTATTTGCACGCACTGACAAATTGTTCTCAAAGCAAAGCTAAAAATTTTACACCCCTACCTAGTATTGTCTTCATCCAACTTGTCAATTGAAATGGCGTTTATGCACATGCGGAAACTTCCCTATCCACTTACTACTGTCAGTTATTACTTTAAAATCTTTTATTCTTTGAGATCGAATGTTCAGCACCTCTCCAGATAACTTAGTCGAGTCTCTAACTCCATGAAAACATTATCAATCCCTGAAATCGGTTTCTGATGTGTTCTTCCCTTCCCGTCTTCCAATATTCATTAAGGCCTCATCGGAAACGTATACCTTATTTTCGCCTAGTACTCTCTTTTATCAAATTGCTAAATTTGAGCTCAGCTCCTTTATGATATAAGTTGCTTGGTTAATTCTACGGTAATTTCATATAACATATCGAACTATCCTCCCTTGAATAACTTGTAACTCCTGTTCTATTAATTAACTTTGTACATCACCTCATTACATTTTATAAATAATAGTAACAGTGACGATTATTTTTAAGACATAGATAATAATCATCGTTGCTTCATTGCGTTGAATGTACGTTTTTTTTTTTAAATCTATAGCAACAAATATTTTATATATTACATTTTTCTGTATGCTTTAATGAGTATGTTGTTGAACAGCAAAAACTAAAAATTTCTGTTTGCAAAGATAGTTGCAGAATAACCATCCCCAAGCACACAGCTGTTGCACGTAGTTCTCGCTATGGTCGACAGATGGCAGCAAACGCTCGGTTTCGTTCACGGCGCCGCATGCGGCGCAGGATTTGGTCGTTTTGTGGAATCTAGCTTCGGGGCAAACATTTTGGCACCTCTGCAGACACCGGACACATTTATTTTTTTAATCCCTGAAAAATTGTTTGAGTGTAAAACCGTGTGTAGATGGTTGTAGTCATTATCGCATTGGCCACACTGGTGTCACGTTAATTTTCAATTAAACGTAACATCGACGAAACGTGCTTTTTTGTTTTTGTTTTAACGAATAAGGGCTGTCCTCTGGATATCATTTACAAAAAGTTTTTGAAGTAGTGATCGACTCCATTAGTTGTTCTTAAAACTTGGTAACGAGGTCAGCAGGCGTAACTTCGTCATTTATTTACATAGACAGCTCTAAACATTTAATATGAAGACACTTTTTGCCCACATATTCTCTAGACATCGAAAAGTCTTTATAAGGCCAATGTTATTAACATTGAACAGGTCGCAAGAGGCTGAAATGACAGCGTTATTTTACAGTGGGTTCTGTTGATCAAAACATCTGACATGTCACAGGAACAGAGAGATAAGAAAAAAATCCGAATCTATGGAGTATTGTTTAGGTTGCTCCATAAGAACGGCAACTTTCCCACTAAAGATCTTTGCCTTAGACTCAGAAATAACATATTATTTAATTTTCACAATTCTCACATAAAACTACACAAACATATTCACATCATTCCTGAGGTTTGTATTGATGGAACACCAAAGCATTCGCCGCCACTATGCGCTGGACGAACATTGGGCTATTCGGTACTGGTATATTCTACATACCTGCGAGTGCGTAGAAAAGTATGTTTTAGAACATGAGGTGATATCAACACGCAAAGACTAGCATTTTTATTCCTGGGTCGTTGGTGCCATCTGTAAAATTATCCAAGTTTTTTTAATATCATAACAATAATGATTATTGAATTGTAGAGCTCATGTGTCCCTTATAGATGTCCACTATGCTCATTGATTGTCGTCTTCTTTTCTTCTAACCAAGTTTCTTGTTGTGACAGAGTAGCTAATATTTATCACTGAATTAGAATAATGATTGCCACGTGAGACGGAACAAGTGGAAATGAGAGAGACAGGTGACATGGACGATGTAAACACCTTAGAATTTGTGTAAATTCTAGTTTGCTTAGCTTAAAGCATAGGGGAAGGAATAAGCTTTCCAGTAAACATATAATTTTCATTGCAAGTGCAGGAAGTGAGAAACGTTTCATGCAGAAGCTGATACCACAATACAATTCAATAAATAAACCATTTTAAAAACAGTAAAGACTCACAACACTTAATATAAGCAATAAATAAACATTTTTAATAGTAAAGGATCTTTAAACTAACCTGGAATAGGGTAATCCATTATTATATAACTGGCAAACAATAGATTTTTGTTACGTGATCATTTCACTAATTCTCGACAAGTTTTGATGCAGTAAAGTAATTTCAATAATAATAATAATTCAAAAGAAAGCTAAATTAATTAAAATTCCGTAGTTTCAGACCGTGTAATTAGGGTAAATAAAATTTTAAACCCCTCGTGGAAAACACTTTCACTTTTAACATTTCTTATCATATGTTTTCGATAATTTCACGAACTAAAAAGTAGATTCCCTGAAAGAATTAAAAATCTGGTATAACATATTAAAATTTCAGAACATTTCATGCAGTAGAACAGATTTTATATGCATGTTAAAGTTATTTCGTCATCAATCACAACGTGGTAATTTCAAAATTAAATTGCGATTAAACCAAGCCACTTATGCAAATAAAACAACTGTTAAAACACGTAACTAAATTCAAAGAAAATTCAGATTGCTTCACTTTTTTGAAATAAACAGCACTTTAATAATAACGAACCAGAAACTGAGTTAACTTCTGAAACATTTCAAACCAGATCTTGTTAGACTCATAACTTTGCCATTTCACCACTGATCATAATAAAATTTACACCACTGGAATCAGGAATTTTTATAGAACACGATGACACTAATTTTATTGCAACAATTTGCAATCCAGCAGGGTTGCCTAAAAATTGAATAAATTCAGACAGAAATCGGGGAATCATAAATTAACTTGTGGAAACTTTTTATCAATGCGCTTGAAAACTAAATTTAATTACAAGAAAGCTAATTAGTTGGGAATTTTTGCTAAATACTTTTCATAATCCTTGAACGTCAGGCTACACACGAATAAAGTTAGAACACATTCTATAATTACACCTTTCTATATTATTTTTGGAAAGCGTCCGTATACATGTGGTATGCGGATGGGGGTATATAGACAGGAGCCTATGAGAGGGGATTGTATTTACTCCGGTAATCTGTGTGAAAGTAATCTGCGCTCGGTATGGTGCGTGTGTGTCGGTTAGGACTAGCAATAACCGGAAATCGTTGAACTTTGAGTGACTACATGGCTGACGTACCAGCAAGCTAGATTTTCTGACGAGTGACTAGTAATGACTTTTAACTATTAATTTTTCTAAAAAAAGGGGATTGTTCGGTTCTCTTCCTCTCCATAACCTGCAATTTTTGTGGAAACGTTTGATTCGATAGCCTATTTGACTGTAAATGCTGTTCTTCTAATTGTGATTTGAATAAACTTTACATTTTTCAATAAGTGGACTCTTTAAATGTTTTAACCCTGAACAGTAACCCTTTTCTAAGCTTTTCGGTCAAATAAACTTAGTAGCGGCCTATTTGCATTACAGTTAAATATTCCAGCAGGCACATGATCAATTTAAAATTATTTAGTCAAATTCAACAGAACTTTTCACTTCAAGTAAACATTCAGTTAAGGTACTAGGCCCATACTTCACCCCGGTATAGCAGCTTTTTGTCCTTACAACGAGAATTCAAAGACTGAGGTGAGGCTTGTCTTTGTTCTAGTACAGAGGTCGGCAACGCGCGGCCCGCGGGCCGCATGCGGCCCGTGACCTCTCTACTTTCGGTCCGTGTCCGTCTTATAAAAATCATATCGAAAACCCATATTATAAAATAATAAAATAGAAATGCATAAAAGAGTGAACGCGATCTAACAGCGCAGCGAATGAACTACGCGAACAGAGCAGCACAAGTGCGAGCGGGAACGATTCCCCCACTCTCTCCTATGATGGATACAATAGGTCAGCGTTGACAATAATCTTCTCTCGCTCGCCCGCCGTCGGTCAGCGCTGGCTGTGTCATTGAATGAAACAAGTTATTTCATGTGTGCACGCCGCCGCCGCGGCCCTGTACCTACGATTTAGTTATTGTTCTGGTACCTACGAGTGTCTACTATTTTTTTTACAGTTAGGTAAGTGTGAGATATTGATAGTTCATACAATTACATAGCGAAATTAAGTGACATGTTTTCACATGGCTTTTATTCTTACAGCGTGTATTTGGCGTTGTTGGTTATAAGGTTTACTGATGTCTACATAAAAGAGGAAGTTAATTGAAGAAAACAGAGTGTTTAACGATGCATGGCCAGATTTATACTTTTTTATTAATTGCAAAGGAAAGCCGCTATGCTTAATATGCCAAAAAACCCTTGCTATACAAAAAGAATATAACGTCACTATGATACCGAGCATAAAGCAAAATTTGCGTGCCTACTTGGTGATTCCCGGAAAAACAAAATCAACTCACTCAAATCTTCATTCAAGAACCAACAAAGTGTTTTTAAGAAGTCAAATATACGTGCAAGTTTAAGGGTGGCGGAAATGCTTGCCATGTCTGGGCGACCGTTTACCGACAGCGAATTAATAAAAAAATGTGCTTTAACTATGGCTGAAGAGGTATGCCCAGATTTAAAAAAAAAAAAAAAAAAAAAAAAAATTGAAAATATAAGTTTATCTGCTAGAACTTTTAGCCGGCGCACTGAAGATTTGGGCGCTAATTTATGCGAAATACTTCGGGAAAAAGCCCAACAATTTGCATGGTTATCCTTAGCCACCGATGAAAGTAATGATGTGTCAGATACCACCCAGCTACTAATATTTGTTCGTGGAATTGGTAAGTACTTCAACGTTTGTGAGGAACCATCACATTTATGTGGTTTGAAGGGAAAAACTACGGTGGAAGATTTGTTTTGTCATTTAGAACAGGCAATGACGTCAATACAATTAGCGTGGGAAAAATTGGTAAGTCTAACAACTGACGGAGGTAAAGACATGAGTGGGCAAAACAAAGGCCTGGTGGGTAGAACTAAAAGAAAATCGACAGAGATAAAATGTGAAACCACGTTATTTTTTCATTGCATTACCCACCAAGAAGCGTTGTGTTCCAAAGTGGTTTCATGGGGAAAGGTAATGGACATCGTGATATCCACTGTAAACTATATCAGAAATAATGGGTTGACACATCGTCAATTCCGAGAGTTTCTATCCGAAATGGAAACAGATTATCAAGATGTCCTTGATTATTCAGAAGCAAGATGGTTAAGTAGAGGTGCAGTACTGAAAAGATTTTTCGATCTCAGAAATCAACACTTTTATGAATCAGAAAGGTAAATCTATTCCAGAGTTAACAGACCCTCAATGGTTAATAGATCTTCGATTTTTGACAGATTTAACTCATGAATTAAATACGCTGAATGTCAAGCTTCAATGGAAAAACAAATTAATACCTGATATGCATACAGACGTAAAGGCGTTCCAAACTAAAAACTGGCTCTTCATAAAACATATTGACAAAAAAAAAAAAAAAAAAAAAAATTAGATCACTTCCTGAATTGTTTAAAGGCTGTCGAGGAAGCTGGCATTGATTTTAATTGGGACAGTGAGAAAATGAAAGACATTTTAATGGAGTTACAAGGCCAATTCAGTGACAGATTTGGTGATTTCGAGAAGGTTTCGAACAAACTGATGATTTTTGCTAAGGATGTACCCAGTAATTTACAAATGAATGTGATAACTTCAATCCAATGAGAGTCTAAAAAACGCTTTTTACGAGATGAATGATTTGGTCAAATTTTACGGTCTGATTTTGTCCAATTGAAAAAGTTTGCTCAGCAGTTTATTTCAATTTCTGGAAGCACTTATTTATGCGAGCAAACTTTTTCAATAATACACAGATAAATATTTGAGAGATATATTACGTATTTCAACTTCTAACATGAAAGCTGACATACAAAAAATAGCCAGTCAAATGTAACCTCAAACGTCACACTGAATTTAGTATGTAAGATCAATTTTATAACTTTTCTTCATTTGTATCCTCATTTGTATTAATAAAATCTGAAAACTGAGTTTTCGCATTTTTACTGTGTATGTGCGGCCCCGCCTTCACTTTGTTTTGCCACCTCGTAGCCCTTGCCTGCTAAAAGGTTGCCGAGCGCTGTTCAAGCGTCTTCTCTTTGTACTACCAACCACATATTAACAAGTCTACATCTTAAGTACTGAATCATCCTATATATCTCGACGAAATACCCCGCAAGTGAGAAAGTTTTGTTTGAAGGTGTAAAGTTGTATCCATCGAAGCCAACGAAGAAGACTACTGATCTACTGGGAATATCTCAGACAAGATTAATACAAATCAAGCTACCTTGCGAAAGAATACCTGAAATTAGTGCAGTAAAAAACTTAAAATTTAAAATAACATTTTATAACCAAGAATTAAAAATTCACCTCTCTCATCGGCGTTGTTTCGTAGCATTACATAATGCAAACAGTGACGTGTATTAAATTATTCAATTTATTCAACAACCTTTGAAAAAATATTATTTTAGAAAATTTACATTCTTATTGTTAAGATGTGAAAAAAAGATTTATTTTTTGCATGTTGCAAAGTAACATGTCCGATGTTGTAGGCAGATTTGTGTAGTTATGGACGACATAATTTTCAAACACGACGTGTAGTACTTCAGTAACTATTGCTCTATGCTGAATGAGATTCGATTTTGATCTGATAGGACCGAAGAATATCAAGTATGGTAAACCGTGGAGGGCTGTCTAAGTTTTTATATAGACCTCGTACACTTTTATTTGAGTGCCCATGTGTTGAATTGATAGAAGCATTAATTAAGTTAGTAATATACGTCAAAATTATAAAAAAACAGTTTATTTACTTGATTTTCTAGAACACTCCATGTTGGACAACCAACCTCACGTTTGGAGTTGGTCTAATGTGTACTTGGGTATTTGACAAATATATGAAGAACCCCTGAGCTAGGTTACTTATGATAAAGAAAACCTGCAACTTACAATTGTGCCTTATATTAAAACGGTAAAAAAAATATTTCAGTTTTTGGCTTTTCAATAAAATAAACTAGTATTCTCAAGTAATTAGCAATCAATCACATAGCGGTAAATAACTTTTTTTAAATTCAACATTATATTCAACTTAATATTTTCCTTTTATTAGTAAAAAATAAAAATTATAACCCTCCTTATTAATTAATTAGATTAATATTAGGAATTTATAAGTAGATATTGAACTTAACAATGTCTCATCATTTTCATATTTTTAACATCCTTGTTTTTATAGGAACTTTAAATACTCAGACTATCGAATCAGTCTTTAAATCAGAAGTGCAGTTTTTACACTCATAAAACTTTATTTTGCCTTTAGCAAATTTAACATGGGCCTATCAGTTACACCCTGAACCCCTTCACCAGGAACACTGGTTGAATAGGATTCAATGCACTCTTGGCATATTTTATCATCGTGAGTTTCTTCTGAATAATCAACTTTGTAATCAATTTTCCGCTTCTTTGTCTCATAAGTAGAAATTTTTCCATCTATTTTCCTTTTACCTTTTCATTTACCTTTTAATTTGCCCCTTCCTGTCATTTTTTATTTTAGTGAAGCTGCCTTTGATTGATTTTTTTCAGCTTTTCTCTTTTTAAAAGCTTCTTTTGGTTCCATAAGGTTTTCTTTATCAGGAGTGTCCATGTAAATGGTCCTTGTACGTTTCGGAATATTTTTTCTTCTCCCTAAGCACAGTCCAGATTTAGGAAAAGGCCTTAACTATTCCCATAAACACACACAAACACAAACGCCTTCTCCACATATAATACTATGTAAACTGAATCCAGATATTACCGGGATTGGTAAATTAATAAGTCGACCTGCCCCTAAAGAAATTAGTCAACCGACCCCAGACATAATTTTTGTGTTTGACCACGTGTAAAACATAACCAATGTCCCACACTCGAATATATTGCTATATGAAAAACTATTATTCATCTATGACCTGGCTCAAGAGGAAAGTTATATATATATATAAATGGTTGTTAATCTTTGACACCGTTTGACAGATCTCCATGAAAGTTGGCACATATATTTATTTTTTGGTGGAAAAGTTTTTTGTACTATACACTTTGTTGTAAATCGCTACAAAAACGAATGATTCCTTTGAGAATTGTCTTTATCAATTCTCATTTCGCTACCACCAAAGAGTATTCTACTTCATAGACGGTATTGCCTCGTTTACTCTTTGCTTCTTACTTAAATCGCATACACTGCATTACATAGATCAAAGCAGGAACGTTATGACAAATTGAATGATGTGTTCAGTTCAGAATTGCTAAAATGGCTGCACTTGATAGACAAAAAGACCCGGAACAGAAAATATAAATCAGTTCATAACTATAAAAATTTTTAAAGTCGTATGTACACATGCCCATACACACAATCTGTTATTACAAATATTATTATTCTAGACGGTGCTATTGACATACGTACGTAATTGAGTGAGGAGAATATTTTCTGTTTTTTATATTTAGTACAAAGGAATCACAACGTCTGCCGCGTTTTACTAGTTAATAATAAATCTGTGGATATTACAACAAAAAATGTAAAAAAGAAAATTTTTCTTACATGTTCTTCAAATCGACAAAACGTCTCCACTCCTAAACTACGTCGCGTGTGGGTCGACTGAGCGGGATGGGAAGCGCCATTGTAGCCTGTAGTCTAAAGACGAAACTCTTGCACCTGCGACGACTTTTTAGTGTTCCGTACAGTGCAGGAGCCCCTGGAGGTGAGCCGTCACCTGGCGCAACTAATTAAGCCGCTGTCCTGTCGCTCGCTGGCACTGCCGAGGGAACGGACAGCACACTTAACTTCATTACTCAGTTCTAGTTCACCTCGTCAAGAGTCGGCACGGTTCGTTTCATGAAGAAATATTATGAGGTAGTTAAAGGGTGGTTGTAGTTAATTATTATGGTTTTCCTAGTTCCGGAAAAATTGTCGCTCGGTTAATTTAAGAGTTTTCACAACCCGAAAAACAGAAACCAGCAGTTTCAGGTTCATTCAAAATATGTCTGCCAACAGGAGGATTTGCTTTCCAAAATGGATGATGAACTCATTGGGTTCACACTTTGAAAGAAAGAAGAGATGTAGTAAATTCATCAAAATTAACAAGCGTCTATTGAAATTGTTTGACTTTTGAAGATTATGTATTTACAAAAATTCCGAAGACTGAATGATCGCTATATAACAGAAGATAACTATTAAATAAACGGTTCCTCTAATATTGTAAGTTTTTTCTAGCAAGGTAACTGAAGATAGGCATCACACTTAAAGAATCTTGAATTCTCTAGTTTCTCGAGCGTCCAGGTAATGGCGCATCCTTCTGTTAAACGGCGACGTTTCTGCCGATATCTTTCAGGGCTGAACTGCTCTGCGACGTGTTCCAAGCTTTCTCACAAACACGACTCCTCATCTGGAACGTTTTGCCGCCAATTCTCATCGGAATTACTCCGAAATCGAGAAATCACCTTGTATCTTCTCATCGTGCTAGAACTAGCGCAGCTTTACACGAAAAAATCGACTTACTCGGAGCGCGTTGGAAAACACCCAACTCTAGTCACAATACAGATACTGTAGGCTTCTAGGTATTTACTCTGGAACTACCAATCTTTAATTAACATTATCTAACAAGTATCTGATGATGCAAAAGCTTATTGAGAAAATGGAAACGTGTGGCACTGATGAACTGTATGATAACCGAAGGACTACTTTTCGCCGCGTTCAATAATGACTTTACTGGCGAAATGGCGCTGTTGATATGAAGTGTTAAAAGAAGTAATATCCCCCGAAAAACTTTCACATTTAAACGAAAAGCTGAGAGGTTAATATGATTCCTGGACCAATAAAATTTGATTTGTACTTTGTTGCGCATTTTCGTCTGTGGGTGTGTAGTATGACGTGTTTGTGGCGTCATCCCTTTGTGCGCCTTATACAAGCCCTGACTGTACCGTACACTTCAGTGTTACCGAATATGTTACCAAGAAAAGTAAAGTAACAAAATGCTCAAGTATGGCGCAAATTTTGCTTCATATAATAAATACTTAATTCAGACTGATAGAGCCGCACAATGCTACGAAAAAGTTAAATAAATGAGATCCTTAGCGGTAGTAGAAAGTTCCTGTCACGCCTTTTTGGTATCTTTGACCTGATGAGGGATAGTCCGTAAACCAAGTGGCCCGTCAGGGGCACGAGGGTAGGATGCGTTGGGTAGAAAACTAGACTGGGCAGCGTGAGGACAAGAGTGACTGTGCAAGTTTTCATTTATTTTATTCGGCGCAGTTAAAACAGAGCACAATATGCACAACAACATGTGGATATCAATCTCCGTAATTTAATTACCTCTGTATTTTAGATTCTCTGAATCTGCCTGTGATTTGAAGTCGTAGTGCTCTGGTTGCACGGAGCCGACGCGACATTCTGTATTGAAAATACTAGGCAGGCTGTAACTACCAGAAAGTAATTTCTCACGCCATAGATCACTTTAAATCTCATAAACTTTACACATTATTTTCCAGCGCAACGTTCCTGGACGAAAAGCGTATAATTGGTATGACTTGTACCGGCGTCATCAGATTGAAGGTAAAGTGGTGTTATTTACTTTCCCGTGTAAAATACAAACGTTGCAGCTATTGTAACCCATTATGATTCGTACATTTGCAGTAAGGACCTGTGAAGCTTGCGGCACATTTTTGGCTCAGAAGAAGCAAGAAAGATGGCACAGTCCACACGATAAACACGAGAGTAATACCTAAGCAGAACCGGGAACCGCTATGTGAGCTCGACCCCCTAGCCGAATGGAAGGGAACCCCAACAAGAAAAGCACCCTCAGCTTGAACCTGAGAAAGATGGCCTCCCGAAAACTGATAATTTGCAGGAGTGGCTCATGGGATCATTTGATTCAGAATATTTAAAATTATACAAAAGTATATAAGGCAAATATAGGTCGTGCTCATTCTCTACCCAACAATTTTAACCACAGTTTGCTAAGAGAAAAATAGCACAAAACGTCCTCTATAATTAATAGGAAAAGAACTACGTTGCACATGAGAGGGAATGAGGGGGGGGGGGAAAGCAAAAGCCACGTTAGGCTACAGGGGGCAAGAGGGATTCAAAAGACACCAAAATGGAGCTATGTAATTAATAGAAGCTCCTTGATGATGCAATGAAGTTAACAGAGCAGGGAAACATAATTATGCTCACATTATTTTTTATACCTAAAAATGCAAACGCAATGAGAAATAAGGTATTAACGGAATTAAACAAAGACAGATAAAATGCTGAAATTAGATAGGTGTTATTAGTACACTGTCACACCAAAAGTCATGGGATACACGTCTAATAAGGTGTGTATTTCCTTTTATCTCTGTGTAGCATGCTCTCAACTGGTCACGTTGCGATGTTGTGTTAGCTGCTGAATCACATGTACACTCTTTGGCAAAAAAATTGACTGTGGGCTGAGTCTAAGTCCCTTATTTCGCACAATGTGGCATCATTGCGCGTATTCAACTCAACGCCATCTGTTATTCATTTCCTTACGTCAAGCCTCGAACAAAGCAGGAAGACTCCACCCGCCCATTGACGACTCTTCTTGGCAGGGTAGTTCATCTATCATTCCCCACATTTCAGTAAAAAGCTATTGACCGATCTCGAAACAAGTAACGCATTTTCCTGTCCCTGGATTGACTGTAATATTAGGCAAGATATCGCCGACCATACCTCAATCGGAAGAAATTCGGTTCCAGCTACACTTTTCTTAAATTCTGATCGTGAAACATATCGTTAAAGTTGTAATTAACAAGATTGCAATAAAGCGCAGTAAAAATGAGGTTCAGTTATACATTTTATTCCAAATATTAGCGTAAAATTATAACGATATTTATTTATATATTGATGTGGCTAATTAGTTGCAATAATGCAACACATAATGGGTGTGTGGTCCGAGAAGTGGGTGTAAATGTTCAAAGATCCAGAGTTTTTAGTTCTACAAAACTATTGAAACGATTATAAAGAGATTATTTCGGATAATTGTCTAATGCCAGTTGAATGTAACTGACTTCCGAGGCAGGATAAGGTTGTTTACCCACTGCACGAGCCGTCTGTGAACATGAGCTCCGTTTGCTTGTGGCTAACCATCTAGTCTTGTAAACGCGTGGTCCTCGGTTCGAGTCTAGTTTTTCCAATTATTTTTTTGCATTTATTTTAAACAAGTCGAACCTACAACTGCGTTATGCGTAAAATATAACATCGACTCTTACCTGCTTGCGTCAGGACATAACATACTTAAGGAAAGACTCGTAACTGAGTGCTTCTTAATAAACTGCACACGTAACTATGAAAGCTTTCACAGAGGTAACACTGAAAGAAATCTTCTCGGGCTTCAACATCGTAGAAATAGTGTCGTTGGTTACGTTAGGTGGACTATAACGAGTTCGCACCATCTTCAAGGAGACGAAAAACTAAATAATATTACTATACCAATTTCTTATTATGCGTCTGGATTTACGATTCGTCGACTTCTAAGTCATTAAAGGTGGAAAGGGAATGGAGACAAGGAATGGGAAGGAATTCGGACCATGGGTTTTGAAGAAATAATCCCGCCATTCACACGAAGTGACTTGGAGAAACGAAGGAAAATCCAAATCTGGATAGCCGGATAGGAATTCAAACAAGCTTCCTCTCGAATGCGGAGCCATAGCGTTAACGCTCAGCCATTAGGTTCAGTTTTTCAATATCTTTCGTATTTGATCTATGATGCCGTCCATAAAATTATTTAAAAAATCTATTGAAAAGTTAAAAATCGTAAATTAAAATATATGTGCAGAAGTGAGTTCATCTGATGAGAGCGGGGATATCAAAAAAATCTCTGAAATCAGAAACGCAATTCAAATTTCATTTTCTCTCTCTCTCTCTTTTTCCCCTCTCTCTCTTTTTTTTTTTTAATTTTTTTTGCTAGGGCTTTACGGCTCGGCGACAGAAGGTCATTAGAGGCGGGATCGGATTGGGGCAAGAAACGGGCAGGAACTCGGCCATGGCCTTTTCAAGGAAGCATCCGGGCGTTCGCCTGGAGTGACTTGGGGAAACCATGGAAAACCCAGATCTGGATGCCCGGACGGGATTCAAACCCGCGCCCTCCCGAATACGAGGCCAGAACGTTAACCGTTCACGCACCACACCCGGTACTTTTTTTAATTTTTAGCAGCTATCAAATTCAAAGTGAATATAAGCTCCCTCTTATAATGAAGTAGTATTAAACCAAAAATGACGAGCAAAATTGATCGGTTTGCTAGTAACCAAATAGATAACATTTCAGTCTTTTCGTAGAAATGTTAAAAAAAAAAAAAATCAATTCACATTCTAATTGAGCAAAGACCTCAAGACCGGATGCTAAAACTACAGAAATTTGCAGTCTAAATAAAATTGTGGTAAAATAAGAAATTTCAATGTAGTTATGATCTATAATATTTTCTCATTTTTTTTCAAGTATGTCTTTCAGTAAAGATTAAGAGGTAGTTGGAATGAAATTATCACGCTGAGCAATAACACAGCTAATTGTTACAAAATTTTATAAATCGGCAGTACTACTCTCCGCAGCTAGAGTGTAATTCTAAAATATCGTAGTAGACGGAAACGTAGTGTTTACAAAGCGTATAATACTGGTTTCCTTGTTTCCTTGCCACACTGACATTCCCGCACTGAATTTCAATTTTATGCCTCAGTTTTCCTCCTACAATGTTCTGATTGAATGCCTATAAGACTTTGCAATATTTAAACTTACAAAAGAAATTGTTGCTCGTCATTCTGAGACAGACATTATAATGTAAATTATTTGGGTTGGAATAAAATATACAGTAGCTACAGTTTGAATTTTGAAAAACCGTGCGCAAGAGAATCAATTCTTATCACCGATCAAGAAAAAAAAGTTACTTTCATAGCGTTTGTTGATTTAGAAAAAAAAGCTGTTGGTATGTAAGGCGGGACAAAATGTTCAAACTTTTTAAAAAAGTCAGGTCTTACGTATCGAGATAGAAAAATATTTTATGATATAAGAAGTGGCTATAATAAAAGTAGAGAATCATGAGAGTCACCAATCAGTTGAAAAGTGTATCAGATATGGTTGCAGTTCATCCTTACTAATATTCAACTTATATGTGGAGGAAGCTATAAAAGAAGTAAAAGAGGAATTTTAATGTGGCTTCATGAAAAAGTAGTTTCAAATATTGCCCAGGAACCAGAGAGAACTTTTTAAAACTGTATGTATGGAGCATAGCACCTTATGGTAACGAAGCATGGACTTCAGGAATACCTGAAAGAAGGAAAATTGAAGCATTCGAAATGTGGTGCTATAGGAGGATGCCGAAAATTAAGTGGACAGTTAAACCACGAAATTAATATGTTTTTGGAAATGATGGCTGACGAAAGAAGTTTGTGGAAGAATCGTACACAAAGAAGAAACAGATTCGTGGGTGGTTTTTTTACATTTGGGATTGGTTATGTATGAAGCAGATAACGGTGGACGTGTTTTAAGAGAGGTGTTTTGAGATGAAGGGGATAGTGCAAAATAAGATGGGATGGTGGTTTATATCAAACCAATCGAGAGACTGACGACAGTAAAATAAGAGATGAAATAAGACAGAAGGTGCCGGCCGATTGAGACCTACTCCCCCGAAACACATCGATGGGGCCGACAGCTTAGCGTCCAAATCCGGCGGACGAGTCACTGTCAGAAGTTCCATACGCGCTACAGAGAGGTTTGGGATTTAAACCAGGACTTTCGTGCACCATCTGATAATTAGTAATAATGCACCGCCACCGAAACATGCCCTAGTTCTAAAAAGTTCTTCAACCACCGGAGCTCAAATCAGGTGACGCCGCGCATCATCACGGAGCTATAATGACCCGAAACGAGGAAGTTGGCTATAGAAGTGTAGCATTTAAAAATCAACCTTTCACCTCCGTCACATGCTGTTTGGTGCAGACGCGTAAATTCCAATTGAGGTAGCTGACTCAATCTCATACCACTGCGGTGCAAGACAATCTTCTATATATCTATCACCTTAGTAATATATGAATTTTATGAGCGGAACCGAATATAAAGCATCCAGCATCTTTAATTCATTTAATTTATAGCTGCTGAAAATATAGAAAAAAAATGGGAGAGGGGTTGAAAATGAGAGAGAGAGACAGAAAAACATTTTTTTTTTGAATTGCGTTTCTGATTTCAGAGATTGTTTTGGAAACTCACCCTCTCATCAAATTATCGCACTTCTACCGACATTTTATCATTTACGATTATTAACTTTGCTTTAAGTAGATTTTTAAATAATTTTATGGATGTAATCGTAGACCAAATACGACTAGTAATGAAAAAGTGAAGCTAATGGTGTCGCATTCGGGAGGAGACGGCTTCGAATACCTCCACTATCGAGATTTGGGTTTTCCAAAATCACTCCAGGCAAATGGTGGTATAGTTCCTTTAAAAAGCCAAGGCCGAATTTCTTCCAGTTCCTTTTCCGCAGTCCTTCCCCGCCTCTAACGACCTCGACGTTGACGAAACGTAGTGCCATAAGAAGGAAAAAAATTGAATGGGAAGAGTCATTGTTAGTCGGGTTAATGCAAGCTGCGGACCACAACAAACTACTACTACAGCTACTGTAAAACACTGTAAAAACTCAGAAGTTCAATCAGAACCGAAGAAGACGAAATGTAAGCAAGGAAACAAGCATTGTTCACGACATAGCTGGTTCACACGTTGCTCATCACACCGTCGCTCTTCTGCAAAACTTTGGTTGGAAAATAATCACCCACGAACCATACAGTTGCAGACTTGGCCCACAGTGACTACCACCTTTTCCTAAGCTGCGAAAATATTTGACCGATTAGATATTAAAGATGAAGATCGATTCTTGCTCAAAGACATGAGGCGAATATACATATTTTTCCTTTTTGCTTATGGTTTTACGCTGTCGACATCGAGGTCATTAGAGGCGTGAAAGGAGTTGTAGCAAGGATTTTCTAATGGCCTTTTAAAGGAACCTTTCCAGTATTCACATAGAGTGATTTGGGGAAATCATTGAAACCCAAATCTGGATGGCCGGACGAGGATTCGAACCCGCAACCTCCCGAATGAGAGGCCAGCGCGTCAGCGTTATTCCACCACGCTCCATTATTTTTATAAACTGTCACTGCATCTACAAAAATGCGTGTGCCGAATTGTGAAGATGCAGAAAAATAGATGATTGCTCAATCTTCCAAAAGAGCCGATCGTTATAAATATTACGTGTTATTTAGTGTTATAAAGGTATTTTCTTGGCCGAAGGAAATAGGAAAGTTGGCACTTACTTCCTGTTAGACGTTGCCACAACTACTTCTTCCAGTGTTGCCACGATTTCTGACTTCGGCAGTGCTGTGGTAATTTCCTATGCAATATGTCCATGGCCGGTTCCAAGACAATGTCCCAGGTAACTGGTCCGCACACTGATCCCTGCGGGCAACCTTTGGTCAGTAGTTTCTCTATGTACTTGTTGCGACACCGTACTTGGCATATATATTCTAAAGTAATCTCTAAAACTGTTGTATAGGTTTTCTGGACGGTTGATGTTTCTTAAGCGTTCCGAACAGCGCGGGCCACCAGAGATTGTCGAAAGCGCGGCGATGTCTATAAACACTCCAACCCACATAATTTTTGGAAGAGTTTTTAGCTATTTCCATTAAGCGGTTGATGGCTTCCACTGTTGACATGCTTACTGTGAACCCATATTGATTTTTGGTCATCCAATTTTTTAGCTTGTGTGACTTCAGCTTCTTGCAAAGTACATTTTATTTCACTTTCCCCAGAACATTGAGGAAACAGATTGGACGATAAGATTTTTGGAGTTGTGGGTCTTTGCCTTCACCTTTCATTACACTGACCAACCACTCGTTTTCCATGCATTTGGTATTTTCCCCTGCAACATGCATTCTTTAAATAACTTCTTTGAAGCTGGAACCAGTTGGACGATCAACTCCTGAAGGACCTCTGCCTGTATCCGATGAGGTTACTCTCGCAGGGGTCCCACATTTTTGACGCAGTTAACTTTGCGGATCTGTCTCGTTTTCTGTACTATCATCTTGAAGTAACTACCGTGCAGTTTCCAACCAGTTCGTGGTCATAGACCCAACCAGTCTTCTTACCTTAGACAATGTTGTAGGTGACCTACTTTTGCCAGCGGTAATCTTGTAAGGGATGCCCCATGGACCTGATCTCATCTTTTGTCCGACGAAGGCTTCCCAGCGTTTTTGTTTCGTTTTCAGCAACAGATCCTTGAACTCTTGTTTTTTTATTTCTATATCTATCTAGAAGAGTCTGAAAACATGACTGCTTCTTCCAGCTATCTAGGGACTAATGCATGTGTTCACGATCCCCATGAGTCACTGACTCCGACAGTAGCAGTTAGTAGAGTAGCCGAGTTTCTTTGTGTTGTTATGGGGTAAGGTGGGGCTATTAGGACCATTTCAAAATCAAAGGATTATAGTGTCTCACCTGTGCATGCAATGAGATTTAAAATAAATTTAGCTCTGAGAGGTGTGCAATTAATAAAACCTAGATAAAACTTAATAGCATATGTAATTACTGATAAAAAAAATAATTTATCAAACCAGTACATGAGAATGAAATTTCCAAAAGTGTGGGGCTATTTGGATCATGTAATTTTCTGTTTCATAGCGCATGTGTTAGGCATGTAAAGTATTCAATAGTCATTAATAAGTTTTTTAAACACATTTGCCACTTTCTTGCTCGTTCATCTACAAAAGTTTTACGAAACTATTTCGAGCATTTTTAAAAAGTTACCCTGTCATCTTTAGTTAGTGACTTTTCTTCAAAATATCTGACACCACAGAAGCCATATGGCACGTTGTATTCATCTAATGATTTCGAGAACTCTTCTCTAGAACTCGTAAAAGTTGGGCGTTATTTCATCATTAACTGTCGCTTCCGCTTTTCATCTTGGTCAACATAGTGACTCTTGCTCACTCTTTCTAGCCACTACTGTTTCTTTAACTTTTCAATGTGCTTTGGAGATGGCAAGAGGCAAGCTGATCCATTTTTTTCTGGTTAAATTTTCTTCGTTCTCTCGTTTTGGTGTAATGCTTTCAAAGATGTTCGGACTTCAGACTCTTGGTGAACGTTGTCATTTCTGACGATTCTTCATTCCGTAATTAACATTCAGTGTAATGATCAGGCTTTTAATTGTGGAAAACGGTTGAAGAGAGAAACTTTTTTCGAGGTATTTTGCCTTGATAGGAAAGATATATACTAGTGCATACAAATCCTACGACTAGCAGGTCTGCTCTGGAGACAAAAACTGTGGGATGACCAATGGATTCCCTAATCGTAGGGATCGTTTGAATCATCCACGATGTCTCCATGAATACAGTTTCTTGAACTCTTGTCTACAGAATTGTGAATGTTACTTGAAATGCGATGCTGCTCTCGGACTGAAATAACTATTAAGTACACTAATTTTTGTTTGAGTTACTCTTTCCTCGCGTCCTTGGTTTTGTATTTACTTACAATCTTAAATCATATAAACACACTTAAAATTCCTCGATGTAGATTCTAAAAATAAAATAAATATAAAAAGTAAAGAAAACACGTTAATATTTCATTGTGATTCAAATAATCCCATGGTTCGATCAGTCCATGTGAGCAAAAATAATCAACTTCTAATAATTCAGTTACCAAGCAAAAGATGTCGGTAGTAGTGATGTGAAAACTAAGCAGTCCTCTCTGGCCACAATACATACAAGGCAGCCACCAATTAGCTATCGTTTTTCACATCAGATCTTAAATTTCAAGCATTGGAAACTTTATCAGCGTAATTTCTACACAGATAACCCTTACGTCAGTGTTTTCAATTACTTCGTGTGAGAGTCGTTCAATAAATTTACTCAACTCTTCTTGTGCTTTCTTCCATATTATCACTCATAATCTACAACACTGCAAACGGCGTTCAAGCTGCACACGGAAGAAGAGCAAAGAACAATTTGCTTATTTTGATCGAAAAAGCCCCAAGGCCCAAAAAATAGCCTCCTTACTCTACTCCATCAATGCCTAATTTGCTGCACGTATCACGCAGACACGTCCTTCGTTGGGTGATAGTTGGTTGTCATGGACGAATATGCTAATCCGTTGCAGGTCCGGATCATTCAGCAGACGTCACCAGCTGCTGCACTCTATCTTGTCAGGGGGAATACCTTCCTTACGGTATTCCTTCGGCTCACTGTGTCGCGTGTAACTACAAATTGCCCAGCCACTTCTGAAATAATGTAACCAGCGCATCGGGCTCTGGCTACCATTCCACATTCAAGGAAGGTTAGTTCCTGTGTGGCAGCCATGCGACGTGCATTTGGCAGCACTGGCAACCCTATCCTCAGTTACGTCCTTTCGTGGCAATGCTTGAATCACCGATCATTTGGATCCTGCTATCCAATGAATAAGTTTATTTAGAATATAGAGTCCCAAACCGTATGACAAATGAGCTTTTTGCTAGATCGTAAGGAACTAGAAATTGTATTGCGCGTTATTTTATGACAGGTAAGCAACTGCGAATAAATAATTTGCAAGAACACTCCGTTGAACCTGTCATTCTTTATGAGTACTGTATACATATAATAACCATTGATACATATATGTAAATGATAGAAATACCATATAATTTAATAAATAGCAAAATTAAAATAAAAGGAAACTGAGTCCGAATGACTCCCCGTTTCGAACATTTTTAAGCAAATTTGAAAATTATGACTTTGACGGTGGATTTATTTTCAGATATTGTTCTGAAAAAATTCCATGTTTACATTAAAATACTTTACTTTTCGCCAAGAGCTGAACGAGAGCACATAAAATTTAAGACGATCAAGTTCAAACATTTTGGAGAGTATTAGATTTTTTAGATCTCTCGCGCTCACTTCGTGTTTTTATCTTTGTAACAGATGTTGTTTATTGAAGGCACTTTGGGAGCCCTGTGGAACTTGTAGCTGAAAGAAAATTCTCTTTGTGAATGCTGCGATACTTGTAAACACAGTAGAGTCAATAGCTTTTAACGATGCTCAATGATAAAAAAGATACATGTGATTTTCTAGAAAGTCACTATGTCCTATCTCACCGCTCTCATAATTTGAACAATGTATCTCCACGAAAAAAATAAATCGAAATTAAAGTGTCGATACCATGATGTTGTTCAAATCATTCATAGGCACTTAGGTTTTCTTTTAACAGTTTTTTTATTTTAAGGTTATAGGGCAACACTTGCGCATTAGCCTAATTTCAAATTTTAAATCATTTTTGAAGCTGAATTGGCTAATATTTTTAATGACAATGAAATTTGCGCAATAGATCTTTTTTATTGTGGTTCTTGTATGTGAAAAAGTGTAATATAAATTAAAACAAGGTTAAAATTATTCATACTCAATTTTTATTTTAGTTTTAAAGCAAAATGCCAAGACTCATTAAATTTTGGCAGTAAAGATTTGAAATATGTAGTAATCCTACACTTCCCACCCTTCCTCGATCGTTTCGACGATAGACTGTTCCTTCCTTGTGTTTGGCATTGTACTGTCTACCTTCGAGCGCAGACTGACGTTGCTGGAACTGTTAGGTATTCATGGGCTAACTTATGCAACAAGTAAGGGAACACTACATCCATATATTCCTATTGTTCCTAAGGGTCAGCCGACAATGGTGACACTGGTGTTGCCAATAAAGGCTCACTTAATCCTTTTCATTATCCAAAGTAGCCTGTAAAGATGAGCCTGATGTTCAACTTTTGACATTTGTTTTGTACGTGATAGCATTTACTGAACTTACATTTACATACATTACTATAAAATAGTAAAGGATTAATGGATAGATAATTCACAGTTGCAATTACAACACCGTTGCACGAGCACAAAACTTTACGTACAATCCAGACAAACCAAGTAAGGAAAATTTTAGTAACCAAAGATAATATAACCTAATCCTTAAGTTTTAGAATTAAGAGTTCGACACTTCTTTCCTTTTTAAAATTAGATAAATGTGGAAACAAATTGTCGTATCATTCTGCAACCAACATAATAGCAGCTCGATTCTCTTCTTGAAAGTATCTGCTCTTGTCTATGGGCCCATACATCATACTGGGGGTGTAAGGGTTTGGGAGAGGCTATACTAGCCTTTTCCAACCAAATGTAAACCTCTCCTTCACGTGGTACACCCTGTTTGCACGGACGAGGCTCTGGCGACTGAAAGATTCCCGGTATAAGGAATCACCCACTGCTTGCCAACGGCCTCCGAAAGGAGGGCGGAAGAGCGGGGAGCGGTTCAGGGCACCCTCTTGCCCTTGGGGTTGGAAACGGCCCCTAAAGGCGGATGAATCAGAAATGATCAACGGCATGGGGATGCAGAAGGCAACAGGAAATCACTGCATTAAAGACCCAAACGGTATCCCGACGACATGTAATCCTCTCAAATTACATATATCATGATGGCTTCTTCCTGGGTAAAATATTCCGGAGGTAAAATAGTCCCCCAGTCGGATCTCCGGGTGGGGACTGCTCAGGGATAGAAACATTCTACGAGTCGGAGCGTGGAATGTTATAAGTCTGAATAGGGCAGGTAGGTTAGAAAACTTAAAAATGGAGATGGAACAACTTAAGTTAGATGTTGTTGGGATTAGTGAGATTAAATGGAAGGATGCACAGGATTTCTGGTCTGGGGAACGCAGGATAAATAGCACACAAGCTGTCAATGGAGTCTCTGGTGTAGGATTTGTAATGAACAAGAAAGCAGGGAAACGGGTGAGTTATTACGAACAGTTTAGTGACAGGATTATTTTGATGAGGTTAGAAACTAAGTCCGTCCCAACCACATTAGTACAAGTATATATGCCAACATCACAGGAAGATGACGAAGAAATAGAAAAAATATATACCGAAATTGAAGAATTAATCCAATATGTGAACGGGGAGGAAAATCTAATAATCATGAGTGATTGGAATGCAATAGTGGGAGAAGGAAAAGAGGGGAATACTGTAGGAAGTTTTGGTCGAGGAGAAAGAAATGAGCTAGGAAGCAGGTTGCTAGAATTTTGTGAAAGATATAAGCTAGTAGTGGCGAACACACTGTTTAAGAACCATGCAAGAAGAATACACACCTGGAAACGTCCTGGGGATACAGGCAGATATCAGCTAGATTATATCATGGTCAAACAGAGATTCAGGAATAAAGTTCTAGACTGTAAAGCGTACCCAGGAGCAGATATAGACTTTGACCATAATTTGATAGAAATGGAGTGCAGGCTGAAATTTAAGCGAATAAGGAAGCAGTATAAGCAGAACAGACTGGAAGTAAATATACTGATAAAATCTAGCACAAGAGAAAAATTTGCAGAAATGGTAGACTTAGGTCTAAGAATTAACTGTGAATGGAGCTCAACCGAGGACGAATGGAATGCATTAAAGACCGAAATAATTAAAGCTGGCAAAGAAACCTTAGGCTTTAGGGAACAAGCTGCCCGAAAACCTTGGATCACAGAAGAAATTTTGGAGCTGATGGATCAGAGAAGAAGGTACAAACATGCTCAGGATGAAGCAGGAAGAGAGCAGTACAGGCAATTTAGAAATCAAATAAATAGGAAATGCAAAATAGCAAAAGAAAAATGGCTACAAGAAAAGTGTGAAGAAGTAGAAAAGGAAATGGTCGTAGGAAAAGTAGATGTTGCATATAGAAAGATCAAACAGAATTTTGGAGATATGAAGAAAAGAGGTATGAACATTAAAACTGCCGAAGGGAAACCTCTTTTAAGCTCAGAAGATAGAGCTAACCGATGGAAGGAATACATTGAGAAACTGTATGATGGGGACGACTTGAACAATAGTGTATTGGAAAAGGAAGGCGATATCGACATTGATGATTTAGGAGATCCTGTTTTGAGGACAGAATTTAATAGAGCTCTGAATGACTTGAAAGCAAATAAGGCAGTTGGAATTGATGAGATCCCTGCAGAACTTCTTAAATCTCTAGGAGAGGAAGGAATCGAAAGATTATTCAAGCTGATATCAAAAAGTTATGAAACAGGAGAAATTCCTACTGATTTTAATAAAAATATCATCTTCACACTTCCAAAGAAAGCACAAGCCGACAAATGTGAGAATTATCGCACCATTAGTCTAACATCACATGCCTCAAAATTACTGACCAGAATAATATACAGAAGGATGGAAAGGGTAGTAGAAGAGATAGTAGGTGAAGATCAGTTTGGGTTTAGGAAAAATCGCGGTACAAGGGAAGCAATTCTGTCTTTAAGATTAATACTTGAAGGGCGGATCAAGAAAAACAAAGATACTTTTATGGCATTTGTTGATTTAGAAAAAGCTTTTGATAATGTTAGGTGGGACAAGATGTTCAAAATTTTAAAGAAGTCAGGCCTAAAGTATCGAGATAGAAGAATACTCTATAAACTATATAAGAATCAAGTGGCTGTAATAAAAGTAGAGAATCACGAGAGATATGCATCGGTTAAAAAGGGTGTGAGACAAGGTTGTAGTCTATCCCCGTTAATATTCAACTTGTATGTAGAAGAAGCAATGAAGAAATTTCCATGTGGTATAAGTTTTCAGGGAGAAAAAATCAGTATGCTACGATTTGCTGAAGACATTGTCTTGTTAGCAGAGAGCGCTGAGGATATTGAGAAGTTACTGAATGGCATGAACAAAATACTGAAGGAAGATTTTGGACTAAATATAGATCAAAGCAAGACAAAAGTGATGAAATGTAGCAGAAATGATACCAATACTAGTAGATTAAATATAAAAATAGGATCGAATGCAATAGGAGAAGTAAGTGAATTCTGTTACTTGGAAAGTAAAATTACAACCGATGGCCGAAGCAGGAATGATGTTAAAAGCAGAATAGCTCAAGAAAAAACTTTCATGAAAAAGAGAAACCTTTTAGTTTAAATATTGATCTAGGAATTAGAAAGAACTTTTTAAAACACTTTGTGTGGACCACAGCACTTTACGGTAGCAAAACATGGACTTTAGGAATACCGGATATAAAGAAAATTGAAGCATTTGAAATGTGGTGCTACAGAAGAATGCTGAAAATTAAGTGGACTGACAAAGTAAGAAATGAATGAGTTTTGGAAATGGTTGGTGAGAAAAGAAGTTTGTGGAAGAAGCTTACGGAAAGAAGAGACAGACTGGTAGGTCATATTTTGAGACATTCTGGACTGGTTAATTTGTTAGTGGAGGGAACAGTCGAAGGTAAGAACTGTAGAGGAAGACAGAGATTAGAATATATGAAACAGATAATTGAGGACGTGGGCTGTAAGGGATATGTAGAAATGAAGAGGTTAGCACAGGATAGGAAAGGATGGAGGATTGCATCAAACGAGTCGAAAGACTGAAGACAGCAAAAAAAAAAAAAAAAACTAATTTTGATAATATATTGGAAAAATCAAGGTTATATGACATTTTTTTTATTAAGAGAGATTTTCCTTACTACAGAGGTTTTACTCCAACATAACAATAAAAACTCGCAACACAGAACTTGACTTCATCTTCTCAAAATATTTCTCCAGATATTTCGATCTTGTATATCTTCGTCTTCTGCACCAAATATTCTCATTGCTATTTGTACACTTAGGAGCCAGGTAAACATGGTCTGTTCTTTTTTCCTCTTTCCTCCTTCCTTTGAACTTCCCATTCCTGTACTAGTTTTGGTATCCTAGTGTCTGCCATTCTTCTTAACTGGCCATATGATTCCAATCTTTTTGTTCCAAATCTTCATATATTTCTTCTTTCACGTAGTCTTTTTATTTCGGTATTCCTTACTTTTCTTTTCTTGATGTTCTGGCTAATCTTGTCCAGAAATCCATTTCTAATGCTTTCAACTTCTTAATATGTTTTTGGTTGATTGATTAGGTTTCTGATCCATATAAGACTATATTTTATGATAATGATTTAAATCTAATTCTTTTTGTTCTATTCATAACGTTCTTGCTCCATAGAAGAGTATTCAGCATCCCATTTACTTTCTGGCCATTAGTCATTCTTTTATTAATTTCAATATTAGGTTTTTCCTTCTATTTCTAAAATCGAACCCAAATAGCAAAAGTATTTTTAGCTTTTTAATTTTTTTTCACATCAATGTAATCCAGATCATTAGTAAGTTATTCTGTTTTTTGATAGGTAATCTTCAAGCCCCATTTTTTCTATTCATATATGTTTTGCATCCTCACCATCTTGTGCTGTGATGACATGATCATCAGCAAATAGTAAATAATGTAGATATTTTCCATCTATTATTTCTAAACCCATTCTATTACACTTTTGAGACCATGTTCTCAAACTAAGATCTATATAAATTGTTATGGTCCTGTTCCAACATAGGATCTCAGGCCACCTCTACAGACTATGGGCAGTGGAAATACCTTAGCACTCCCCCGCTGGCAGTATGGTAACCATAGCGATCTAATCCAGTTAGAAGCACCTTGCTAATGTCCTTTGGCTAGAAGCTAGCAGACTACCATAGGCCCAAGATCTCCGAGCAATTACAGGATGATGGGTTGATAGATCAGATCGGCTTACTGTGATATAGGAGTAGTACTCAGTGAGGGTTTAGTGCTTCTGTGGAGCTTATGCTAGAAGTAGTAGTGACACAGAGTGTGGCTTAAGGAAGTATATTTACAAATACTCTCACAGAGAGTAATAGTACATGAATAGAAAAGTTACTTGATACATCCTCGCAATAGATTAAAGCCCATTAGAACAGGATGGTATGCTTACATTTGGTGACGGCAGAGGGTGCGGAGGCTGGCTGGTCCCTATGCTCGACCCCGGCCCACCGGGCAGGGTCGAGAAGACTTCAGGCTCGTTAACTAAATAAACACTGACTAACTGATCGAGTGAATAAACAATGACTCTGATTGATCCCTCCCCGATGGCTCAGTCAGCCAATATACCTCTCAAGTGCTTCGGGGCATGAACTAATATGGTAAGGGTCTTCGAGCGTAACCAAACAAGGTCAGTGCGGCCGCCGACTTGACCTAATATGGTCTTTCGTGCGCCCTCTGTCTGATGGGGCACCGATCACCGTACAGTTACTGGCTCATATGTGGTATTAAATTCTAGTCTTAGAACATGGCTTGGCCATAACACCTCACCCTCTAAAAACGAAAAATTTTGATGGACTTCAAAATTTTTCGTGACCCTTGTCTTTATGCTACTCAGATTATCCACCAACTGTAAACATTTAATTTGAAAGTGGGCCCCATAAACATGACTTTACCCTTCATAAAAGGATACAATACAAAAGTTTACAACATAGTCAAGTCTACAGATTGACTTCACAGCTGATGGATTACAACATTATAAAAAAAAAATCTTTACAACATATTAACAATTGTTTTACAATAATGCCTTTGACCGTGGGTGAACAAAAATACTTGTTAAATTCAAATAAACATTGAACTTACTCCTAAAACAAAATGTTCTACAACAAAAAGTTCTACAACAAATGCTTCCAAAGCGATTTTACAATCATTGTTGTTAGCTCTTGGATTGGAAAAGAATAGCATACAAGATACCAAAATGCATTGATGATACAATCACTTAGAATAGCTTGAGTACTAACTCTTATTTTCTAACAGGTTCTGTGACTCTCGGAATTAATCTTTATTTGGTCACAGTAACCCGTTTATGAAACATTTAACAATATGTGATCTTGTGTTTGAAAATGGGGTCACAATAAAAATTCATCTTTATAGTGATGTTTCACAACTACCCTTAAACTGAAGCTACATATATTTTTTTCCATGTCTCAAAGATGATTTCCAGTTTTGGATACTTCTCCAGACATGGTTTATCAGCTCATTCCCTGCGTGTGACAACATCAAATGGGGTTGTTCAATTTTGGTTTTCTACGCTTTCAGCTTATACTCCACTGCAACACTTTAAAACTCGAATTAGTTTTATGCACATTTTTCTAGTATAATGGCTTACATTTATTTCCTTATTAATCTTACTATATAATGATTTGATAAGTCTTTTACTTTTTTTTTTTTTTTTTTTTTTTAAAAAAACAACGCTATTGTTAGGTTTGGTGCAGTGAATTAGTCGGATTTATACGAAAAATATACTCTCTAGTCGACATGTTTCTATGTAAACAAAGGACAAGCCTCTGATATGATGACCCAACTATACCTGCAGTGTCAACAATGCTGACGCCACAGAATACTTGCGTCTGCAGAGGTCTCAACTGTCTCGTAAATACAGGAGATTTTCTGCGTACGACCTCCCTACTAATTTTTTATTTTGTCTAACACAGTGCACCGTACATTATCTCTGAAAAATGACATTGCTTACATTATCCTTAAAGCAATTCATTACAATTTTACCAGTTTTAATTACGCTGCCAAATATACCATATTGTCTTGTTAATTACCAAAATCCTCTATCATCATGACTTAATAACCAGTTTTGCATTATGGTCTTCCCAGATTATTACCATTTTTACCATTAATACACATCATTGTAATACAAATACCTCAGGTATTAATTGAATAAGTACAACTTGCATAACCACCCAATAGCTATCAAGCCTTCTTTTATGTTCAGCAAATGTAACGTATTTCGCTTAAATATTACAAATTAGATCACAGTTTCTTGTTTGTGTTACTGAACATTTTAGCAATTACATCTCAAGTCAACCAAACTTATAGGCAACTATCTTGGTAGCTAAATTACATGAAGTGATGATAATTAACACTTCCTATGTCTACCATAATATTTTATCCCAAACCAGTAACCAAATGTATTCCTGGCTGTTATGCAGCTCTTAATTCCCATTCATTACGATTAAAACGTATTTGACTATCATGCCTTACATAGCTCCCATATTAAATATCGCCTTTAGGCAGATTCACTTCATTCTGTAAAAAATGTAAACTGATTACTATTTATGTCATTATCAACAAGTAAACGAATAATACACCAAAATTATTTTACGTAGTGCTCTAGACACATGACCTGTTTCCTTCAGGTAACCACACAAACTGTTTTCATGATTTTAATGCACTTACTGAATGAAATCAAACAAACTTTCTTTTTCTTTACCACATTACGACACAATTTCTGTCATTCTTTCATTGTTGCACTATGAAGAGTTGTACACATACAACCCATAATACGTTTCTGAACAATATCCTTTTTTAACATTAGGTCTATCTACTTATCCCATTACAGTAACAACTTTTCCTTCTATCCATCTGATCCTCTAATTACTACTCATTGTCACAGTTTTTTTATTCTACCTCTGTTTATATACAACCCATAACTTAACACTACTTCTTCTAGTTTCAAAATTTCCACAATGCTTCTACAAATAGTTTTATCCATAGTCACAATCACTACAACTTTTCTTACAACAATACTCTCTATTCTAGCCATAATTTAGAAATTCTTATTTACAATGCTCCAGCTATTTTGCAAAGCTATAATTTTGCCGGATTTCTATACTTTTCTATCTTTCACGCCTAACTGAGCACCTTGAAATATAAATGTTCCTTTCTTTACCGTGGCTTTTTACTTCCCTCTACTTGTTTCTTCAGCTACATCTGGTATTATAGGGACATCTTACCTTTCGCTCAGCAACTCCCCACTTACTTTTGGAAATGTTTCTGAATGTGGGACTTGCATCCCAAAACCAGTGATTTCTCCCTTTACATCTAGAGCTAATGTAGCTTTTTCCTTTGCCGTTCTACTGATGGCTTCCTTTGAACACAAGATCTCCTATCCACAATTTCCTGCAGTTTCCTGACACTGCAAAACTTACGTTCGGACGCTATTCTGAACAACTGATTTCTCCGTTCCTCCCCGGAGTTACTGTAACTTTTGCGTTACCTCTTTATCAGTGCACCTTGTAGCACGCACCCTTAACTTGTTGTTTTAGTGATCACTTAGCTACTTTTGACACCTGCTCTTTATCTTTTCTTCAATTATTGTTACGGCTGTTCTTGGCATCTATGCGTCTTTCCTGGTGGCCCTGTCACTGCTAAATCTTATGCAGCCCATGCACTGTGGTGACCCCGTGTTCTTTAAACTCACGGCGGCTGTTCTTAGTAAACACATGCATCACTACTAAGCTTTACACCTCTGTATTGGCCCAATGACTGCAACTTACTCAACCCATGGACTGCAACTTACTCAACCCATGCACCATGGTGACCCCGTGTTTTCTTAGAACTCACAGCAGCTGTTCACAACAAAGACATATATTTAGGCCCAATGACTGCAACTTACACTGCCCATTATATTTGTTAACCTGGGACCTCCAATCCCCGACTTCTACAGTTTCCCTTGTGGTGTTAACTTTAATTGATACAGGCATCTACGGGACCACGGATTTTCTTTAGGGCTCGCTAATCATTTACCACCAAATTCCCACTTCGCTTAGAACACGAGAATGGGTAGTCCGCCCCATAATCCTTTGGGTATACCTTTCCCCAATACAGAATATATCGGTGCCTCCCTTGAGGGCTTACCCAAATGCTTCATCCTTTGGGAAAACATTTTCCCCAATACAGAATATAACGGTGTCTCGTGCGAGGGCTTACCCAAACGCTTAATACTTTGAAAATACCTTTTCCCCAATACAAAATATACTGGTGCCTCCTCTGAGGGCTTACCCCAACACTTAATTCTTTGGGAATACCTTTTCCCCAATACAGAATATAATGGTGCCTCGTTCGAGGGCTTACCCAAATGTTTAATCCTTTGAAATTACCTTTTCCCCAATACAAAATATACTGGTGCCTCCTCTGAGGGCTTACCCCAACACTTAATTCTTTGGGAATAACTTTTCCCCAATACAGAATATATGGGTGCCTCTTTTGAGGGCTTACTCCAACTATTGCCTCATTTACAGCAACCTTCCTCATTTTATACAATTAATTCAGCTTTAACCTGCGGGTACCCCAGTTCTATTCTCTATTATAATAGGCTTACTCTCATGACCTACCTTAACTTGGACTCGTTTTGCCACAACGTTCGATGTTTCTGCTGATTTCTGCTGCTCGGTGAAGCCGCTGTACTGATGACGCTGTCCCTGCTTCAGCAACTCGTTTCTGCAGACACTGCTGGGTCAAACTCCTCTTGCAGCATTGTGCCTTCCTCTGGCCACTTTTTCTAGCTGCCCCATTACTGCAACATGATGATCGCTGACCTCCATGTCTCGAAGACTCCTCCTCGCCTATGATGAAACTGACCAACCTCTCCCCTCTAACTAATGTCTCAGCTGACAGCCTGTACTTGACTGTGGGCTACATAGAAAAATGGAAGAAGGAAAAACTCCACACTGTTTACAACCCTTTGTACAGCTGAATCCAAGTGAAAACATCAGAAAGAAAGTTACTGTTGGCTGCCTGTTGCCACAATCGCTTACTTCTTCTATTGTTCAACATCCCTAGCTGCTATCAGAAAAATGCCTTCTATGATGCTTATAAAACGACAATGTGACTGCCTTTAGGGATCGACACCCCCAGGTGACACCAGAAAAATAATGTCTGTCTATATTGGTTAGATACCAATGGAGATAAATGGCTCGTGACACAAAAACACATTGCAGAAATATTAATACTTTTTCCCTTTAAGGGTCTGAAAAATATCTTTCTTAAAATATGATAGGACCATGGCGGAGACCTTACTCTTTAAAATTATACCTCATTTTTTTACATCAGTTAGTTATGAAAGGAGATAAATGGCTAGTGACACAAACATTCATTGAAAATATTGATACTTTTGCCCTTTAAGGTTCTAATTCCAAAAAATTCTTTTCTCAATATATGATGTCAGCAAAGCAGAGATCTTAAGCTTTAAAATGCTACTTCTTTTAACAATTTTGGTTAGGAGTTTTAAGGGAAAAGTCTAGTACTGGGGGCGGAGCATAGGCTTAGTAACTTAACTGAAAGTTCACTTGATTAGAAAAATGTTCTGCTGACTTTACGTTAATAATTTTAAATTGACCAGTTACCTGCCTGGAATTCTCAACTGAGATGCTTAAACGTCGCCACCAATTTTGTTTGAACCACAAACTTAGAAAAGGTTTCAGTCTACTATGAAATCACAAAACGTTCACTTGAATAAAAAATATGAAGTTTATTTTCAAAGTCACATTTTCAAAATTTAGCTTTATACAGTTGAGTAGGCAATCGAACAAACATTTCCATAAAATTGCAGATTATGGAGAGGATAGAATACCGACCGAAAACCCCTTTTTGAAAATTCACAAGTTCATGGTAGTTGCAAATAAAATCACCATGGCCGACACACATTCCTAGCCTGGCTCAGCCAGTTCCGGCTACAGACCAACACACACCGCTACTACCGACGCAGATTCATCTTACATAGCATTCCCGGAGTAAAGACCAAAAGACAGAAGACCAACCCCCTCTACGAGGTCCCCGCTTATATACCCAATCCGCGTGACATCAAGTATCCAACCACTTACCCAAAATAGTGTAAAATGATTGTGATTATAGAAAGTGTTCAAACTTTGAATGCATATAGTCTTGTACTCACTGTACATAAAAAGTGTTTATTTAGAATTCTTGATGATTAGCTAGTTTATAAACGAATTTAGTTTAAACGGCGTAGTGATAAAGAGTCTCTGACAGTAATAGGGATTTCTCTATCTCTATGTTGAATTTAATCCAATTTTTAGTAATCCTTCTGGATTGAAAATAATCGCAATAAAATTTGTGCTAAAGTGTTCTACGTTAATTCCTCATTCCAGTGATGTAAATTTTGTTACAATCGGTGGTGAGATAGCAAAGTTATGAATCTAACAGGTCGTATTTGAAACGTATCAGAAACTATCTTGGTTTATGGTTAATAATTATTCTTGTGTTGTTTATATCGAAAAAGTAAAGTTATCAGAATTTTCTTTGAATTTAGTTACGTGTTTTGACAGTAGTTTTATTTACGAAAGTGGCTTGCTTTAATTGAAAATAAATCTCAAGTGAAACCACATGTGTTTAATGACGAAATCATCTTAAAAATGTATATAAAATCCATTCTACTGCATGGAATGTTCTGGTTCTTTCAGGAAATCTACTTTTTAGATCGAAAAATTACTGGGAACATATGATAAAAAATTTTGAAAGTGAAAATGAGTTTATCGAAGTATTTAAAAATTTATTTACGTTATTTCCCCGGTCTAAAACTATGGAATTTTAGTGAATTTAACTTCCTTTTGAATTATTATTATTTTAAAACTACTTTACTTCATTTAAAAGTGTTCAGAAATAGTTAAATGCTCACGTAGCAAAAATCAATTGTTTGCAAATTGGTTAATAATGGATTACCCTATTCCAGGTTAGTTTAAAGTTTCTTTACTATTAAAAAATTTAGCCCTTTCATTAAATGTTGTGGGTCTCTACTGCTTTTAAAATGGTTTATTTAATGAATTAGGTTGCTGTATCAGCTTCTATATGAAACGTTCCTCCCATAACCTGTACTTGCAATGAAAATTCATATTTAATGGAAAGCTTACTCCCTCCCTTATGTTTTAAGCTAAGCAAACTATAATTTAGCCAAATTCTAAGGTGCTTACAGAGTGCTGGGAGATAAATGGTTCGTGGTACAAAAACACGCATTTTAGAAATATTGACATTTTTGCCCCTTAAGGGTTGAATTCCAAAAAAATCCTTTCTTAAAATATGATGTATTAAAAGTGAAGACTTTAAGATTTAAAATGACACCTTATTCATACATTTTGGTTAGTTATTAAGGGATATAATGGTTTGTGGAAAAAAACCCTTATAGAAATAATATATATGATTAAGGAGTTGTGACATACGTATTGCTTTCCATAGCATATTTGTTGGGTCAGTGTAATATGCTTTTTCTAAATCTAAGAAAATTAATCCTATATTTCTTTATTTTTCTTTGTATTTTTCCAGAATCTGTCGTAATGTGAAAATGTGGTCTATACATGACCTACCTGCACATCCTGCTAAATGTGCATTGTTCTTCTTGAGTCTTATAATGAGTTTCTAATCTATTTTTTATTAGTTTGGCAAAGATTTTCATCAATGAAGTCATATCAATTTCCATGATAATTTGACATACTTTATGGTCTCCTTTCTTGAATATGGTATTAATAAACCTAATATCATTTCCTTAGGAATATTGTATTGAACAATTTTGTTTTAAGTTTTATAACTTTGTCACCACCATATTTCATAATTTCCAAATTGATTTTGCCTGGCCTAGGATATTTGCCATTTTTTTCCTGTTCTTAATACCTCAAGGAGTTTGTCTTCTGAAATTTGTATTTTATCAGCTTTCTGCTCATTGTCATCTCATAATCCTCCTGCTAAGTATTCTTCTCTGTCCTGATTCAATAATTCTTGAAAATATTCTTCCCATTCCCTTGATTTTATTAACTGCAGATTACTTTTGTTATTTGTCAGAGTCCTTTGAATACAGACAATGTTTCTCATGATCTCCAAAAATCCCACTTTACAGTTAACATTTACACATGTCCTTTCCCATATTTAATTTCTTGCTATTCTTATTTTCCTTATCACTTCATTCCTCTTTTCCTTAGGAATAGACTTAATACGCAGCCAATGATTGAAAGCATTCCTTTTTTTTCTTTTACTGCTTGCTCTATTTCCACTCTGCTACATGTTTGTGTTTCTTTTCCTTTATGCGCAACACCACTGCTGCTATTTTTTTTTTTTCATGTAAAATTTTATTTACTCATACATTTTTGCAGTACTTCCATCAAATGATTCATCTAATATACTTTCCATTCTTATACTTTTATCTAGTAGGCTATCAGTGTTATAATGTTTATTTTGATCCTTTATGAACTTCATCTTTGGAATTTGTTTGTGCACGCTTTAGTGCATGTCGTGGGGTAATAATTTGTATTTTTGTAGTAAAAAAAGTTAAATTTTATCTCTTAGGTTAGGTAAAACGTTGAAGAATATTCTATACTGTCATCTTCTCCAAAATTTTTGAATCACTTATGAAAGATAGGTTAACCAGCTTCCTGAGCAAGTATAATATCCTTAGCAAATCTCAGTTTGGTTTCCAGGCAGGAAAAAGAACAACATCAGCAATAGCATAGTTTACAAAAAATGTACTAGAGGTGATCATGCTGCAAGTCAATTCCTAGACTTTTCAAAAGCCTTTGATACTGTTGACTACACCATCCTCCTGCAAAAACTAGAAGTGATAGGCATAAGGGATAGTGCAAAATCCTGGTTCCAGTCATATCTAACCAACAGAATACAAAAAGTTGAAATCTCTGCAATCCCAGAAAACTCAAATATTTCATGTAAGTTCCTGTCTGAACCAAGATCTGTTAATATAGGCGTCCCACAGGGAAGTATTCTAGGTCCCAAATTATTTCCAATTTACGTAAATGATTTTATATCCAGTGTCAGTCATGGGGATAAAGTTTTATCTGATGATGACAGTAACATCATCATCAGTGATCCTTCAGTCAATGAACTCCAGGCTGAAGGAAACACAGCTCTTATAGAAGTCTTAAACTGGTCCCAAAGTAATAAATTGACCCTCAATATAAATAAGACAAGCAGCATCAAATTCAGTTCAATTAGCAGTGTTCAACAGATAGACTTAAAACTGAATAATGAACACATTGTATGTGTTGCAAATACAAAGTTTCTGGGAATGACCATTGATCACGAGTTAAAGTGGAATGAACATGTACAAATGGGGGGAAAGAAAATATCCACAACCTGTTTTGCACTTAGAATTCTAGCTCCTGTATGCAATGATGATTGCCTCAAAGCAATGTACTTTGCAAACATTCATTCAATAATATCCTATGGAATCATTTTTTGGGCTTCAAGTAAAAAAATTACAAAATGGTCTGTCAGGATAATAGCTAAAACTTCAAGGAGAATCCATTGTAAGGACACATTTAGAAAATTAAGCATCCTGACTGCTCCATCCTGTTATATCTTCAGTTCTATAATGTATATAAAAAATAACTTACAAGACTTCACCAAAAACAGTTCCATACATATTCTACAAGATCAAAATATGATCTAGACATTGAGAGGAAATTGAAAATTAAAACTCTAAATAGTTTTTTCCACAAGGAAGTGAAATTGTATAACAAATTGCCAATAGAAATTAAGGGAGAATAAAACCCAGAACTTTTTAAGAAAATGCTAAAAATGTATCTAATAGAAAATGCTTATTACTCCATAAAAGACTATTTAAAGTAGTCAAATTATATAAAACAGCTGTCTCTGTTAAACTAGTAGTTATAGATAAATTGTACAAAATCTTATGTATATTTCTATATGCCTTACATTTATATTTGAATATCCAAATTGTACACATAATGTATTAAAATGACGAAACCAATATACATGAAAATGCATCATATGGCGAATAAAATAAATGAAATGAAATTATAGTAGTGTGAGTATTAGTGATTTGTTTTATTTATTATAAATCCATAAATTGTAGATTCAGTGTTCCATGGGTTTTGTTTACATCCATGATTAAAATCTAGTACATAGGTGTCAAACTCAATTTTGCAGACGGCTGTGTATTAAATTTAGAATGTGTAGGTGGGCCAGATTCAAATAATTCCGTAGAGGAATCGAGTGAAGTCTAAAAGCTCTAAAAAACTTGATTCTTCTTTCTGTGTCACGTTGTGATCGTGGGCCGTATCTTAGACATCACTGATCTAGTATCAATATTCTTGTTATAGTGAACAGAAGTTCATTGTAAGTTTGTTTTGACTGTTAGCTTTGTTTTGCAGTAAACTTGTGAAGTTATTAAGTGTAAACAAGCTTTTTTTTGTTTACATTTGAGGTTAGGTCAGAATCGGAGCTCTAGGGTGTCAAATTTCATTGTAATTGTTAAAAAAGTTCTTTTGATATCATTTGTTTTTTCTGTTGTAAGTCTTGTAGTTGATAAGTGTTTTAATTCACATTTTGGAAAAGTTTCGAGTGATTTACATAGTATTTTTCTTAGAATCCTATTTTTACTTTTCTTTGACAACTGAAACACAAGTAGTTAATTAAAAGTAAATGTTTTAAAGGTTTTTTTTCTCCTAAGTTTTAAGTATTAAAGTTTAAAAAGTAAATGTTTTAAAGTTTTTATTCACCTAAGTTCTTAAGTTTTTCTGAAAGTATCATAATGGATACTAACCGTGGAAATTGCTGAAGACCTGTATGAGAAGGAGTGACGTGCTGGGACTGTGGGTGCTGGTTTCACTGGAGGTATAGTGATGTTGCTAACAGTGAATATTGTGTCAGTATTGCCTGGAACTGTCACTCCTGCAAAATTAATGATCAGGAGCAACGGTTTCTGAAGCTCGAGTCAGATCTGGTATCTGCAGAGAGGGATTTAAAGTCCCTGAAGGCACAAAACTCTGTTTTTTAGGCTTAGGCAGAACAGTGAGTGAAGAGAAGTCAGCTCTGGCAGGAGAGGTAGAGACGCTGTCTGTCTGATGGTTTCCAGCTGGAGACATCCAAATGTATTTCGGCTATTGGAGGATCTAGATGGTGACTTTGTGAACCGTCAGGTTGGACTGAACGATCTGGGATCTTGTAAAGTAAAAGGGAGAACTATTCAGGGGGTATCTTAATGCAGGAAGGTACTGTTACTTGGAAGCAGTCATGGGAGGGCAATCAGTGAGATGGTTGTCTGACTTGCGTCCAGATTATGAAGTCTGCAGTATTTTCAAACCAAATGCAGATCTTGGAAGTGTTGTGGCAAATGTCGAAGACTTACAGGAAAGATTTCTGAAAGGAGGATTGTATTGTAATTGTGGGGGGGACCAGGAAATAGTCTTGATATGGACCTCAATTATTCAATTGAGGAAGACATTGCTCACATTTCTAGGCACACATGTCAAACGAATGTGGGATTTTTTGAGTTTGCTTGAGTGTTATGATAAACCCTGGATCCCTGGATGTGGCATGACATTAGGAATACAAAAGCATCACTGTAAAGGGTTCTCTGGCCACCAACAAATTCACACATTGGTTTGATAGATGTGGCCTGCATTGTTAGGGACAGTTATACTCGCCATGGACTCCATCTGAATTTCAGAGGTAAAAGGAGGCTTTCGCTTCTTATTGCTGATGAGATCAGGGAATGCCAGGTGAGTGAAAGATGTATTCCTGTTACAAGTGGTGTTAAGTCATGGCCTTCTTTAGGGTAAATAAAATAAATGTATTAAGATGTCTAAAAGAAATTAACATCTCTCCTGATCACAAACTTATTGAAATTAGAAGTTCCAACTGAAATGCCAGTATGCACTTATAAAGGAAACAATTTAAATTCATTGAATCAAAGTGTTCAGACCACTATTCTCCATCAAAATATAAGAGGAATATTTAGTAAAACTGGTTGACATTACCTTATACCTAGAAGAGATTAAAAATTCCAGAAATTTCAATGTAGATGTTTTGTGAATATCTGCACATCTTTGTCTGACACAGGAATATCTCAGCTGTCCATCCCAAATTATAAACTAAGTTCTCATTTCTGTAGATGTAAAATGAAGAAAGGGGGAGTTGCAATTTTTGTTAGAAATAATATTCGATGCAACAGTGCAGGTGTAAGTAAGTATTGTATAGAACAACACTTTGAATGCTGTGTTTCAAAACTGGAATATGGTAAGAAAGAGTTCATAGTAATGGCAATTTACAGGGCCCCCTCTGGAAATTTTTGACTGTTTATTATCTCAGAGTCTTTGCTACTATTTGTCACAAATAACAAACAAATAGTTTTATGTGGAGATTTTAATATTGACTTTCTCAATCAGTAATGAGGGGCTAGATATGGAAGCCTTGATGTTGTCTTTTAACTGAACGGCACCTTAATTTTCCCTACTAGAAAACAAAATAATAGCAGGACTGCAATTGATAATTTTTTAATGGATATTTCTCAGTGCAGTAATTAAACCATACTTCCAGTAATAAATTGTTTCTCAGATCATGATGCCCAGCTGTTATGTATCAAGTCCAGAAACACTATTAAACAGATAAAGAAAAGATGGGTATATAAAAGAAATATTAATGAAAACAATATTTCATTGATTCCTTAACAATGAACAGTGGTCAGAAGTGTACAATGCACAGGGTGTTAATGCAAAATTTTATTCCCTTCTCAATATATTTCTAACACTTTTCAAAGGAAATTTTTTAAAAAAGGTATGTTGTTAATACTCCAAACAATGAACTGGGTAAGGGATGGATAACAAAGGGTATTAGAGTATTTAGTAAAACAAAAAGGGACCTGTACTTAAAAGTAAAAGAATCAGATAACTATACTCTGAAAGCTAATATTAAACTTTATTCTAAAATACTAAGAAATGTAATAAGAAAGGCCAAGAACAGGTACAGAAAAAATAGAGAATTCAGGCATAAAGATGAAAACTATATGGAATATAATAAAAAATGAAACTGCAAAATTTGTAAATCACTCTAAAGACATAAAAATCGAACAAAATGGATCTGTTCATAGTGAAGTAGGGGAAGGTTTTGAAATATTTAACAAACATTTTACTTCAGTTGTAGAGAAATTAGGCATAGAAAAGCAATCCCCACATAGTGCCCTAAGGCTTCTTCGGACTGCTTTCCCAAATAGATTTGTGGAGATGCAATTGCCACCAGTAACAATCTCAGAAATAAATGAACTCATGAAACAATTAAAACCTAAAAATTCTTCCAGCTATGACAATATTTCAAGTGAATTACTGAAAAGATGTTCAGATTGTATCAGTCTTGTACTTGCCCACATTTGTAATGAATCCTTAATGCAAGTCATGTTTCCAAACAGACTAAAATAGGCAGTTGTAAAACCGTTGTTTAAAAAAGGAGAAGCAACATGTGTAGATAACTATCGTCCCATTTCATTACTTTCAGGATTCTCAAAGATTTTTGAAAAATTCATGTACTGTAGAGTAATAAAACATGTTAAGCAAAATAAAATCCTCACTAAATCATAATATGGGTTCCAAAAAGGATCCTCTATAGAAATTGCTATATATTCATTTTTAAATTACACATTTGAGGAACTGAATAATAAAATGAGCCCTGTAGGTATATTTTGTGATCTTGCAAAAGCATTTGACAATATAAATCATGAATTACTTTTGAATAAAATGAAATACTATGGTATTTATGCAATCACAGGTGAATGGTTTAAATCATATATGGAAAGTGGAATGTAAAAAGTTTCAATTTTTGATTCTAAATAAGTAAAGAGGCTTAATTGGACTGGGAGAAAACAAAACATGGAATTTCACAAGGTTCTGTCCTAGGACCCCTTTCTTTGTTGTACATCCATCACCTTCCTGGAAACTTATCTGACAAAGTTAAGAGTGTTTTATTTGCAGATGACACTAACCTGACTGTGAGAAAAACGTGAAACAGCAATCTAGAATATATTGTTAATTAAGTACTTAGTGAAGTAGCAAATTGGTTTATGGCAAATTCATTAAAATTACATTTTGAAAAAAATCATATATATTATTTCTATTAGGTATTTTTTTGTCACAAGCCTGTATCTTCCTTCATAATTAACCAAAATAAATGAATGAGGTGTAATTTTAAAGCATATGGTCTCCACTTTGGTCACATCATATTTTAAGAAATGAAGTTTTCCGAATTCGACCCTTAAAGGGCAAAAATCTCAATATTTCCAAAATGCTGTTTTCTGTGTTACGAGTCATTCATCTCCCTGGATACCTATCTGAAATCGTTTAATGAAGTATCATTTTAAAGATTAAGATCTCCGCTTTAGTGCTGTCATATATTAAGACAGAAATTTTTCGGAATTCGACCCTTAAAGGGCAAAAGTTTCAATATTTTTGCAATGTGTTTTTGTGTCACGAGCGATTTATCTCCCTTAATATCTAACCGATATAGATAAATGAGGTATAAAATTAAAGAATAAGGTCACCGCCGTGTAACATTATATTTTAAGAAAGTAAGTTTTCGTAATTAGTCCCTTAAAGGGTAAAAATGTCAATTTTTCTAAAATGCGTTTTTTGTATCACGAGCCATTTATCTCCCTGGATATCTAACCAAAATCGACAAAACGAGGTAGGATTATGAGGAGTAATGTCTCAGCTTTGCGACATCATATTTTAAGAAAGAATGTTTTTGGAATTCAACCCTTAAATGGAAAATGTATAAATTTTTCTATAAAGCATTTTTGTGTCACAAGCGATTTATCTCCCTTAATATCTAACTGACATAGATAAAATGAGGTATCATATTAAAGAATAAGGTCAGCGTCATGGTAAAATTATATTTTAAGAAAGGAATTTTTCGTAATTCGACCCCTAAAGGGCAAAATGTCAATTTTTCAAAAATGCGTTTTTTGTGTCTCGAACCACTTAACTCCCTGGATATATATCCAAAATTGATAAATCAAGTAAGATTATTAGGAATATTGTCTCAGCTTTAGTGATGTCATATTTCAGGAATGAAGTTTTTGGAATTCAACCCTTAAAGGGAAAAAGTATAAATGGTTCTAGAACGCGTTTTTGTGTCAAGAGTTATTTATCTCCCTTGATATCTAACCGATATAGATAAAAGAGGTATCATATTAAAGACTAAGGTCTCCGCTGTGGTAAAATTATATTTTAAGAAATGAATTTTTCGTAATTCGAACCTTAAAGGGAAAAAATGTCAATTTTTCTAAAATGCGTTTTTTGTATCTCGAGCCATTTATCTCCCTTGAAAATTAATCAAAATTGATAAACGAGGTATAAATTTAAAAGATTGAGGTCTTCGTAATGTCTTCTGCTACCCCATTTTAAGAAAGAAATTTAAAAAAATTCTATACTAAGAGGGCAGAAGTATTAATATTTTTAGAACGCATTTTTCTGTCACCAGCTATTTATTTCCCTTGATACCTAACCGAAATCATTAAATGAGGTATTGATATAAATATTAAATTATCCGCTATGGTCACATCGTATTTTAAGAAAAAAATGTCTCCAAATTCAGCCCTTAAGGGGCAAAAATATCATTTTTCTACCTCGCTTGATAACCAACCGAAATTGATAAATGAGGTATCATCTTAAAGACCAAGTGGCTGCTTTCGTCACACCATATTTTATAAGAGGAATTTTTTGGATCGACCCTTAAAGGGCAAAAGTACCAATATTATTTATACAACATGTTTTTTTTATTATTATACCTAGCCAAAATCGATAAATGACACATCGTTTTAAAAATTAAGGTCTCCAGCTAGGTAAAATCATAAATTAAGAAAGAATTTTTCGGAATTTGGTGCTTAAAGTGGAAGTGGGTATGAGACTGTTCAGAGCCAAGTCCCTAGATTTCAGCAGCGGTTATCACAGAAATGTCAATAAACTTTTTTTTTATTCAATAAGTAGCTTTTCGGATATTTCTTTTTCTGTTACGGAAACACTGTCGTTTTGCTATACAATTTCAATGTAAACATTTCATTTACACAGCAACAACTATTCCAGAGATATTGATATGTTGTATGCATTTTGTTGAGGTATTTTTATTCTGTTAAGGTCAGTGACAGTTTGTCATAAATACGGAGTGTTTTAAATTTCCCTAACTGTTTTATAATATGTTTTAAGTATTTTGATGCATACCTATTACACCAAAAAAAAAAAAAAATTTGATACAAAAGTACGGTTTTACTTTTCATTATATTACAAGCATTCAACCTCACTATTCATCACATCTTATTCACGAAATTTTCGCACGGGTCGTCTAGTAAACATTATATTAGGTTTAAAACAAAAAATTATGCACAGCCAGATTTAGAAGTGAGCTGTAAAAATAACACAATTTTAGAAACAATGTAAAATTCCTTGGTATTAAAATAGATGAGACACACTGTTGGCACAAACATATCTCTTCACTACTGAAGAAATTAAGTAGTGCCACCTATGCAATACGAACCCTTTCTCTAACAGCAGATCTAGGACCAATGAAACAGGTGTACTCCTCATATTTTCATTCAGTGGTGTCATATGGCATAATTTTTTGTGAAAACTCTTCACAAAGTAAAAAAAGTTTTCATAGAACAGAAAGGAGCTATTAGGATGCTGTGTAGGGTAAAACCTTGAACTTCTTGCAGACAACTTTTTAAAAAACTCAATATTCTTACAATGACTTCTCAGTATATATTTTCTTTCATGTGCTTATCACAGTTCATTTTAACCTGTTTACTTCTAATTCACAGGTACACAATTTCAATACAAGAAACAAACAACTTGCACAAAACACAATCATCTCTGTCTTTAGTTCAAAGAGGAGTTAATTATTCTGGTATACATCTGTTTAATAAACTTCCAAAGAGTATAAAACAGTTTGCACATAATAAAGATATATTTGAAGAAAAACTGATAAATTATCTTATTAGCAACTCCTTCTACTCCATTCAATAATTTGAACAAAATAATTAATTGTATTCAATATGACGTTTGCAAAATTCAGTTGTAAAAATTAATGTTTATTATTATTCTCTTTATTTGTCTTTGTAACATATAATTGTTTTTACTATGATTATGACTCATATTGTATGTATGTTTATTATTAACAATGACATGTTTCACATCCCAGAGGTCCTTCCTCAGCAGGGATCGATAAAACAAGATTGATAATAAATAAATTTGAATCATTGCCGTTGCAATATTGTTACTCCCTACAATTTTCGATGGCCAGAAACATTTAATTTTTACCTGATAGTGACCTGATCCACACTGGGCTCCTCTATGTAATCATACATCACTTGCCTAACAAAATATTTTGGATATACTTCTAATTAAGCCCGATGAAAACCTTGTGGGGTATCAAGTAACTGAAGGAATAAGTGATCATGGAGCAGTTCTGATGGATATTAGAGGATTCTGTAAACCAGCAGCCAAAATTGAAGGGGGTAATAGGTACAGTTATAAAAAGGCACAGGTTTCAAATTTGAAGAGATATTTCAGAGAACAATTCAGCAAATGGAAGGAAGGCACAAGTACAGTAGAGTCAAGGTGGGAAGAGTTCAAGGGGGAAGAAAAATTTATTCCAAGGCAGAAAATAAAGAGAAGTAGAGTTACTATGTACTATAATAGGGAAGTGAGGAGGTTAAAGCGGTTGGTAAGAAGAGAACATAACAGAGTTAAGAGACAGCAGGGTAGTAGAGAATAATTAAAACAACTAAACAAGGACTTATAATAACAGCAAAGAAAGTGGCTAAAGATGGGTTTATGAAGAGTATTGTCAGTGCAGGAGGACCATTGACGATGCATCTAGAAATTTCTATGGCTGT
>JARYHS010013630.1:215911064-215956483 GCA_031002005.1 Vandiemenella viatica
CGGTGTTATTTTTAACGCTATTTTGCAGGTATGTTTTTGGAATACTTCGCTTCATCAACTAAATTTGTTAATTAAAGGGCCAAAATATTTTGTAATCGCCAGTGACTGTGGCAAATGAATGTTGAACACAACACTTCACTTTACGCAATGCCAAATAGCCATTAGCGGGGCAAAAACAAAAACAAGGGTTTTCCACTCAGCCAAGTAAAGAGATCAAAGAGCGGGGGGGACCGCAGCTATCTGCCAGCTAATTAGCACAGTACAGCACTTGACGGGTCGGCAATGAACATGTGCGCGAAGCGTGCTGTATCGAGGATCGTTTTCTACGTAAATCAAGGTTTTAAAACGTTGTAATTAAAATTCCAACCAAGAATGGGGTTTGCATTCCGTTTGGAATTCCTCGTAATCATTGAAACTAAAGCTGTCAGTATGTAGAATCAGTATCTCACTGGCGCTGCCATAGTGACTAGCCGATTATTTCTTATTGATTTCTAAGGTAGTAACCGAACTTTAAAACTGTTTCAACTTACATAATTTGAAGTATAAATAATCTCAAATGCCGAATAATTAAACATCGTAATATTAACTTCCGATCTAATAAAAATTGGTTGTAACTATAAATGCTGAATTTTCTAAACTAATCGTGCGCTCTGCCCTTTATGGGCGTACGGAGGCAACTACGTAAGTCATCAGCATCGTCTTTCCTCCGTAGCGATGAACTTCGTTCACTGAGTACAACTGTGTTCTGCGGATTCAATGACTGCCCTTTATTTCTTCTCTTGCATCTGTCTGTTAATTGTGGAGGAAGATTCTGGAGAATGTGACAATTTATAACCAAAAGCTCTTCGTCATGGAGCTGTGTATATTTGAATGACGAAGCTTTAGAGAAGTTGACTGAAATAGATTAATTCTATAGACTTTTCTACCTTGTATGACAATTTCTGATACAAATATTTGTTGCGATGGGATTTGGCACATTCTTCATCAGATTTTCTGGATTATTCTTAGTCCCTTATAATTTTCTGCTACCTCAGCCTTAAATAGAAGGATGGAGATGATTATCAATGAACGTTAATTACGGGAGATCGGTTTTTAAAAAGTAAATTGACTATGGCAGAACCTTAAACTTCTTTACAAGATCTTCCACGGACAGTTTTACCAAAATTTCACCTTGTCCTAAGCCGAGATATGAAACTACAACTTCTGTCTGTAGTTACTAGAGCTGTCTTATAATTAGAATAGTACAACATTCAGAATTGAGCTTTGTTTTTAAAATCTACTCCTGCTTCTATGTTAGCTGTTGCCTGGTTTGTGTGTCTCGTTTCAACATATTTTATCAAAAACTTTTCATAGACCAAGAAATGGAATAAAAATGTTAGAATGTTTTTCATTCTGTCTTTGTAGATAATTTAAATAAATGCTTGTAATTATCAACATTATTTTCCGCACATGTTTAACTTCCACAAACTCATCCTTTATTCATGGTTTTACTATTTTTAATAACTCCTGTTAATGCTTTCAGATGATTACTTTTTGAAGCAATATTTTGTAGCTTTCGTACCTAGTGACTGTTAATTAGTTTGTCATTGAAGCAATAACCCTGAATGTCACCCAGGCGTCTAATAAACATTATATGCGAGATTCCACAGTTTTTTCGTGGTTGTTTCTTTCAAGGAACAAAACTATTCAGAAGGATTACATCAGTTGCTGGTATATTATTTCAGTTGTTTCCATAAACGTTAATCTCTGTCCTGAATGTTGAAATGGGAGTTTGGAGATGACATTCACTGGCACGTAGTCTGTATTGGATGGTGCGGTTCCATCAGCATTTGAACGACGGCTATGATGTACTGTACAAAGTAGCTTGCTCTAATTCCTGAACTATCTATCACATTACGTACTTTGATATTATTATATTAAATAACTCAGGTGTATGGAAAGGAATTAGCGATTTACGATTTCTTGGATTATATTTTTCATATTAAATGGATCGAATTTTCTGTTACAACTTTTGGATCTCTAATTAGCTTTACGATATCTGCTGTCGAGATACTATGCAAATATTAAATGAGCTGAGCAGATGCATTTTCTAGATTTTCCAATTCTGCAAATTCCAGGATCTCTTACGCCTTTCAGATCTGCCTCTTGATCTTCATCTTCAAACTTCTCGCCTCAAACGTTAATAGCACATTCCTGGTTTTTAAGTAGAGGAAATCTCAAGTTTTTCAAATTCGAAAAAAAATGTATTTTCAAAGTATGCTCCAGTTGTTGAAATAGTGAAGGTTCTTCAACTTACGTGATATCAATTTTCAGGTGGGTGATAATGTTTATAACTAAGAATGATTGCAGTCGTTATTACCTCAATAGTATATTACTTAACTTTCCATCAGACACATTTCCTCTCGACCAGCGGACATCATTGGTACTTAGAATTTATTTAACTTTACGTGCTATTCATTTCTTTTCCAGCAGTACACATTTTCACTAGCTCCTGCATATTCCTAATACTCCATGCAGTATTCCAAACGTTTGGTTGGTGGGTTATTAACATTCTATTTTCAATTAAAGTCCTCTGAGGAACGCTGCCTTGATGACTGAATTAGGAAAATAACACTATGCAGTGTAATCTAGTTGCCTTCCCGTGGTGCTACCTTCACCCCTGTGCAACGGCGGCGACTAACATGCAGTTGGCTAATGCGGCGTCTCTTGATTCTTCGTAGGTACTCTTACGAGGATACTTACTACCTCAGTGCCAGAAGGAAGTTCTCACTCGCTAAGGATCAGGAGGATTAGTAATATCCCTCAAGCAACCTCAGAATATTCGTGTCATTACAAAAAATTATGATTCGCTATTAGATGTAAGGTTTTCTTTATCACGTTTTATCAAATCTCTTTCGACTAAATCAGCGGGTTAAATGTCCGTATGGTGATGCAAACCTTACATTATCCAGCAATCGCGTCACCTTCCAGATCGCTTTTCAACTTCCAAGTCACGCAGCTGCATTTGTTAGCATTAAAAAGAGGACTTTCATATACAAATTTGTCGACTTATAAAACCGTCCGCAGTAAATATATTTCATCTTGATATAGTACAGTTGCAGGGTGATCTGGACAGGATATCTAGTTGGGTTGGTGAAAATGGGATGAAGATAAATGCAAAGAAGAGTCAGCTTATTAGATACACAAATAAAAAACTACAGTTGATTATGATTATAAGGTGGGGAAAGAATTTCTTGTTGAAGACTTGAAATGTAAATATCTTGGCATTCCGTTTGATAACAAGCTTAACTGGGCAAGACACATTGGACAGGTAGAAGGAAAAGGTTTCAAAATTGTGCACTAGTTGGAGAGAGTGATGAGGGGATGTACGACAGAAGTAAAGGAATTGGGTTACAAACGTTTGGTCAGATCATTGCTTGAATATGGTAGCGTAGAATCGAACCCACATTTTGGGTATCAAATACAGGATTGGAGAGGGTGCAAAGAACGGCTGCTAGATTTGTTTCTGCAAATTAACGTCGAACGCAATCAGTAACCGATATGATAGAAAAGTCGAAATGGGAAGGCAGGAGAAGGGTGAAGAGAGTCATAGGAGTGTACAAGGCGTATATTGGTGATGAGGCATGGAAAGATATTGGTGTAAGAATTAAAAGCAGTGCATGGAAGGGTTTTTGTTGTTGTTGTTGTTGTTGTTGTTGTTTTAGGGCCCGTCGACATCGTGGTCATTAGCGCTCATGGAAGGGAAAAGATTACCATGACCACAAGCTGGCCCTCAATTTCAGACACAAGGGTGTGGGAAGATTTTCTTACGTGGGTAATGGGATCAGGGATTGGAATAAGGTACCAAGAAAATCGTTGAATAATTTACCAAAAACGTTGAAAGAATTTAAAGTTAAAATTTGTAGAGGGGAAATGTAGGTGGGTGCAGGATAGGGGTAAGAGGGTGTATAGGGAAATTGCCACTGGAGCGTGCGCTCCAGTGTAATTTAATTAAATATTATTATTATTGAATATTATTATTAGTATACTGAACATCACTTTAAAATCCATTGTAAGGTAAAATTACAAGCACTGTGCTATTTTATTGTTTATGGATTTGCATAACGTCGAAGATTGGGGGAAAAAAACGGGAAGCTTTGAAACTAAATTACATTGTGTGAAAAGGAGATTTGAAATAACACATTTGTCTCATTAATTAAAGAAATTTTTCGCTGTATATCTAACTACTGCGAGGATCTTCAAACAACTTTTGATATTTCTCTCCTCTTTTGGTGATGATATGATTCTAATAATAAGGCTCTTTAACGAAATAAGCCATTTTTCAAGTTTAATGTTGCTGTTATTCAAATAAATCGCTTATGTGTAGGTTTCTATTGCCAGAATACTGAAAGCCTCTTAGTTGTAAGTTACTACAGGAATTAAAAACTGACTGAACTAAAAAAATTTGAGAAACACTAATCAGAAAATAGATAACGCTTTTTCCAGCCGTAGTACCGGAAGGTTTGGAATAAGGCACTTTAAAAATGGACTGTACTGAAATACTACTATGACGAAGATCAAAACTCAGTCCTGAACGTGGAAATTCGAGGCTACCTAGAAAAAATTTGTGGGGAAGGGAACTTTCATCGAAATGAATTAATGAGCAATTAATTTTGCACCAGATGGATTTGCAATTAAATGTCGCCTGCGGCTTCAACACAGATATTAATTTTAGCAATATATGCAGCCTACAGATAGAGGAAACACCCTGGTAGCAACGAAACTCAATTGCAAAAGCTAGGTAGTTTGATTTTGACAGACAAAATCAAATGAAATGTAACATACTTCATTACTCCTGTAGCTCTTTAAGATACAAGAAAATATGGTTTGAAGTATTAAACCGTTAATTTGATGTATCTTTGGTATAACGTCGTTGTCAACATTACAAAAAGATTTTCACTCAATTATTTGTAAACCAGATTTCGTACTTTCTTATTAAGGAAATTGATTTCATTTCGTCTTCCTTTCCTAAGACAAAAAAGTGTTAGCAAGAGTTAGTTTTGCCGATTGATTAAGAGATACGTATTGAATATGTAATGGAAGAATGTGCAGCAAAATAATATTATTTGATATGTAATGGGTCATAGCTTCCGTAACAAAATTGACGCTTAGTGGCTATGGAACATGTACGTCGGATTATTATTTTAACAAACTGGAAACTTTTTGGAGGCATTGTAAAATTTCCACAGAAAACCTTGCACTCTGTAACAGACATATTTCCATACCAGATGCGGAGCGCTTTATTACAGAAATAGATATGTTAAAGAACTTAGTTGTTTCTTTGCCTCACTTTGAAGAATTATACGACGCCTTATTAAAATTTCTGCTGGAGTACTTAAAATTTCTTTAGTTTATTTAACGTTAGTTTTAACAGTATTTTCTGGGGGAACGGGAAAGGTTAGGTTGACTGAAAAGAAATCTTGAGACCCTACTCCAGTCCGCCTCCCGGACTTCACCCCGGAAGGAATTTGTCCTAATTATTGACAATAATGTGTTAACAGTTTTTCTGAAGAAGAAATTATTGGTTTATAACAACCAAGTTCTATGATTCCTCAGACTTCCACGGCCATCTTTGTTCATGATTAATTGACTTTCGGGTTATGCCGCGTTGTATATTTCAGTACATGAAAATAAACAACGCGGCATAACCCGAAAGTCAATTAATCATGAACCAAGTTCTAGTTTGAGATTACTTTAATGTAATATCCATCGATCTTATTCTAGTTTGTTTTCTTCAATATTTATTTAAATTTCAACAAAAGAGAAAATGCAAATGATTGGCATTATATTGTAACATATTTTTAATTTTAAAAATTAGTTAACTAGAACTGGCGCGATATATTGTCAGACAGCAGTAAAAAAAATATGCGTTTATCAGACCTTCAATGTAATGAAAAATCAACTTCTTTTTCCCCTGCTTTGAGAGTTAAATATTTGATTTTTTCCTAACACGATCAATACCACGCGAAAAGCGACTCACTTTGTTGATACAACTAATACGTTGCTCACCAGTGAGCACTCCGCAATGCGCACCGTGCCATCTACCCATTTCTATATTGAAATTTAGTTGTGATAGCCTTGATTATGATTGATTTTTTCGTTGCCTTTATGTTATTCTGAGATTATTCCCAAGCATAAAGACTCGAAAAACGTCAGCAGCTAACTAAATGGCTGGAAATCAATTCCTCGATCATGCCGCTTCCCAACATTAATTAAATTCTAGTTGTGGAGTTATTACTGTCATTATGCCATTTAAGGACATCGATCAATAATTAAAATCGTTGTGAGCGGCAATAGCAAAGGTGTCTAATGTCATCAAGACAGCCAGAACGATGTTTCTATATGGTCTACTTATTTGTAGTTATTTATTCACCGAACCAAGAGAAGTAGCGCTGACATAGACAATATTTTGTCAAGGATGGTTCGAAAAGTGGTTGAAGAGTTATAAGATGAATTGGGAGGTTTGAACTGCCAGCCGTCATCCAAACTGGATCTTTGTAATATAATTTTCTCCACGTGGGAACTATTCATGCTACAGACGATACAACCGCGAGATTTAATCAGGTTCAATGCAGGTAACTGCACCAGTTCATCCAATCCACATAGCTTTATAGCCTGGTATTTTAAAATCAGTTAAAACTGAAGAATTCTGGAAGGAGGCGATATCCTCTGATGAACAATGCCTTTCTCAGACTTGAACACCAGGATGTATGTTTGTCACTGTGCTGTCTGCAGACTTGACACCAGGTCAGAATCATTACCAGACACCGTACTCGTGAAGGTGAGTAATTAGTTGGTGAATTACAGAATAATTACGTATAGACTGGTGGCGATAACTTTTTCCAATGTATGCCTCGTATTTACTTACATATTTCAGGCTGATTTCATTTTACTAAGTACTGTGATAATGTATCCTAGCTTCTTTACCAAAGATTTTCCCAAGACACAACAAACAAATACAATGAGATTTTACTGCAACTATCAGAGCGTGACGAGACGAGACTTTTCTAGCAGCGTACACGAAAAGCGGAGCGAGATTCGCGCTGGCGATAGTAGACAATCAAATCATCAGATAATGTTTCCATTTGTTTTCAGTTATATAAAGTTCATGTTTGTTTCGTTTAATCATTCACGTCAGTCTTATTATTTAGCATTATCCCTTGCTGTACGTGAAAGATCTTTTCGCTTAAGAACCAGGACGTAGTTATTAATTAATTGTCTGAATACGCTTATCTATATCTATAAACGAAAACCGGGTATATTTGTGCCAGAAAAACTCGAAATATACTGCGAAGATTTCGATGGGGTTTTCACCGTTTTAAAGCTTAGAATCTCAACTCAGTTGTTTGGCATGTCTTATGCTTCTACGTTACCTAATGCCGGAACATTAAATGAAATTCTGGATGTATGGTGAGGAATACCACAGATGGATCCACTAGATGCAGCATACTTCCCACTAAACACACAATTACAATGATTCTGACGATAGCCTTTAATGAAAGCGATAAGATAACTTTTACAATAATAACTATTTTGCACATTAAACAAACCTTGAAGTATTATTTCCTTTAATTTAGGGTATTCAATTTTTAAATGCCATATATAGCCGTAAAAACAACAGAGATTTTCTTTAAGCACGGTCTCTGGACGATGTCTTTGGCCATCAGCATTAGTCTTCTGTTTAAGATAATATTATTCCTGATTCACTTTTGATATTTGTATAAAAGGCTGAATCTGCGTAGTTTAAGTACCTGGCATTTCGAGCAAAAAGTATATCCATTCACTTCGCAATTGAATCAAATGTGAGTTTCTAACATAACCTAGCGTTGCTTTGTAATGTAGTAATACGATTTCTTAACCAAATTAATGAAGCTTGATACACATGAATCTTTTCGGACGAATGATAATAGTTTATCTGCAAATAAACTTCAACACACCCGTTCCTTGGTAGGGGGTGTGTGAATCTAGGTTTGTTTTAATTCCGAAAAATTTTATGAATCTTTGAACAAATGTTTCTCATTGCGGGAATAAAAGTAGCGTACTGGTAAATCTACGCCAACTATACCGGGCAACACCGGGAACTCCGCTAGTAAAAGAATAAATCCCGGTTACAGATGGGGCAGTGTACGTTGAATTGTGCAATGAGTTAAATCAGAACTGGTAGAAGCAGCTCACGAAGGCAAGAGTATCGGGTAATTAGTGACTCGACGGTTGCCTGTAGCGGCGTCCCTAGAGGACTCTGTCGCCAATTGGCTTTCGCTGGTCGGCTGAGCAGTGGCCCATGCAGCCGTGTAAATTAACTTCCATAATTCAAGCGATGCGCACCAAACAATTAGCCAGCTGCAGAGCCGCGACCATTGCACACCTGCACCTGCTGATAGTCCAGCAGTGGAGCCTTCTAGGGAGGCACTGCAAGCTCGTCAATCTTCTGACAGGACATTACGGTGTCAAGAAACAGTTTATAAGTCTGCGCACTCTGCCAGACTAACCATAACAAGATGCTATTTTTTGTAGACGCATGTTTTAACACATTGATTGACCCTTCATCTTTATAAAACTAAGTTGATCACAGGTGCAAATAATATTACAAACTCCCTGCTCGATTACAAATATGTGCAACTAATAATATCCTTGCGTCCGACAGCAATCCAAGATCTGCTGCTAAGAGGCTTCTAGCGAAACTGTTTTTTTCTACCACCAAGTGAACCATCGCCAAAGAAAGAGAGAGATGGGACTACGAAGGATAGATGTGTTCATTAATCACTAATATTTTATATGTAATCGTAAGTTTTCCCGGCGATTCTGATGCTTGAAGATCTCTCGGGCATTCGTTAAACTACGATTAACTGATCCAGCCGCGTGCACGAGAGATCTTCAAGCAATATTTTGTATACTTAGTAAACATGCTGTCTGGCCGTTAATCAATTGTTCGCGTGACTTGAAATCTGGCGGTCGACGTGTGTTTAAGGTCAGCTCATCGCTGTACCACATGTACAGTACATCCGTGATTTGTTTAAATAAACTTTATATGTGTTTGACGTACACACATGGCAAAATGATAGTGACGGACGGATCACACCATTCTGCCATTTGCTGTAACTTATTAAAAAGTTTCAGGATTTTTAATTTCTGGGGTACTCCCACGGTTTTTTGGTCAGACTTCTATGTGGAAGCAATTAGAACCAATAAAAAATGAGTTTCGAAGATGCTTAAATTATGCTGCCTGAATGGGCGCTGATTTGAATTTTTTAGAATATTGTGTACGTTTAATTTGTCCCAAGTTTTAATACATTTTGGTGAATAATTTTCGTTCATTTATTTACGTATTTGCAGTTATGTGAATTACACGCGGCGAGTATTGATGTTGTTTGCTCCATCTGCAGCTGTTCTGAACTACTTTCCAGACGTTATAAATGCGACAAGAAAGATTCTTGTGTATCGTTCTTAACGCTATCCGATTTAATTCCAGCGTCTCGCTTTCTTTAAAAGAGAATATAACGCTATCATTCTTTTAGTTTTGTTAATTCCAGCTTACATTACTGTTCGATAATTGAAGTAACTGAAATTAACAAATGGTGCAATAGGCTTTAGAATTTGGTATACGAAAGTTGAAACGCTTTGACCATCATACGGGGACATTTTCTTAGAGTCTTAGCATCGCCCAAGTTCCTCTTCTCTCGAGGAAGAATTGTCTGTCGGTAATAGTTTCAAAAAATGTATCCTGTAGACTGCTAGCTGTAGGCTGCAGCATTCATTAGGCTTCAAGAGACACGGATGGGCCCAGAAACACTCGGTGTACTCGCACTCTCTGCTGCCTGCGTGTATGATGATCGTATCAATCCCATCTTTCCAGAAGTTAGTCCCATCCAGGATGAGGAATGACTTCGAAGCGCCGCTGTACTGTGGAAGCCGGAATGATGTAAGTTTAAATCCGTTTCAGGTAATTCTGATCACGGTTTTCAGGAATTTCCTATAATGATATACACGGATGTTGGACAGTCGTTTATTTTTCGCTCAAACACACGTTTTCATACAAGGGAACACCTAACAAATATTCGCGGGGAAATAGTGACACCTACTCCCCGTTCTTAACTTACATCATTCTTTTCAGTTGGATGCGAATGAGATAGAAGTGTAGTGGCCACAGGCCACTGTAACAGTTTTCAACGGCTGATTGTGGAGAAGCGGGCATACGAAATCACCGAGTAGCCAGGCATCGGACTCCAAGTAGAGCGCTGATGCAGCGGACTCGCCACACTAGTGTGACCGCATCCAGGGAAGATGACGGCATTACGGAACGATTTGATAGGCCCACAGGATCCCCTCCACATTAAGCGACAGGGCGGGGGTTGGGGTAAAAACCTAGGAACGAGGCCGAATTTGGTGTTTCCCGCCGCCAGAGGTGCGGAAGGGTCAGCCTCGGTGTAGCCGGCCAGTAGCAGGGAAGCCGCTGGCGTCGACTTCGCCGCAGTCGCTGAGCAGACACAGGTGGGAACACTCTGCTGATTGGTTGTGGGATGGTCAGATGCCTGGGGAGTCACGCGAAGTGATAGAATAATACTCCGACGTTCATGCCCGCTCGCTTTCGCATTCAGCTTCCTAGTGTCGTCAAAATAGTACATGACAGCAAGTTACCCTATGTGTCTTACTTCAGCCACGATTCACTTTATTGTACCTAAATCTGACAGATATGTATACTCATATCTGCTTGTAATAAAGCTTTATATATTGAACTGTAGGTGTTGATTCAATTGATCTGATCGCGTAACCTGCTTCTTATAAACGAGGGACTGGTTGTGTGTGCTCGGGGCAATAATTCGACCACGCAATCCTTGCCTATTGACTTGCTCTCGGGAGGAGCCTGGGAGGATCTCGCCAGGTTACTACAGAAGTTTTACTGTACATCAACCAACGCACTCGCTTTTCAGCAATGTGGGCGTCATTCGAAAGATGCGTATGCAGCATCTTTATTTACCAAACTTTATTCACCACTTTATATCCACTTATGACCGTGTATCAAACGATCTGCGGCTTACTAGCCATCACGTCCGCAGCTCTATAGATAAATTTGAATCTGTACTGAAAAACGTATTCTAGGAATACTGTTACCCCTACTGTAGTGATGTGAAGTAAACTCTACGCACAATTCCAATGTTGTTACTCAGACTGTATACTGCTACCATTTGGGACATACACACACAGAGCAAAATCGATCACGCAATTACTTTCGCGTTAATTGATTTGGTAATTATCAAGACAAATAACGGAATATCCAATTAATTACTCGATGAAGAGTTAAAGTAATCACCGTCATAATATTGAGCAGCTTCTAACGACTGGCCGGGTCTGCTCGGAACAAAAGCTTCCTGTCCACCCTTCATATCTCTTCTTCCACTGTCAGCCAATTTCCTCCTCCTCCTTCAATACACTTTTTAATTCCTTTACCCATATGTCCCTCGGTATCAATCGAAGAGGTCGATATAATCTATTTGTAACAGTATTACGCAGATGGTTGAGTGTTTGTCGAATGCGGTGACAGGGGCAGCAAGTGTGAAGAGCGCACGAAATTCATTTCCGTTACCGGTACTTAGATTTCTCCAGAGTAACTAAAAATCAAATCATAGAATGGCATTATTGGCCGGGAGATTCCGAAGGTATGTTTCGCCGCCAAGTGCCAGAGTTTTCGATTCGCCGCGCAATTCACCTCCTGATGTACCTAATTAACATAACCCGGTAATCCTGCCGGGTAAAGCGAATCTACAGTTTAACGACGGAAGCTTTCTGGCGTATTTTACATTAGACATCAATCTGTGCCAGGTATTAAGTCGAGTTAAAAACCTATAAAAATCCCAACCGAGATAAGAATCCGAACAGAGGACCTTATGGTCTACAACCAGACGCCTTAACCATTGACCCCCCAGGCTGCTTGAAACCAACTATAAAATTTTCTATTAACCGTGAGCATTCGACAGCTGTCACACCAAAACGTGGCTTTATACTGTTGGACTTCATTTCTTGCCACATATTCCTCGGAGCTGCACACACCAAACTGCTTTAGCACCATCCCATAAAAGGATTAATCAAATGTGTCTAAAGTAGAAAGGATAGCACATACGAAGTCGTCGTCTGATTCTAAATGGGAGAAAAATAGAAACTGTTTAAAGTATGGAAACAGTCTGAGAGGTCCAGACCAGGTGAGTACTAGGAGAGTTGCAATGCCAATTAAAATTCGCACTCATGAGAGATATCAGCTGACTTACAGGAATGTCTTGACAGAATAGAAAATATGTATTTTATACTTTTTCTATCATCCATTTTTCTTAATAGCTGCTGTCAGTTGCTACACAAACGCAGCATAATATGACCCGACGAGGGTTTCACTATTTTTAACTTCTGCTAATACGATGGGCCCAGTTTTCATCCACAGTCAGTTGTTGCTCAATAAAACCTAGTGGATTGACGGGGTGTAATTTTTAGTATTGATTCTTCCTTGTTTGAATTCAGATATTCTCTGTTTTACTGTGATGTAGACTGGAGTCACCACGTCATCCTCATGAATGTCCTTTGGGGACGTATCGTTCTCACACAAATATTTCACAGCACGAATTAATTTCTTGTCTACTTCAGATTGTACGCACACCTCATTCTCTTCCAGTGACTGTTGCATAAAAGTTAGTTCTAGTATGTTGTAATTTTGGACTGGGCTAAAGAATCATCGTATATACAATTTTCCCAAGGTTGTACCATTTCGTTTTCCCGATTATTTGAAGCAAACATATTCGTATTTTTTAGAAGAAGAAAAAATTCTTCATTAATTGAAGTGGAAACATTTAACAACACTCGGAACAGAAGAAGTTGTTAGGTACTAATTGACAAAAGGCGTCAATGTCCAAGAGTTTCACGAAAGGAAGATTGGTATCGGCAATGAAGACTGCATGGATTGTTACCACTATGGATGCACGTTAATACAGGAAGTAACTTGAAGAATATAGTGAAGCGGCGCAGCATACTATTGTAACTTGGGTCAGTTCTTACAGCGTCTTGACTGGCCGCAGTTAAACCCAGCCGTGAGGCGAGAAAACTTTGGAGGTTGGTCCCTAGCGGAGACCATCACCGTTCATAGGGGCAACGTATAAGTAAATAAATTCCGTTTCATGAGAATATTGGACTCGTCGGATATCCCGTCCAGCAAGCGAAGAAACAGCAATGAGACGCCGAGCCTGATGGGGTGAGCGGCGACGCTCTGGCATCGCATCCGGGAGTACGCGCGTTCCAATTCCCGTCCGGCGATCCAGATTTCGGTTTTCAACGGTTTCCACAAGTCACTCCAGGTGAATGCCGGGATAGTTCCTTCATAAGGCCATGTCCGACTTCCTTGCCCCCAGTTATTTCCCGCCTCTAATGACCTCGACTTTTATTTTTTTTTTTAAATTTAATGGCATTTGACTTCGAGGCCATACAGCCAGCTCAAGTGTATTTCGAATCATCCAGTATTTTTAGGTTTCTCCGTACTGTATTATTACCCAAGTGGCTCGAGACACAACAGGACGGACACGACTTATATACCCACAACAACTACACAAAACACCCATGCCCTCGGCCGCACTCGAACCGGCGACCTTCGGCACGTGGAGCTAACACTCTAGCCCCTACGCTTCCGAGGATGGCTAATGACCTCGACGTAAACGAGGCATAAAGCCAGAGGGGAGGGAGGCGGGGAAACCAATGAGACGCGACATCATAATTTTTTCTCACGGTGAGGTTGAGGCTATTTAATGCCTTCAACACCATTGGAAAAGTCTTCGAAGGACTGTAGATATCATAAAGACTAGCAGGAATGTATGTATGTGTTTTACATGTTCTAATTGGAGGAATAAATACATTTGTAATGAGCGGTTGATCCTTCTTATTTTATCTCTCTTTCTATATCCTGACTAGGGTTGCAACGATATATCGATCAACAGATAATATCTTACTTAAAATATTGATATTTATATCGATATTATTACATGGTATATACTATAATATCGATATGATGCAGTGAAATATCGAAAACTACAAATCCCTTAGTACTAAAAAATTCTGCAAGTAAATGTATGTGTGGAAGGAACGAACCTTGACTTTGCTAAACTCTGAGTTATCTCGATAAGCAAATCGATAGCATCCTTTCCTACTCTGTGATTCCACTCCGTTTCGTGCACGTTATTAATTCTTCATTCATTTACATTCACTGTTTTATTACTTAATCTGTTGCATACGCTTGAGTTAGTTGGTTCCTGTTTTCCTATGGCGTGTATTACAATATTTTAAACGGGGTAAAAATATGACAGTCTAACTAACGCAATTGTTTGTTTTATCAGCGTTGATGATAGACCTATTAATGCAGTTGAAGGCAATGGTTTAAAGTATTAAAGGATGCACTTAGCACCGTAATATAAAATTCGTTTTCGTGGAACTATCAAAACAAAAATTGATATAAAATATGAAAAAATTTAAAAAGTTGGGAAGGAGAAGTTGAAAAGTGTGAAGCATTTTTCTATTATTAGTGTACTGTATATGGTATACAATAACATTGGATATTTGGAGATTACAGTACATTTTAGGAATACAAAATGAATTAAAATCAATCATGATTGGTATACGAGACGGATTAAGATATGTTCAAAATTGTAACTAACCATTTACGCAATGTAACCTCGTTGGTAGGACTACCTTCTGGCAGGAGGCAGTGTCACTCCAACAAGGAATAGACTTCAACGGAAAAGGTTTTTTTTTTTTTTTTTTTTTTTTTTTTTTTTATTATTATTGGCATTTGGAAAAAACCTATACAGCCAGCAAATTACATTTATCTTTGGTTGATTAAAGAAATGAATTTACAGATTGAATGTGCTCCTTCTCCAGCTCTGTCTTACCATCCGATATATACGACATACAAAATTAGCAGCATAAAGTATATACAATATATGACACATACAATTGGACATGTGTGGAGCACACCATACATAAAATACGTAAAATATACAATATGTACAACATACAATTTAAAAGAATATACAGGTTTTAGGGAACAATAAATAGAATATACAATATGTGCATATAGAATTTGATCTACAATGTTGAACATGCTAATTATGGACATGTTCTGGTGAGACCTGTTTGTTTTATGTCGGCTACGTTAGAGGACAAGTGCCGTAGTTGACTCAGGCGGGTTGCCGAGATCATAGCCACAATTTGTATCCTTATATTATAGGAGTTGTTTAAGATTGGTTCCGGTGTCGCGCTATATCTTGATATGGTTTTCTTCAAGAAATTGGGTTATGGCGTGATAGATAGCAACGTCTTCCAAGGCCAGGAGGTGGGTTACATTTAAGGGTAACTGTAGTCCTAATTCCACTAGTTCTTGTATAAGTTCGGAGCACTTCTGCCATTTCTCCTTGCAGGCAAATAGAAGGTGGTTTGGCTCGCATTCGCTGACTCCATCGCAGGTGCAACTTGGTGTTTCCCTTAAGTTGATGCGATGCAGGTGTTTGGGGAAGAGCCCATGATTAAATTTCAGTCTTGCAATGGTGGTTATCATTTTCCTGGATGTGTATTTTTTTTCGTGCCACTGTGCCTTAGGAATGGTCGGGTGGATGGTGCCGTAGTGTCTTCCTTTTATTTTTATAGAATCTTGCCACGATGTATCCCACATTAGTTTGGCTTTGTTTCGTATACTCGCAAGGAGATCAGTTGCTTTAATGTGTGGGAATATTGTGCCATCTGTGGTTGCCCGCTTTGCTAGCTGATCCGCTCTCTCATTTCCTTTGATCCCCGTGTGTGCTCTAATCCACATGAAAATGATTCGTTTTCCACTATCTTCTAACTCCGTGACCGTCTCGAGAATATTGTGAGTTAGGTGACATCTCCATGCGTTACTGTTCAGGTGCTGCAGGGATTCCAGGACACTCCTAGAGTCGGATAATATGATTACTGTTTTGAAGGTGGTGTTCTTTGCATATTCTAGGCCTTTAAGGATCGCAACCATTTCAGCAGTGAATATCGATGCCTCACTGTGGAGTTTATAGCTTGCCTGAATTCGCGCATTCATATCCACAAAGGCACATCCTACCGTGCTACCGATCTTTGAGCCGTCGGTATAAATGTGGACACTATCTTTGTATTGTGCAAGATTTTCAGACAGGAGGATTATGTTCCTAGCCGTGCTTTCGGTAAATGGTATATTCAACCTTGCTTCGATTCTTGTCAAGGTTGTTTTATATGGGTATTCGAAGCAGGGCATTTGTCCTGAGGAGAATATTAGCGGCTGATGTTGAATTAGGTCCTTGTAAGACATGAGGAATGATGGAGTTTTTTTTTTCTTCGCCAGTAGCTATCGATGGTGGTTCTTCTCACCAGTGTCTCCAGTGCCTCCATTAATGGGCTATTTACGAATTGCATAGTCTTTAACACAAATTTACTACTTAAGTAATATCGGCGGATATTCAGTGGTGGTTCCATGGCCTCTACCAAGAGAGCGTTAGTGGGGGTAGAGTGCATTGCGCCGAAGCATATGCGTAATGCCTTGAATTGTAGTTTGTCTATTTGGTAAAGGAGGCTATCAGCTGCAGAGCTATAGCAGAGGCATCCGTAGTCGATTTTGGATCGCACTAGGGCTCTGTAGAGAATCATGAGCGTTTTCGGATCTGCACCCCACCAGTAGCCACTTGTTGCCCGCAGCAGGTTGATTGCTTTCTCACATTTGTTAGTTAAATGTTTTATGTGTGGTCCCCAATTCAGTTTGTGGTCTATCTGCATCCCCAAGTATTTGATTACCTTTTTGTTAGGAAATGTATATGGTCCAAGTTGTACAGATGTCATTTGTTGTATTCTGTGCCTTGTGTGTATCATAACCGATGATTTTCCTGGTGAGATTGTCATCCCGTTCTCCTGTAACCATATCTTTAGCCGTTCCATTGTTATGCTGAGCAGGTTTATGCATTCCATCAGAGTTTCGCCTTCTGCGTAGAGGCATATGTCATCAGCATATTGCAGTATATATACTCCCCTCGGTAGTATTTTGGCAAGGTCACTTGTATATATATTAAAGAGGATAGGTGATAATATTGATCCTTGTGGAAGTCCCTGGCTTGTGTGTCGCGGTCCTATTGTAGCGCCTTTATATTTTATGACAAGTATTCTGTTTTCCAGCAGTGAGATGAGATTGTGAGTAAAGACTGCGGAGAAGTTCATCTTTTGCATCTTTTCCCCTAGTAGGTTGAGGTTGACATTGTCGTATGCACTGTTTATATCAGTGTAGAGGGTCATCAGGTAACGGTTTTTGCTTAGGCTGGAGTGGATGTCGGTGGTAAGCCTTATTAGGAGGTCATTGGTGCCTCTTCCTCGTCTGAACGCCCACTGGTGGTCTGGTAGAAGGCTATTATGTTCGACAAACCACTCGATCCTGTTTTTCACCATCCTCTCTAGTAGTTTGTACGGGCATGGCAGTAGTGCAATCGGTCTGTAGGCTGCAGTTGTATTCGGGTTCTTCCCCGGCTTCAGGATCGGAATTATTCTTGAGGTTTTTAATCCCGCGATCTGTATTCTTTTGTTCCAGACATTGTTTAAGATTTTTAACAGTCTTTCTTTTCCTCGTGGTGGTAAGTGTTCAATCATTCCATAGTGGACGTTGTCCGTTCCTGGTGCCGTGTTGTTCGACTTCTTGGACGCTTTTGCAAATTCCTCCATATTAAAAGGTCTTGACATCGAATCTCCAAATTGGTCTTCGGGTGGGGGATTGCGGTTTGGGTTCACGGAAGGAGGTGCAAGGGTTGTTAGTATGTCCTCTAGCATTTCCGTGGTTATGCTAGGTGATACATACATATTGTCAACTGATTGTCTGTATTTTTTCACTTTTGTCCAAATGGTAGTAATAGGTGTGTTTCTATTGATTGATTCACAATATTTTTTCCACCCAGCACTCTTCTTTTTGCTTTAATGTTCTTTTCGTTCTAGCTTGTACTTTGTTGAGTTCTATGAAGTTTTCCATGTTACTGCACCTGCGGTATATTCGAAGCGCATCACTTCTTTCTTGGATGGCCTTGTCGCATTCTTCGTCCCACCATGGAGGCTGGTTCCTAGACGTGTAGGTTTTCTGCTTTTTCTTTGGTATGCTCTGTTTAGCTGCAAGCTTGATAATTCGGATAAGGTTGCCATAATCTTCCTCTGTCTCACCAGTCTCTTCCGACCTCCGTAGATGTATTCCTGCGCTATTTGCGTATGTGCCCCAATTTGCCTCGTTAATATTCCAGTTATAATCTGGTGTAGCCTGAGGTTTTCTATTGTTTTGTTTTAAGTTGATGGTAATCAAAATCGGATAGTGGTCTGATCCCAGAGGCTCATGGATCACTTTGTGCTCGATCAACGCTGCGATGTTCGTAGACGCTAGCGCGATGTCTACTACTGATTTCCGTTCTTGTGGGTTGCTAATTCTTGTAACTGTACCGTCATTGAGTATCACTAAGTTTTGTTCTTCCATTACGTCTAGCATGATACGGCCAAGTCTGTTTGTTTTTTCGCACCCCCAAGCACTATTGTGGGCGTTGAAGTCACCAGTAATGATAAATGGGTCAGTTATTTGCTGTAGCAACCTTACAATTTGGGGTTTGGTTAGGGTTACATTGGGGGGGGCTGTATACTGTCACTATTGTTAGCCTGGTGTTGTTAATTCTTACGGACATAGCACAGGCCTCAATTGGTAGTCCTGTGACGTCTAATTGCAGTGCGTCATGTGACATGCTCTGTCGGACCAAGATGGCTGTTCCTCCATAGCCGTCGTCGCGGTCGCATCGGATGATGCTGTAGCCATTGATTCTAATGGTGTCTGATGGTTTTAGCCATGTTTCCGCAACTGTGGCGATGTCCACGTCATATGCTCTTAATGCCTGTTCAAAGCTCTCCTTGTTAGATCTTAATGAGCGTGCGTTCCATTGCAGCATTTTGGTTAAACGTCCTTGGGCCATAATTACTTTAGTTATTGGGTACATTGTTCGGAGGCCTTCATAATCTGCTGAAGTGAGTTCATTACTTGTGTTGGGTCCACCGTGCCGTTAGTTCTGATCATCTCAATAATGGATATAATTAAACTCATCAGCCTTTCTATAATTGGGGTTTCGGTGGTTGTAGGCTGGTTTCCCGCTGACTGTTGGTGGTTTTGTAGAGTTTCTGTCATTCTCTGTGGGTGTGGCGGGTAAGGATTGTGAGTTATTGGTTGGCTTGGCCCGTTGCTTCTCCACATTAAGTTTTGGGGAATCCTAACTTGATTGCCTGTTGTGTTTAGCTTTACTGTGCTGGTATTTGGCTGTGTTTGTTTGAAATGGTAGTACTGTACTGGTTCCGCTAGGTGCACGGGTCGTTGTGGGTAAGATTGAGATACTGGATATGTCTCTTCACGGAGAGTTGGACATGAGCTGTGATTAATTGGAGTATATGGTATAGTGGTTAACGGCGGGAATTCGGTGGGGCTGTTAACCTGGGGGCTAGGATTAGTTGCTATTCGGGCATAGTGTCTGTTTTCGAATGTAGCTACCGCTTCGCTGTAGCTGACGTTATTGTATACCATATGCTGCTTGATCGCTTTTGCTCTCTGGAAAATGGGACATGAGCGGTCGGTTGCCAAGTGTTGCCCTGAGCAATTTGCGCAGAGTTGTGGAGCTGTCTTGGGGCATGAGTCGGCATTGTGTTCCATTGTGCAGAAACTGCATCGAACCTTACTGCGGCATTGGTTACTGCCATGTCCAAAGCGTAAACATTTAAAGCACTGAATGACGGCGGGGATGTAGGGTTCAACTCTGCATCTTACACCGTGGATGCACACAAATTGAGGGAGAAGTTGTGATCTAAAGGTTAGAACGCATACCGGTAGTGGAATTACTTCTTGCTGCCCTAGTTTAACAACTTTTTTTGTGAATCGCCTAATATTTAGTACTGGGAACTCACACTCTATTACTGAGAGGATTTCGGTGTCACTAAGTGAAGTATCGACATTTCTCACCACACCCTGTTTTTGAATCATAGATTTTGGGATATACGCCTCCAAGTTATTTCTGATGAAGACTTCAGATTTTACAAGATTGTTTGCCGAGTCTCTATTGCTAGATTCTATCTTAATTCTATTCCGACCGCAGCTTGAGATGTTTACTAGGTTGTTTGATGTCATGAAACCCTGCTCCCTCAGTAGTTTTCCTATCGACATCGGGTGGATACGCCCAACGTTCTTGTCTTTTCCTTCAACTATTACTACATACGGTCCACTGTCACTTGGTTCATACCTGTTGTTCTCTGAGCACTGCTGTGGAATCTGCAGGTTGTTGACAGCAGTGTGTGCCGGTGCCAGTGACGCTGTCGTGATGTGTGAGGCTGCTGGGCTCTGCTGTAGACACTGCGGGTTGTTGGCGGTAGATAGTGCCGGTGCCTGTGGCGGTGCCATGCTGTATGAGGCTGCTGGGCTCTGCTGTGGACGCTGCGAGTTGTTGACAATAGTGAGTTCTGATGCCAGTGGCAGTGCCATGCTTTGAAAGTCTGCTAGGCTCTGCGATCTTATGCCGTCTGACGACAGTCGTGCGATTTTCTCTGTCGCGCGCGTGGAACTTCTTCTGTCTCCTTCTTCCGGTACCTGGCGTTTGGTGGACTTAACACTCGAGAGTTGGTGGCCGCACATGGGGTCGTCTGTCTCCGGTTCAGGTAGGTTAGGTGTGGTGTTGGCTGGGTTGGTTTCTTCTGTTGGTTGGCTGGTAATCGTATTCAGTGCTGTTGATATTACCATACTTGTTGAAGGCTGAATGAGATTTGTCTCTCTAGTTGAGGTATCCTCTATGTTGTGAGTACCTCCTTCACCGTATAATCCTCCAAACATCGTCGGCGCTATTCGCTCTGATAAAGGTTTAGAGATGATTACGGTGGTTAACAGATTAGGTGGATGTCAAGCGTCGATGATTTCAGTTCAACAAGTATCTTATGTTTCGCTTTTGACTAAATACTGGTTATTCACTGTACCCTTGACTGGAAAAACTGTAACTTCCTGGTCCGTTTATAACACAACAACTGTACTAAGCCGCTTCGCGCGCACAAGGAAGTTTCTCCTCCGAAGGTTGCGACTCGACTGAAGGAAAAGGTTAAGCAAACCAACGGATCGTGGTGGGTGAGTAGTTAGCGCTCTGACTTCGCATTTGGGAGGACGCAGGTTCGAATCCCCAGCCGGGCATCCACATTTGGGTTTTCCATGGTTTCCAGATATCCCTCCAGGAGAATTCCGGGATGCTTCCTTCAAAAGGCCCTGGCCGAATTCCTTCCCGTTCGTTGTCCCCGTACAATCCTGCTTCTAATGACCTCGACGTCGACGAGGCGTAAATACATAAGTAAAAAAAAAAAATAAAAAAAAAAAAATTAAGCAAACCACTGTTTTCAGGATCTGTTGAAGTTGAATAGTTGCAAATCTATTTTTTCAATAAACTATCTCAAAATTATTATTAAATTTAAATTGCATATTTATTTCTAATTTCTGATATAATATATAGAAGTATTGTAAAATATCGATATTATCGGCTGGATGCGACCGATATTAACGAAATCTGCCTGGCGTCGGTATATATATATCGATATATTTAACAATATTGATATTAACTTGCATCTCTAATCCTGCCACAGATCTGTGTGTCGTTGATAATTAATACAGCATTAGCATTCGTAGTGACCTTCCAACAGTATATTTTATATCATCTTGCCTAACCCACATAATCGTAGTAAGAAAAAGTTTCCTTGATTTTGAGGTAATCCTCGTAATTGCAAGTCACGCCCCGGAGATTATACCAACTCTCCAAGAGATGGTGTGGTGACATTTTTATTTTGGCTCAGGCGATTATAAGAATACTTTCTGTCAGCAAGGTGATGTAAATCATGAGGCTGGAAGGGGCAAAGACGCGGATCCCGAGTGAACTTGCTTATCCCCCGCTCTCAACAGTAACTTCAGCAACGTGCCCATCAATACTGCGCAGCATTTTTCTCTGTTTGGAAAGTTTCTCGAAGTCTTGCCACCTGCAGAAGCCTTTTATCCGTCATGCAGACGCTGAGGAAATCGTTTCGGTGTATCAGTGTCTCGCCTCTCTCGGCGTGGCGTCCCTAATGACCGCGCTGACGCGGGGTCCTCTCCTCGCAGCGGCGCGGCGGTTATCGGCGGCGGCAGTTGTGCTCGGGCTCCGCTAGAGTCGTTAGTATCGCCGCCGGCGGCCGCCATTTGTCAGCTCCCGCCACCTCCTTCCTTCCCTCCCCACCGGATGTAGACTTCCTCGCCACTCAGCGACCTGTTTCGTCCTTTATTTATCCAACACTTGGGTCTCAAGCAGGCGCTAAAACTTGCTTCACACCTAGGGTAGCCGTATCCTTCCAGGAACAAAGTTTCTGGCCACAGTGTGAGTCTTATTTTGTGAGAAGTAACATTAAATGACATCACGTTAAAAGGATCCACCATATAGTAATCATGTATATGTTTTACGTTCTAGAGGAAATTGAACCAAATAATAATAATAATAATAATAATGACATCGCCTGAGCAAAATTATATCTGCTCTAGGATTAACAGGATATGTTCAGAAAAAAGAAAATTATTTTAACTATAACAGTAAGTATGTGGAAGGAATAGTTTGTCGAAATTATGCTTACGCAGAACTTAGAAACAACTTTATTAAATTTTCACCTCGCATTTTTTTTTAATTAGTTTGTAAATATTTATTTTCTGACCTGACTTTTTTCCTCGTATAGTTTTAAAGAAAGTAGATTTTATTCATCGGATGTATCAGATGAGGCGTGTCGCTAACCTTTAAATGTCAAGGACATATTTTTCAATGTAAATTACATTCATTAAGAAGAGGAAACCCTCATTAAATTAAAGCCATTTTTCACGGTAAAAAATTGAATTAAATGTGCTTAGAAAGGCATTGTATCTGTCCAAAGCTTAAAAGAATGATCGCTCTCTGAGGTATCTTTTGCACGCTACTGTGTGTCCTGGCGACTGTGGCAGATTTTTGTGATCGTGAACTATTGATAGAATGATAAACTGGCAGTCATTTCTCTGTGGAATTAAGTACCATAGTTTTAAAAACGATATATTTCATTTAGTAAAAAACTATAGAATGGTTGAATTAGAAACAATGTTAAGTGATGCAGAATAAACAAGTAAATGTAATGTACCCTTAAAGGAATTAAGAAATATATACTCAAGTATTACATTGTCTAAACTGAACAGTATGAGTCGAGAAAACCTAATTAACCTATTCCTGTGACTGCATAGTGTCTTAATCTGATCAAATCTAAGCGTTACTAGGATGGTCACTGCTACAGTCAAAATCTTGACGACTGATAGTGAGAACAAATACCTAAGACCAATCCTTTTATTAACACCTGTCAACCTAACAACCCACAGCTCCAACAACATCCACCGAGCGTGGTGGGTGAGCGGTTAACGTTCTGGCCTCGCATTCGCGAATACGCCGGTTCGAATCCCCGTACGGGCATCCAGATTTGGGTTTTCCATAGTTTCTCCAAAACACTCCAGGCGAATGCCGGGATGCTTCCTTCGAAAGGCCATGGCCGAATACCTAGCCGTTCCTTTTCCCATTCCCATTCCACCTTTAATTGACGATTTCTAAGCAGACAGTATAACTATAACTGCCAACCGACGGTATCCGACAGACTCTTAGCCGCTGCTAATAAACTCTACCATAGGCTACATTTCTTTGAAGGGCTGGTTCAAAAAATTTCTTTCTAGGCTTAGCTGAACCTTGTGTAGGGAAAGGCGATAAGACGACTACTTTCCCTGCATACTGTAACGTCCCTTGGTGACGGGAAATTTATGCGTGTGAATTCAACGTTTTCTTTGGCATCGGCAAGAGCCAGGTGACTCCTACCTGCGCTGAAAGACCGAACGATTTATGGCAGGTCGAAAAGTTAAAAGCTTTACACATTCAAGGAAATTCAAAGGACAGTATAGGACCTGTGCCGAAGGTTTCAAAAGTGTAATTGCTTTGATAAAAAGTATTTCAGAATCGGAATGTCGCTTTTCTCTGATAGAGAACACTTCCATTCTTGGCGCCTACCCGGGATTAATTTTGCAAATTAACTTATTAATCAATGCATCTCATTAATTTTTCAATTTTAATAATTTCTTAAAAATCAGACGCTACAATACTAATCTCTAGTGAGGGCCGAATAGATACGACTATAAATCTAAAATGATTTATCTTAGCTCTCCTTCCTTCTCTTAAATGAATGCATAGTTTACTTGAAAAACTAAGCGATAAATCGATTAAACAAACAAAAATAATTAATAACTGTCTGAAAAAATTCTAGTTGGTCTATGAATTTCTCATTACTCTATACTGGTATTCGTCCTATGAAAGCTTAATATAGCAGTGTGTGTCTCACAAATTGGTGTGAAGTCATTTCTGAACGTTTGGACGCCACATTAGCCTTGCATAAAATAGTGACTATGTTTCACTATTGAACGCCGTATTATTCAATTTTTATTACCATTTTTTTAAAAGAGTTGTTATGTCTTAGAAATTATTCAACAGTTTTGCAGTAACACGCCAGATAAACAGCTTTTCAGCGTCGGGATGTTAGTCACCAGATTGGCGCCGAGTGCGGGGCCGTATCATCTGGGGTCGAACTCAGATGTTCGACAGAGAAGCCAGGGAAACCTCAGCAGGCAACAACCTCCACTGGTCGGTGGCATTACGGTGAGAAAATAATCAAATCCATAAAGCCACTGTGATTTTATCAGTTTTCGTTAGTTATAGTTTCTCTTTTTACCATATGAATCATATGATTTGCTGAAAACCTGTCACAGACTGAAGAGAAAGATTGCAAAATGAAAACAGGATTTTTTAAAAAAAATAATAAAATAGAAAACCTTAGTACGCTTGGAATCTGACACACATTTCCAAAACGATTTTCTATGTTTTGGTTCATTTTACCTAAGTTACGGTATTACCTGCTTTGCTTGGATAGGCAATCTGGCATTCTTCAAGTGTAAAATAAAATAAAGAGAAACACCTACGTGGAAGAGTTGGAACCAATGACTGAGGAAAAATTATAGCATTCAAAAATACCAAGACAGCAGGAAACCGGATACTCTTAGAGTTGAGGGGAGAAAGCTCCACCACACGTCTCGTCTATGCACAAGCAACTACTGCATAAACGTTTATCAAAGCTTACAGGATGCTACAAATGGGTTGGTAACTGGATAGACATAGGAGGCAATCAAGAAGAACCTTGGTTTCGAAGCAGGACGACAGCTGCTATGGACTCCAAGATGTGAGAATACTTTTGATGGAAGCACGCAGATGGAATGCTAGGTGTATATTATCTAGAACAGTAGACTGCCTGGAATGAAATGTAACGAAATGCCCTTTATGGCATCAATCAAATGTCAGAATTCGACACAACACATGTACTGACCGCCCAATATGCGCTTAATAGGAGCAGAGACTTCCCACAAAGGGAAAAGTCACTGTTGAGGATGGCATGATTGAAAAGTCATGCAGTAAGAAAATTCTTATTGCCTTATACCTGCCTATGGCCCTCTTTATATCCAGATGTTTTATTTAGCGGGACATATGCCAAAAACCATCATAAATAAAAAAAATTCCAAGGTGACTGAAGGAATTGTTAACAACATTCATTAAATTTAACTCTTGAGCGTAGCAGCAAAATCATACACACCAATCATTGTGATGCGCTTAAAAAGTGAAGAAAAAAATATAGCGATCAGTACAAATCACTTTTCACAGCATTTACAATGAGGGCATTTCACGCTGCTTGATAAGAACGTCTTTCTATCTGCTTTTGCGAGGGCACTAAACTTACAACTTCCTTAATGGTGCACCATCAGCATAAAAGTTCCAGAGCACGGTGGTAAAGTAAGAATATGTACTGACCCATGTATTCTTTGGCCTTTTTTCCTGTTATATTTATTATTTTTTCGTGGATATTGCGAGCGGGTAGGATATACATAGAAATCTGTGCAAGTACTGCTCCCATTCCAGCCAACAGCAACGCTAGCAAAACATTTATTTAGTGACAATACAGACTTGATGCGTCACACAGAAGCTAAGTTGGAATACCGTCTCAATACGCTTCAGAGAGATAACTTTAACCACCCGTCTGCAGGAAATTAACGTTAGGTCCAGCGAGGTGACGCTGCTCCGCCCATCTACACTGACGGTCATTCACACCGCACTGGTCGACTGTTGAATCTGAGTGGAATCGATTCTAATCAGCGTCTTCCTTTACATGCCGATCTCACTAGTATCACTGCCGGAACAGAAGCTACCCTGACTACGCAAAAAAGGAATACTTACAGAGAATACTGCATGAGAAATAGAGGTATACGATTGTTGCGTCGTAGGTCTAAATGAGAAAAGAATTAACGAGTATCATTACTGTCGCCTCCACAGATCACTTTAAATGTATGGAGAAACCTAGTTCCCAATAAAGAAGTCCTACAGTGGACAGGTGTCTCAGCACTAAAACTTTCGAGTATTCACAGTTTATTTAAATAGTGAGGACAATTTGTGAGTGTACAGTGCTGCAGTTTCTCTAGGGGTTTAATGTGTCGCCATGCAAGTGCTATGGTACGGACAGGGCGTAGCCAAACAATAGACCACCACGAGAGCACCTCTCAGAAGTGACGGTATTGTACTATTCTGGCTTTCTGACCCTTTCTGATCACTGTACGAGTGATGCATGTGACGGTACTAGCAAATAACTGATCGTTGAGAAACACGCTTCCCGCCACACGCTGATATTTAATCGCGCGAGTTTGAACAGTGGACAGACAGTAAATACAGGATTGGTGTTGTGAAATGTGGTCGTAACTTACGCCGCCAATGAGAAGCAAACTCTCCAAAAAGGAGAGAAGAATAAGGAATAGATCTGGTGAGGCAGACAAGCAGATCGGAAGATTCATTCCGCTGGCAGTTTGCAAATATCTTTCTGGTAGCAGATCTCAAGTCGCGAAATTCCCATAAAGACATTATTTAGAATTAATACTAGAACTGACCAAGATGATTTTTTCTGTCAGGGAAAATATTGCACTTCACCTGTTAAACATTATAATCATTAGCATTATAGTTACGTGATCATTATGTCATTTTCATCTCAAACACTTACAATTTGAGTTATGAATATATAAATAAATTCTGAAATTAGTATTTTGAGCGCCAGCCTCGCCCAACATCAACAAATAGGGGGAAGGTACAGAATCGATGTGCCGAGGCCAATACGCAGAGAGACTCACGAAAATAGTGATACTGACGATGAGATGACAGACACTAATCGTGTAGATGAAGGAGCCGTCATCGAGAATGATCCAGTACTTGCATTGTACGAACCACAAACTAGGGAGTAAACTTTGCTCATGTTTTGCTCGGCTCCTTATCCTCTCCAAGAGATATTGTGTCAGTAATCACGATGGGCGATGAAGAACAGTTGCAATACAATGTTCGAAAACTAGGAACACCAGGGCACCAGGTCAACCAAAAAGCATATCGCTTAAAAATTTCAAGTATGCTACTGGTGTCTAAAATTATGACCCAAACGAGGCGATTGCAAGCCACAAAGAGTGAAGCGGGCGGTGCAATTGATGGTAATCATCGAGCAGCAATGACTAAACCTGTTGCAATTGTGATGGACAACGTGCCGCGTGTTTTGGGGGATCCCCGGGACGGAAGAAACTCCCTCCGAGCAGCCGGGTGGCTGCGGAGCGTGGTTCCATAGGCGGTATGGCATTCAACAGCCAGCGACCGAACAGAGCAGGTAGGGTGGCTCAAAGGGCCACCGCATTCAAGCCGCCAAAATGGTTGGCTAGAGTCATATGCCTGGCCAAGTAACCAGCTGCATCCAACTGGGTGACAACCGGTGCTCTGCAGGACCCCCGGAAAGACGTGCTCGGCACTCCAAGCGTTGTCGTACTGGTCATGGCGGCAGGCAACGGTAATAAAGTTCAGAACGCTGCTTCCATGTATCGCCAACCCAAATAAAATATCTTAGGCGGGTCAAAAAAATCCAGCAAAAAAGAATCAAATTTCGTAAGCAAATGAAGCGCTACTACACTATGATTAACCCTTATCCCTACATAAAGATAACTATATAATTACAGACACAATTTAATTTTTTGCCAAATTAACCTAAAAATGTAAATAACAAAAATATATGTAAATCCTTTTGGAAACAATTACTACTCTGTGGCGTCTCGACCCGGCCTCTAACTGGGGGTAAAAAAACATTAAAAGAACTGGAGCTGATTCAACTTTCAGTCCGTTGAGCAGCAGAGATGGATTTACACCTGAAGAAGACGGCGGAGCAAGCCTTAGAAATAGCGCGGTGTTGCGCGAAGATTTCATGGCACACAAAATAATATATACCCAACTGTTCGTTGGTAATAATTTCCTTTGTGGCTAATTGTTCTAAACTTTCAACTAGGATAGATCCTAACACTATATGAAAACGAGAAATATACTGACATAGTGACATAGGCACAGGCAAGTTGAACTATAGATACGCAGATATACATACATTAATACTGATCGGGTACTCGAAATGGTAAGGAACGAACATTTAAGCTGTCGTATATTCTCACTCATCTATTACACTGAAATTACTGTTACCAACTACAAAGATAGCATCTGAAACCTACCACCCAAAAGTGAATAACGAAACTTGCAAGTTTATACACAGAAATTTTCGGAGAATGCTGATGATGCATTCTGAAGATATATTATGGAAAATTTCACTGAAACTTATAAACTTCGGTAATCAGAATTAAGGTCTCCGGACGCCTGCATAAATTATTTTTTGTCGTGATAAATATCCAAATCGTTCTAAGTCTACATACTCTTATCTATGTATCCCTGGGTCACTTAGATAACCAACGTATCTAAGTTAATTCTCTGATATTTTTTCTCCAGTTCTTTTGCCACCAATAGGTAAAGGTTTTTAGTAATGAATACATGTTTCGTTTAACGCTGAGTGACAGCGTTACGCGCCTGTAATGCCAAGGAAAAGAAGAATCGCTGGAGTGCTTACTGCTAACATTCACTTCCAGTATCCCTGCCAGAAGTTCGATGGGACAGGGGGACTAGAAATTATCCTTAAAAGTAAATAACATTGAACAGTATCTCCATTTAGACCATCGAATCACTTCTTATTGGAAGCTATTTCATTCAATAAGGATGTAATGTAAATATAAAAATAACAGAACTGTTTCAGATAACCATAACTTGAGCTCTCTTATACCATCACACCTCAATCATAAAAGGATAACACCAAGGTATGTTATGCCAGTTCCATTAAGTCACGTGAAAATAAGGTACTATTTTCCATTTCTTTTGTTAAGTCAGTGACTCACATATGAACCATAAAACCCAAAAATAAATACGTAGCCGACATTAGTATCATTGTCAGGCTCTTTGGTGAACATTGGAGACTGAGAATACGGATCTGCTTCATCTTCAAACCGAGAATACTTTTGGGATTATCTATGAACGTGTTGCAACGTATGTGCTGTAAAGGTACGGTCAACTATCCATGATATATAAGGCGATTTCATACGCTGGACATTTAATACGGTGTTTAATTAAGCTCAAGCTATGTACTAGAAGTCATTTCTCAGCATTTGTAGATGACCGAAATGAGTTTCAAGTCCCATGCTTGTAAGTGAAGGTATTCTGGTGTTACCAGACCAATAATTGCATCGTAAACTGTTATTTCAGTTTTTCAAGGAGTAGAAAAATAAACGGAATAGGATCCTGTTGCAATTTATAAAAAGTTCTTTCTCTGGAGCACGTAAAAAAATGTATCAAATTTTTTGATTAATATTAATATGCAGCAATTTAAATACTGCATTATGTCCAAGTTTCACTGTAGAAAGTGAGACTGACTTTAAATTAAACAACTGGGGCTTAAATCCCCAGCAAACTATTTTTTTTCGACGTTGCTGTCAATGAAACTCCTTGTGGGTTTCCTTGCCAGATAGTGGAATTGACAGCACTAACTTTAATATGATGGTTCCGGTTTTATGGTAAATGTGAAATACATCTCTAACGAGTGTCAGTAATCACTTTTCCCGGTAGAGTGCATCACAGAGTAAGGCTAGACTTAGGTACCAGCAGAAAGCGTAGCGACCTGAAATTCTGTCACCCGATCGTTGAGGTAACAAAATTAGCTAGCTATAACAGATTAACGCACTATTGTGAACCAATTTCGGCAAGTAAGAATGTTTTACTGGGTAATTATTACGTTTCTTGTGCTGTGTGTGACGTCCAGAATAGAACACGCAGAAATTTCTGACACCTATAGCATCGTAGACCAAAAGTATGTTGTCAATGACGGGAGCATCTAGGACCTAGATGCTCCCGTCACTAGATTCTAGGTAGTGTATTCATCTCGACTCCTGCGCATAAACTAATAAATATTTTTATTTCACTCATTGTGGAAGTGGGTGGGAATTTCTAGGCACTTCATTGCAATCTGATATCTTTTGAGGATTATTTCAAAGACGAAGAAATTCTTCATTATTACATTTCAAGTAATGTGCAACATATGGTCTTCTTTGAGGGAACGCACATGAATGTATTTTAAGGGAAATACGAGGTATGCACAGTTAACAAATGAACCGCAACGGTCTGAAGATTCAAAGAGATTTTATCAGATATCGCTAATGTCTCGAATATTTTCCCTTTCTAGAAATCTGCTTACGAAGGTCAACAAGTTTCCACCAAATTTTATATTTTATAACTTCGGACAGCCTATGCAATATGTTTTATATGTTCATGTACAGCAGCTTGCATTTGTCTTCCGATATCGCTTAAAAGATGCATTTCTGTTAATACACAATTACTGTAAATCTTAATTACGGTACTGGTGGAGTGAGAAATTTCTATATGCCGGTGATAAAGTGTTCTATCTGAATAACAAATCTATTCCACTCTACTTAAATCTATGCGAGTGTGTATACCAAACGTTCAGCTGGCCTATTTCTATGCCAATATGTCTGCGGATTTTTCGCTTTCAAACAGCGTTGGGTCATCAAGGGGAAAATAAAAAAAATTAAATTAAATTACATATTCGGTCCTGGAAACGAAAACTGTTTGGGCGCGAACGCCGAATTTGCAATTAAATTGAAATTCGGACTTCGAGCCTCCGGGTTTTAGGACGAAATTCCCATTTTTTTTTCAATTCGTAAACATATTAACACCGAACTTCGATACTCCAGAAGAGCAATACTAATTTTGCAATTAATTACTTGTTTGGGCATGGAAACACATGGAATAGACGTAAAAGTGGCGTAGTGATAATGTATTAATGATGTCAAAGGTCTATGACTGTCAGAAGCAGGCAATGGTTATTGACACACTTTATCGGAGCAGTCAGAATATCTATAAGTGCAGAAAATAATTTCTTGGGATCGTACCAGGTATTTCTCATGGTTACAGTTCACAAATTCTCTATATTGTTGATGTCCCATAATGCTGATAAATTTACGTAGTGTGCAGTCAGATGGTTAGCACAAAAGCCGTTTTAAAGAATTTGGATTAATACTTATGGTTTTTTTTCAGTTCTTACGTACACCTCCAAATTCCATTTTTTTTTGCATCATATTTTATGTTGTTACATTTTTTTATCCTTGAACTGTATGCGCTTCTCCTGGGAAAATGTGTTTTTTTTTATTTTATTTTTTTTATTGTGGTTACGTTGTAGGTGTTTGTCTAAGACCTATCAAATGTTCTTTATTTCTCGTTTATAACTTCCTACATTTCAGGTATACGTATTCTACTATGCAGTAGCGATATGTGTGTTTTGTTCATGGTGCAATTTAGTAACCAAGCGAGGTGGGTGAGCGGTTAATTTTCTGGCCTCGCATTCGGAAGAACGCCGGTTCGAATCCCCGTCCGGCATCCAGATTTGGGTTTTTCGTGGTTTCCCCAAATCACTCCAGGCGAATTTCGGGATGCATCCTTCAAAAGGCCATGACCAAATTCCTTCCCGATCCTAGTCCCATCCCGCCTCTAATGATCTCGAGGTCGACGAGGTGTAAAGCCATAAATAAAAAAATCGATTTAGTAGCGTGTATGTTGAATGTTACAGCTTTTAAACTTTGTTTTCCACTTTGTAAGTGTGCTAATAGATAATATTTAGTATTTATTTTTACTTGTTTTTATGTGTGGTTCATAATATGGTATAATGTTCGGGTGGTGTAAATTCTTAGTTCTCTGAAATTCCGGTAGTGATATGTGTTTCTTCCGCTTTTGTTTTCTTGTATTCGTCTTTCGATGAGAATTCTTGCTTTGTGTCCCCCTTTTTTAAAACTACGTGTGACTGAATAGGATTTGTAAGTTTCTGTTTGCTGTACTTAACCAAGTGTCTTTCTACAGTTTCTTCCCGTACTTTTAGCTGGATGGTTATTAAGGTCTTTATTATGCCAGTTTAATAGATTTTGTGTGTATTTGTAACTGATTTGTTTTTATGTGTTATTTTGGTTAGTTCCATGTATTTTAGATTATTCTCCGTGTTTTAAGATATAGTAAAGATGACGTCAGTTCCGGATTGAGAGAGGAAAAAAAAGGGGGCGGGGCAACTTCAGGAGGGCGTCAGAGTCATGAACGAAGGGGTGGCAAAGTCGTTTTCGCCCCGGCTCGGATAATTCGTAGATCCGTTGCTAGATTTCGTATCTATTAAATAGTTTATTTCAGTATGCGGCTTTTGTATTTCTTCTTTTGGTTAATATTTAATAGACAAAATTGATTTTACCATCTGTAAATATGTACCAGAATATTCTGTTACATTTTTTCACTAACCCTCTTCAATATTCTAGGTGATTCAATGTCGTTGTAATTTGAGTATCGATAGTAATTAACTGTATCGTGTTTTCTACAATAGTGACTGTTAAGGTGAAAGAAATACTGAGGGGTGTAAGCTGTTTAATATTTAAAATGAATAGCAGAGTACCCGGCATTGCTCCGGGACTGGATATAAAATTTTCCCGTTTGAGAGGATTGTCGTAAGCACTATCCATTACTTTGGCCGATTTCCCAATGGTTTTAGAGTTGTTTGAATAAAAAAAAACTGAACCGCAACAGGTGTAAGTTTTCCTTAATGGAGCTAATGGAGAAGATGGGTGGGGTATGGTTTTGTGTTGCGCCTCACCAACAGTAAAACAATTTTAAATTTCAAACACGAATTTTTCGGTCACTAACTGTAAGACCGTAACCGGACCAACGCTAATAAATAGTAAATTGTATTGGCTTTCATAATATCACCATCCAGTTTGACCGATTTCCCTACGGCTTTCGAGATATTTGCAAAAACAGAACCATTGCACGTGTTAATTTTTACAATATGGTGACGGAGGAAAAAGGGTGGGTTTTTGTAAACCAAATGTACACAGTATTTGTGCCCATTTTTTTAAAAAGTGTAAGTGTACAACGTTTCGTGGAGATCGGATATAAACTGTCGATTTATATAAAGAACATACAAACATACAGACCTTCATTTTTATAGATTTTATCGAAATGAGTGTCGAATGTCCATCTACTATATCATTTCCTAAGCTCACTCATTTACTCTCCTGGTTAGCTATTCGCTAAAGAACGGTGTCACGTGTCAGCCTTCGCTCACAAAACAGCGAGCAGAGATACCTCTACAAGAAATTCGTGGTTATGTCCACAATTTAAAAGGTAAACAACTGCTACCAAATTAATTGACATAATTTATTAATTAAGTTTGATCTTCGTAGCGTTTTATATTTAGAACATTATTGACAAATTTTTCGGCTGAAAAAACGTGGATCTGCTTTTCAGTAACATGTTGCAAATGAAAGCAACAAAAAAAACTTTATAAAAATTAAATCACTCATGGTCTCTGCTGTAACCAGGAATGCCAATTTTCATTTCGATTTAGGATAAATTTTAGCTTGATTAAAACGTTCACTAATGTTGCTGCTTGACCAAAGTTTATGTTTGCGGTTTATTTGCTTTTTTGATATTTTACTACCACTTTCGTTAATGGTCTTCATTTATGTTCACGTACAGTGAATTATTAGTTTATTTTAAGTGGACATCAGACCAAATATGTTACCGAGTAAACAATCGACTATTCTGGCAATTCATTTCTTCGGAGTTGCTAAACTGTTTAACAATATGGAATGTGTATTAAGTTCTGTGACTGTAACAGATACTGTGACCAATGATTACATTATGAATGTTTGCCCAGTCTCAATAAAAAAACAACGTGATGCTTTCGAAGGAAACAGGAACTTTTTTAAATTTTTCAGAGTGAACTTTAAGGGTTAAATACAAGTCATGTTTGTATTTAAGCAAGTTCGAGTCTATGGGCTTATAAACAATTATTCGATTGCACTATCATCCCTGTTCGTGTTTAATACCTACCTCTATTAATGCTTCTGAGTTCTTCAAGCTCAAGAGATTTTATTCGCCCTGAAACACAAGTTTATATTTGATCAGGTTAACCTGTCATAATCTTTCATCCAAAAACTAACTATTCTAGACCCTTGACAATACGCAAAAAACGGTCACGGGCTTACACTAATTCCAAAATAATTTTATTTATGACAATAATGTTATGTATAACGGGTTATGAAACTCAACAAAAGATAGTTATGCAGTTACTAGTGATGCTTTATTAAATAATTATACGTTAGTTGTAGTGAGATTAGTTTCGACGAAGCTCTTTTCGAATGAGGTAGACAGAATTATGTGTGTTTAAAGACCAATCTCTGCTCTGATACGCCTAACTGCGTCTACCCACTGCTGAAAACAAAATCAACAGAAAACGCCAGTTCACAAACAGCGGTAAGTTAAATTGAGTTGAGCACTGACCCTCCAACCCCTCCAGGGAAAAAAAGTTGGCGTGCGTGAAATAGATCGGCCGCGTCCCCGCTACGAGGAACTTTTCAGGACCCAAATACTTCGTTCGATGGTTTCTCGACCTTTAGTCTCGGGTGTATCGTTTCTCATGCAATTTGAAGCACATTTTTGTAAGGAAAAGTATTTAGAGATTTAAACTGAAAAAAACCTATCAAATTACAATGTTGTGACTTGTATACCAAAAATAATTATTTTTTTAGAAACAGGCCAACTCTCATGATTGTTATGGCTTATGAGACCTTCTTCTGGGTCAGCTCTACTTTCTAATGTAAGAATTCACTTCACTTGCGGAATAATAATGGTTTGTCTCAGTGTTATGTATCGTTAATTTGAAATAAAATAAAAAATCTGATGACTTGCCCATTGTACATGTCATTATTTTTATTGACATAAAAGGCATAATCTGTATGATTTATTTTAAAACTCAAACAAAGTGCAAGGAAAATAATTGTGTTCGTACAGCAATACAATTAATGTATTTGCATAGGTAGAAATTGTACTATCTATTTCACCACAAGATAAAATGCATGATGTCCAAGGAAATGAATCGTGAAACTCACATACCGATAGAACTTGGAGTTGTACTAGAGAAGATAGAGATAACATATGGAAAATTTAGTAGAACATCTCATTTTTCACAGTTTTACCATATTAAAATGCTCTTTTTTTTGTTTGAGTATAGTTTTGGATTTTACTGGTAGCTTTTACGTTTTATAGTAGCTGTGGTAGGGGATAAATACGTTCACTGACATCTGACCTCCATGACTGCTAACGCATCCCAGTTTCATCATGAAGGAAACGGACGGTAGTAAAGAAGATACTACGTAGTAGATTTCTGTTTATATGCGTGTGGTGAGTCCCGCAGATGACGCCAAAGTTCTGTTTTGGGTGGCCGAGTGGATACTGATTGATTGACTGATTGGCTATCGGACGCGTGATCACTAACCTGCCCGATAGTATCGTCTTGTTGTTGTTCTTCTTGTCAGGACGAGGGCCTTCTGGCTGACACAAGACGATTATTGATGACGCAGTATCGCCAACTGCGAAGACGATAGCTGCTAAAACAACTATTGTCTATTAAAGATGTTAAATATTTTAAATGGAAGGCTGCGTAGAGTACTTTGGCTTCAGTGATGTTAGCCTGATACGGATTAGAAAGGTTTTACGGAAGAAAACAGAAGTTACAAAATAGTTCCGGTTTATTTGTCGTAAATCACACTCAGACAGTTTCACAAACACAAGAACGTAATTTCTGTCCCACGCAATTTGTTAGCTGCACCCCCGATATCTTGAATTTAGACTCTAATTGCCGAAATGGGGTACAAAGCGATATTGTTGGTAGTAAATTACGAAACACGCGTTACATCCGTGCGTTAAGTTCAAGAGTCCGAGGCGTACTGCCTAGGTCTGCTGCGGCCAAGTGCCGTCTCTCTGATGCAGCGCATACCGACTCGTGTTACTTCGCACGGCTGTGCAGCTAAGAAGCCGGCTATATTCACTCCGCTTTTACACAATATCACGGGGATATATTTGGTTCCCTTACAACTAATATCTTTCGAATAATAAAGGAGGAAGATCACTTCATACTAGAAGAATTCATCTGAAACTAAATTTCCGTGTAGAAGGTTATGAGAGAAAGGACACGCAATTTAATATGTTGTGATCAGAAAAAGGAACTAATGTGTTGCATCAACTGAACATTTTACAGTATTTATAGTTACGTCCAGGCATGTAAAAATTATAATAGAAATATCATTCACTGCATACGTAGTTCCTGTAGCTAATCATCCTTTTCGTTTGGTTTATCGAATAGAGTCATGTCTATTGCACTGATAGTTACAGTCTATGCACTCGGAAAATATTTAAATTCCACAATGACACGTTCTGCACGTATGATGTAACAGAAGTGAATAGGATTAATAAAGACTACTTTTACACAATTAAAGGAAATATCAGACAGCTTGAAACCAAATATCTTATTGATAGGTTAACAAATATTAGAACGATGGCCCTTCATCTCATGTATCAGTTACATATATTAGTTAATCAGCCTACGAAACTAGAATTTCGTCTCTTCGTCAGTTTGTTCCGGCTTCACACATGTAATACTAGTCCATAAGGGAGGATAGATAAATCTCGTTTAGTTACCTGCCACCTAGTATGACCTCAGTTATGATGCAATACGTATATCGTGGAATGAAGACGAGAGGTGGATATTTCGTAGAACACTGTCGGCGAGTTGCGATTGGTTGAAGTATTGTATACGTGAAAGCTGTTTTCTTTCGATAGAAGGAAACGCTAGAAAATAGAGCCTTGTAAGACAGTGGTGCCTCTTTGGGAGCGTCCATAAACGACGTTCCTCAATTTTAGCCTCTTGTGAACTCCCCCCCCACGTAGCACGTAGGTTTTTTTTTCAATTTTGATTCCAGAAGACATATTGTACTGTTTTCTCTTGTCAGACTATTGTAAATTACATGCGGAAATAATTAAATGAAGGAAATAAATATTCACATGCTGTTGTGTGTTTTGTACCTCATTTTAATTGTAAAAAATTATATGAATGGAAAGCTACGTGGTCTGGCTCGAAAACCCCCCCCCCACCCTTTCCCACTTTGCGCAGCGTAGCTTACCAGCCAACCTCGCTCCCACCCCACTAGACCAGGCCACGTAGTTTATGGAGGCTCCCTTTGAAAATGTTGCTTAGATAGTGAAATGGAAAACGAAACCCGTTTTTTCCAGGGAGTACTAATAACATGGTGTTTATTTCGTTTCCTCTCTACCAAACGAAGGAACATGCTCTTGCACGTTGGCTAGCAATTCTCCCCGCCAAATACCAGGATAAAGCCGTGGTGACTGGTGGCGGGCGCTACGGATGGATGACGAGATATCACTCCCTCGCCGACAGCAGCGCCGAGACATTGTGCCGCTGTCTTGCCACAGGGAATGGAGCCCGCGACAACTTGAAGATAAGTCGACCTTGCAACTCACCACGGCATCGTCTAGTCTACTTATCTGTCCGAAATGCGGTAACAACACGAGTTGTGGAAATATCCCCTGAAAAAACTTGGCCATAACGACCTTTACGCGAAGGCGGAACAAATTGTTAACACTATAACAGTTAGGTCTGTTCTCTTCAATTAACTAACATCATTCGGTTTTTTTTTTTTTTTTTTTTTTTTGTGCTCACATTTACAATAAATCATTAAGAACTGTTTATCTTTAATTTATTATTTAATTTCTGTTCTTAGTGAGATGAATTTTTTAATTAAGTCTTTGAATTCTGACGAATATTACGTCTATTAATATATTATCAAGTAATCACTAATAACAGGAATTATGCTTGCCACGCAGTGGCTGCTCAGTTGATGGCGCACTTGATACACGACAGAAAAGTTTGTGAGGAAAGGAATAGGTTTGTAGATCAGCAAACTGAGTTTAGGAAAGGTTTTTTTTGTTGTTGTTGTTATTGGCAATGGGCCAGTAAGCAATACAGCCATAATACAGCTTATGAGTATTCATTCACAAATATGAGGAAAGGTTATCCAAGTCAGTCTGATTACGTGGGCTGCGCACAATATACTTTCGATGCAATTAACGGTGGAGGCTAATTCGACAGTGTAACAGCCTGAAGACCCAGATGCAAGTTTTTAAACCCATCATCTTTCTGTTTGAGAGAAATACGCAAAGGTTAATTGTAAATTAATACATTATACCAGTAAACGTTTTGATGGATGAAAGTGGTTTAACGAACTGTAATTTCTTTTGAAACAGTACATTGTCTGAACACTATATAAAAGACTTTAACTAAGAATGTTATGCAAGCTATAATGCTTTTAATTGTTTAATTTTGTCAAATGCTTCCAAATATTTCAAATATCATTTAGAAACGTTCTCTTATGATTTTAAGTTATTTTGTATAACTTTTAATTAGTTTTGTATGATTCATATTGTTGGAGCTATTGCCAGCACCCCAGAAACGTCGGTCGATGCTTTTAATGTTCTCTCGAACATTCTACGAGCCTTATTTAAGCTCCCGACTATATTAGCTGAGTAAGGCGCTCGGAATCGCGCTAAGAAGGAATACTATCTTATTTGTTATTGTAATGTGCTTTAAATCTTCGGAGAGAAGTCTGATTTTAAGTTTTTTTATGTTTTTCTGAACTGTTCTATACGAAATAAAAGTGCAGTTAAAAGTTTATCGGCAGTGTTGTTATTCCAAAAGCATTCTGCCATTGAAAACTGTATTTTATTCAGTTAGGTACATACTTTGGTGAAAGTCTGAATCACCTTGCGACCGTAGAAAATTACCCGTAAATCTTCGTAAAGCAGTAAAAATCACTATTTCAGAACTTAATATGTCAGAAACATTTGATCACGAATATCCTTCAATATTTTGAACTCTGTAATTTGTACGAAGTTATATGAACTGAGAAATAGCATGATCACCCAAGATCCTTCAATATTTTGAACTCTGTAATTTGTACGAAGTTATATGAACTGAGAAATAGCACGATCACCCAAGATCATATAATGATTTGGTGCAGAAAGAATGATGTGTATATTCCTCATCACAAAGAACTGCTTATAAAATGAATATCTCCTGCAATTTATTGTACTTAATCGGTGGAAGTTGGCGGAATGAAGTATGGCTGCTCGGAGATGTAATGTGCCAGGACGCTGACATGGCACCTGGCGACATCTGCAAGCAGGCGAGGCGAGTGCGGAGCTCTCAGCTAATTGATGCGTCCCGGGTCGACCTGAAACAACAAATAGAACAACCAGTTAACTGATTACTCTGCCTGCTACCGGGCGTAATTTACCGAAACTGTGTATATATTGATCTTTGAAAGTAATCGCTGTTATTGTCTGTGAAACAGCCAGTGAAACTAGTTGCTAGAGACAAATCTATAGACAACCGTTGCTAGCTATTCAACCTACCTTTCACTTTCATCTCTCCAAAATTACGTTGTATTTATCACGTCATCGGTTTTCAATTCTGGGAATCACCTGGAACTTAGTAATCAAGTGTACCGTCAACCTCATCTGTCTGTTTATATTTATTTTCCCTGTTCCCGCTATTCCCCTCCAATAAAGTAAAACTAGTTGTTTTTCCTCCTTTATGGACCTGTGTTACATACAATGTATGGTGTCCCTGCTGTTTGTGTAAATTACACCAGTGTTTCCAGCAGAGGTATTATTGTTCCACTGCGGATCTACCCCACTGGCCGGGAACTGCATTCATTATCGCATAGAACAAAAAATTTCAAGTACGTAAATATTCAGTTATCTAAACCCTTACAAATTTATAAATAACTAGCATTTGTCCGCTGCTTCACGCGCGTATGCTTTGGTATGTGTAAAAATTCTTTTCCGATTTTATTCTATTACCATATATTAACGTTGAGAGGAGTGAATTCTAAATCCTTTGTTTAGTTATTGCGTTAGGTTTGATTTTCATACTGATGACCGAGAGTTTTTGTTTCATTCATATTTTAATGTTATACAATTTATGAATTAGTATAAAAGCTATCTGAAAAATTAACTGTCTTGATTTGAAGAGATAATTATCTTGAGAAGAAAAAAAAAAAATGTGATGTAAGTAGCTCTAATAATGTTTAAGAGAAATAAAATGTTACCTTTACCCTACTTGGTTGGTTATTGTAACACCTCTGAGTGCCATTTTTAAATGCTGACACGGAGGACTACACGATTTATTATTATTATTAATTTAATTGAAATAGAATTAATATTCCGGTTTCAATTCTCCCAGTCATCTAAATACTACTTTTTATTTTATTTTCTAACATTTTCTTTTATAATTGGTGTATTAAATCCCTCCCCCATTTATTTTTCTAATTTACAAATTTTCATTTTAAAGTCCTTAAGGGTTTTTGGTACATTACTTACTCATTACTTAACTTGGTAATTTGTTCCAATCCCTGACACCCTTAACAACAAAAGAAAATTTTCCTGCTCTCTTATACATGAAATCGAGCGCCAACTTGTGGTAATGGTAGTGTTTCCCCTTACATGCACTATTCCTAATTCTTTGACCAATATCCCATCATGCCCCATCACCAACATATGCCCTTTATATTCCCAGCACTCTCTTCACCCTCCTACTTTCATCCAGTGATTCCCAATCCCAATTTAATTTTCTGAAATATTGTCGCGTTGGAACCGGGACAGGTGTGAATTCGAAGGTTACTTGTCAATGAACACAGCACTTAAACTGAGAACAGGTTTATTGAGAACTCAAACATACACGCAGCACTGACTGCCTCTTGGGCAGAATGCTCTTCTATTTATACACAGATAGAACGTACTAGAGATTACAAGAGTAGTTAACAAATGAAATGTGTAGAAGTTACAAGTGACCTTAGGAAACATGTAGAATCTTCTGGAAATAATAAACAGAATTAAATAATTTTTGTCAGTGGGCGGGATTGAACCGGCGACCTTCGGTACCGCAATTCGTGACGCTACCCGCTGCGCCATGCTGGCAGACGGTACACTGGCGTTCATGCGGCATTGCTCCCTCTCCTGAGGAAAACAGCGTCCCGCTGTTAGATTTCTTTTGGGGCACGCTGAAGTGTCCTGGATCTTGATCTTGTCGTGGGTCCTCTGTATGGCAGTTCTGGAGGGCCCCTCCTGTTTGTACTATTATCTTCCTGTCCGACTTCCTCAGTATCCAAACCGTCCTCAGAGTCCTTGAACAAGAAGCTGGTTGTGCCTAGCTGCTCGTCAGGATTGTAGTAAGGCTTCATGCGGAGGACGTGAACAATGTCCCTTCGCTTTCGTCGTTTCGAAGACGGCTCATAATCCTCGACTTCGTATGTGACGTCTGACCGGCGGCGTATGACACGATACGGACCAAAGTACCGCTTCAGTAACTTTTCTGATAGCCCAACCTTCCGGACAGGGGTAAAAATCCATACGAGATCCCCTGGGTTGTACGCAACAGGTCGGTGCTTGCCGTCATACCGCTGACGGTCCCTCTCCTGGGTGGCCAGTGTTCGTATGCGAGCCAGCTGTCTTGCTTCTTCGACCCTGGTAATGAGCTGTTTTATATAGTCATCCTGAGTGTCGTCCGGCTGGAATGGGAACAGCGTATCCATTGTGGTCTCAGCTTCACGGCCATGGAGCAGAAAAAACGGAGTGAAGCCTGTCGTATCTTGCCTTGCTGTATTATAAGCAAATGTGACCACCGGCAGTATTGTATCCCAATCCTTCTGCTCAACATCCACATACATCGACAGCATATCGGCTAATGTCTTGTTGAAGCGTTCTGTGAGACCGTTTGTCTGAGGGTGGTATGCAGTTGTCATCCTGTGGACAACGTCGCATCTTGACATGACCTCTGATACTAGTCTTGACTGGAATACCTTTCCACGATCGGATATCATCACACGTGGTGCTCCATGCTTCAAAATAATGTCTTCTACTAGAAATTTTGCAACCTCTGGAGCTTCTGCAGTCGGCACAGGTTTGGTGACAGCGTAGCGCGTGAGGTAGTCGGTGCAGACTATTATCCATCGGTTACCGGTTGTCGACTTCGGGAACCTCCCTAAAAGATCGATCCCAATTCGGTGGAATGGAACTGCTGCAGGCGGAATTGGTACTAGATGACCTGGAGGTAATTGCGGCACATGTTTCCGTCGCTGGCATTCTTTACAGTGACTCACATAATGCTTGACAGATCGGTAGAGACCCTTCCAGTAATACCTGCGTCGGATTCGGTCCAGGGTCTTCACAAATCCCAGATGACCGGATATTGGAGCGTCGTGGAAATACTTGAGAATAGCTGGCTGGAGATGAGCTGGAACGACCAGAAGCCACTTGGGGCCTAGTGGATCGTAGTTGTTCTTATACAATGTCCATCTATCAATTGAAACTCTCCTTTGGCCGGTTCTCCTTTCTCCAAGGCGTCTATGGTTCTTAATAACTCTGAATCTTCCCTCTGTTCAGCTGCAACGTCACCTAATTCAGCGAGGGCTGAAATTCCATTCATGCTGTTGTGTTCTATTAAAGGATTCCTTGAAAGGCTGTCGGCATCCTTGTGTTTGCGTCCGTTTTTGAATACCACCGTGACGTCGTACTCTTGAAGTCTAAGTGCCCATCTTGCTAGTCGACCTGATGGATCCTTCAAGCTGGTTAGCCAACATAAAGAATGGTGGTCTGTCACGACGGTGAAAGGTTTTGCCGAATAAATACGGACGAAACTTGTTGATAGCCCAGACAACTGCGAGGCATTCTTTCTCGGTTGTAGAGTAGTTTATCTCGGGCTTAGAGAATACTCTTGATGCATAGGCTATCACCTTCTCAGCACCTTCCTGAATTTGCACAAGCACTGCACCGATCCCATAACCGCTGGCGTCAGTGTGAAGTTCAGTTTCTGCATTCTCGTCGTATAAGGCTAGAACTGGTGCGGAAGTTAGAGCCTCCTTAAGTGCCTGGAAAGATCTTTCTTTAGTTTCATCCCAGTAAAACTTGGCGTCTCCCTGCAAAAGTTCTTGCAGTGGACGTGCCATATTACAGAATCCTTTTATGAAACGCCGGAAGTATGAGCACAGCCCAAGAAAGCTTCTCACATCACGAATGTGCTGAGGAGTTGGAAATTCCATGACTGCCCTTACTTTATCTGGATCAGCGCGGACGCCATCTCCGTTGACCAGGTGCCCCAGGATTTTTATCTCTCTGGCGACGAAGAGGCACTTCTTCGGATTGAGGCGGAGTCCTGCAGTCTGAACACACTTCAGCACCGTTGACAGGCGACTCAGATGTTCTTCAAATGTTTTCGAGAAAACAACAATGTCATCTAAATAACAAAGACACGTCGTCCACTTAAGGTGTCGAAGTAAGTTGTCCATCATGCGTTCGAATGTGGCCGGAGCGTTGCATAATCCGAATGGCATTACTTTGAATTCATAGAGGCCATCAGGTGTAATAAAAGCCGTCTTTTCTCTGTCAGCTTCGTCAACCTCGATTTGCCAGTAGCCTGTCTGCATGTCCATGGTTGAGAAGTATGTAGCTCCTTTCAAGCAGTCTAAGGCGTCGTCGATGCGCGGCAGTGGGTAGACATCTTTCTTTGTGATTTTGTTCAGCCGCCGATAGTCGACACAGAATCGCCACGTACATCCTTCTTCTTTACGAGGACCACCGGAGATGACCAAGGACTCTCCGAAGGTTGATAATGTCATTATGCAACATCTTCTCCACTTCCTCTCGAATTATTCGCCTTTCGACTGGTGACAATCGGTACGAGCGCTGGCTAATGGGCGGATGATCCCCAGTATTGATACGATGCTTTATCGTGGGCTGTTTCGTCTGACCTTTTTTTTGCTGGGGTGTGAATACACCAGAGAATTGGCGTAGTATAGCTAACACCCGGTGGTGTTGTTCCTTGGTCAGGCCGGACCCTATTGGCAGTTCCATAGTTGTTTTCCTCCAGCGTGTTGTCGGTACTAGTAACAGAGCCATGGATCTTCGTTAATGACGTTGAGCTCGCCCTCCTGGACTGGTTCAGCTGTCCCTATGCACATTCCCTTGGGATAATTTGTGACTGCTTCGTGACAGTTGGTGATCCAAATGTCTCCTCGACCACCGATAATGCTTATGATAGCCGCTGGTATGTAGATTTCTTTCGTGAGCCTAATAAACTTTCTACTATCGACAAGCACTTCAAGGTTGCGGTCGTCCGTGTTTTTGACTGGGACTCTTCTCATTGCGAACGGCGGGATTGTCACGTTGTCAACGGCGAATAACTTCCCAGAAGATTCTGTGTTACGTGTACCCGTCGCAACGACTTCTTCAATTTGCAGCTCAGACGTTCCACAGTCAATGACAGCTTGGGATGCCTTAAGGAAGTCCCATCCAAGGATGACATTATGACTACATTCTGTTAAAATGACAAATTCAACTGGCTGGGTCCTGTTGTTGATGGTTATTCTCGCGACACAAGCTCCAGCTGGCTGGACGTACTTTCCATTTGCGACCTTTAGCACAGTTGCCCCCGTATCACGGAACATTGTCTTCTTTAGTGTGCGACGATAATTGTCCGACAATACGGAGAAAGAAGCTCCTGAATCAACCAGCGCCCGGACAGGTTGGCCGTCGATTATAACGTTGATGAGATTTCCCGACATCTTAGTGACTGTCATCCATGGAGGATTTTCATCTGCGGCGGCCTCACCTCCGTAGATGGTCGCCTTGCTTAGTTTTCCTGCGTGCGGCGGCTAGGGGAGCGGCTGGTAGCTCTGTCCGGCGACGATGAACGGCAGCGGCGCGTCGGGGATCGACCTCGTCTAGGGTACGGCGATGGGCTTCTTCCCGTAGGTCGACCGAACTCGTCAGCGGGTGGCTGCCTGGGGTAGAACTGTTCTGATGGCGGACGTCTTGCGGCAAAAT
>JARYHS010013630.1:215957483-216016100 GCA_031002005.1 Vandiemenella viatica
CACTCCTGGAAATTGAAATAAGAACACCGTGAATTCATTGTCCCAGGAATGGGAAACTTTATATACACATTCCTGGGGTCAGATACAACACATGATCACACAGACAGAACCATAGGCACACAGACACAGGCAACAGAGCATGCAAAATGTCGGCACTAGTACCGTGTATGTCCTCCTTTCGCAGAAATGCAGGCTGCAATTCTCCCATGGAGACGATCGTAGAGGTGCTGGATGTAGTCCTGTGGAACGGCATGCCAAGCCATTTCCACCTGGCGCCTCAGCTGGACCAGCGTTCGTGCTGGACGTGCAGACCGCGTGAGACGACGTTTCATCCAGTCGCCAAACATGCTCAATGGGGGACAGATCCGGAGATCTCGCTGGCCAGGGTAGTTGACTTACACCTTCTAGAGCACGTTGGGTGGCACGGGATACATGTGGACGTGCATTGTCCTGTTGGAACAGCATGTTCCCTTACCGGTCTAGGAATGGTAGAACGATGGGTTCGATGACGGTTTGAATGTACCGTGCACTGTTCAGATGTCCCCTCGACGATCACCAGAGGTGTACGGCCAGTGTAGGAGATCGCTCCCTCACACCATGATGCCGGGTGTTGGCCCTGTGTGCCTCGGTCGTATGCAGTCCTGATTGTGGCGCTCACCTGCACGGCGCCAAACACGCATACGACCATCATTGGCACCAAGGCAGAAGCGACTCTCATCACTGAAGACGACACGTCTCCATTCGTTCCCTCCATACACGCCTGTCGCGACACCACTGGAGGCGGGCTGCACGATGTTGGGGCGTGAGCGGAAGACGAACCTAACGGTGCGCGGGACCGTAGCCCAGCTTCATGGAGACGGTTGCGAATGGTCCTCTCTGATACTCCAGGAGCAACAGTGTCCCTAATTTGCCGGGAAGTAGGCGATGCGGTCCCCTACGGCACTGCGTTGGATGCGACGGTCTTGGCGTGCGTCCGTGCGTTCGCTGCTGTCCGGACCCAGGTCGACGGGCACGTGCACCTTCCGCCGACCACTGGCGACAACATCGATTTACTGTGGAGACCTCGCGCCCCACATGCTGAGCAATTCGGTGGTATGTCCACCCGGCCTCCCGCATACCCACTATACGCCCTCGCTCAAAGTCCGTCAACTGCACATACGGTTCACGTACACGCTGTCGCGGCATGCTACCAGTGTTAAAGACTGAGATGGAGCTCCGTATGCCACGGCAAACTGGCTGACACTGACTGCGGCGGTGCCCAACCGTTGCGCAGCTAGCGCCCTTCGACGGCCAACACTGCTGTTCCTGGTGTGTCCACTGTGCCGTGCGTTTGATCATTGCTTGTACAGCCCTCTCGTAGTGTCCGGAGCAAGTATGGTGGGTCTTACACACCGGCGTCAATGTGTTCTTATTTCAATTTCCAGGAGTGTATTACATCTGTGGTGGTATTATCCATATCTGATACTTTATGCCTCTCTAATCTAACTAGCTCCCTCCTATTATCATCAGGATTTCTTTCTCATTTGCCAGTCTACTTTTTTTCTTAGTTTATATGGAAAATCTCCTCCTATGATACTTCCCCCAATTATCCTTTTACGATAGTACCTAACTGTCTCATTAAACCAGTTGCTTGGTATTTCTGTTCTTTCATATATTTGATTCTTCTTCCCCATCTTTATCTATCTTTGGCAAAATTCTCTTACTTCTTTTCAGTTTAGCCTTAAATTAATATACTTCTCCTCTCGGGTAATGAGACCAATTAGAAAATGGATACCTGCAGATATATATATATATATATATATATATATATATATATATATATATATATATATATAAATGAAAACCAATGGCATAACCACCAGTTTTAACAAGCATTGTATTTACATTTATCTTTTTTTAATTTAGATTATTGTTGAAAAGATTTTATTGCTACGTTTTATGGCACGCATAACGTTTTGTACCTGTCGCAAATTTTGCGAAAATAGTTGTTAGTACATGTACACCACATAGAACATCTATATTTGTATCCTTCTGTCAATAATTCTCTGCCTTTTGCATTGAGCTGTTCCAAACGAATCGCAAATTTGTTTAGTGCTGGTCCTGAAGACACTATGTGGCAATTATTAATTACAGCACAAATTTACAGATTTAATTTGTATTTCAAACAAATTCCTTATGATAAATTCAAATATAAAAAACTTTCTATTTAACTAAAATCGTTATCCTGAAATCGAAATGTTCAAATTGCTGCTAATGTATTTCGTTCGAACTTTTTATGAGATGATTTCCCACTATACTAGTGTTTGTTAACATTGCAACATGTAAAATGAAAGTTTCAGTTACTCCACAATAGGAGGATGTGTAGAACAGTAAAACCATAACAAATGTTTAAGACTGCAGAGAGACGGCGTGTATGTAGGCCCAGCAGCGCCCTCTTTTCTGTGACGGGATAGGTCAGTGTTACGCCACGCTCAGTCAGCTCAAACGAAGTGGAAACGTGTGAGAAATTATCGGTATTTCTCGTCGGTGTCAAGGGGTGCAATATTAGCAGGTGAGCGAGATCAAACTTTTTTTGTGTATAAATTGTTTAGTATGTGTCTTACTGCTGCTTCCTTGTGCGTTTGTGAAAAAAAAATACTAAAGACGACACAAAAGACTATACCATCCTCACAACAAGAAAATACATACACCCACAAAAATATAAGGAACAACAGGTAAATACAAAATAACTTGAACTGACTGCACATGCAGAATACGTATAACAAACACCCAGGTAATTTGAAAGATGACAAAAAGAACAAGTAAAATCATTAAAATAATCATCCAAACAGAAGAACAAAGAATAATCAGGAAAATTATTGGACCAATATTTAACTGTCGGGTCACAGAGCATATGGTGAATATATTGGCTATCAAGTCTGGATGGATATAGATAGAAGAATTATGAGTTGTACGTGGGTCGGAAACGATGAGAGCGATCAAGCCTCTTTATTACACTCAGAAGGGAGTAGAAAAATTTGCTTTGTAGCTAAGGAAGGTAAGGATTGAAGTACAGTTTACATCAACGTTTACTGCACAGAAATTAAAACTGCAGAAGTTGATTTGAAGGAAGTTTTGAGCTATCATACGAACCATTGGAATGAAGTAACATAACTTTGTTGTTAATCCGTTCATGATAACGTATCGGTTGCTGCACACTCTTGTTCACAGTATTCACTACACATGTAACACTACTGATAGCTGGTTTACAAATTAGTCCATGTCCATTATGTTTAAGCTCCTGGATACATGCTCTTCATTATCTCAAAAGTGTAACTTGGATCGCCCCCCTGCTGGAACCAACAGAAGATGTCCGGCCCATTCACGGAACGAGAAACGCAGAGGAGGTGGCAAGCTAGCCTGCCCGGCTATTAATGCCCCGTTTACACGATTCGAGTTGACTGGAACCAGTGTACTGTCTTGCTGCGCGAGCAACAATGGATAGTCCACTCTCCTCGTGTAAACAGGTACAAGACAGACAGTTGACTGAGGATAGTGGACTCGGTTCACGACCAACTTTTGGCGTGCGAGTTCAGCAATCAAGATGGCGACAACTAACAAGTCGCGTAAGCGGAGTGAAGCAGAGGCATTAAAATCTTTAGAACTGCATGAAATTGAGGAAATTCCGTGGAATTTTAAGAATAAAAATTATAAGAACAAGTATTTTGGAGACTCTGGTATCAAAAAATTGCTTCATAGCGGTGTCATTTTTTATGTATCGGAAAAAATATTTCACAATAGCTCTTCAAAATGAGATACAGTTAGTCTTAAATGATGCAACTCTATATTTTCACTTGCAACTTTATTTTTTGAAAAAAGCGCTGAGGCATTTAAAGCATATCTTTTTAATATTCACTCTTTTAACGTTTTTCTACGTTTTAATTTATTATTCTTCATATCATTCAACATTATAATCAACAAATTAGCTACGATGTTAATTCCTTTCTGTAATACGAACATACTATTTTCAATAACACCATAACGTAGGAGTAGTGAACTGTTCTCACAGTGGACAGTGCACTCTCTTCTAATTATTACTAGCATGCTAGTCCACTCTCTTACCCCCACCACCGACGGTCCGGCCAACTGTCGTTCCAGTCAACTCGCATAGTGTAAACGCGGCCTTAGCTGTACGAACGTTCCCACAGAATAAGACAAGCGATCATCTCCGCTAACCGCTATTGTGTGCCGTGCACATGAACACAGTACATCTATATTGCATTAGCATTGATTGAATTCGAGACTCTGAAATTAGATTCTATTCAACTCTACAATTCGATCAAATTAAATATCCAGAGCTGCATGCAATAAGCAACTTTCTCTGGAAGAAGTATCTTTTATGATATCCGGCCAAGTGATCAATTAAACTTTTTTGGTGTAACAAGCGTGATTTATGCAAGGGGAAAACTGTATGGAGACTATTAATTGGTTCAGTAAAACCGAAATCTGATCTTCCTGATCAAGAATCGAGCTCCTCCCTCCCTCACCGTCTGCCTCTATGCCAGACTCAAAATGAAACAAATTACCCAGCCAGCTAGCTATGTACACAAGCGGTTTGAGGTACTGACGAAGAGGCTTTTTTGCATCGCTATTCCAAAAGTCAGTAATCATTACTTAATCAGCACAGGGGGTTATTATGAATTTTTTATTTCTTGATCAGTTGGACTGCTTTTTGGTTTTAAAATCATAGTGTTCTCGGATGATTTTCCGACTGCTACAATTCTAGAATCCTTTACACTATCACAGCACTGCAGAGAATCTGATGTAAGTTTTCCTGTGGTCGACTGTGAGACTTTGTGAACCCACATAGCACACCTCTTCCAAAAGCCGAGTGCTCCTCATAAATGGGAACACATCCCGAGATCATTTTGTGTATTTTATCTCTGGAATATTTTTCCCAGAAGGAAACTGTCATCCATTTGGTAAATTTAGAGGATTCATTGTCCTGAGTTTGCCCTTTCCAGTCATTTATGGAGTGGTTCCACATTACCTTCTGCATCCCACTCCTGTTGATCATTCGTAATTATCCTCCTGTAGGAGCCGTTTGCAATTTCAGGAGCAGGATGGTGTGGTGGTAGACCATGTCCAACTCCTCCATCCTCCTTTCGGGATGTTGAATTACTTATGACTTTATAGTCACTTATCTTCTTCACATAAGAAATTTATTAAGTTCTCATGAGACTGCCAGAAATAGAACAACATGTAAAAATGCCAAAATTATTGATACAACCGTAAACCGGTTGACATTCTAGAATTAGTGTATCAACACCTATGTGAGTAATTTATTTAAGAAACTAGGGCTGATTGTATAAGCTCATCGCTTATCTGGGTATAAAATCTGTTATCGACGTATATGCAGACATTTATTTCATCAAAGAAGTTTACTAAAAGCAGCATGGTCTTTGAGGCACTAGGAGTGATTATGGAAGGGTAATGAAATGCTTCTAAGAAATAAAATTAAAATTTCTTTGAAAGCAATTGCTGTCAGACAGTTTGTATTCTAAGCTACAGGTGGCTGTGCAAAGCGTGTTTTGAATCAAGTTGCAACAAAAATATTTCCTATCTTAATTTAAATTTTACGAAGATGCAAAAAAAGAAAGGCACAGTTTCTTTTTCCGTTCGTTCACGTATGCCAATAACTGCGACGGAGGGAAAAGGAACGTAACCAGTGCCGTTGTGGGAGTTTCTTTAACGAGCTCCGGGCCCGGACGGAATACCGTTTATGCCTGGAGGGGTTTCAGTCCATATGGGAAACGCGTAAAACGTAATACCGGTCATTGAAATCTGCATTCATCGGCTGCGGTTCGGCCGTACGACCGCTAATAACACTCGCGACGCCTCGCAATGGCCAATAAAGCGTGCAAATTATTTTACAGTAACGCCATAAACAGTGCGGCCTGGCTCGGCGCAGGCGGCCTCCAGAACTGCTGGTGGAGAATGGCTCTTTGTTACCTATTGTTGCGCACATCCCAGACGAACGGCGAGGTTTTACTTTTTTTATCTGCCATAAAGAAGAATGACTACAGTAATCGTTCAAAATTACTTATACACAAATTTATGTTCTGGAATGGAAGAAGAACGGCTTGAAGGCTCACGAATACTGAGAGAATTGAAACCCACTCCAGTTTTCTGCGTAAGATGATTACAGCTACAAATTACAAATGTTATTAGAATTTAATTAATTACGAATTGTTTCGGTCAGTTTTAATGTTTGTTAACAGCACAGTGGTATTTCATAGGTTATTTTTGCTCCTTTAATTCTATGAGTATACGACAGTAAAGAAAACAAGCAGAGGTAAGCAGTAATTCAGACACACCGAGCGTGGCGGTGTAACGGTTAGCGTTCTCGCCTCGCATTCGGGAGGACGGTGGTTCGAATCCCCGTCCGCGCATCCAGATTTGGGTTTTCTATGGTTTCCCAAATCACTCCAGGCAAATGCCGGGATGCTTCCTTCAAAAGTCCATGGCCGAATTCCTTTCCAATCCTTGCCCCCATCCTTTCCCGTCTCTAAAGACCTCGCTGTTAAAGAGACGTTAAGCAGGAAAAAAAAAAGTTAGACACAGCCCTTGTTATTCAACTACAGGGTTTCCCAACCCGGGGTCCGCGGACCTATCGCAAGGGGTCTGGAGACAAAATAAAATTAATAATTACGAAAACATAAATGGAGGCGTGAGAACACCCGAACTCTGGCCGCAATGTGTGAGATGCGAGTCGAGCTATAACTGAAAGCTCTAGAACATCTGATTTCCAATTATGAGTACCTTTAATAAGGGGCCCGTGGCGATTAGTATAATCTCTATAGGTTCCACCATAGAAAAAGTTTGGAAAAGGGTGCTCTAATAAAAACTGTTCATTAATACTCGTTTGATTTTCAACTTCTTTATTTCGTTATTCAAGTTTGATACTACTTATTCACAAATTGCAACATATACATTTCCCTTTATTTATTTTGCAAGGTTACAAGGTTCAATTTTTTTCCCTATGTTTATAACATTGTTTAAAGCCATTGTTCATGTTATACGCGACGAAGTAGGCAGTATTCCAATTTTATTCTTCATTAGCAGGAAAAGTTTCTACTGGCGGATTTTCTTTGGTCAATTTATGTCTTATTTTGTAAAGCCGAATCGGATCAGTATTTTGAGTGGTATTGGTCTACTTTGGAACTTATTTATGAATAACTGTGCAGCTTTACTTGTAAGCCAAACTTTTACAAATTTAGCTTCACAGTACTCAGTTATATATTGAATTGTAACTTTGAGTCTAGTTCAGAATGTTTAATATTCATTATCTACTAAAGCACCTAGCGATTGTAAAGATGTTCATTATACTACCTATTTTAAAAACTGTAAAAGCTTAAAAGTTAATTTACTGTTTCAGCGAAACCTTAACGTTTGGCACATACTGAAATAGTTTTGACAGTGTTATATATTTCTTCAACTGCGACTCTAGTAGATTTTCTGGCCGCCTGTAAACCGAGTACTGATAGATCATTTGATGTGGCAAATCAAAATGTGTAGACCTCGGCAAGGCTCTATAGATCTTGCAACTGTGTCCTAACATTGGTCGAAAGAAAACGTAACTACGTTACATTGTTTTCTCTTCGGAGTTGGCCAGTACCGTTTTCACACACTTATTTCACTAGTAATTCAATTTGAAGCGAGAACTGGAAAATGTTTCCGCTGCAAAAATGTTAAGGAGAAATCCTCCATTTTCAATTTATTTGAGTTAAAATAAGAACTCAGGCTCAGCTTTATCAAGAAACAACATTGGGAAAGATCTCCATAATTCAGGCATAATCAGAAGACCTTTGAGCATCAACGGCAGAAAATTTTCACTTTGTTGTTATTTCTCACGGAAAAAAGAATTAGATTTGCACTGGCTAATTTCTTGACCTTGACAAACAAAATTAACTACTAATTCGATATATAGAACTGAAGAATGTTGTTGGAATTTCAATAAATGCACGTAACAATAAACTGATAAACGTTGAGTTTGATTGTAAGGTCAGAAAATCATAGCTTAATCCAGTTTCGTAGATTTTGGTCATGCGTCATCAAAAACGTATATAAAGGAATTACAAATTGCACATTTTATAAGACGTTTGCGGCGGAATGATAGTTTTTTCTTAAAGAAATGTTAACTGTATGCCGACCTATATTAATGCAAGATAGGTGCTTTAATGTGCAAAAATATCCATTTAAATATTTCAGCTGATGTTAATATTTTTGTTACAAACAAATGTGTTAATGCGTCCTTTATGGAATACACATCGGGAACTCTCGTTAGTAAAAGACTTAAAGTTTCAATTAGATTCCTGTCCGCTGAGAATTCCGACGTAGAACTTAACTGCGGCGAGTAAATGTTTCGACTTTTCTTCATTACGTGATGAATATTTAACGCATAGTTGCCACATTGGTGGATATTGCCCGTAAATGCCACGAAAATCAGACTAATGTAATACGTGAATTGGATAATTATTAATGTGAAGTGGTTTTATTATTTCGATTTGAAATATCATCTGAGGAGATAGCTAAAATTGAAAATTTTTTCAGCGTATTAGAGAAAGTTTCACTTTATAGCCGATTAATATTCAGATACCATTTCATAAGTCTAAATGCATCACAAGGCGAACAGAAGCCACAAACGCCGTGGTAGGCGGTAGGCGGGTTCCTGCAGTGATTCATCGCTCTGTGGTATGGAGCGGCGGTTTATAAATCAATAGCTTCCAGCCGGACAACTTTGATCGCTGTTACAATGTATAGCCTGCGGGACGGCAGCGTAATGCAGTTCCCCACCGCCCAATGAACTGCTGTGTACACCCGTACCACTGCGGCAGGGCCACTGTCGCGAAACTACAATCAGCTGGAATGCCTCTGTGCATAGACTCGGAATATGGGGCGCTGTGCCAGCCACTAAAAGATGATTCTCGTAAATGCCTTCTGCGTGGGCCAGACAACCTTGAGCGAGTCTTGGATTATAGAGACTGTACTCGCTTTATTCACAATAATAATTCTGATTAACATATAATACGTGTCCGTGACTTCTTTAATGTCGTATTTGTGTTTCGTAATGTTAAAGAGATGCTTGCTCTTAGAACTTTTTTCCTCCTTGTTGGTTTCCTTCCGTATAATGTTGCATGTTGATGTTTTAGATGTATTTTTGGCAGCAATTTCTTTTCTATCACCGCATAAACCGCCACTGCTTTATAAAATGTAACAGTAGTAGGTGACCTACGGGCGTACTTCAGCATTTTCCCAAAACTTCTAGGGGAACTGTAACAAATCGTTTGCCTCGCTGATTCACTAGAGGGCTGGCAATGGGAAAATAATTTAACATCGACTCGATTATATTATAAAGTGAACTTGTATATTTAAAATTGTAATATGTACTATTTTTCACCTGTTCATTTACATAGTTTTTTACTAGAACGGTAGTTACTGGTATATGCTGACAATAATTTATGATATATTTAGAAAAAATGATAGTAATTATGTTTGCTTCATAAAAGTTCGCACTAAACAAATTAACTTGAGCAACGTTTAAACATATTTAGAAATGTTTTCCTTTCATGTTATTTTAACTTTATTCTATGCTTATATTACTGATCTTGAGATAAAAGGAGCCATTGTAATCATACGAAATTTAGTTATTTGCAGTCTGCCGAAATAATTCATGTCATTTTACTATCACTTCATCCTGAATAACTCTGAGTAGATGTTGCAGTAATAAAGAAGTCTCATTGAAACATTGGGGGTTAGAATCCACTGTGAAATGAGAAAGCTTGGATTGAGTATATTAGATTCTAATGCATAATTTGTCTGTGTTAAGTCGTAATTTAAGTTTAGTGGATGATGTGTGGCAACAAAGAAATAGCTCTGCAGATATAACGTTCGAAATATTTCTGGTATTGAGTGGTATGTTGAGTCTGGCGGACATTATAATGAATGTCAATATCTTTGAATCAAAACCCTTAAGTTTTCTCGTCACTGAATGAAACAAAATATTGCAGCTGCGACGAGTATGGCGTATATTTATTCATAAATACTGTATCTACACTGCAGTACAATACTTAAGGACGAAATAGTTAAAGTAGCATAACATATTAACTAGTCGGCGGAAATAAATGAAAATCCGGGAGTATGTTGCCAGTGGTCTCCCACACGTGTGCAGAAAGATGGACGACACATGGGTCAGAGCAACGTGACTGTAGCGCCAAATGTGCCTGACACCGCAACACGAGGCAGTGGAAGGAACGGGACAGGACGGTGCCTGTGAATCAGCTGGCTGTCACGGTGCACTGTGGTGGTGTTCTACACTGCAACATGTCCTGGAGATAACTTTTGGATGACTACAAGCGGACGAAAATCATCTTTAAACTGGAGTTGGTATTGTTCACAGCATTGTTTCACATGCATTGGAAGCGTTCGGAATCACAGGCACTGTTACTCGAAGGAGAAGATGTTGTTGACTACAGTCAAATGCAGCAGCAGATGACTGCTACGTGGTGAATCAAGCAAGAAGGGACTACCGTCAAACAGCGGGTGCACTTGTAACCACGTTTAACAGGAATGCAAGACATGCTGTCTCACGCGCCATAGTGGTACGGCGTCTGAATGGGGTTGGTCTCTTTCACCGACGACGAATACGCTGTGTTGTATTGACATCCGCACGTCGGCGGCACCATTTTCGATGGTACCAAAGCATCAGGACTAGACTGTCTATGAGTGGGGTCGTGTGCTCTTCGCAGATGAGAGCAGATTCAGTCAGAATAGTTACTGTGGACGGGAACACGTAATGGACCCAGGAACATTGGCGAATATTATCGGTTTGGTAGTCTTAGTGTTATGGCGCATGGAGCATAATGTTGCATGGGTGTACCAACGTCGAAATCTTTGAAAGAGGGACACTCACTGGTTAACTTTATTGTAACATTACAGTGATTCCCCATGTGCATCGTTTCAGGAGTGCATTCGGCCTTGACTTCATTTTTATGGATGACAATGCACGTCCGTATCGAACAGTGCAGGTGGAGGAACTCGTGGAACGAAAGGATATGTGGCGAGTTGACTGGCCTATCCATTCCCCTGCTTTAAATCCCATCAAGCATGTGTGGAATGCGTTGGAGAGACTTACTGCAGCACGTCCGTAAGAACCAACGACCTTCCAGCAATTGTCAATCACGTTGATGAAGGAATAAAACTCCCTACCACAAGAATTAGTTACCAACCTTGTGACCAGCTTGAGAGCACACTGCAGAGCATGAATCGCTGTTCGTGGTGATCGCCCTCCTTTAAAGAACTATGTACCTCCTTTCTTTAATTTCTAGGGCAGTGGTTCCCAAATGGTGGTCCCCGGAACTCTGGGGTTCCGTGGAAGGGTCACAAGGGTTTCGTGTTCCGTACAAGAAATAAATAAAATGTTGATTGAAAAGAGTCATAACTGCGCCGTGAGAAGGCTGTCACGGTTCTGCTTCCGTTTGTGATGACTTACCAATGCGAGACTGGTTTTTCAGCTCACGCTTATAAAAATCGGGATCTGCCAACAAAATGTATGATGATTAGGGTTCCGTGGCAGAAAAAAATTTGGATTCCCCTAGAGTCTAGATCAACATGAGTCACAGTAACTTCAGTGTAACTTTTTTCTCGGTATGAATGTATCATTTCTGTTCAGTTGCCTTACTGTGCCGTGCTGAAGTAGTTCTATCTACTTATGGTTCATGTTCCATCGAGCTATTTTACTTGTCAGTGACACAGCATGCGAACGTTACTTTCGTCTTTAAGTTTTGCACAGCAGTGTGCATCAGGAAGAATTTCCCGTAGTCGGGAAACAGCTCCCGTGGTCTGCCACAGTGCCGCCCCTGTTTGTTACGGCGGCCCGCAGAACGATGTACTGCAGGTCAGCTGTAGCGGGCGGCGCCTGCATCGCACGAGCCACGCTCCGCTTAGCACAGAGTCATCACAGACAGTATCTGCGTCGACCAGCCAGCGGCGCAGCTGTCTCTAACTGTCTCTCCAATGTCATAGTCCTGTATCAACGACACGCACATACGTTTGCGAGAGCCCTAATTTTCATCCTCCGTATTAATTTATTAAAATCTTTTTACGTGACTCCACAAACATTGGTATCGGTAATGGCAGAAAATCTCGAATCTCTGTTCATAGATCTGACGGATAAAAGTCCATAATTATCGAGCAGAAATAAAAATCTCAGCTATAGAGGACTGAAGAGAGAAAATCTCGAGGCATGTGTGTGTGATCAGATGTTAACACAGTATAGATAAAAAAATCGGAGAAACCAAGTGGTTTATAGTAAACTTTTACTACAACAGTCTATTATTAATAGATAGAAACACAAAATTTTCATAAAAAATGAATGGAATGAAATATATCATAAAAATAATAAAAGCATAAGGAAAGAATTTGTTTTCTATTTTTTTTAATCTGTGTACATACATCATTCCCATTACTATCGCTCATGTATTTATATAAGATTTTAATAACTATGTATGTTTTTTAGTTAATTCTTAATTAATGAGGGACGTACGCAAGCTAGTTAACAAGTATCCTTCACTTTATCTTCTTCTACCATTACTGTAATATCTCTTGCTGAAAGCGGTAGTAGATGTGTTGCTTAATGTAGGTGAGATTTTGATGTCTGAAAGCTTTGATCCTTTACTTTTGTGCCAAATACCTATCGGTAAGGTTTGGAACATTACTGTTCATGACTCAGTGAAGTATGAAGGACAGTTAACAATTTGAGTGTTACTTTGCCCATTTTATAGCTATAAATCTGCTGTTACTAATTTCATAAGTGCTACTTGCGGAATTTTATTTCTTTAATTTCACCTAATGGAACAAATAATTTAATCATTCGCACCTAAGGAATTCTTCTTCTTGGGCACTCAGGGTATAGGCAGGTGCCTGTTCCAACTTCACATTTGAATTTTTTCTTATCTTCCTGTCGGTCAACCCGCAACTCTTGGGTTTATAATTTCATAACAATTTCGGCGATCTAGTATTGTGTATCTGTCTGTATGTTACTTCCAGTTGTATCTGCCATCTCTTATTAGTTGAGGGACATTATAATCAGGATAACACAAGACGAGGACAACACACAATTAAAGCCATCATTGCCCGGGGTCAGACTGAAATCGGTTACCCTCTGCTGGCCTCTAAGAATATATTCGTATTATAGAAAATTTATGAGTGCCATCTGTTTGTTCATGTGCCGTGTGTTTGTCAATACTTGCAATAATTTGAACGAGGGTATAATCTTTATGATTAAAATCGAGACTTAATTAAACATATAACAAAACACGTATCAATTTATGAAAGCTTCTCGCATTATGCCATGTGCAATACGGCGAAAATAGATTTCATTATGTCAAGTGGATTGGATTAAATCTCAGAAACGGGTAGCGAAAGACAATACCATAACAGTTACTTAAATTGCTATAATTGAAATATGATAACTGCGCCAAAAGTTACGCCCTGCGAAATCAGCAACCTGCCAATGAAAATCCCGTCAAAATCGGTTCAGAAAGTAAATATGTTGTATATAAATTATTTATATTCGTTACTAGCTGAAAAAGTTGTTAAAAAAGGGTCCTATTTTAGAACATTATTCAAGAACATTTCAGTACATTCAAAAACATTTTAGAGCATTCTAGAAGATTCTAAAGGTTTTTTAAAACACTTTGGTAGAAATATGAAAATGCCTTATGTTGATCACATTCAAGCACCATATCTTCATATCTCCACATCTACCGACATGCAACCACCAAAGTGGATAAGGCTACTACCATACACAGGCGCCAGTGGTCTGAAGTAGGTAGTTGTGGCTGCAAAGTGAAATATAGGGACACACACGTCTTTTGTCGAAATATAAAAATCCCTCGGTCAATATATCTACGATTTGTGAGTGGAGACTTTCCTGGGATATGATGCAATAAAATCCTCTCGGGTGTCCAGCCGGTTGGTGTTGAATAAACAAGACGTTTCGACAGCTGGCTCAGCTGTCTTCATCAGGTATCAAGCTGACTACCACCACCTAGACTTGCGACTGCTAGAAAATACCTGATACCTGATGAAGACAGCAGAGCTAGCTGCCGAAACGTCGTGTTTATACAACACCAACCGGCTGGACACCCGAGAGGATTTTATTGTAATATATCTAATTGTTTATATTAGTATTATTTACACCCACACAAATAAACATTTACCAAATGTTTTTTGAATTAAAATTATTTGAAACTAGATGAAGAGTTTACAGTTGCCTAGTTAGTAGGCTGTAGTAATGCTTTTGTTGCCCTTGACGTTATAATTAGCTAACAGATCTGCTATTAAGCTCGCGTTCTGCGGTCTTCATTTTCGTTGGGGTCAGAAATATATTTAAAAGAGGATGAAAAAGCACGCGAGAGGTCCGATGTGGTGAAAGTCGTGTTAGGTTAGCAGAGGGCAGCAGTGTGTTATTTATCCCGACACGCCCTCCTGGCGGCACCTGCAGCGCGCTAATTGTTTTTTCCCCCCAGCGTGTCCGTATTTCATTTGGCGCGTGTCGAGCTGCCAGCAGCTGACACGGGCGGGATCCAAAACACGTCATAGGCCAGCTGCAATCTGCAAGGTGTGACATGGGGGCGGAAGCCAGCGAATTAATTATTTACATTCGCTACACAGTCAGTGAGGTCTGAACACAATATTTCAGTAACAGCCGGAACGGATTTCTTGGAAAAAATTTGCTTTATTTAATGCATGGCTATCAATTTTGTTGTAGGTATTTTTTCTACTCACAGTTTATCTCAGTAATAGTAAGTTGTGAATCTCTGAAGCTGACGAAATAGCCATGGAATAAGCAGCTTGAATCAATAGAATCTAGGGCAGCAAGAATTATGTAACTTAACGTTCAGTGCGATACAGAAGATAATACTGCTGCTGTAAAATTGTGATAAAGTCTGTCGTACAATATCAGGCAATACAGCGTGCAGGTACCATCAATAAACTAATTGCATCTTGGTGTTATTCCAAGTTTATAAAACACGTTAGATTCTGTGAATGCTTCATTCAATTGTGATACAATTTCTGTGTTAAGTGCGAACTAACAATATAACTTCCTGACGCATAACCTAAAATTTTAAGGAAGAATATTTAAAATATGAAATGATGATGCTGTCTCATTATTAAATTGTGGTCGACATGCTTGTACCACTGCGTAGTGAAAGTTACCTAGATATTTGCAAGCTATCTGAACTACGGGTCAATATGGCTCTATTAACATACAAACACAAAGCTTCTCAGACATTCTGGTTATAAAATTTACTCCAGCATCATTAAACCAAAATTACAAAAATTGTATGAACCACTTCTCGGAAAAGAACAGAACGGGTTCCGGACGAGTAGCTCATGCGCAGATGGTTATTTCACACTCGAGAAAGAGCTTAATTTAGAAACGCACATGGCATTTATTGATTTCAAGAAAGCTTTCGACAAAATCGACAGAAGAAAACTTTGGTAAATCCTGGCAGAAAGTAGTACGTCACAAGCCTAGCGGCAGGCCGGCTACTGCAGTGAGGCCGCGCAACATTCAGCGAGCGATGACATCATTCCTGGTGACAACAAAAAAACTGTGCCGCATTTTCTCACTAAGCAAAGGCAGTATGTTGGAAATTACTCAACAACTGGGGCAATCAAAAGTTTGTTCACGGTCGGTGCCGAGAATGTTAACCGACCTAAATAAAGAAACGGGGAAAAAAATAGCCTCCGAACACTTGCAGTGCTTTCATTTCGAGGGAGAGGAGTTTATGGAAAATATTGTGAATGTGGGTTCACTTTTTTAATCCTGAATCAGTGCAATAGTATCACATAACCTCACGGAGGAAGAAAAAAATTCAAAACTACGCGGTCGGCAGAGAAGGTAATGGTGAAAGTGTTCACGGTTGAAGAGGGTGTGATTACTAATTTTTTAGAGCAGGGATGCACCATAAATTTTGTCCAATACGTCAAAACCATGAAAAAGCTTAAAAAATTCTTCACCGAATTCATCCAACATTCATCCATGGCCAATGTTCTTTTGTATGACAATGCAAGAGTATACACCACTGAAGAGAAAGTGAAAATTGTATGTGAAGTCTTGCCTCATCCCCCATACAGCCTTGACCTAGCATCATCAGCTTCCATCGGCTAAAAGATATTTATCACGAGATTCACTTTGAAGATGAGAAGGCCAGACCACGCTTTTTACCACACTGGAATACATGCCCTTTTGAAAAGGTGGATAAGAACTTGTAAATGGAGAGGGATTATATTGGAAACTGACAAACTGATCATCGATGTTGTGGTTTTGAAGCTATGTAATTGCATTTGATTTTTTGACAGTTAAAAGTAGGGGAAAATCGGAGGTATTAGTTTACGACTAACCCTCTAACTCAAACAGCAACATACCTCGTGAAGCTTTTAATAATGCTGCTAGGTGATTCACATAATACCGATGTCATCACTGAAGAGAAAGTAAACAAAATGATTACAAACAGTTATCATTTTTCACAAGATCGTTCGGTGAATATAGAAAAAAGTTAGCCGTAACATCAGAAATGGTTATTCTATCACATACGGAGCTCAGGGAAAATATGTACTAGCGCTAACATTTTACTGCCGTATGGTGTAATATGTATCAAGGTACCAAATATTTACATTATATTCAGCATTTAGATTAGTGAGGCCCTTATTTTTAAATATACCACAGCCAACGGACGGAGACGATGAAAGAAGCGATTGATCAGTGTCTTGCATGAGGGACTTTACTACTATTTCAGAGAATTATATTAAATTTTTCTTTTAATATGGAACTCCTCAGATCGAAGACGTTCTTGTCTCACTGTTTTTGTTTACTTAAACCTTTCATTCTAAACTTTTTTGTAATAACTCTCCGACAGTGTTCAACCAAATTTTTCAGTAAAGTGTTCATGTGTGTGAAACTGATAGTTATAACGAAACAAAGTAACAGAAGCCGCAATTCATTGTTGGTTCCTGGTTCGGTATGCTGGAGGAGCACGACAGTAAATATAGCAAGAACCGTTTGCGTTGTTTTCCCACCTCATGTGTAATATTTGTTGCAGTTGGTGTAAATATGCATTATCGAAGCTGAAACTTATGTTTAAAAGTTGTACTGTTTCCTTGTAACACCCTTGTTGCATCTTGTACACTCAGACGAAATTACGCGCGACAAAACGCGAGTGGAGAAAAACGTAAAATGTAAATTTATCCAATAACGCTGAAGTACAGTTCTTCACGGAATTTATTACATTTTCAGTCGTGCCACGCTGTGAACGGACCGAGCGTCGTAGGTGAGGGGAGACGCCTAGGCCTCACATTCGGGAAGAAACTGGTTCGAATCCCTGTTCACCCGTCCACATTTCGGTTTTCTTTGATTTACCGGAATCACGCTAGATGAATGGCGATACGGTTCCTGTAAAAGGCCATGGCCGAATTTCATCCGTTTCTAGCACCAAGTCTTTTCCAGGTGCTAATGACCTCAACGATGACAAGATGTAAAACCACAAGAAGGACTATTATGCATCATAGGATCTAAAGCAACGCGAGTAACCAAAAAGGATAACACCAAATTCTTTATGTTTCCCTGAATCAAATGCTTGGCTGATGATTTCGTTTTTTTTTTTTAACTAGATTTATTTATTTCTTTTGTTCCATATATCTTTGCTCAAGAAGCACCTCTGGTATGTGAAAATAAGTCATAGTTAATATATAAACATGCAAGATAATAATAGTTATTGTGAAAAAAGTTATTGATTTTACAAAGACAAGAAATAAAAATAAATATTAATTTTTTTTACAAATGAATTTGTTATACAAAGGAATGTCAAATACAATTGATCCTTTTGTACAAATTCTTGAATCGAGTAGAAGAAGTTACAAATAAGATAATCTCTCAGCTTTGACGACTGAAAGTCTTTCGCTTGCCATACAAAATAACTAAATACTGTTTATGAAAAGGAAACAATATTTTTGGCATTAAATGAAAGCGCTTTAGAATAGTCACAACGTGAAAAGAGGAACTGATCGAAAATTTTACAATTCCTGCTCTCATTCTTCAAAAAACTGATGCATGGTGAGCTTTAAAATATAACTCGAAACTGTTTTCGATGGATAGGAATGTAGCAGTAAAACAAAATTATGCTGTTTTGAAGCAATCACAAGGAGTGGCCCTCCCTGTGTCCTCAATAACGTTGTTTTGACAAACGCGCAATTGCTCGTCCACTAATAAATCACGCGTTTCCACTTGCTCGAGTCAGGATGCAGATTTGTTTCACAACTCTTGTAATTGAGTTACAGGCATGGAGGCGCCGTAGGGCCTAAATTGATTTCACAGTCGCTGATGTTAGTGTTTTGTCCGTTACGCAGTTCTTGTCCCGAGCTACAAGATCCGCGAAATGCAAATGGGATGCGCGATAACGACAACACTGTATTCTGTTTCGACATGGAAATCAGCTTCCTTCCCTCCTTCTGCCAATTAGAAAGGATTAATTCAGTCTTCCGAAATTAATGCAAACTTTAAACAAATCAGCTCTAAAAGCCTGCCAGCTTTCTTTGATTTCGCAGCGGGGGCAATTAGTTTGACGAATAAGTGTAGTATACCCGCCAAACTTCGCGTAAGTACATTGTTGAAACTGTGTAACTGCTTTGGAGTCGTTGCGCTTCTCTTTTAGTCACCTTTCTGGTATACAATTTACTTCGAGAATGTTTTATTATTTTACCTTACTTCCATTTCTGTCGCTCATTGCTCGTAATTTCTATGTTATTTGGTTAAATGTTGTTAATTTTTATTTAATTTTTCAGTACTTTAGTCCCATCTGTGGATTCTCGTTATGCTATGCTAATTACATTAATTAAACGCCATATCATTGTTTGGGTGCAACTTTAAAACAAAACTGAAAATAAATGACGCAATTAGGCTGGAATACATTGCGCCGTGATGGATTAAACACTGCCAGTTGTAATTAATGTGCTGCAGTTAGCCAAACAGCTATAAACAGTTTACAAATATCAGGTTAGAGCTTAGACCAATGAATGTTCCGCACTTGTTTACTTTCTCCCGCTATCCTGTATCAGAGAAGGAAATTATGAAGTAAATAACCATCTTAACACTGCTGAGGCAGAATCACCTCAAAATTCATTAGCAGATCGGAAACAAAAAATTATAGAGTAAACTAAAGCTATTTGAATACAGAATAGACGTAACATGTCTGCCCAAACACACGCTCATGCCCACATATCAGACTTAAAATCAGTTCACCTACTTTTTAACCGACTTCAAAAAAAGGAGGAGGTTCTCAATTCGTCTGTATTTTTTTTTTTTTTTATGTATGACCAGCGATATTTTCACCAATTTTGAACCGATTTAAATTAATTTTTTTTAGTAGATAGGGTATACCTCCAAAGTGGTCCCATATGAATTTCATTGAGAAACCACCCCCTCTATCCACCCCCGACCCCTAATTTTTATACAAATCCACATTTTTTATTCGATCTCGATGAAACTTTGGACATATATAGCCAAACATAAAGAGAAAAATACTGTCAACTTTTGCTTTAAAAAAATTGAACCCCTCTCCGCCTATCCACCCCCTTAATTTTTGCCAATTTTCTTTATTCAAAGCTACAGTCGACACCATTTAACTAATCTCCATTAAAGTTGGCAATTACATGTAGGGTATACCTCCAACGTGGTCCCATATGAATTTCATTGAGAAACCACCCCTTCTACCCCCCTCTGCCCCCTAATTTTTATACAAGTCCACATTTTTTATTCGATCTCGATGAAACTTTGGACCCATATAGCTAAAAATAAAGAGAAAAATACTGTCAACTTTTGGTTTAAAAAAATTGAACCCCTCTCCCCCTATCCACCCCCTTAATTTTTGCCAATTTTCTTTATTCAAAGCTACAGTCGACACCATATAACTGATCTCCATTAAAGTTGGCAATTACATGTAGTTTTTCATGGAGAAGGATTCTGACCAAAAAAATCAAAATAAAAAACCACCCCTCTCCCATTTACACCCCTTAATTTTATAGAAACCTACATTTCATATCTGATTTTTACTGAACATTGCCCATGTATACTTTAAAGCAAAGAGAAAAATCCTGTCAACTTTTGGTTTAAAAAAATTGAACCCATCTCCCCCTATCCACCCCCTTAATTTTTGCCAATTTTCTTTATTCAAAGCTACAGTCAACACCATTTAACTAATCTCCATTAAAGTTGGCAATTACATGTAGGGTATACCTCCAAAGTGGTCCCATATGAATTTGATTGAGAAACCACCCCTTCTACCCCCTCCACCCCCTAATTTTTATACCAATAAGGCCAAGTCACAGATTAAAATACTGTTAATTTGTTTCCCTGTCTCCCACAATAACACTATCTGCCTCACGATATGCTGTAAAATATTGGGAATTTTTGTTCGTACTCCCCGTTTCGCCTCTAACGCCAGAAGAAGTTCAGTAATTCGATCTTCGCGATGTGACAGCTGGCACCGACTCCAAAAATAACTAATTAATGTCAAAATTTCAATGAAAGTAATGTAAAATGTTGTCTATTTAGACTTACTTTTTCCTAAGCAAGGTATAAAGTTATTTTAAAATTTTTAGTGTTTTTTTTGAAGGCGGTTTTTATGTTTTTTTAAACAATTTTTTTTAACTGCTTAACGTCTCTTTAACAGCGAGGTCTTTAGAGACGGGAAAGGATTGGGGGGGGGGGGCAAGGAATGGGAAGGAATTCGGCCATGGCCTTTTGAAGGAAGCATTCCGGCATTTGCCTGGAGTGATTTGGGAAACCATGGAAAACCCAAATCTGGATGCCCAGACGGGGATTCGAACCGCCGTCCTCCCGAATGCGAGGCCAGAACGCTAACCGTTACACCACCACGCTCGGTAAATTCACCTACTGGACGCCTAAACAACAAAGAAGCCAAGACTCTGAACCGTAAAATGACGTAGAAAAAAACGTACACATAATGAAAACTTCCATACCATAATGGTATTTTAATACGTACCTTGAGGGTACTGTCTTATTTGATAAATTTATTACTATTATAAATGCCAATAGTGTTCCTACTGTTAAATTTCACAAACGTAGTGGATGACGGAGCGTTTATACGTATATGCATGCAAAGGAAGTATAGGTTCTGACAGCATGCTTGAAGGGTACTGTATTGAGGAATTTTATCCATGTATTCGCCTACTGCGATAAATTAAAACCATGTAAAACACAGTTCACGATGGTCGAATCCGTTTGACAAGAAGAACGCCTGCCAGACTGTAAGTTTTCTCACTCTATAAATCCTTCCTACTCTATACCCTCATCGCACGTGGAAAAAATGAGAAAGAAATAGACTAGTTGGCCGTATTTTCTCTTATTTGTTTGGCCATTTCTGGTTTGTGTCAGAGCTAAATGGCTTTCGATATTCGCTTATTTCCATGGCTTGGCACTTTTGAGCGTTTAGATCCAACTGTCAATATCCACACCAGACTATTGTTTCACACTATCAGTATCAACTTTTATCAAAGAATAGTAACATTAGGTTTATATTTCGCGATAAGCAATATCATCATCGTCAAACAGTCTTATTTTCCTTTCCTTTAATTAGCAATTAACATTGATTTGAGGAAACGCAGGGCCGTATCACTTTTCGCTGTGTGACCCCAGCCCTCATTTCAGCGAGTGACCAGCATTAGTCATCTGGTAGAAGTGGTTTCACGAGAAGAACGCCTGCCAGACTGTAAGTTTTCTCGCTCTATAAATCCTTCTTACTCTATTCCCTCATCGCACGTGGAAAAAATGAGAAAGGAACACACAGTTGACATAATGTACTAAAAATGATAACGAATGTTTTATGTGAGGATATATTATTCTATCTGCTTATTATTATGAATTATTTATTCATTTTATTTATGATGGTGATATTGTATTTTCAGTGATACGAAGTTTCGTGTTTCACTGCTTAACATTTATTAACATGTAAGAAACACATTATAACGGCCCTAAAACCGAGACCTTTATTGAAATGGTATTTTAATAATTATTTTTAACAAGCTGGGAGTTGAGTAAATATGGTTTTGTATATTTTTCTTGCAATTAATTGTGAATTTTTGTAAATGAACGTCGTTTTATGGAGATAAATTATGTAAATGCTATGTGACTTGTTCAAAAACAATATTATTGATTATTGATTAAAAGTTTGTAATTCTAAGAATTGATGTGAGCTTCGATGTTTGGAGGACAAGTTCCGACAGTTTCGACTGATTTATGTGCATAAATATGTGAGCAAATATCTTTAATATTAATTTTTGTGCATTTCATAACGATTTTGTGTTAATTCTTATTGTTTTAATGTGATTTCAATTGTTTAAATATTGTTAGAATTCGAGAAGTCTCTGAATTGTACTGTAATTCTCTGTAACGCCTATATAAGCGATCGGCAGAGACGAGTTAGCAAGTCGAGTTTTAGTTTTTAAAAGTTTAGTTTTGAAGGTGATCGCTGGAGCATTTGTTTACATTTGCATGTAGTATCTTTGTTTGAATTCCGATGTCTTTGAAAAAAATAAAAAAATAATTCTTCTTGGACTAATTATTTCATTTAAACGAGATGCGTATCAACATACGAGAGAGAGGATTGACCACTTTACGTGTATGGTTCATCGCATTCACACCAGGCATCTAAACACAGAGAATACTTAATACCTATCTCAGAAAATCTCATATTTGCAGGTAAAATCAACATAATGCGGTGCGATATCTTTTAACGTTGATACTAATTTAAACGAAGGATTCTAACATGAAATGTGTCCTAGAATTAAGTATGATGTTGAATCGCACTGTTTCCTTCACACGAAGCAAAACCGCTTTCATCAGTGGGCGGCACTCAGGTAGCTCTAATTTTACAGTCCAGAGCATTTTTGAAAACTTCTCTGCTGGAGGTTTCGGGTTCTGATCAAGTGAGGCACAATGCATCTGAATGATTGTTATGTTATAGTTTACCATCTGTCTGTTGACTGCATCGTTGATGATGTGATTACAAAAGCCAATGGACTACTACAAAAATAGAACACGGTGCGAAACCAATATAAGCACTTTCCTAACTCACTACACTTGGTTAACTGTAAAACTCACAAATAAAACCACACCCTCTTCTCTCAGTTCCGCATCGTGACTGTAGAAACAGAAAGAAAACAAAGTCTCTTTGGCTATCTATGTTAATGTACCATCCCTATTGGATAAAACATTTTCGGAGCCTGATTCTCTGAATGTTTACTTGCAGTGTCGGCGTTACCTAGTCACTTTAATCTTGGATCCCTCACTCTACAAAAATTCCAGTCCTGTGTTCATGTTACGTAACACGCAAGCTTGACGATTAATTTCCCCGAGCCATTCTTCTTCAACTTGATTGTGACCTTTCTGACATCACAACACCTGTACCGCGGCCATCTACCTCTCGCGCCACTCTAATGTTTACATACGGCCAAACCACTGTCCGAGTCACACACTCTCCCGGCAATTCGGCTGAAAATTCTTACTTAACACACACTGATAAAGTTCTATCTCTGTCATATGACTTTATTCCTTTAAATAATTTCTGTAGCATCAATATTAAAACATTACCCGTGGTGTATTCCCATCATTGCTCCTTGTTTTTAACATTAAGATAGTGTTTTTAGTTAAAATGATAAATGTTCGCATTTATATCTCCGTCGCACCTTGTACTTGACATTAAAACAATGTAATGACTCAAACATGAGTATTACACTATGTTCTATCCTTCGGTATGGTATAGCTAAATAAACTAGTATGGGGCACAGTACAGATTTTTTAAAAATCCAATAAAATAAAGTCAATCAGAAATTATCCATCTATTAAGTCCTGTCTCGCAGCATCGGCCTTTGGTAAATACTTTTGATTTCCCTTCATCAAGAACTGCGTGACTTTTGAATAGATGGTGCGTAATGAAATCGAAAAAAAAACCCTTTTAAGTCAACGAAAAATGGCCCATAATTTTGAAGATCATTAACTTTCCCGATCTAAAACACTGTAATTGCGTTGGCTGTCTTCCTTTGAATTGGCAGACTACGTTTTGATGTTCCAAATGCTCATTATTGGATTTAACACCTTCGGAGACTATAATGTTATAAAATACGGTGCAATTTAATTTGCATACCTGTAGTAGAAAATAGTAGAAACACTGTCTGGCATTATTGCTTTTTATGTTACTAAACAATTTATGTATTCGGATGATGTGAAGAATGAAGCTTTCATAATTTTGTCGTTACCTCCGCTATATTATCTGTTGTGAAAACCGTATTATTCAAAATTTCTGTTTTCCCTCTACTAGTTTCCACTGAATTCACTTATTCGTTAATTAGTAATATAAATGAAGAAACATCGAAATGCTTTTTATGTAGGGTTACGTGCTCTCAAAGTTCAAATCTAGAGGTTCATCCTTATATTCTGTTGTATAGCTATAATCTTTGTAATGTAGTAAGCACTATGGTAAAAAAAAGCAAATTGAATGACGGGTTGAAGAAGCAGGAAATGAAAGAATTATGCAACGGTGAACAGATCAGTTTTATTTTCACACTAGACTTTAATTTTGCAATAGAGACAAAGCGGAAAACGATTGATTGCTGATATTGTATGTTGAAGGAATGGCAGCTGCATAAATACGAATTATTGAGATTTATACAAAGAGCGTGAAAAAGAGTAAATACACCATTCTTGAAAGTAGTTAAAATTGTGAATATCAAAAATGCCGTGAAACAACTTTTGTGTGAACATGTGGAAAGCTGAATAAAACCAGTGCTTGAAGAAGGTTTTGCGCAACGAAACCAAAATATATTTTTTTATTATAATTTATTTTTCTCAGCATTTTTGTAGCTACCTTTAAATACAGCTCATATCGTGCTGAGAGAGGTGAACAATATGACTTTGTGGTAGCATGGAGACTTCTCTTATTTAATTCGCCTCGCGGTTGGAGCATACTGCAACCAGAAGGCGATAAGTACTATTATTAGTAAATATTAATATCATGCCAACCTGTTCACAAACAACCACAACAATCTTATTGAAGGGAAAAACATTCTGGAATTAAAGGGTAAACGAAGTAGTGCCTCAGACGCTTTTAGGAATTGTATCTAAAAGACAGTGGCAAAAACCTAAACAGCTTACTTGCGTGGAAGGAAGGTCCCAAAAGTAGTGTTAAGGGAACAAGAGACGAAATAAGTGGGAAACATGGGATAGTGTATAATTGTGAGGAAGAGAGGGAATAGAAGGGAAGAGACACTAATGGATTAGTGTGAAAAACAAGTGGAGGAACTTGATGAGATAAAAGGAGGCTGGAGTAAATACACTCCTGGAAACCGAAATAAGAACACATTGACGCCGGTGTGTAAGACCCACCATACTTGCTCCGGACACTACGAGAGGGCTGTACAAGCAATGATCAAACGCACGGCACAGCGGACACACCAGGAACAGCAGTGTTGGCCGTCGAAGGGCGCTAGCTGCGCAGCGGTTGGGTACCGCCGCAATCAGTGTCAGCCAGTTTGCCGTGGCATACGGAGCTCCATCTCAGTCTTTAACACTGGTAGCATGCCGCGACAAGCGTGTACGTGAACCGTATGTGCAGTTTACGGACTTTGAGCGAGGGCGTATAGTGGGCATGCGGGAGGCCGGGTGGACGTACCGCCGAATTGCTCAACATGTGGGGCGCGAGGTCTCCACAGTACATCGATGTTGTCGCCAGTGGTCGGCGGAAGGTGAACGTGCCCGTCGACCTGGGTCCGGACAGCAGCGACGCACGGACGCACGCCAAGACCATCACATCCTACGCAGTGCCGTAGGGGACCGCACCGCCACTTCCCGGCAAATTAGGGACACTGTTGCTCCTGGGGTATCAGAGAGGACCATTCGCAACCATCTCCATGAAGCTGGGCTACGGTCCCGCGCACCGTTAGGTCGTCTTCCGCTCACGCCCCAACATCGTGCAGCCCGCCTTCAGTGGTGTCGCGACAGGCGTGTATGGAGGGACGAATGGAGACGTGTCGTCTTCAGTGATGAGAGTCGCTTCTGCCTTGGTGCCAATGATGGCCGTATGCGTGTTTGGCGCCGTGCAGGTGAGCGCCACAATCAGGACTGCATGCGACCGAGGCACACAGGGCCAACACCCGGTATCATGGTGTGGGGAGCGATCTCCTACACTGGCCGTACACCTCTGGTGATCGTCGAGGGGACACTGAACAGTGCACGGTACATTCAAACCGTCATCGAACCCATCGTTCTACCATTCCTAGACCGGCAAGGGAACATGCTGTTCCAACAGGACAATGCACGTCCACATGTATCCCGTGCCACCCAACGTGCTCTAGAAGGTGTAAGTCAACTACCCTGGCCAGCGATATCTCCGGATCTGTCCCCCATTGAGAATGTTTGGGACTGGATGAAACGTCGTCTCACGCGGTCTGCACGTCCAGCACGAACGCTGGTCCAGCTGAGGCGCCAGGTGGAAATGGCTTGGCATGCCGTTCCACAGGAATACATCCAGCACCTCTACGATCGTCTCCATGGGAGAATTGCAGCCTGCATTGCTGCGAAAGGAGGATATACACGGTACTAGTGCCGACATTGTGTATGCTCTGTTGCCTGTGTCTATGTGCCTATGGTTCTGTCTGTGTGATCATGTGTTGTATCTGACCCCAGGAATGTGTATATAAAGTTTCCCATTCCTGGGACAATGAATTCACTGTGTTCTTATTTCAATTTCCACGAGTGTATAATGAATATCTCTGAAATATTACAGGAACCAATTTTGAAAAAGAACATAGTAACAGAAAAACTCAGTCCTGTAGAGAAGAGAGCATATAACGTGGAACAAAGACGAGAATGTTGTAAAGAGAATTGAAATGGGCAGAGCGTTAGGGGAGGTTGTAGTGGAGGTCATAAAAAGTAGAGGAGAAGAATGTGTGCCTTGACTTCACAGATCGCAGTGTGGTATAAGTAAAAAATACGTAAGAATTGGAAAGAAGATGTAACACTACCAATCTTGCAGAAAATAGACAGAAAAAATTGAGGGAAGAACAGTTCTGAGGCACATGGAAGAGGAGCAGCATGGATTCAGGCCATTGACGTCATGGCAGACATGTGGTTAGAAGCAGTAGAATATGGTAAGCGTTAAGATTAAAATCGTTGGGTGAGGAGATAGTAGAAAACGTAAAAAGTTGTATGACCGAATAAAAATATGTGAATTATAAGTAGCCCTCCGATTTTCAGGTTCTAAAAATTTTATTTTTGGTGCCTAAAATAGGCTCTTTCCAATGCAAATAAGGTTCTAAAAATGTAAAAATAGGCTGTCAAAATTGTGATTATGTTTATGAAATATCATCAATAAAAATTATTTAATTTATAATGAACATCGAGAAACGTGATTCCGCAAAACATTTTTGAATTTAACTGATTTTCGGTGGCTGGTATCATCTAAAATCAATAAAACTCTTAATGTGTATTTGTCAAGTACTTCCTATCGATGGAGAATTTTTTTTGGAAAACACAGCTTTTGGATATCAAATTAATCACTGCTCAAAAATAGAGGCGATTTGATTTGAACATGTTCAATTCTCATCGCAAGTAGCGCCCGACAGTGGCGATCACGTGACCCACTCACTGCTACATAGCTTTGTTGTCACCTCGTCTGACAGCTCAATCGCTAATATTTTGTGTTTACTGCTTGTTGGTTTGTTTGTAGCTGTTTTTTTTATTGTTATCCTGGAAAACCGGCAAGAAATTGCGTGCAGATGGTAAGCCAAGGAAATGTTTACATTTTCTATGTAGAACTGTGGGACACAAATAATAGTAAATATATGAACAAGAATGTGCGGCAAAACACTAATAGAAAATTATTTGTAGAATTAAATGAAACTGGAGTGAACGTTCCGTCTGAGGAACATCTTAGAAAAAAATTAAGAACATTAAAGACTGATATAGAAATGAATTAGAAAAAGTTAAGAAATCCTTGTATAGCGGACAAGATTTGAAACTGTATATAAACCAACATTATTTTGGTTTATGTATTCTGCATAGTGATGAACTCTAAACAAATATTCCAAAGACTTCAGGCTATCATCAGTTGCAAAGAAATTAGGAAACTAGTTAAACCACTACCTAATTAAAGATGATTTGCAGATCGGTACATGGCTCACTGCAACCTCTGTGCTACTAATGGCAAAAGGAACCAAGAGACAATGACTCCATTTACGTTTACTTCAATTGTTGGTAGTAAACAAATATTTGTGTTATTCTGAGTTAAAAGCGGTTTTTTTGTTCATATTCGAAAGAAAAATTCATAAAATAGGCAAACAAAGATCCTAACGATAGTTTATACATTTTTAGGCACAATAAAATAAAAAATAACGGCCATAAATTGTGTATATAAGATGTTATTTTCATGTATTTCAGTTAGGAAAAAAATAAGTTTTTGCCTAAAATCGGAGGTCTAATTATAAGATAGGAAAGAACTGGTTTTTTTTTCAGCTGAAATCTGTGTAATTCAAGGAACCTGTATTATCAACAGTTATGTAATATGAAAAATTCAGAGGTCAGTAATAACATTGAGGTGAAAACAATGTTGTTTGCTGATGTTCTTTTGGATGTGGAAGAAGAATAAAAACAAGTGCAGAAGTAGCTGGATGGCTGGAGAGGGAAACGGTTTGTAAACTCTAAGTGACTATAAAGAATTAGAAAAGATCAGATTCGGGAAGCACACTAGGGGGAGAGCATTTTAAGACTGTGAATGGTTCAGCTACTTGGAAACACAACTGAAGAAACAGGGTGGAAATAATTGAAAGGGCAAGAGTTATTAATTGTTAGATGTTTTGTAGAGAAGGAACGTATCTCATAAATATAATGCGTTTATTTATGCTACCTATTTTCTGTCAATCCTGACAGGGGCGCATCCATGATTTTGGTTTGGGAGGGGCTTGAGCAGATTTGGGTTCGGAAAGGGGGGGGGGTACTTGAGTCAGGCAAGGGTAGTCTTTATAGTCTCCACCATTAAAAGATCAGTAGAGGTTGTTTTTTTTTAAAAAAAAACAGTATCCAAAATTACGATGTCGGGGGTGGACCTAGATACTTTTTGGGGGAGGGGGCTTGAAATTCGAGGAGATTGTAAACAAGGTGACATGAAGTAAATGGGAGAATAGAAATATAGCAAGGCAGACGTTGGAAATTTAAAAGAGCAGGGTTAGACTGAGTCACAGATGATGAAATCCGATGGAAGAAGAGAGATTGTGGCTGACAGTACAAGATGATGATCTTGTTACAACACTGACAACAATATAGAAATTAGAGCATAGGTTCCACAACTTTTTTGCTCTACCAACCTTATTTTTATAAGAAAATCCTTATCGCTACCCTTTGTAGAAGGAAAAAAAATTACACTGACTTCCCTCCTTATAATAAATAATGCAACCCATAGTGGTCCAACCTTTTTGGTTTTTAACCCACATTCTGAAACAGTGATTCGATGGCGCCCCTCTTAATTAAAAAGTGCCATATAAACTACTATAAATCTTTAAGAAAGATGCGTGTGTCTTATTATTTGAACGGAAACTGCGCAAAAAATAACGCAACAATTTGGATGGTGTTTTAATTTTTTTGTAGCTAATGGTCCGAATTAAAATCTGAAGAAATAGCTAATGATTGATATGGACCGAAAGACGGACGAAATAATTATATACTTTTCTAGATAGGTAAAAAATCACACTACCGTTTTTCAGGATCGCGTTCCATTTCTTGACTTCGGCTATTGTCCAATCTGTTATCCAAAATTTAAAACATTAAAATTAAAGGTCTATGTGATTCAAATGGATAAAACGTGAAAATATATCATTTACTGTAAGCACAGTCGCCGAGATTATTAACATCTTTGGCAGCTATAAACTTTGTCTCGGGTACAATATGTTTTTCAGTCCTCGCTGAATGCCGTAAAATGTTAAATAAAAACTCTAATGTGTGATATTTCTCCCATCATGTCATATGAATGCGGAAAACAATTTTTTCTCGAAGAATGGTGCCTACAATAAACATTAACAGGTAATAGTGCGTCTTTCCTAATTGCAAATATTCCGTATTAATACCACACAAGGAACATGTGTGCAAATTTTGACTGCTGTTCAAACCACAGACAGTAGAGTAAACTGTCCTTTTTATTAAATAACACTTATAACCCTATTTTTTTAAATGTTTTAAGTTTTATCGCCATAAATTTGGAACATATTACGTGGTATTGAATGTTTGACTACAGCAACATGGAGCCAATAAAATCAAAAAGCAACTACGAATTCTAAAACCTTATGCTACACCGCGTAAATTATAAAACTAAATCCACCATGTCTTGGGATTTAACAAAACGCGTCAGGTGTCATTCTGGTCCAGGCTGAATTTCAACCTAACAACAAATTTCGGTAATGTTTCCCTTACAAAATTAAAGCTTCTGTCACTTGCACATGAATACATTCATTGTATCGCGTTCGAATCTTGACCCGTTGGCACTACTTACATATGGCTGAAAAAATGACGTTAGCGATATGGCTTCATTGGAAAAGAAATTAAAAATCCTTCTTGGCTGCATTTTAATTTAACCACAAACTGAGCCAATCTTTCCGTTCAAAGGTTACATGCCCATTAAAACGTTCACTGTTTCACGATCGAAACTTGGCCCATTGGAACTACTTATATGTAACTGAAATAATGACATTCATCAAATTAGTATTTGGTAATAAAATAAAATCGGTAAAGAATTTCATCGAGATTCTATCATAATAGTGGCGCTACAATTTGATGATGGATTCATGTAGACCTTGACGAAAAAAATCGAAAATAAAGAATACATTTTTTGATATCTGACTTAATTCTCCAGATATCTTGACTGAAAGGCGTACCTTAGATGTGATGCGACAGAAAATTTGCTGTACGGCACCGAATTAATAGCACAAAAACACAACAATCTCTAATGATATTATCCAGACCAAAATTAGGAACACTAGCAAGTTTTCAAGATCCAAACATAGTCCTCGGATGTATTTAGTAAAAAAATTCATGTATAGTACATATTTTGTGGTTTTACGGTACAGATAAGTTATCTTTTATAGTTTAAGCTTGCATGATTTTCGGCCGTAATACGCTGGTTATAGCAGAAGGAAAACTTGCTTTGGCGCCGCAAATTGATGATGCTTTTTTATGTAATTCGATGAGACGTTTCGAGACTTCGCTTAATTCTGGAGATATCACATAGATTATGTGGATAGGTCGGAATGCGGCCTGCTCCAGAACCCCTCCTAGTCATCTCTTCAGCAACCATCGGTGTAATGGTTCCCAATTAGTTTTTACCGAGTAGCACTTCAAGAACTCAATCTCGCGTACACCTTGTAGCTAAAATTATAAATAAATTCTTCCCAGTCGAAAGCTTCACACAACAACAGAATTACAGTAAAATAATTCACACACAGGCAGTTTGTCTTAATTTTTGCGATAGCAATGTTTGCGTATTTTTTTTAAAACTATCAGAGCGATTATCTAAGGCCAGAGTTTACCGCGTTTACCCCTTGAAGCAACTTCACGTACGCCTGGGGGCACGCGTACCACTTATTGGGAACCACTGGACTAGAGGATCGCTTAAAATGCCTACTGCGCCATTGTAATAACGCTTATATATCGGTATATACGGAGAAACTAATAACGCAGTTCAGTTTAGTGTAAGAGAGTTTACATTAGTCATTTGTTGTCTTCTTATGGCCTTACTCATCGTCGACGTTGAGTTAATTACAGGCGGGAAAGGATTGGGGGCACGGAACTGGGCCATGGCCTTGTGAAGGAACCATGGGGAACCATGGGGAACCGTGGAAAACCGAAATCAGGTGGGATAACAATGATTCTAACCCGTGTTAAAATTATTCGTCACTGCTTTTAAAATGTAAGCTGCGTCAAATTGTATAAATCACTACACTGCACGTTAAAACAATTTCAACTAACCGTAAGGTCGTGAGTAGAAAATCTTAAAAATGAAATCGTGATCTGCAGCATAAGGTGATTAATAAAACAAGTATGAAAATAACCCGTATGAATATGTTAATTTTGGCTGGGTCTTGATTACCTGCTGTGTTCTCTTCGCTGCCTAAATGAAGTGTTAAGTTTTGGTTTTATTTTTGTGATTCCCAGTAGTGAAAGAGAGGAAAGCGAAGAAACGATTAGGGCGGCACTGCGAGGTATTTTAGTGTGTACCTTAACAGAGAGCTATCCCGCGGGAGCTGCTTATGGAGCAGGAATTTAATTCGCGCGTTCGCTCGCGGCGGGATTTTGGCGCGCCCGCAGCCGCGAGTTACTGCACACTGTTGCCACGCTGCTCCACGCAAAAATATTCGGCGCGTTTGCCGTTACTTGCTTGTGCCTCAAGTGTGCCATATTGGTGTTCAGTAATCGATATACTGTCGATGTGCAAAAATAACTCCGCGCGCTTTATTACAGAGCAGCGGACGTATCTCTGAAGCCGCTGCTGGCGTGAAAACAGTGGCAAAATGTGCGCCACGACAAACGCTCACAGACTACCTTTGTCGTTGTTTAGACTAGTATTTCTTTTTGTAAAAATAGTATTTACTCTATACAAATTATGTTATTTTAAAAACACATCATTTTATCAACATAATAAAAATGTAGATTTATTATTAAACAAAAGACATAGAACCATAATAGTTTACACCGCTGATACATTTCTGACTAGGCAACAATGATAAACAGGTACTCGAAATCTTTTTTTGTTATCATACCAAGGATACATCGTATGGTGGCAACAGAAAAATTATTATTTGTACGCCTAATATATATATATATATATATATATATATATATATATAATAATAAAATTTTAGAATAGTTGTGTCTGCACATAAAATTTATGTCCAAAGAGAGTAATTGAAATAAATAGGCACTACTGATGATAGAAATACTAAAACAGCAAAATTTTGAACTTTTTTCTGTCTTTCTGCTCATCATGAAAAAACTAATTGACAGAATTTAGCATAAGTGTGCATAGTTGTCATTGGATGTAACACAGGATACGTTTTATCCAGTTTAGTTACATAGCTGTTATTATTTAAATTTTCATCTGTCCACGCTTCATGGATAAACTAATGAACAAATTTTAACTAAACTGCACCTAATGGTAACCTGTCACCTGTTAACATGAAGGTAACTTTTATTTAGATTAATAAGTAGTTTTCTGTGATGTCAGAGCCAAAACTATGATTTTTTAAATTTTTTTGTCTATATGTGCGTGCATCTAACAAAAAAAAAACAAATGAATTAATTTCAACGAAATTTGGCATGATAATAGCGTATATCATCAGTTAACATGTAGGAAACTTTTTATTTGGATCAGTAACGCATACAGTGAAGAACTCCAAGTGATACACAACCTCCCAGCACTAAGTACTAAGGCTATCAAATAAGTGCTACTATTTTAATTTTTTTTCCATCATAATGATTTGAATCCCGTTCTTGGGCCTTTGTCAGATGTGTTGGCCGCTTCGGAGAAGATTTTCCGTAATATGTTTGGGAGATTAATCTGTGCTGCACCAGTGCACTGATAACCGTAATAGTTTACACCGCTGATACATTTCTGACTAGGCAACAATGATAAACAGGTACTCGGAATCTTTTGCGTGGCGCTTTATTGCTTTCGTACCAGGGATACATCGTATGGTGGCAAATAAATTTAGTGCGGGGCAACGGGTTGACTAAGGAAATGAATTACAGCCCCTTCAAGTACAGAACTTGAAGGAGATTTTGAATCATCGGATATACCATATGCACAATACGTTCTTCACAATTGTCCACTTGTCACGGATTGCTGTTGTTCTCGGTGTCACTACTTCTGTGTGCAGCGCACGTTATAGGGTAGTAAATAACTGCCTCTTCTCTGCAGACGTAGACATCAATCAAATTTAGGACATTATACCAGTTTTTCCGCGTGTTTTCAGTCGGCATGATACAATGCAAATCTGAAGTCGAGGTACCTAAAGTTTGAAGTGGAATTTGAACCTAGAAGTACTTCCCTAAAGGCGGAGTAGCGACGCCATATGAGGCTGCTCGACGAGCAGATCGACCTTTGAGACGTGTTGTGGTGGGCTGGCCTTAGCAAGACCTCGCCACCTGCAAACGTGTTCTGCCCGAAACGCTGCCAGCTTCCTTCTGCCATCCTAATAGACGCTCTGGCTGACCACAAAACAGTGAGGGCTTCGTACAAGAAAGCAGTGACTTGAATGTGGAAACACTGGTACGGACCCGAGCTACAATCATGCCTAATTGAACAGGCTGTGTCGTCCGCTGGCATCTCACACTGCAAATCCTGTTAAATAAATAAACCTAATTACGGAGCTAGAAATACAAGTAATATTACGAAATTGGCGCAACGGGACTCGAAGGCGATACTCCTAGATGCGCATTTCGCCCGAGTCGGCCCGTTCATGCTCGGTGTAACGGCTGCATAGAGTGAAGAGGAAGCTTTGGTCACAAGAAATCAATGAAGGTATTACAAAGATTTTACAAAGAACATGACTTTTAACGTTCGCCCCTCCCGTAATAATTTTTTCTTTTCTGCTTCCTATTTTAACCTAGAAGGAAAACGAATGTTACGAATATCAATATCTGAAATTAATTCTATTTATTTTTCTTCAGGAAAACCATAGATTCTATAATCCGTGTTATACTTCACTCTGTATCACCGTTTTGTTAGATCACTTCTAATACATGTTGCGCTGAACTCAACATTTACTAGAACACATTTTCCTTCGTGAGACGCAACTATTGTAACAAATAACAACTTCATCACATTTGAAGTCAAACTATTTACGTAATACTTTCACAGCTCTTTCATAACTGCTACAAATCTAATCAGTCTTGGTCATACTTCTCTATGCATTTATATTATCATCCTTCTTAATGCGTACATTATAAAACCTTTGCCTCGATAGAATCGGTCTTTCCATGTTGGATTGTCCATCTTCTACAACCTTCTTAGCCCCAGGTTTGCTCCTTACTATTAAAAAGATAGTTAGTATCTATTATTTCTAAAATTAATAACAATAATAATACTACCCTTCTCTTTACATATATTTGCATGCTGACGTGACACAAGTCCTTTCCAATACTGATTGGTTCCTTTAAGTACTTTGTTATCTGCCTGAGAGAAAAATTCGAACAACAGGCAAACGTCGTACATCTCTATCGAGAAGATAGTTATGTTTTTGGTTTGTTATATCATCTAGAGGAGTTTTCGGTTCGTAAGGGGGGAGGGGGAAATATAACATGTCCGAAAATTTCTTAAAACTAGGCCCATTTCCTTCGTAACTGTTATAAACACAACGCAATGAGGGCAGGTTGAAATATTCTCGAAATTAAAACTTCTGTTTTCCCGTTTTACGCCTCAAACACAGCATTGCAATACCCAGGCGCACACTCACGACACCCGTTTCCCAGACGATTTAGCGCCGCTTTGAACTGCAGGTGAGCAGGGAATATTTGTCACTGAGAGTGCGAGAAACCCGAGGTTTTCGCGTGTCCTGTGTTCCTTACAACTGTCAGGAGCGGAGCGTGCAGTGCGGGAAACAATGTCTGGCTAAATTTGCAGCAGGGCGGTGGAAACAAAGGACCACGCCCACTTGCTAGGTAGCGGCGCCAAGCGTCGCATAAATATCGACAGCACACACGGCTGCCTGCCTTAAAGGAGATCACGTCGCGTGAACTCTCTGTCACTCAGTCGCCTGGCTCGCTCGGAGTTTATGTGCGAGGTCTCTCTATCAAAATCAGTTGTCTTGCACCAGAGAGAAGTTTGAGAAATGGCGTCATCTGAAGTATAAGTACAGTTCGTGAGTTGAAAGTTATGAATCATTCACAAATACCACGAAAGTAGAAAGCTGGAGACATTCGCTTCGCGTGCGGAATCGTCAGGAATACAAACATCACAAGATCTTGGACTCATAAAGGAACAATACTGAAATTTTTTTAATTTTATTGAAAACTTACGTTACAATAACTGATGCAGATTACGTACTATATTTCTTACGTTTCTATATCTTTCTTGTTGTTCCACTACATCATCTGGTATTTTTTACTATTATCATAATAATTGAGACGTATTCTTTACGTGGTGAATTTAGTAAACCTGAGAGTCTATAATTTTTTCTCACTGTTGGAGTGATCGAAAAAATAGGGTGACCTGTTCATGTTTCTTTTTATTAAGTTTAAATAAAGTATAACTTTTGATTAAGTTTAAATTAGGTATAAATTGCCTTTCTAGGACAAGTTTATAAAACTTCTGAATCTATCAGCTTTTATCAAGTAGGTAGTTGAGAATTTTTTTTTAATTCTCACATTTGTGGGCATGTGCTTTCGTCGGAAGTGTGAAAATATCATCTTCACACTTCCGAAGAAACCACAAGCCGACAAATATGAGAATTATCGCACCACTAGACTAACATCACATGCTTAAAAATTACTGACAGAATAATATACAGAAGAATGGAAAGGGTAATGGAAGAGATATTAGGTGAAGATCAGATTAGGTTTACGAAAAATCGAGGTACAAGGGAAGCAATTCTGGATTTAAGATTAATACTTGAATGGCGGATCAAGAAAAACAAAGATACTTGTATGGCGTTTGTTGATTTAGAAAAAGCTTTTGATAATCTTTGGTGGGATAAGATGTTCACAATTTTAAAGAAGTCATGTCTAAAATCTGGAGATAGAAGAATACCTTACAAACTATATAAGAATCAAGTGGCTATAATAAAAGTAGAGAATCATGAGAGACATGTATCAATTATAAAGGGTGTGAAACAAGGTTGTAGTCTATCCCCATTAATATTCAACTTGTATGTAGAAGAAGCAATAAAGGAAATAAAAGAAATTTTTCATGAGGCATAAGTTTTCAGGGAGAAAAAATCAGTACGCTACAAATTGATGATGACATTATCTTGTTAGCAGAAACGGCTGGGGATATTGAGAAGTTAGTGAATGGCAAAAATAAAATACTGAAAGAAGATTTTGGACCGAATATAAATCAAAGCAAGACAAAAGTGTTGAAATGTATCAGAAATGATACTAATCACAATAGGTTAAATATAAAAGTAGGATCAGATGCAATAGGAGAAGTAATTGAATTCTGCTACTTGTGAAGCAAAACTACAACCGATGGCCGAAGCAAGAATGATGTTAAAAGCAGAATAGCACTAGAAAAAGAACCTTAATGAAAAAGATAAATCTTTTAGGAATTAGAAAGAACTTTTTAAAACTCTCTCTGTGGAGCACAGCTCTTTATGGTAGAGAAACATGGACTTTAGGAATACTAGAAATTAATAAAATCGAAGCATTTGAAATGTGATGCTATAGGAGAATGCTAAAAATTAATTGGACAGACAAAATACGAAATGAACGAGTTTTGGAAATGATGGGCGAGGAAAGAAGATTGTGGAAGAAACTTACAGAAAGCAGAGAGTGGCTAGTAGGTCATATTTTAAGACATGCTGGATTGGTTAATTTGTTAGTGGAGGGAGCAGTCGAAGGTAAGAACTGTAGAGGAAGACAGAGATTAGAATATATGAAGTAGATAATTGAGGACGTGGGCTGTAAGGGATATGTATAGATGAAGAGGCTAGCTCATGGTAGGAAGAGATGGAGGATTGCATCAAACCAGTCGAAATACTGATGGCAGCAAATAAAAAAGTTCATCTTGTGCAAGTATATTTTTGAAATTTTAGTTCATATGTAGCTTCTCCTTCCTCTCATTTTCAATTCTGACTACTTTTATCTCTACTCTCTCACTGATGGCCAAAGATTTTTTTAGTATTTCGGGCACTGACTATGTATTCTTTACTTACCTGTTGATGTATTTCAGGACCTCGTTCGCCATGTTGTAGTGGCCGGAAGCAGAAGAAGGAGGTGTCCCCGTCATTCCCATGTGGAGTCCACAGCTATTACGCAGAGATAGATCTCCGTATTCGTTTCTCGATGCTACGACACTGGAGCGAACTTGATGTGCTCAGCGGTGTGCTACTGCCGCTTTCTCTTCTAATTACTTACGGTGTTTGTTAATCAGGAATGCTTCGATATCAGTCGTATACTCCAGGGATACTATTTCTGGGAACCTTTCTAACCCTTTTTCCCCTACCTCCGAAGTAGCAGTTGTTATACACTGAAGAGCTAAAGAAATTGGTACACCTGCGTAATATCGTGTAGGGCCCCGCAAGCACGCAGAAGTGCCGCAACACGACGTGGCATGGACTCGACTGTCTGAAGTGGTGCTGGAGGGAACTGAAACCATGCATCCTGCAGGACGGTCCATAAATCCGTAAGAGTACGAGGGGGTGGAGATCTCTTCTGAACGGCACATCGCAAGGCATCCCAGATGTGCTCAATAATGTTCATGTTTGGGGAGTTTGGTGGCCAGTGGAAGTGTTTAAACTCAGAAGAGTGTTCCTAGAGCCACCTGTAGCAATTCTGGACGTGTGGGGTGTCCCATTGCCCTGCTGGAATTGCCCAAGTCCGTCGGAATGTTTAATGGATATGAATGGATGCAGATGATCAGCCAGGATGCGTACGTACGTGTCACCTGTCAGAGTCGTATCTAGACATATCAAGGGTCCCATGTCGCTTCAACTGCACACGCCCCACACCATTACAGGTCTTCCACCAGCTTGAACAGTCCCCTGCTGACGTACCAGAATACGTCCATCCGCTCGATACAATTGGAAACGAGACTCGTCAGACCAGGCAACATGTTTCCAATCATCAACAGTCCAATGTCGGTGTTGACGGGCCCAAGTGAGGCGTAAAGCTTCGTGTCGTGCACTCAGCAAGGGTACACGAGTGGGCCTTCAGCTCCGAAAGCCCATATCGATGATGTTTCGTCAAATGGTTCGCACGCTGACACTTGTTGATGGCCTAGCATTGAAATTCCCAGCAATTTGCGGAAGGGTTTCTCTTCTTTCACGTTGAACGATTCTCTTCAGTCGTCGTTGACCCCGTTCTTGTAGGATCTTTTTCCGGCCACAGCGATGTCGTAGATTTGATGTTTTGCCGGATTCCCGATATTCACGGTGCACTCGTGAAATGGTCGTACGGAAAAATCTCCCCCTCATCGCTACCTCGGAGATGCTGTGTTCCATCTCTCGTGCGCCGACTATATAACCTGCCATTGTAGCAGCATTAACCGATCTAACGCCTGTGCCAGACACCTGTCGTATTTTATAGGCGTTGCCGACCGCAGTGCTGTACTCTGAGTGTTTATATATCTCTGAGTTTGCATATACCAGTTTCTTTGGCTCCTCAGTGTATAATACCCATACAGTTTGTAACGAATTCATGTTAATGGGTTTCACAATTGTAATTTCTTAGGTTAAAGATATTTTTAAATTCAATGCTAAGCACTCCAGACTAATCACAGATTTCATTTATATTGCAGCCATTATGCATTAGTGCCGGCACACTTATGGCATTAAAAATGATTTTTCTTTGTTAGGATCAAAATTTCAGTTCGCGTCGTATATTAGGATGTAGCACAAGATAGAGACAGATTTATGATATGCCGAGAGTAGTAGGAATACGACATAACATTTTTTTTATCCTGCGTAGTATGTACTGACAGTTTTGCATAGGACTGTACTCCATTGTGACTTAAACTCAAGATTGGGTGACATAACAATCTGAGAATTATACACCCCAAGTTTGTCTACTCGGTATGTCACATAGACAGAAAAAGTTTCCGTTTCTTATATCAGTACCAGGACCTAAATCTACTTTACTAAATTAAATTGAATTGGGAAGAAAAATTACTCCTCGTGTTTTTAGCTTGGTTACAAATTATTTTCAAACTTCAAAAATTTGCTCTATGTAATTACAGATGAAAAGTATGTGGTATTATTTTTTATTATATTTCCAATGTTTCATTCTTACAACTCCATCTATTACGTGGACTTTTTGACCTGAGAGACGATGGTGAATATATAGGCTGAAAACTAACAGTTTTTCATGGGGTACTAACAAACTGGTCTGCTGGCGTTTTAAATCTATTGTTCAGGATTGGTATACGCTGACTGAAATTATTTATTTTATCGTTTAGCTCACTTTGGAACCAATAATTTGCATTGTCCTTCTTATACTTCTTCTTATACCCAAAACGTCCTCATACTTTCGCTCTGGGCTTGACGTCTCTCTTGTGTCCATGCATTTCTGTGTTTCATATTTTTTGCTGTCTCAGGTGCAAATTTATGAGAAGTGATAAATTGTCTAAAAATACTCGGTCAGTGGGCTAGGTTCACTTCTGCGAGGGTCTGGGTTTCTACAATCCAGCGTGCTTTGGTTTGTTGGAGTCCGTTGAGATGTGGAAGATTTTCCTGTGTCCATTCGTGCTATATGTCTGCAGAATTTCTTTTCCATGCATGTGAGATGAATCGTTCTGTGAGGGAATACGGTTCATCTAAACTTTTGCGCATCCAGATGCCATCTTGGATCTTGGAACCGAATATTTTTCTCAGTATCTATCTTTCTATTTTTTTCTATTTCTTTGACATTGACTTTAAATGATGATATCTCCGTCGCATACAGAGCTCCTGGAAGAACGACAGTATGATAGTGATGGAGTTTGACTTTGGTGGAAAGTGATTTCTTATTGTAAGTATTCCAATTAGTTGTATATGCTTTTTGCAATTTTTGTGCGCGGATTTTGTGGGCCTCTTTCTCAATTTCAGTATTCCAAATAATTTCACCTAGGTGCTTAAGTTGTTTGATTGGACCATATTTGGTGACGAGTGGCCTCAGGACCATGCTTTTGGAGCCGATAGCTTCTAATCTTCTGATGTGGCACATGCGTTTGACTCATCTGATTATTTTGGATGTTCTCTTCTGCGTTACTAAAAAAAGTTCTATTTACCTGAAGTTCGGTGGTTATGCTAATTCATCCAAGCTCTGTACGTGAATCCGGGGCCTAATCGCACTTTAATGTCCGTCTTCTGTGTTTTTACGTCTCCGTGGAAGATGACCAAGTTCCTTGCTGATTCCTGAATGGTATCAAGAAATCGTCCCTCCTCTGTGTGTTTGTCTATAGTGATTGTGTGAATTCCTGTGAATGTTCTTTTAAGTATTCAGGATTTTTTGGGCTTTTGATATTTTTTCCGATTGCGTCTGAAACGGACTTTTATTTGTGGAAGGTAGTGGTCGGACTCTACATAACCCTTTCGTACTCTCACATTCATAATTTCTGGAGAGAATTTTCTGGTAATTGCTAAGTAAGCTGACTGAATCTTATGGTATATTTTCTTTCCTGGCGCCGTTATAAACAAAACAAATATAGTACTTCTTAAAACAGTTAAGTTTGCCTACAATGCATCGAATTACATTGAAATCCGCTAACTCCTACAGAACTGCAGTTCAATGATTCAAGGAATTGTTAATATTCAGTGTAATCTGGATTCAGTTCTGAGCATTTGAACCTGTGTATGCTTATAACATGTACGGTCATTCATAGATGCTTCTTCTATTAAAAATGAACCACTAAACAATATTTCAACTATACATATCCAATTAAATAAAACATTGCACTTGCTTCGAGAATATTTTTATTTTAAATCTTGTTTTATTTTTTTTCGTAAAGATGATCAGAAAATTCGCTTCTAAATTAACAAATCTGATCTAAATTTTAGATAAAATGAATATGAATTTTAAGCTGCATCGAAAAGAGATGCAAGGAGCTTAAAGTTTGTAACAGTCTGACGAATTTGTTTGCACGATTATTGCTGAAGTTTTTGAAAATAATGTCACTCACTGGTGTAAATATTGAAATTATATTGAAATTTATTCTTTGTTTTCTCACTGTTATCAACTTTCCGTGTTCTGCCTGAATAGCTGACGTATGAGTTATTTATTATACAGTGAAAAATAAATTTCTCACTCTTCTGTAACTGACTGTTCTCCGCAGAAAAAACGCTTAGCCAACATATTTAGTAGATTCTAAATATACGATTTTCGCTATATGATCTAAAGCTAGTTAGGTGGTGGGAATGTCTGATTGTGACATCCTGACACTGAGGTTAATGTGTTGATGCAAGGGCGTGGCCTAAACAACCCTGCACAACCACCGCACATAATACTGCTCTCTCAAAAAACTATCAACACTCCGAGAAAAGGTGATTTCGTTAAATATTTCATTCAATATTTGAGACTGAGCTCAAAAAAATTGCTTGAGATTGAAGGGCGAAAGTCACCAGGTTTTTTGGAACTACCAGATTTATGTTTTTAGTTTTAAGTCTGATTGGGTTTTGGTGAATCTATTTATGTTTTACAGTAGATCTCCGCTTGATGAAGGACACATGAGTGTTTCTGGATTTACATATTACATTCCACTACCATGACGGATAATTTACTTTGCTACGAAACATTAACCATGTCTGGTTTCAATGTTCCCGACTAATATCGAAAATTGTGCAGCAGACGGTCTAAAATTAATGTGGATTCGAGCAAAAACAGCTACTTGATACTCTATTTCGCTAGCTGAAAGGGAAAATATGAAAATATATCCTGCACGACATTAATGATGTCGAACAAATTTCAGTCCACTAGAAATGTACCGAACACAGGACGTCCCTTCAAAAAATGTCAATTAAAAAATAAAATAATAATAATAATAATAATAATAAAACGAATTCTGCTTTACATGCGGCCCTCGCAGATTACATTAGCGACAAACGGCCACGAAACTTAATTAAAACCTCTGTGGTCCGAGACCAGCTCTAAACAATACGGTTCAGGCTCTGGCAGAAAGAAAATTTACACGCCGACTAAAAACTGAGAACACTAATGATGACACCTAGAAAAGTGGATAGCAAAGTCACCTTACAAAACACAAATCTGAACCTGAAGAAGAATAATAATTACAGCAGCAAGTTACACAGAAACTCTTTTCCTTCAATGTATTGCAGTTCTACCTTAGCTAGTAGGATATACTAGCAGAGAGGCACAAGTTCAATACGATTTAGAAACTTAACAACTACAGACGCACCACATAAAATGTTAAGCCTTGCATATGGTAAAGTCATCAGTGTAAAAAATTCTGAGGGTAGGACGACAGTATTTTACTTTGTGTGGGTCGGGTTAAGGTAAGGGAAGAAAATCATTTCTGATCTTTAAGTTGTATCCATTCCGCCCCTCACCTGTAAATGATTGAAAACAGAAATTTTGAGTGGCGTACTTCACTTAGAACCCGTGTCCTACCAAAAGCCAAGTCCGACTGGACTGGATGATCTTAATTTCTTTATCCGTGTCTGTAGCAGACAGTGAAGACACGCTAAATGGTTACATCATAAACCGAAATACTAGTTGCAGATCAACATGCCGCTTGTTACCAATATAATTACTGAACTGCCGAAATTGTTAGGTGAGTCAATAATTTCCGTATTTATGTTCAGTTACTTATAAATTTAGACTTTTTCTGCAGTCTATATACTGCAAAAAAACCTAGGAAATGTACCAACAAAGAGAGGCTACACGTTATTGTTTCAATAAAATGAATCCCATAGCCTTATAATTGCTCTGTTATTACTCGGTATTCAACATTGACGTTATCGAAAGAAAATAACAAATCGTGTCAGTGGAATATTTGATTACTTTGGTAATATTTCTGCGTAGGTTTACTTTGCTGTCAGCAAGTTTACTCCCGTTTCACATAGTTTGCTGCGATGTATTTTGAATAACATAGTTAGCTAAGTTGCAATAGGAATTACATACAGAACACGGATTGTAATTATACGATGATTAGAGAGCAACAATCTCACCAGATAAAGCAGATTAAACCTATAATTAAAGCGTGATGGTCTCCGAGTGAGGCGTAATTACAGTTCGCTGCTCGCTCTTTAATTTAATATTGAGGTTTCAGAAACAGGCATTACTGGACCGTAGGCTACGTGCCTATAGAACTGAGTTCCTCAACGATTTTTTTACGATTGTTTCCCATGGGAAATCCATAATTTTTGGACCCGATCTTGACTGAGTGTTTACTATTACAGGCGTACTGTAATTATCACAAAGAGATGAGAACGTATCAGTCATTTTATAAAATACCGTGCTTTTCATCCCTTGGGGAGATGTTTTTTGGAATCTGTTTTATAAATTATAATTTTGATTTCATCATATTTTTATTTTCTCAGTACCACTGCTATTATATCCATACTGCTCCTACCATTTTTGCTTCTGTAATGTTACGCTTGAAGCTATATTGGGAAACTTCTATATGAGATTGGATTACACATTATTTACAATAGTTTTCCGAGCTTGTTTCGAAAATGTTTATGTGTTGCAGCTATCTGGCGATGCTTTGAAGATATAATCAACCCTACAGCAACGCATTACAAATCTCGGAGCCGTTATATTTGCTACAGCAATACGAAGACAATAGAAAGTTAATTCAACGTTGATTTATGTTTAATCTCACATTATATCACAACAACGAAAGACTAAAAAAGCACTAAAAGCCAATTTAAACAATTTAGCAATATTGCATTTTTTACCTTGTGCTCTGTCAGAGGTCGCCAGGTGACCCTCTCCTGTTCTGAACCCTGTGCCACTTGCTTACCTTTCATTTGCTGCTAATCTGCACATGATTTCAGGTTTTATACAGGGTTGTTTCCTTTGATTCAGTGAGTTATGTACAATGGCAAACTATTTTTTGCGCATGTTTATGTTTAACCATGGTAATTTCAAATGTTAAATTGAAACGTTAATTAAGATTCCACATTTACACGGTTTAGCTTACGAGCTGAAGTTTTTTTTTTTTTTTTTTTTTTTTTTTTTTTTTTTTTTTTTGCATTTCCTTGTACTCATTTCAATAGACCGTCTGCACTTGTTGTAATGGCGTTCGGGGAAGGAATGGAATACTGTGACGACGGGACGTGCCATAACAGACGTTACTACTATCAGTTTGTTGAAAAGGCTTAGACTTAGTGAAATCCGCCAGCTCTAGGGTTTCATCCTGAGCCGGAAGTGGAAGTTCCTTCTCCAGCGCAGTTGGACTAGTGCACTTGACACGCTTTTAGTATTGCTCTGATATTTAGGTGGTTTATGATGAAAGATTACGGGTATAACAGATGCGAATTCCATTCACGAGTCCCTTCTTCAAGGGTTTTACGATCTACTCGGCTCGCTGAGCGCGAATCTGGTGCCAAAAATTGACAATGGCCATTACAACGTCCAGAAAATTTCTTTCCGAGTACTTATTGAATGATTCATACGAAACCCTGTTTAAAATGAGATGAAATATAATTAATGAAAATTTTATTGCTTATAATATTACAACATTTAAATTGGTCTGGTGGATCAGTAGCTGACTGGAGACTGAAAGGTCCCCGGTTAGAATCCTTGTCTTGGCGTGGATTTTCATAACCCGACCTTCCCCTCTGCCACAGCTTTCTGTGTACTGTAAAGTACGCCAGAACGGTTTTGTGCTTCGGATTCCACGTTAAACTGTAGGCCTTTCTATAGGATTAACAACCCTACTTGTAACGTTGGTGTATTCAAATCCACAGCTAAACAAAGTCTTAACGTAGTCCTAGTTAGCCCAAACGAACATACATCACACACATTACAAACATTTACGTATGTGTAAAGAATTTAAAATCACTGTGTTGTGTATGTTACCTGTCGTTACTATTCTTTGCACTAAGTCGAGTCAACGGCGGCGGCACTGCCTACCCTTTTCTCGAAGCGATTCGGGCCAGTTTTGTACCGTTGTTTCGTCAGTCTTGTTGACACTACATGCTTCATATTTCTATTATACATAGATATCAGCAATCTTAGCAAACATATTAAATTTTATTTCTTTCCTGAGCTTAGTTTAAAAGTTATTCACAAGCACATTTGACCGTTTTTGTCACTCATTGACTGACTGAATGGTGATCGTCAGAACTATGAGGTATTTCCCGTAGACGTAGAAAACTGAAATTTGGTACACAGATAAAATTTTACTTGCAGATTATAAGAAAAGTCTTTATAGACGGTGCTTAGTATGTTTACAAATATTTTAAATATTATTTTCTTCCTCTCCTTACTTTAGAAGTAAGTGAACTTAAAAAAAAAAAAAAAAAAAAAAAATACTACGACACCCTGACATCAAAATTCTACCTATATCCCGTGGTCCTAGAAACAGGTAATTTTGAATACATATATGGTTTCATTCCCAGATCATAAGAAAAATCTAATATTGGTGATTTTACACGTTTTTTTTAAATGGTAACTCAAAACATGAAAAATTTTGCATAATGTTTGGAACTTAATTGCATTGTTCTGAATGAGACTATACGCTTGAAATTTCTTATATGCACAGAAATCAGCAAGGGTAACTAACATTTAAATTTTTCTTTCATTCTATACTCAGTTTAGAAGTTCTCAAATGAAATCGTTACATTTGAGCAACGACTCAGATTAATCAATCAACTTACAAAAAGAAATGAGATCCCGCAAAAACAATTCTCGTAAAAATAGGCCAAGTCTCGTGGCCGTTTAGTGACAAAAAGTTATGAGATCGTGTTCTGAGCCAAGTCTACACTTTACAGTGTATATTCACTTCACATTCTGAACATAAAGAATCCTCTCGGTGTTTAGATAGTTTATTTAGAGAAAAGAAATCTTTGGTGACTTGGTCATTATACATATCATATTTTTTACTGATATATATATATATATGATGTATTCTAAGACTTCTCAAAACCGAAAGACGTGCAAGGGGAATCTTGGCTTTCGTGTATTTGTAGGTTGGATAAATTAACACATTTAAGTTATTTGTATAGGCTTCGAACACAAGGCACCAGAGGTTTTTATAATTCTAAATAAACTATCTATAACATCGAGAGAAATTATTCTGGTTAGAAAGTGAAGTGAATATACTCTGTAAAGTGCAGACTTGGCTCAGAAGAAGATCTCATAACTTTTTGTCACTAAACGGCCACGAGATTTGGCCTATTTTTACAAGAATTGTTTTTTTGGGATCCTTTTTTCCATATCGACCGCGGTGGATCTCGGGACACCTGTGCACGGGCGTTTTGCGTGTAATTATGAGAGACGGAGGACATGAATCCACCCGTGATAGAACTGCATTAGTCACGTCCGAAGCATTTACACTATTGTGTTGTCAGCTGTCTTAGAAGCCTGTAACTACTTTCTGTGTATTGATAGGTGTATTTTGTTTGTGAAATGTATAGTTTATGAAGCGGAGATTATGGACCGTCCCAGTATTCACCTTGATGATTGCGGGAAACCGCATAAAGCCGAGGGCGTACCTCGAGGATCGTGACTCGGAGCGGGTCCCTTTGTGCCTCGCCGACACTGCGTGGTGGCGCCCTAACCCACGCAGCCACACTAGCTACACTTAATTTATTATTAGTATTATGAGTGAACGTGCGCTATCGGATCATGCAAAGTCTTGATTCTCATCATGGCTTGCAATTAAATATTGAATCCCACTTGAAACAGTCTCCACCAGAATCCCTGGGCCGAATAACAGCATTATGTTTAGGTCGCAGACTCATTAGTATATTTTCTTAGACGATTCAGTGGTCTGAAACAAATAAGATTTTAGTATGGGGGAGCGGTTTGTTGATGGTCAGCTTAGTATGAAGATCTCAGGAAAAACGATGTGTGCTCAAGCGACTTGCTTTTTCTTCCTCATCTTTCACAAGTTGTATCTTACATTGCTGCTTCTCATCCCTGAATACCTCGGTGTCGTACGTACCATTAATTGGGTTTGAGCACATGAAATTTCCAAATGCTATCACATACCATATTACATACTTTCGCATACATTAGTTAGTGTCTTTTTTTTATTATTATCCAGTCTTCGAATGATCTTAACTGTCTTTTTCTTTGGATCCACGCGTATTTACTATGACTTTAATTCAACTGTAATTGTGTGCACGACTAACTCGGGCTATCTAAGTCCGCTCATTAACTCAGTTTACTTCCAACCGTCGAGTCGTTATTTAGTATAGAAAGAAAGAGAAGCACGTCTGCTTGTAGTCTCATTTAAGGTCTTCAGAAGTTAGAGATGGCCACTGATTATGTGTCCTTCTGGTAACTCAACAGTTAAAACAATCTAGTTCTAGCTGGTTTCAGTACAGGTGATGGGGAAAAAAAATTGTAGGCCTTTGCGGCTAGCCGACATCGAGATCACTATTCTGGGAGAGAACTGGAATGACATTAAAAAAAAAATGAACCAAGCATTTGCGTGGAGTGATTTTAGCCAATCATTGAAAACCGACCGAGTACATGGAGTGTGGAGTTCCAAGTGATGGGTTTGTTAATACCGAAAGCGTTATACTCTGGAAGTCATCTGAGTTCAAACACCTAGGAACAGTAATCTATTAGGATGGTCACACAGTCACAGACGTCCAAAAAACAGAGTGAACGTTGCCTGGATGAAGTGACATCGGGTCACAGGAGTCCTTTTCGACCGGGAAGATACCACTCGGCATTAAATAAAAAAAATTACAAAACCACTGCTCGACCAGTGGCACTGCATGGAACTGACTGTTGGCCAGTCTTGAAAAGACATGAACAACAACTGAATGTCATTGAAATGAAGATGGTTCGCTGGCCACAGGGAATCACTGGATAGGACCGCATCAGGAATGAGAACGTTTGGTCAGCATTTGGTGTGGCTCCTAATAAAATGTAGTGCGCAGCAGCAGCACTGGGCCGAAGACCACGACGGAGACCCAGGAAGTCCTGGCTGGATATCTTGCGCGAGGACATGTGGTATAATGGTAAGAAGAGGAAGACTGCAATCTGGATGACTGGACAGGGGACTGAAATTACGTCCTTCCGAGTGGGAGGGTGGAGTGTTAAACCCTCATGAATCCAACTCTGCGAGAAAGCTGCGTCATCGGGGTTTCGGCCAGAGGGTTAAGAGAAGCTACCGTGCACAATTCCAACGCCGCGTTTCTTTCTATCCCTTGTTTTTGTGTTCACGTACACGAGAAAACACTCTACGCTTAAGAATACTTATCACAGTTATCTACAGAAATAAAAGAAACGCAAGACTCTGAGAGGAAAAGAACTGGGAACGCCTACAATAATTACAACGAAGCACAACAGCCTGATCGACTTCATTTAGTTTTATCGCAGCGTCTCGCAGTTTGTCTTTTAAGCTAAATGCATGTTCACGCTTTCATAGTAAATAGCTCACTGACTAACCAGGTTTACTCGTAAGAATTAATTACAGAAAAATCATTTTCCTCCCGTGTCATTATCCTTACGAGATAATGTAAGCGTTGTCAAACATTTGTGAAAAATGTAAATTATGTTTCGTATGATAATTGTTACTTTTTTGTGAGTTAATTAGGTGAAAACCGAGAACTGTCCTGACATTCAAGTAGCTGACAGCTAGGGATTGCAATCCAGCAAAGCGGGATCCCGCAATCCCGCGGGATCCCGCATCATTAGACAATCTGGCAGATCCCGCACAAAATTAAGCGGATCCGCAATCCGCAAAATCCGGCGGAAACGCGTGTCAGTCTGCGTGACTCGCTGCTCCACTCGGTCTCTATTGGATGTATTGCTCTGTTTGCTGTACCAGAGCAGTTGGCATTTGACTCATGTGAATAAGCGTTTGTTTTTGTCAACCTTCGTCATTCGTAAGTAAATTGATACACTTTTACGTATTCAACAAAACTTATATTTGTTTTGAGTACACATTTCTGTAATTTGAGTAATTTATAGTACGATTTTCTAACTATATAATTATTTTTTAAGTGTCGCACACGTTATCTGAACTACACGGTTACAGCTTTTTATTCACGGTTTCATTATTCCCATTTTATGTATTTGCAGATAAAGTAATTGTGACAGTTTCCTAATTTGCGGCTGAAATTATGATTATTCATTGATATGAAACTAATGTTATCGTAATTTTAACAATCGCGTACCTATTTATTTAACAGCTATCAAAAGGAAATTGTATATTCTTTGACTTATTGTTGTTTTGGCCGCTGTCTCAATGCGTTTCTTTGACGAAAGCCGCCTGCTTACATGTGCCGCTCAGGCTATAGATTAATATCTCTTCTCCTTATTATTTCGACTAAAGGTAAAAAAAAGGTTATAATGAAATTTTCACGGGTGTATCGACGAATTGTGTTGTAGGAACACCATACTTCGACGGCTGCCTCCGCCGTCTTCCTCACGTGTGTAATTTCGTGTATTTGCAATGAAATCCGCAGATACAACCTATGAGGACTTCACTGCAATCATTCGCCGAGAAAGTCTCCTTTCTTACTAAAAAATAATAATTTCCACTCTAAAAACTTCGTTACGCCACATAAGCAAATCTGAAATATTTGATAGTTTACGTGTTGGTGAGTAGTTTCTTTTAATAACATTGAATCAACCGTAATATCAATCAAGGAATCAGGAGATATAATAATGAATCACGCAAAAAAAGGCCAAGTCTCGTACTTGTGCAGTGACAAAAAAGTTATGAAATCTTGTTCTGAGCCAAGTCTACACTTTACAGAGTATATTCACTTCACTTTGTGAAATTTAATGGTTTTCTCGGTGGTATGGAACGTTTATTTATAATTTAAAAAAAAACTCTGGTAACTTGGCCATTAAGCAAACCATATTTTAAAACTAATGTGATGTATTGTACCGCACATAATATGACCTAAGAAGACCAATATTTTCCATTTTTATTACTTATTTAAAAATTGGTTTAGATTAAAAAACAAAAATACACTTAAGACACGCTAAAAAGTTTTAATGTCATTTTGCCAATCAAAATATTGTTAACTGTTAATTTTTATCATTTAACATTAAAAATTATTTATTAATTTAATTTATTAACGTTTTAAGTAACTATGTTTTAAATATATGCGTTAAAAAACTGTTTGTACCAATTCCGCACGGATCCCTCCGGATCCCGCGGGATTGACGCAAATCCCGCGCGGATCCCGCGGGATTGAAAACACTGCGGGATTGCAATCCTTACTGACAGCAAAATGCAGCCTAAAAATCGTAACCAAGACGTCCGGTATTCTAGAAATAATGTTTAAACCAGGGCTCCTTGTATCTCCCTGTATAAATATCAGTAGAACTCTAAACCAAACTCCATCGTTGTGAAATATGAGACGGTGATATTGCATTTCGATTGTTCTCCGCATTCACGTTTCACTTGCGACCTCTATCTGCGAGATCATCGAGTAAAGAAAATTCGATTTGATCCCTGAAGTGAAACAAAGCAAACATTCTGAAATGTTTTATTAACCTGACTGTTCCGTTCTTTTGAAATACGATTCCCGTGAAATAATGTTATGTGATGCGCTGAGGAACTGTCGGGCAGTAATCTCTTTTGTTGAAGAAAGCTCCGGCTCACTCGCTGTTAGCTCTCCTCACCGGGAAATTTATTCAAGCCACTTCCCGCGACGAATATCGGTTTTGTCCGCCCTCGGCTTGGAAATTCCTTTCTATTTCCAGCAGTTTTAATTCTATCAACTCTGTAGAAATGTATCCCCAACTCTCCACTTCTTAAAAAATCATTATCAATTTAATTCTTATTTCTATTAGTAGGCACCTAAGTAAGAAAAAATTATTCATTACATTTTTCCAAGAGATTTAAAATCTGCGTCATACTGTCAACCACTGTAATTGATATGCTATTTGTTCCACTTCGGTTTTTTATAGGTACTTCCCTTTCTGAGATGCTGTTTCATGATGACGGTTCATACTACAAACTAGGTAGCAAACGAGACATACTTAACACAGAACCCAAAACATTCCTGGATCCAGTGAACTGTCTGAAAATAATATATGAATGCTTCAATTGCGGTGGGGGATCATTCCGATGGTTCAAAGTTTGTGAGCTGTATTAATAACCACTGATAATTCTCTGGCTGAAGTAAATTACAATTGTGTATACCAACATTTTTTTTATTTTGGGTGCCTGTGTATATGAGTAACCTGCATAATGTAGCAGGGTCTTAAAATACAAAGTATCAAGGAACTCTGATGCCTGCTTTCGCTTATTTTTTTAATTTTGCTTATATGGCTTTACGCTGCGTCGACGTCATTAGAGGCGGGAAAGGATGGAGGACGGGAAGGAATTTGGCCATGATATTTTGAAGGAAGCATCCTGGAATTCGCCTGGAGTGATTTGGGGAAACCATGGAAAAACCAAATCATGATGTCCTGACGGGGACTCGAGCCCGCGTCCACCCGAATGCGAGATCAGAACGTCACCGCTCGGTGCGTGCTTTTAGCTACCTTAATCTGAAGTTCTTCCAAAAAATGTTCGTTTCATTCTTTGTAATTTCCAAACGATTTCTAACGTACACACAGATTGGTCATCGATTAGTTTTTATTACAAAACATGCAAATAGTACAGTGTAAATTCAGAAAATAGATTTACTACTAAAAGAAATAAATTTACATCTTTTTACAACGATCAAAATAGTTCTAACTATATATTATACATTTTCAGCAAATGTTTTATTGCTTTGTTATTTTATTACTAGATACTTCCTTTACTGTTTCAGAAGTTGTAGATTTTTACTCCCGTTCAGTCAGGTCCTATTTTTTTTTAGCCCGAAGTACAACAAAAGTCACATTGTTACAGTTCCTGGTGTCATGATGATAAATACGTACTTGTTTCTGTCCGCTGGGCAGATTACAAAGAAATTCTTCTGAATAGGCAAACATGTAGAGAGCAGGTAAGTACCACAAGGTTATCAGCATTGTCTAATGAATTTAGTGCTTTCTGAAATATCACTTGAATTATTTAAATGTATTTTTTTTATCTGAAACGAATACTTCAACATAAACCCATGTCAGAGAGAGGTATTTAGTTAATGGTATCAACGAACACTGATTTTAGTTTTTTGGAAAATTCTTCATCGTGGCCCATAATCCATTTAACTAAAAATGTTGCTATTGAGGGCAAGTGGCGTGTGGCATTGTTGAGGGGAGTTTGTGCAAGTGCAGTTTAGCACGGCCGGGGGCGGGGCTATCTGCCTGCCTGGTGAGCTTCTTGTACGTGGCCAGTGGAGACTGGAGGGCCCTCTGGCCATTGTTCTTAGAGACTACTTGTCCCCTCGTTGAGATAGCGCACTGCTCGAGTCTCGTCTGAATAAAATGTTCTTTACGGGTACGCGAAATGAACAGGAACTCCGCCGTGCTGCGCGGTGTCTCATTAATACACCCCGGTACACTACTCGCGTGCTAGTTCCAGCCCTTATTGTCTACTAGACAATGTGCAGATTATATCTTTGATATAAATTCAGAAGTACCTGTGTAAGTGGGAATTGGGAGACAAAGAATGGGTGAGAAGAAACTACGGCTGCACAGTGCGTCTAGATGACGTAGATGTAGTTTTTAGCAAACTAATTCGCTAACACATCACGTATTAAACTGATGAGTAAACGAGATATATTAAAGGTGAAAAAGTATTTGTTATGGCCCCCTCTCTATATAAAAACAATAACTGGTGATTTTTTTTTCCTTACCCGCTCAGTAGAGTTTGAATTACATGATTTCAATTTTTTTTATAGAAAGTAAAATATGGAAATTGACTTGTCCCAGAGTAAAAATTTAAGCAGCTTCCAATAGGAAAAACGTACTTGTCACGGCTCATTTGTTAGTCGTAGATCTATTTAATATCCGTGCGGTGCAGGACACTAAAATATTTTGGACGCTATTTACAGGTATGAAAGGGACATGCAAGACACTTCAGGGAGACCCAAGTAGGTCGCTAAACCGATTTTTCATGCTTCAGCGCATTTATAGCTACCTGCTGAAATGTGTCTGCCAACGAGCTGGAGATACAGGTTATCAAAAACGCTGGGCTGCCCAGGTCTGGAAGGCACCGACCAGGCGTCTTTCTGACTTGGTGCAACGGTACTCGCTGTAAAGAACAATAATTTTCCTACTTACAACTGACCTTTAACTGGTAATAGAACTACGGAGGTGGACTACGTGGCAGCCAGTCACAGAAGAACCGAGTTTTCTTGTGCTGTGGAGAGTTTTTAGGAAGAAACGGGTGAAAATGGAGGAGTCTCCGAAGTCGCCCTACGGGCTGAACAAGGGCTCGGAAGACCTCTCGTTCAATGTACAACTTACCGAGCAGAACCCAGTCGCATTGCGAGAAAATCTTCTCGTATCATTGGCGGATATACCTACCTGAATCCAGCTGATTCTGAGACGTAGCTGAACGAGGTCTTAGCTGGTCGCATCGACACCCGGTTTTTATGCCATCATCGCCGATAGTGAACGGTAATATCGGTGATCATCACTCCGTGGAAACGTATACGTGTCGTATACGAATGAAGAACATCCTATATACACCCAAACAACGAGCTATTCGATTTGTTACCCTTACTCAAAGAGCATTTAGCTAATAATCAGCTGTTGTCCTGTTCACAATTATCATTATTTTTTTAATTGCATAAGTGAAATTACAGATTAATACAATGGGCGGAATACTCAACGTTAGTAATTGTGTATCATGTAACGAATACCTGTATGTATCCGGACAATTATACTTATGGTACTTAACATGGCTGTGTGGTCTCTGCAACCGTAGGCTAATAAATTAAAAAAAAAAAAAACTATTGAAATGTTCGCAGCACTATTTTCATTTCTAATTATAATATTTCCTTTGCTCCCCAAGATAACTTCTATTGTAATTACATTCTGTTATTAATTAAGATCTTCTTTCTGCTCTGAAATACTACAAAGCAAAACTTAAAAAAATTTGAACATTTAAAAAATAGTCTAGTCTCTCGAGACTTTTGGAAAAGAATAATTATTGATTAGCTTGATGAAGTGCCACTAGATTTGCAATCACTTAGTTCCAATTTATTTAAAAATTCCTTGAAACCCTGAACTAACGTCGCTTAAGGTCGAAAGGTATGAGTAAGGATACTGAATACATGTGCTGCTGAAGATTATATCCTTCCGTGCTTAATTAACAATGTTTTAACTTCTTCCTGGCATTTTGATTTTTTTTTTGGTTAATGGCTTTACACCTCGTTGACCTCAAAGACATTAAAAACGGGAAAGGATGGGGGAGGGAGAAAGGAACGGGAAGGAATTTAGCCATGGCCTATTAAAGGAAGCATCACAGCATTCGCTTGGAGTGATTTGGGGAAACTATGCGAAACCCAAATCTGGATGCCTGGGCGGGGATTCAAATTTGCGTCCTCCCGAATGCAAGACCAGAGCGTTAACCGCCCACCCACCACGCTGTGTTGGCATTTTGAGTGCGCATGTAAGCATTGAGGTCACGTGTTTCGGAATGTATGGCACATTAGACAACAGTGAATGTGAGTGTTTCTGCATCGTTCACATTGAATTCAGACAGAAATTACACAGTGGGCGACAGTGAAGTTGCCACCGGCCAGGCCTCGTGATGCAAGGGTCGTTCAGGTCATGGGCATTTCTAGGTACTGTTGTGGTAATGTTATGAAGTACGTGTTGTGTACAGGATACGCATAAAGTTATGGCATATAAATAGTTTGAAAAACGAATACAAGCAGGGTTCTGGATATGTTCAGTAGACGTTGATGGGTAGTTTAAATTATTACCAGGTTGTTTCCTGCTTCTCCGACAGAAATTATTATCTTCTAGAATTTATGAGAAAGCTTCCTAAGGTCCTTATCAGACATGAATATTTTACGGTGTTTGAGTTCATTTTAATTGTTAGCTCTACAATGAATGGTTTCTGAATAATTCTTTCCGCTATCTGTTTATGTACTAGAATCGTATCTATTCTACCATGGGATTACAACGAGGAAGATGTTGCTGTCAACTGTTGTTATCTGAACGCATTGACAGACAGAAAGTTTAATCTTTACATTCAGGGACGGTGTCCACTAAGTTGTGTGCGTATTATGGTTAGCTTATAATAATATTTTTGGAAGGTGAGTTACATTTTTTTTTTAATGGCATTCGGCTACTGGGCCATACAGCCAACTCAATGTGATTTGTTGCTATCAAGTATTGACACAAGGACACTACAACACGGACAAGACATTCACAGACACAACACTAAACACCCATGCCCTCGGCCGGACTCGAACCGGCGACATTCGGTACGCGGAGCTAGCACTCTAGCCCCTACGCTACCGAGGCCGGCCGGGTGAGTTACTTGGTTTCCAAACAGAATGTCCAAGTCCTGTCCCTCGTATCCTCACCATAACATTAGCCTGCAGTCTCTGAATACAATGAACGAAAATCAGGAGAAATACTGGATGCTTGCTGGCTCTCTTACTACCAATTGGAAATAAAGATACTATGCCTGAGTGGGACTTTTATGATTTTAAACTAAAAGATCCCTTTTTCATAAACAATGTTTGACAGAACTTATCGGTCTCAATGTATTTCGCACATGTGGCTAGACTGCAAGAATATATACTTTATACCAATTTAACTGAAATATATCACTTCTCTGTAGGTGACTGACGGATAACGTTTCTTGTAAGATAACATACAATGTCACAGTTCCAGTTATGGTCTTCTATTAATTTGATTAAGATCAACATCACAAAACGTTCAACACTATAGTAAATAGTAAACACTAATGGAACAATTGTTTGTGTTAATTCAATCTTGACTAATATCTAGTTACCGACTAGGATGCCGGTGTAGTTAGCAAACTGATTACGTGGAAAACTCGTGACAAATCAGACGTGGTAAGTCCTCTAAAGCTTCCGAGGCTTTGTCAGTGGCAATTGTATTGTATACAGTTCATTAATTTGATACACAAAGCAAGCTGTGCCAGACATAGTGGTCAAGTTATGTGCCCTTAAAGCTTCTAGACAAAATTTTTACATTAGGTATTTTGCAGGATAAAGTAATCTGTTGGAGCTCAAGTAATTACTTAGTCTAGGAGCACTTGTATCGTATTGAGGAATTTTATTACTGTAATGAGATTTATAGTTCAGCCCTTATTAATGAATGCCTGAAAAATGGGGGTTTTACTGGTAACAGGGGTATGCAGAGTGCAGGGTTTGTGGCACTCTATTGTAAACAGACAGTAGGGTACCTATGGAGGTGTACTGCTATTTCATTGCATTAATTTCTTATGGTTTACATTTTTCAGACGGTTAAACGGAGTTTAACTGCCTAGCCTTCAATTTGATACCACAAATATGTGGTGTCTTTTTTTGTGTTTTGTAGGTAATGTTATAAATATATGTTTTTCTTTTCGCCTGTCCATGATAATTGTTTCTAACCTTATGTCGCATCGAATACGTCGATTGTAATGTTGAATAAATATATTCTATAGACAGAAATAGCAGTTACACGCGACTTCGTCCGCGTGGAAGAGTGATGTAATATACGATTTTCTTGAGAGGTCTGGACTCTCAGTGGTTAGGACGTCCAACTGGAGATGGAAAACTCCCCCAGCTTGAATTCCAGTCTCGGCGAGAATTTTCATAGGTTCTCAGCTCGACCTTCACCGCTGGCACAGTTGTTGTGTGATGTGAAGTACGCCACAATGATAACGTGGTTCTGATTCCACGTTGAACTTTAGGTCCCCCATGCCCGGTAGGAGTACTGCGATCTTGTAACTCGTCGATGCGTTGTAACATCTCTCGTGTTGTCCTCGTGGCACACGGTCGGGGTGGATCACTACCTTGCAGGTTACTTCGGGCAGGGCCGGCTCTAGGATTTTGGAGCCGGGGTGACCAGTTGGGGGCCCTTGGCGAATTCATCAGTTAGGGCTCTCCCTCAGACCAAATGGGCGACCTTTACAACTTGTCGAGTGGGGGGCCCCTACAGCCGGTGATCGGGCCCCCCATCAGCCGAGCGGGTCCGGATACATTTGACCCTATTCCCCCCCCCCCCCTAACGCCGGCCCAAAGCCGTTTTGAATTCCCTAATCAATAACGTCTTTCAGTTTCTGCTTCTTCATCGCCCATTAAATATATCTTTAAAAACTGTGGTTTCCTATTCGACGAAGGAAGCATAGATCCAATTCGGTCATATACTTGCCCCTGGATAGTAAATGTCGGTGAAAATCCTTGCTTTGCAACAATTCTATCGATTCCAAAAGACGTCATATGGAAGCAGGAATTATACTTTCCTATAAGATTCAAAAATCGCCGCGATTTATCCGTGTTGTTAGAAAAGAGCTGCTTCAATGGTTCCATACCTGGCATGCTGATGTCGCCTAGCTTGCTATTGTTCCAAAGTTGCAGCAACTCGTGGCGATGCCAAATATGCGGCGTTCTGTCGTCGTCGATTTTTCGTTTGCTCCGGTGTTTCAGTAGCTCTTGATGGATGGGTTGTTCTTCTCGCCGAGCTCGCGTTTGTTCGGGTGTTTCACCATCTCGATGCAATGCCAAATATATGGCGTGTTGTTGTCTCCACTTTTTCGTTTGCTTCAGTGTTTCAGCAGCTCTTGAGATCGATTGCCGTTTTTTTTTTTATTTTATTTT
>JARYHS010013630.1:216017100-216053100 GCA_031002005.1 Vandiemenella viatica
TTTTCTCTTAACCTGGTAATCCTAACACGTAGAAAATAAGAGCTCAACGTAGAATCCACATAGTGCGGTGCGCACTATCTTTACTTTTACGCAAATCTGTATCGGATCGTATTCTGTTTGTAATAGTTTCACGTAAAAAGTACCAGACATATGTTGATAAGGTTTTCATTTTTTTGAGTGCTTAGGATTTCACCTAAAATCTGAGGTAGGTCATATGTTCTTCCGTGATCTGGCGCCAGAGGAGGAAATGTAAATCTGATTTTAGTCTCAAAAATTTTCAGGGCCATATTTCGTGTATTTTATGTAAGTTCGCATGGATAGGACCACAATGTGAGTATGGGATTAATGTGACATCTCAGGTTTCTCACCCTAGGACATCATGTCTCCGATTAGGATAAGACGTAACCAAAAATCTACTGAATGTATACTGGCGGGGACTATTTTTTTTTTTTTTTCTCTCTCTAAGATAAACATATAAGCCAGGCTGCGGATTTCGCTACGGGTGACTGCGCTCAGCGGAATTGCACTATTGTTTCTCATTTAGTACAGCTGAGAGCACTGTACACAGAAGCTGCTTCGCTCTACAGCTTTCACACAGACCATTCTAGTGTCGCTTCAGGCACTGTAGTGTTTCTTCCATGGAAGGAAATATTCTTTCGGAAGCAGTACAGCTCAGCTTGTGAATTTGGTTAATGGCATTCGTTGATTTAAGACGATGGATGTAGAGTGCTAATTCTAGTTCTGGAGTGTAAACGGGGAGCAAGCGATGACTGTTAAAAGTGGGGGTGGCCTGGGAAACGACAAGATAAGCAGCTACAAACCAAGACTCTTTTCTGATCGGGTTACTAATTACTTGACAATTTAAAGATTAGAAACTTTCTGATTAGTCTTATTGTTGTTAAAACGTTATTGTGATGATCTGATGACTTTACTTGCATGATATTCTTACTGAGCGTGCTGAGTGAGTGATAACGCAGTGGCCTCGTATTTGTAAGGACTTGGGTTCGAATCCCCGCCCGGCCATCCATGTTTCAGCTTTTCTATAGTTTCCCAAAATCACTGCAGGCTAATGCCGGGATGCTTCCTTCAAAAGGATATGTCCAAATTTATTTCCGTTCATTTCCCCAAGTCCTTTTCCGGCGTCTAATGGCTTTGACGCCGACGAGGCGTAAAGCCCTAAGCAAAAAGCTAAACACACTTACACACTACGCCTGGTTAAAGAGGCAGGGAGGCTTCATCTGTGTGCATTTTGTAAGTATATTTGTATGTGTGATGTGTATTACTACTGTTGCAAATATGACGAATGTAGGAAAAAGGTGACTCCCGATGCTGATCTGCTCTTCCGTGAGACATTAACGTTTTCGGCAGCATTAATTTCCCATCCATCGGAAATATCACTGTGTCGTATGCTTTTTATTATGTCAGTGCCGTTTAGTACCAAACACGGCTGTTAGAAATTATCGGTCACCACGTCTTCGACACTTCTGGCTAAGTCACTAAGTCACTATTGGTGGGAATATCTTCATCACCGGGATTCTAAGCAGCCATCATTGAGCCTGTATGACCATAGTCAACAGGCGATCTGCAGGTAGGTAATGACTAGGTATTAACATTACTTATTTCTTCTATTGTAAGAGCATTCAGTGGTGTGGATCACAGAAAGGTTTATAAACAATTGTGTCCTTTTAATACTGACTATCATAACAACATAAAAAGTTTCTGGTGTACTTTAGGTACGAATTTTTCGTGTGTGCACTACATTATGGGTAAAATAAAATTTAGAAATAAACAATGAAGTAATTTCTAAACATTTGTTCACATTTCACTCGTAAAATATGCTAGCGTTGCAACAGTGATCATTTTTAAGGTATCATCTAAAAAATTATTTCATCTAAATACGTTTTCCATTCGTCGAAACTAATTTTGTAGCTGACATCGCAAGAGATAGGAGGCCACTATTTTTCTATGTGTTAGGTGGAGTGTGTGTAAACTGCGGCGGCCTTCCCGGCAGGGTATTATTGCCCTGCGTTGGGTCTTCTCCACTGGCAACTGCAGTTCCTCACTGAAAGAACTGCGTTTGTTACTCTATAGGGGGCGAACGATGTGGGAGGGGCAAAGGCCGAACTCCGCTAACTTTGCCTGGAGAGAGGCAGCCACTCCGGAGCTTCTTTCCGGCCAAGTTGGGTCACGTTCCTCTGGCGAGCCTGCCATCATTAACAGTAACCAGCTGATCGCAACGACCAGAGTGCTCCGCGCCCAACTCGGGTGCAGCCACGCATTCCAACACCACGGACCAATAACCAAGTTGTTACCCAATAGACTGGTAGCACATTATTTACACCTTTGAAATTTTCCGAACTGGTTTCCTGAACTGAAGTAAAATGATACCGATAATAGAACTGCATTCTCCTCCGGTTGGGGCCTTCGCTAATCTAACACAGACGTACAGTCTTTATCAATAAATGTGGCCAGTACGCCAGAGTCTAAGTGTCTATTTCTATACAGTGCGGCAACACAGGAAAAGCACGACGTCACAGGAAACTACAGCGCGTCTCTTGACTCCTCCCAAGAAGGCATCCTATTGGTGGATGTTGATTAAGGGCCTTCTATACTACAGTTTCGTAATGTCAAGTTGCCTAACATAAAATTAAAGTTAGCTGGCTGATACGTGCCTTAGCTTCGCCCATTGAAGTATCTGATTGACAGGATATTTCAACCAGTGCCACTTACAGCTGATTCACTTTTTAACGTCATGTTCTTAAAACTAATATTAATGTTGGGAAAATAACTTAACGGATTGGTTTAAAGCGTAGCAAAGTGTAGACAATGTTACATTTTATTCACATTTATGGCCTTTTGCGCTACAGAAACGTTTATTCTCATTTTATTTTGAATAATTTCTTTACATATTTCTGTTTTTCGTATCATCCATAAATCCCTGTACGGACGGCCCAAAGGAGAAGTAAGTCACGAATCTCGTAGTATAGAGGTCGATTTGCTCTGCACTGTACTATTACTTTGTGTCTGCATAAAAGTTTGTGGCACAAGTTTATTTTGTCTCCTTTTTTTACAAGTTTTTGTAGGCGTAAACCTGGCCTAAAGTGAAGGTCTAGAAGAGCAGGAGCAGCTAAAGTTGTTAGAACCCAACAATCTGATGATCATGCTGAAGAAATAAGGAGAGACCAAGCTGAAATAAAGTTTCCCTCAGTTAATCCCTCTCCCTCCCCCCCTCCTCCACCCACGCACACACACATGCAACCCCTCACCTTCGTTTGTTTCCTGTTTTTAAATATGTTCGAAATTGATACTCTTCATGAAACAGCTTCAACAGTAAAATGATGTATTGATGGCTTTCTTATCATATAATGCCGACCCGGTGTTGTTTGGGACAAATCTTACGTTACTAACAGATTTAAGTATCCAATTCTGGCAATAATTAAATTCAAAGTCCACGCGTACGAAGTCGCGGGTAATAGGTAGTATATATATATATATATATATATATATATATATATATATATATATATATATATATATATATATATATATATATATATAACTGGAATGAGGTGATATAGAAAGAGATAGATCCCGTGAATACGACCATCGACCTTTCCTCCTAGTCGTTTATCAACATATGTCTACAATTTAATTCCGAGCGTGAAGAAACAACAGTAACACTGCGGCCTCGTATTCGGGAGGACGCGGATTCGAATCCTCGTCTCCGGCCATCCAGATCTGGGTTGTCCATGGTTTCTCCAAATCGCTCCATGCGAAAGCGGAAATGGTTCCTTCATGTCCTAATTCCTTCCCATTTATTTCAAACAGAGAAATGGAAAAAGATAAATTTAAGTGTGTAAAATACTGTATAAATAACGGTTGCTACAATGAATTGATACAAGATAGGACATAGGGCATATTTTAAGACTTTTCGGATTAATTAACTTGTTAGTGGATGGCAGATTTCAAAGATGGAATTTTTGGATGAAATAAGATTATAATATAATATAATATTCGGAAAAGGTATGTTATATTTCGTGCGATGATAGAAATATACTAGCACAACACAGAATGAGATGGAGGAGTGCTTAAAATGATTCTAGGCAGTGATGTCAGATGTAGTAGAAAATGTCGTTTTGGAGCGGGGAATGTTTGTCGTCGAATGATTCACGTTAGAAACGTTTTTACAGTGAAGGTATGCTCATGGCTGTATCAATATGGGACATGAAGACTGTTTTAATTCGATGGTTAAAGTATAGAGCACTTTCTACACGCATGTTTTTTTTTTTTCAAAACATTATTTCTAAGCAAAAACGGAGATTTTTTAAAAATAGTTTTCACCTATTTACAGTAACTGTTGAACCTTGAAAATAATTAGTATTTCGTGTCGAAAAGCGAAAGGGGCAAGATCACCATTGATTATTAGACGTCACCGGCGAAGTATTTGAGACGACTGCACACTGATACTATTTTCTAGAACTGCGCTAGAAGATAATTTCTTCCCATCAATTTATACTATCGTATAACTATTTTAAAAGCATATCTCTGCCCTGCTTTTGTCCTTATCTCATAAGGAACCATCAGGTATATTGATTTTATAATTTGGAAAATCTTGGTGTTGTAAATCTGAGTATTAGCTTCAATTACGGTTTCAGGCGCTTTTATAAATTTACCGTACTTGACAGTGAATCTACGTCAAAATTAATATTATTGTATTTTAATTTTCACAATACCTGTTTTATCAATTAAAATTCTAATCGATTATAAATACATGCTTCTGCTGTTAGCTCCTTCCGCAACACTGCCAGATGGGACAAGATTTTTTTTAAATTAAATTTTGCCAAAATTAAAAATGCATCATTCAGTTATAATTTCTAAATTAGCGTTCCTCATGTAATATTATCTTTTTACAGCCAAGGGAGAGATTATTTCTGATAGATTTTCGAATTTGTTCTCAAACTTAACGCTCTAAATTGAATTTTTATGACACCTAATTGTTCCAGGTTATTCTAGTAATTTCTATAGGTATGTGAATGTTAAAAAAATAAAAAAACATCCACCTGCTGCAACAGGTAAGATCTGCTAAGGCGTTGTTTGAAAATAGTCACTAATAGTCAATAATTCCAGAGATAAATGTGCTCCAAACGGTTAGTTGTGAGAAGTGAATTTAAGATATGGTTCTTTTTATAGCTCAGTGCTTTCGATTAAACTTTATGCTTTATATAAAGAAGATTTCATTCAGCAAGATTTAACAGAAATAGTGTTTTGTCTGATGTATTAATTTTTATCCGCTTTTTTTTTTTTTTTTTTTTTTTTTTTTTTTTTTTTTTTTTTTTTTACAGAAATTACATATTTTATACATAAGCAATGGGGGTATGTTGAAATAGTTTTAAAAAATCACCTAGCATAGTATCGAATCAGCGACCACACCACCACTAGTCTACAACCGTAGCCACTGGACCACACCACGTGCTCTTTGAATTTGCTCATACTATCCATAACCATACCAACCTATATGGCACTTCCTGTCCGCACACATCACTGAACCTTGTTGGTTTCGAGATACATGTCTTCACGTTAATGTCCTTATGACCGCTATTATATATACTAAAAATTAGGATTTCAATGATTCGCGACTTGCCTATTCTTTGGTCCATTCAAACACGGATTTATGGATGATACTAAAAGCAGAAATAAGTAATTAAATTATCAAAAATAAAATGAGAATAAACGTTTCTTTATCGTAAAGGCGATAATTCTGAATAAAATGTAACACCCCGTCTACTATTTGCTACGCTTTAAACCAATCCTTTAAGTTACTTTCCCATCATTAATTTTAGATTTAATAACGTGACCTTAGAAAAGGAATCAGCTTTAAGTGGCACTGGTTGAAATATCCAGCCAATCAGTCACTTCAATGGGCGAAGCTAAGGCACGTAAATGACAGCTAACTTTAATTTTATGTTAGGCAACTCAACACTAGGAAACAGTAATATAGAAGGCTCTTAATCAACATCCACCAATAGGATGCCTTTATCAGAAGAGTCAAGAGAAGTGCTGCAGTTTCCTGTGACGTCGTGCTTTTCCTGTTTAGCTGCACTTATACTTTGACAGGACTAGTCACATTTTTTGATTAAGACTGTACACTATCTATCTTCTTTCCATAAATCTGTGAAATCCATAGCATCATTATTACATATTCCACTCTATCGACTGAGAAAGATGATTAAAACGCATTCCCCCGCCCCCCCCCCCCCCCCGAACGCCAAGGAACGACGCTATATCTGGCAAGTGTTAGCAGCCAATCACCCACACGGTCCCTGTGCGTGGTAAAAAGTATTTATTCTCTGTTACAAAACTGACGGAAAGACATGTCTGTACGTAAAATTTATTACAAAAAGTAGTAATTGGAGAAAGGTCAAAGGCTTCAAAAAATGGAATATTTGTTTATCTGTGCTTCCGTCTTTCTCTACGTCTATTGGTCTGTTCGTCCGTGAATTACAGAAAACTAAAGACGGTTTTTAACAAAACTGCATATATGTCACAGCATGTAACATAGGATACTTTTAACCAGACGCAAAAACCAACGAACAGATTTTAATTAAACTGCAAGCAGTGTCATCTTATGTCAAAGGATAACATACAGAATTTTTTTACCATGAGCTAGAAATTTCGTTATAACAGAGAGTTCTAAAGTGTAATTTCTAAACTTTTATCTCCTGTCCGCGAATTGCGCAAAAATTAATGAACGCAGTTCAATGAAATTTCACATACAGTGACCTTAAGTTATCAGTTAGCACACAAGCTTATTGTTAGCTAGGGCAGAAAGTTAGTTCTCGTTGATACAGGGACCAATTTCCGTAAATTTTGAAAACTTTGTCAGGGTAAATATATAAAAGGGGGCGTCCATTAACTGATGTTTTTCCGGAATTCCGGTTCCCCCTCCCCCTACCCTCTGGTGAGATGTGGTGGTAGGATCCCCCGCCCCAAAGTTGACGTGAGATTTTGACGGTACCTCCACCACCCCCCTCCCACGCTAATCGACCTCGTAGTTTTTTAGAATATTTTCTGTGGATGGTTTTACCCCCCCCCCCCCTCCCAACGTTGGTTTCCGTGTCGTTTGTGGACCTTTTTTTTTTTTTTTTAAGCTCTACAGTCTTTCAAGAATTTCAAAATCTCACGTGAGAGATTTCCGTCGACTCCCCCCCCTCCTCCCCCTTGGTGAGATTTGATGAGATTTCGCCGGACCTCCCACCCCTTATTATTTCACCACACGGCATTAATGGACGCGCTAAGTTAAATGCACAGCCATCCTGATCTGGGTTTTCCATGGTTTTCCCAGATCACTCCACGCGAATGCGGGGATGGTTCCTCACAATAGCTCATGGGCATCTCCTGCCATATCCCTTATAACTAGGCTTGCCAGATTTTTGAAATGTTCAACCGGGACACTAGAATGCCCCCCCCCCCAGCGTCATGGGTATTCAAGGGTCCACACCATTGGTGGGTTTCAGAGTGTTTAGAGGGTAGTTTATTCTCAATGCTATGAATACCTAATAAATGGTTAATGATCAGTAATTACTGATTAGGAACCTAAACCAGGGGTAATAATAAATTATACTAAAATACAAATTTAAATATTTTATTTCTTACATGTGAGTGTTTACATATAAATGTAATAAGTTTACTAAGTAAGATTGTGAGAAGAAACCCTTTGGATGAGGAATAACAATTTTAACAGTTTTTACATGTACTTTTCATTGGTGAGCACTTTTTTTTAGAAAGTCTTTTTTGGTTTTAATCTTGTAAAAATCTTCACAAGTTAATACGATATTAATTTTACATGTCATCAAGCCTTTAACTGTAGATTCCTTCATCAAACCCCTGTCATCAAAGAAAATACGCTCTCAACTGGTGCTGATGTCCCAGGTAAGAAGAAGGCATACTCAACAATGTTGATCAGATTGGGGGCTTCTATCTGATTCTCCTTGAAGTGACGAAACAGCCTGAGCCATTTTCTTCACTTGAAATAATCACATTTATGGTGGCCGCCTCTTGCTTCCACTGTTCCCAGTTTGACTGCAAGTACTCCTTAGCAAGCACAACTTCGTCAAACAACTGATCATTGTTTATTTTCATACCGGGTACATCAAGAAGGCTTCTATTAATAGTGTCAGCAGAGTTTCGGCGTTTTTCCAATCAACAGCATTTGTTTTGGTCAGATTGATCCATGAAAACAGTTCACCGTTTCCAAAACTATTCTCCCAGAGGTCCAAGTATGTAATGCATCTTTCATAAAAGCCATCAAATTCTTCTTACACTGTTTTGGACTTGCTCATCTAGATTCTTGTAGATGTTCTTTGCGGCCATAGGGATAAAGTTTGAAGCCTTTCTTTCTGTCAGGTTTCTTTTAAGAGCTTCAGCAACCTCAAAAGCTGTAGTGTTATTTTTTTCCATTCCCAGAATGGCCTTGTTAAACAGTGCAAGCTGTCCATGGACAAACCACAGTTAGAGCTCGCCCTTTGAATCAGTAATTTTTTTTTTTATTGCTGATGGACACATATCTTGGTCTAAAAAAATGCTTTCAGACCTTCAAAAATTTGTAAAAGTCTTTCCAGCGCAGGCATCATTGGTAGAAACCGGGTGTTCCCATGTTGAAGGAGTTTGTGGTACTCTACCTTGGCATATTCACAAAATACTTTTAGTTTTGTTACACGGACTGTGTATATGTGGAAGTATTTATAAATCTTCACAAGCAAGGCTTCAATATCGATTGGGAGACTATCTACTGCAGTTTGCACACAGTTGTGCACAATGTGTGCTCCACATCCGATTCCATTGATTTCCCGCCCTAGGCTATTCTTGAGTCAATGAAAAACGTTGTTTTTCCCTGCTCTTTTCACACCTCCGAAATTAGTGTTGCAGTTACCTCCACAAAAGCCAACTACTTTGTTGTTCAAATCGTTTTGCAACAGGACAGAGCATAAGTGATTTGTCAGGGTTTCCGGTGTTTCACCCGCCATAGATTTGAAATCTAAAACCTTTACTTGCACACCTGAATTAGGATTAAAATAGCGCACAACAATTGGCACAAGTTTTATCTCCTTTCTGTTTGATGCATCCATGCTTACAGATACATAGTTTGACTTGGTTAAGTCTTCTTTAAGCTCTTCCTGAGCTAAAGGAGCTATGACAAAACTATTGCCTCACACTTAATTTTTTCCGAGTGAGAATTTAGGCTCAAAAAACTTGGAAATCAGTTTTGATGAACAAGAGTTCGAACTGAAACTTAGGCTATGGTTTGCTGTGTGGTAAGCAAAGGTCACCTCTTTCGCTGCTAAGTCTAAGTTTTTGTCATTAGAACTCGCAGTCTTAAAAAAACTACTCATTTTTGACGAGCCAGCAGACATGCTAAACTCTTTTTGTGTTTAACAGACTGTAAATGATCTTTTATATCGGATCGCCCACTGTGAGCAACCGAAAACTCAGAATTGCAATGTAAGCATTTAACTCTATCGCCTTGACCACCGGTACATACATTTTTCAAAAAAGTAAATTCATTCTGTAAATCTTCAGTGAATTTACACGAACGTTTTAGCATTTTCACAGAGAAAGCATGAACTTAAACTTGAAACATAAATACTGTAAAACAGCGTTAGCTCACTAACACAACAGGCACCGTAGGCTAGGCAGGAACAAACTGACATTTCTATCGCAGGCGACTTTCGCCGGGGTGAAGGTGGGCGAGTCCAATGTTACAGTAACATTGTTACTGCACACGAGTAGTGTTGGACTCGCCGGGAGACATGCGCATGGTCATGATTGGAGAGACAAGGCGATGTGATGACAATATTTATTTATTAGCAGACCCTCATTCTTTTATAGTTTTCACTTTTCATACAGTACAGTTAAATAAATGACAAAGTAATTATACTAAGTTATACTTCACAGTTAATTGTTTTAACACATTTTTGGTCATCTATATCTATAAATTATAGTTTATAACCAAATTTAATTTTTACCGGGACGGAAGGTAAACCGGCCGGGACACCGAGACTTTGTCTAAAAACCGGGACTGTCCCGGTCAAACCGGGACGTCTGGCAAGCCTACTTATAACCCTTCCAAACCATAAACCTTTTTGATAGGTGCAATGCACCCTCCGCCACACACTTTTAGTGAATTGCGGAGTAATAATAATAATAATAATAATTCAAAACCGTTATAATAGTAGATTCTAATGTTTTTAAGCTGTATTTGTGTTATAGACCATGTTATTACAATTCATCCAGTGAAATAATCCTGTTAGACCATTGTACAGTTGCTGTTCCTACAAAATATTTTGGTCTGAACTACCTTGAACTTTTAAGTATCTAATTTATCACAGGCGTTGTATATTACTTGAGTGTTTCGCTCGTTGATGTAACTTAGAATTAAAACTACAGGACTTCTTTATTAAATTTTATTAATTTTTTTGTTTTGGTCGTTTCCAAAATTATTCCTAACAGCAAAATGAAACAAAAAAGAAGAAGAAAGAATGACTTCGAGATCAGAATTTTTTTTATGTTTCCAAGTAAAATACATATCATAATGTTAAATTTCGATAACTTATTATAGATATCACCGGATTTATATTCCCATGAAACTCTCAGACCTTATTTTTCTGATTGTATCTTTCACCAACAACCTTAAAGTTTAAATTACAACACAAATAACACATATTGGTAGCTTCTCTTGGAAGAAATTTGCTTCATCTGTCTATTGTAAACTGAATATTTATTTTGTCACAAATTTAACCTGGGAGAAATGGAATATGCACCCATCCGTATAACATTCGAACAGAAATATATTGTGATTTTGCCCGCTAATTTGGACTCAGTGTTATACTCGTTTCCGCAGTTCTGAAACATCCTTATATAAATAGTTGAATACTAAGTTGGAAACCACTGGCTGTCATTCCACATGATTTGATGGAATAGGATGTATATTACATGTAGGGTTAGTATTAATCCTTTAGCTTCCTGGTAACAGTGCTCATTAATTAAAACAGTACGAGTCATACTCAAATCAGTTAGAACGTATTGATGGATAATATGTGAGTTTGTGATTTCAGGTAACAATATCTGAAGTAATAGACCTGATGAAGACAACCGAGCCGGTTGTTAAAACGTTGTCTTTTTACGACGCTATCCGGCTGAACTCCTGTGAAGAATTCATTTCATATTGATAGATACTTTGCTTTTTTCCCGTCGGTCTTTTATCATAGAAACATCAATCTAATGTTATTAATTTAATCATTTATTTTAAATTGTTGTTTTATAATAATAGCAGTAAAAAGTTTGTTAAACTTTCCTACAAAATATAGGGGTTGATATTTCAGAAAGCGTTACATAATACCTAATTTTGAAAAAAATAGTTTCTTTTTTTATCCTGCCGACTTCTAATTGAAAGTAATAACTGACTGCAAAAGAAGTATAACATTAATGACAAACACATCTCGCTCCTGAATAATGACTTAGTGCACTTAATACTAAATATCTCTTACTTCATCGGCCGTATAATTGAAAACATTTTTGATCTACCAGCCAGTAAACAGCAGATAATCGATTTTGTCACTTCATAAAATCACGATTTGCGTAACGTCTGGCGTGATTTCAATTGGTATGCGCTGGTATCCTTTCAATAACAATCCGAACTGTATTACAGATGAATTTTTGTGATCGTTAGACCGGGAACTAATTTAAACGTAACAAACGCCTTGTTTTATTTGCGCAAAAAAAGAATGAAAACAGAATCCGCGCATGATGCTTCATTAAAAAATGGCCGTTCTGAGTTTGGTACAGGGCGTGATAAAAGCAAAGTGCCTTATAAAGCAGCGCTTCCATTTCATTAGCCGGGCAAAATCACAGTGTGTAACTCACAAGTCGCCGAGTTAGGCCACACTCAAGTAGATTAAAACTGCTTTTTGCGCGTCGGAGCCCGGGTACCATTTGTTTCGACAATTCGGCACACGTGGCTCTCGCAAGAAGCGCCGAGCAAGATTCATAAGGCGCCTTAATGTGTCTCCGCACTTCCGCAAGCAGGCGAGCAGGTTCTTTTTACGGCCCAACTACACGCTATTAAAGATGATATACACCACCGGGAACAATTACATTTTTTTCTTTTAAAAATCTGTTTTCCTCAAAGCGGAGTGCTGGAGTAAATCCGTTATTAATTTTTCATGATTATTTAGCTCTAAAACTGTCTTATACTTCGATACCTTTTCCTTAATTTATCATATTTGTCTTCTTGCAAGGTCATTAATGCCCTTTAATCTTATTTGGAGGTGAGGGTAAATATTTTTTCTTTAAATGGGGTATCTCTATTCAGAAATAATTGAATCGCCAATTTATTAAATTTGTTAGATAGTTTAGAAGTTATATAAACTATCATTATATTATTTTTTTTATACAATGTATATATCTGTACAGTATTTTCATGTTTGAACTCTTATTTAATCCCTATTCAGTGTTTGATAATTTTACTTATTTGAAGATGATTACAATTACATCTGTTAGTATCGCATTACATGGTATTAATCAAGTATTTGGGATCAATTTGATACACTTCTTCTTATTGCATAATATGAAACCATGTTATTGGCGTATGCTCAACAATGTTAGGAATTATCCTTTTCACAGGAGAGAAAGGTTATAAGGGGATGTTTGAAAAAAACTACGTGAAAAAATGTTATTTTATTCAACTATAAACAGATTCTCAGACTATTGTAAGAAGCTTACAAATTTAATTATTAGTAGAGAATTATGAGCAGCAAATTCATGAGAAATGTAACGTTTTTTTAGGAAAGTGTACTATCCTTCCAGAGACCTCTTGTAAGTTCTATCGTTGTAATGTAAATTCAGTTATGTATAATCACTTCCTACACAAGAGATAGGAGTTGGAGTTTGTGATTTTATATTTCAACACATTTCCTAGTCTTTGAGTTCTAAGAATTGGTTTAGAGAATTTTCGGCATGTTATATGTAGCGTGTGTATGGATCCCTCTCTTTAAGTATGCATCACATGTATTGAGATTAGCGGAGACAGAGTTCCGCAATCCCTTACTCAGTGAGGTGGTATGGCCAACAGCAGGCCGTTTAGTTGAATTGCGATGGAGTGCGCGCTCTGATAGCAATTTCCCGACACGTCTTCACTATTCCTGTACCACCCTACTTTTGCCCAATACGAATTTCAATTTTACGTTCTATCAGTGTTTTTGGTAAATTGTTCATCATTTCTATTGTTAATTTATTCCAATTCCTGACACCCTTAACAGCGAAAGAATTTTTTTCCACATCCTTATGTCTAAAACCGATTGCCAGCTTGTTTTACTTCCAGATGATGTCTAGATACATAACTGATCCGAGGACTTTCCAAACCAGTGATCCTTATCCTTGTGGAGATTTGAAACAGGTAGACCAGTTTTCAGGTTTCAGTACTTGTGAAAACAGAAAATTGTTTCTTGTTAGCGACAGCCTTCAGATTTCTTTTAATAGAAGTTAATTGTGTAACACTTCTGATATTACAGTCTAAGTTTATTTGCCACCTACAAAATTTAACACGTCAGTTGCAAAACTCCGTATAATTTGATTTCGCAGAGGCATATGAAGTTCGAGATTTCAAACTTCGTCGACTTCAAAGTAATAAGATTTATCGATTAAGTCTGAGATATGACATTACTGAACAATTTAGTTGTGGTCGAAGGAAGTTTCCTCCGTCAAACACTAGTGTGTAATCAGGGTGGGACACACTTTCTGACGCATACGCGACAGTAGCTACGTGCCCTGTAAATCACGCCGCCGCGCCGCCCGGGGGATTACTTTCGCGAGAGAATGCCTGTGATCCCTCGCTCGATAACTATCAGAGCGCCTGCAACTAACTTCACTCCTTCCACAACTTTCGATATTATGTGGTGACACTTCCCTTCTTAGCGTCGACTTCGACGAAGGCAGATTAGAACCTCGGCACATTTCTGTTACTAATAGCGAATGAGTCAGAAGACAACTCTCTTATGGTCGCAGACACGTAAAAATTTCAGATTGCTCCACAACCAAAACCAGCTGAAGACTGAAGGAAAGGTGATGTCCCGATTTAACATCGAAGTAATGCCAGCCAGATTAATTCAAATCCAATTTGTAGACCTTGAAAATATCAATTACATTACATATTAGTTGAATAATTCGATGGACGAAAACAAAACTAGAACCCACTCTCGCTGTCATTCGTAACGATTAGATGTCGTTACAGAGAACGTCACGAAGAATCCTAACATGGGAATTCAGAAGGCTATTCCTCTGAAGAGATACCGTAAATCTTTCGTAATCTAAGTCGAACAAATCTGGAGGAATCTTTGCATGAAACGTCTTCTGGAATAATATTATGTTGGGTAAACTTCAAGAAAGATTATGCAAAACCTTCATACCTACTACAGGAAATCCGCTCAAAAACAAAGAAAATGTACGCCGTGAGAGTGTAGGCTGAGTGTTTGAGAGGCTAGCTATCGACAAGGTAGCCTTTAAACGATAGCTACGGAATGAAAACCAGTCAGATGCGTGAATGTGAAAGCTGAATTACAAGTTAACGATTGAGTATATGTTGAGTACATGTTCTCTCTCCCCAAACTTCTGTATAATGTGAAAAGTCAAGTTGATCATTGAATCAGCTAATTCGTTTGCGAAAGGCAGAAAGTAACTCACTTTAACTGGTTGGCAATATTGGAAGGGGGAAGGAAAGGTGAGGTAAGGGAAGAAATGGAGTGACAAAGGGATACAGAGTTAGGAAGCAGTGTCGGCGATGTTAGGTGCGTATATGTTATGGCATCAAAACAAAATTAACAAAAATGGTGAAAGAACCATGTAGTTCTATATAGTTTATTAATTCTTTTCATTACTTTCCGTCTTTTGTTTAATTCAAGAAACATATTTATTATTTTTATTTATATTAGGAGCATATTACTTATTCAAGCAAAAAGAATATTAAAACGTATGCTTAAAGGAAAGATCGGCAACATTTATACTCCATGCCTCTGCTTTTTTCAAGTTTTTGTAGCCAGCACGACTGGTATCGTAGAAACAATAAAACGTATTGTCTCGCTTCTTCAATCAACTTTTCTAATTTTTGATCGTACATTTCGTAATTACCGTCTGACACTTCTGTAATTCCGTAAAACGGTAAAGATAGCACCGCCGCGACAGATATCTATTCTGTGTGACCGTCCAATTGCAAACACAACTCTACCGTGACACATTTCGTATACCGCTGTGGTATTTTGAGTGTTCGGGCTCTAATAACGGGTCGTATTGAAAACAGGTGATAGCCGCTGCAAAATACACTGAAGTACCAAAAGTAATGGAATAGCAAGATGCAAATACCCGTATGGTGGTAGCACCGCGGAAGGTGTGCCTTGCAGTGTAAGGAGTTTCATTTGTACTCACAAGGGGCACCTGTGACCTCGGACGCTCTGAACCGTACGAAAACATGATTAGAATAACAAGCGATCATAAGCAAAACAGTGGTGTGTGTTATTTCCATGCAAAACGTTGCATTCTACCTCAAGTAACATTTTAATAGAGAGAAACAATGTAACAAGATATCATACCACATGAAGGAAATTATACGTAATTCAATGACGTCAGTATATCGTTACATTTTCAATCAACAGTGCCAAAAACTCTCGGCTTAAAGTACTTACTATAGCGTAAAACACGCAAATACAGCAGTACCACACACCTGACATTGCTTATATTAGTCCTCAAAGTGCTGATGCGGGATTTCGATGAGGTGGTTAAAACAAAGTGGAAGAGAATGTGCATACTTCACTAAAGCCACGTTATCACGTACCAAATCACTTTCGCATTCACGCAGTCCAATATCAAAAGCCACTCTAATTACATTTTCAAACGATGATGTTGGTATGTCAATGTCATGACCTGGTTTTCGCCAAGCATATTGCAACATAGGCTTATAGGTAGGTGCAGAAAACTGATTGTAAATCACAGAATGAAGTTTCATGATGAATTAACGATCATGTATCTTCACTTGTGGTTTGGCACATTGTAGACTTACAAAATCAGTATGTTACTTGAGGCAGAATGCAACGTTTTACATGGAAATGACACCCTCCACTGTTTTGATTATGTTTTCGTGCAGTTCCGAGCGTTCGACTTTTAAGGTGCACCTTGTCAGTGAGTCGTGTGAATGGTTTTATGACGTAGTTATGGCTGCACGACGTCAATTAACAGACTTGGAACCTGGAATAGTAGACATATGGTGCATTCCATTCCGGAAATTCTTCGCGAATTCAACATTCCTCGATGCACAGTGTGAAGAGTGTGGCGTGAGTACATCATGTCCTGCATTACCTCCCGCCATTGACAACGCAGTGTCCGACCACGTCTACTTAATGGTCGAGACCAGCGACTCCTCATGGCAAAAAGGGGCTCTGCACGATATTGGGAGGTATTCAATTACTTTCGGCTCTTGTACACTACATGAAAACCTATGGCCATTTTAGACAGGAAGCGTGAGTGCGTAACATTTTGTGACATCTGTTAAGCCGCGTTTTTACAAAAGTAATTTTTAATTGCATTTAGTGGTAGTATTCGCTGGGAACACTAATGTTACGGCAAGGAAGCCGATATAGCCTGGAGCTGGGATCATCTTCCACAGGTACGGAAGCAAAATTCTCGAGGTTTTTATACAAACCAGTCATTTCGAACACCATTAGAACACTAGTATTCTGATACATTACGACACATGGCTGGTGCGTCCTATTTTTAATAACACAATACATTTAACATGTGATAGTTTCCCATATACTCGCTATCGGTAGCAGTGATGAAATACTGTTGTAATTAGTTGCTGTATGGAATTAGCATTTTTTCCATAATTTTTCACTCGGGGTCATTTCGCATTTTTTGATTAAATGTCAAACAATTGAAAAATGATTCGTAACGCGTACCACGTGTCATTACATATCGCATTTATAACACTAGATCATACAACGAATGGGATTTATTTTTGCGTTTTGCAATTTCGTTGCAATCTTCTCATTTTACCATCCGACTTGTGTTCCTCTTTTCATATCACTTAATCGACACTGAGTAAATTGCGCACACATAACGTTTTCCTTCGCATCTGTGTTGTTGCAAATTTAAGATTTGTTGCCTTTGTAATTTGCCTATTTGTTCGGTATGACATCAGCCACTTTTGCGCAAAACCAGGATTTCAGTCTCTATCTGGAATCCACTGAGAACGGAGTACGTTCTGTATTTTATCTTATACTGCCCATTTTTTCCAGAGATACTAAGTTGTGAAAATTTTACGCCGGGTTCCCTTTTTAAAGTTACCTTCGACGTACAAATAAAGCAGTTAAGAGGTAGAGTTTACCTTTAAATGGCGTTAACATTTAGGAAAATAGTTATAAAGTACCGTTACGGAGAGGGATGGTGAACCACTATCTTGAAGAAAGTTTAGCCGTAATTCCCTGAGTTAAAATTTGATTCTAAACATAAAGTAACAAAGGTAACAACAGCATCTAAATTAAACTTAGGGCGTCAAAGCTGGTTATCTTTTGGCATTCTTTAACTACCATCCCTAAAACATTCAGTTTTTTGATCCTACAATTTTTTACAGTGAATGGTAACGTTGCTGAAAATGTTGATCATCCGAAATGGAAATCTTTGTAGGAATAGAATCACTATCCTAGTTTCTTGTAGCACATTGGACATTTAAAAAAATACAGATAGACAGCAGGTAAGAACTGGCTCCCAAGCAGCAGGTCCACTCGACCTTTACTGGTTATGGTTTGGTTACGTAAATAAGCGATGTCGCGGTGCGGCGTGTAGAGTCAGATGTAAAGAAGGAACACCTAACATCAAGTTTAGTTTCTAGGAGGTATGTTATCCGCATACACATGACCTTGAACTTAGGGGACATCCATAAATTACGTGAGGTGTTTTTCAGGATTTCCGGACGCCCCCTCCCCCTACTGGTGAGACTTCGTGAGATCTCCTCGTAACTTTTTTTTTAGCTCTACACCCCAACAAGAATTTCGAAAGCTCACGTGAGATTCCTCTCCCCCCCCCCCCTCTTGGTGGGATTTCGCCGGACCTCCTCCCTCCCCACTATTTCACCTCACGTAATTAATGGTCGCCCCCTTATATTGAGTGGCATTACATTGACGATAGCGAATAAAGTCACTGAAAAATATGACACTAAATATGACACTGGAACAGCTAACAGCTCGTTACAATCTCTCTTTTTTTTTTTAACTTAGGGCTTTTAAGCCTTTACGCCTCGTCTACGGCTAAGGTCAATAGAGCCGAAATGGGACTGGGGACATAGAACGGGAAGGAATTCGCCCATGGTCTTTTAGAAGGAAGCGTCCCGGCATTCGCCTGGAGTGATTTGGGGAAACCATGGAAAACCCAAATCTGGATGCCCGGACAGGGATTCGAACCCTCGTCCTCCCGATTGCGAGGCCAGAACGCTAACCGTTCACCCAGCACGCTCGGTCGTTAGTATCAAAAACCAATTAATTACTCAAAGCGTATATTGCAGCAAATTCCACCTAATAGCAATAACATCTTCTCATCTTGAAGTAGCATGTTTACTACTGTCACCCCAAGTATGCATGGGACACCTGTGTCAACTCCGGGTCCATTCCATCAAAAACGCACGTTATAATGTATCAACCGTTTACCAACAGTGCAGCAAAATCAACATATTTTCATTTAGAGTCATTCAACTTTTTGATGGATGGCTGCCTTAAGGGTCAGGAAAAAATGAAGGGGGCACTGAAACAAAAGAAGGATCTACAACAGATATAAATTTCTATGCTTTAAATAAGTTTCAAGCATAGGCATATTACTTATTTAAATAAATAAGAGATATGAATTGAAAACTTAAGTGAATGACACCAAGAACGATGTGGGACAGAAACAGGGAAACAGATGTCATTAGCTACCTGAACCAATGGTCTAACCGAATGAGATAAATCGTAACTACACCTTTTTTCATTATTTTTTCTATTTGGCTTCCTTATTTAATTTTTGATTTGGTGTCTGCTCTATGAGGTATCACGTTGTTTAGTATTGCTAAGGACACATTGTTTGTTTGCAGTTCTAACAGTTTTATTGTCCTAAAATTTTGCAAACTTTGTTCTGAGTATTTTTGGTTGTTTTTTTTTTCGGGGTGGGGGGTGGGGGAAGTATAATTTCTTTGTTAGATCTTTGCTAAAGTCTTCTGTTACGAACGGAATGTTTGTAGCTGTGTGTAACCGTACTACTAGCGTAAAACCTCTTATGTCATAAACATTTCTTTTGAAATCTCTGCAGATGTTGCACGCTGTTCCCCATATGTGACAGACGTATAACAAATGCTGCCGACCGAGCGTGGTGGGTGATAGGTAACGCTCTGGCCTTGCATTCGAGGGGCGGGTTGTAATCCCAGTCGGGGCATCCAGATTTTCTTCAAATGCCATTCCTGAATTCTTTCACGTTCTTTGCCCTCAGTCCTTTCCCGATACTAATGACCTCGTTGCAAAGCAATAATCAAAAATAAAGAAAATAATGAAAAATGAAATTATACAACCGTAGGCTGTATTAACTATCAATTATTATATTTCTGACAGACTAAAAATAATAGCGATTGCCTCTGACGATCAAATATGGGAATTTGATTTTACTGGTTACTGCTAAAATTAGTTTTGACGTAGGATTTAGTGAACCTCTCCTTTAGAGGGGGTTACTTTATTTTGCAGGAGGGAAAGCTTATGGTTCCTTGTTCATTTGTGGATTACCGTTCTTTCCGATGTTGGTGTCATTAGATTAGAGGATGGTATTCCGGGCGTGTCATGCCAACGGTTTAATCGTAACACTGTTGCGGACAAGCTTCTCCGAATGGGAATATTGAAATAAATTGGAGCGTATGAATTTCAATAGTGCTCAGCAAAGGATGCGTGACATGAATTACATTAAAAAAAAAATAAAAAAAATTCAATGCTCCTCATGTATTTTATGCTTTTAATATTATTTCTGCTTTGTGTCGGTTCTCCGATGTATACACATTATTTTCGACGTTATCTGTCTCTTTTTTTCTCCACTGCAGGACAAAGTTGCGGAGAGAATCAAGATAAACATAGCCATTAATTACGGTTGCCGCTGACTACTGTGTTTCCGCGCCAGACTACGCCGCTGATCGTTACCTGCCCGCTAGAGGCGCTGCAGTACCAAATTAATGACTGCCATTTCTCATTCGATCACACAGCCCAAGAAATATGTTTCCCGTAAAATTTTACGTCCAACAACAGCCATTATGAATAATTCATATACTCTTGTTGTTTCGCTTGTCTACTGCTGTTGTTGGTTTCTTTGATTCAATTGCCAGTCGTTGCGCTGGCTAATGGAAACAATTTGCATACAGTTTGACACAGTAATCGACTTCAACGGTTCTTTGCAGCCTGCGCTTAAAAATTAATATACATGCTTAGACGAAATCGGTAGTGGGAAATTGCTATTGTTCTGCTGATCCCGGAGACGGATACATTGGCTGCAGCCTTAGAGGCAGTCCTGTTTGTTGTGCTCGTCGACTTTCCTATGGCAATGGCTTTGCGATGATGCGTTCAGTACAGGCGAGCGGCAATAGGCCTGTAACAAGACGTAGCCGTCTCAGGCTCTCAGGGTTGCTAGAGTTCCGAATCCCTCCAAAAGTTGTCCGCACTGGAGTGGAGTCGAGGTGACGTCGTCAGCGCTACGTTCGGGAAACTTCAGTTCCGAGGAGTTTCCTTCAGTTAACAACAAGCTAAGTATGCCGGGTGTGCTGTTCTAGTTCCGGGAAAAATGGTTTCGGTGGCGTCTCAAACCGGTGGTTCAGTAAGCATTAGTTTAATCAGTAAAATGTACAACATTTTCACATCACCCGTGTAAAATATATTTTTTTAAATTTAAATTAATGTCTCGTGTTATTACTGTTAGATTGAAATTTTTACTACGATCTAAATTTTGATGTTTTTTTGCTCAATAGCCTATATATATTAGTTGCAAAATACATTAGTGTTGTTTTATTTTTCCGTTTCTTTCAGTTACATTTAGTTAAACCACACACTTACATGTTGCGATGTGAGTTTGTCAAATTCGTAAGTTTTCTTTTAAATCATTAGTTTATTCCAATGTTACCTGTTAATTCTTTCATGTCTGTATTATCTTTGTTGAATGCTAATGCAATGTTAATATGTGCCGTGATAAAAAGTTAGCTGACCTGCGAGAGAAGTAAAAGTTGAGAGCGGCAAACAGACGTAATGGCGAGACGCATTGTTTCATTTCACTCTCGTGATGAAATTCTGTAGAAAGCTGCAAGAGAGCAGTAATGAAATTAACTGTGGTATAAGGTTTTATGGACAAGAGCGAAATACAGATTAACTGACCATACATGTAAAGAAAGTGTAAAATGGAAGTACTTAAATGATTAATGGGAGTATTTCAATTTATGAAACTAAATTAGTCAGTCCAACGGTTACAGATATAATTTATTAAAGAAGTGAACAAGTAAGTTTGCACAAAAAAAATTATTTTATTGGTGCGCGCGTGGAAAGTATACTTTTTGTGTTACTGTGCTGTGTTAAAAAAAAATTAAAAAATCAGGAGGCTGTAGACTGAGCTAGGCATGACTCTTAATGCAGTACTGGTTATATAAATATTGGGTACAAAGTCTAAGAAAGATACTACGAGCCGCAATTAAGCACAAATCCCATAAGAGGCTTTCATACACAGGGCAAGATCTGTGCCAGTTGCCAGTGTTATGTCATAATAGGATACATCGGGAAGCTGTGGAAATCAGAGCGTGGTGAGTGAATGATGAACGTTCAGGGATAGAAGCCAGGAGAACGTGGGTTCAAACCCTGTCCGGCCACACAGATTTTGATTTTCTAAGGTTTCTACAACCCAACTTCGAAAAAAGTTTGTAACACATTACCTTTCAGGTTCTTGCATCCAATCTTCTCCGGTCGTCAACAGTGAAACACTGATTAAACGCTGCGAAAACAGTCATAAATATTCCACAGGGATAAGTAAACATGCCGTCAGTATTTCACAGCGATCAGGAAACCGTCGTATAGTCTGTTACGAGTACATTAGTGCCCTAACTCTCACACAGGGCTACTGTAAGGCGAATAAGCTTGTTTATTAGCAGTTTGAGACAAGGATTCTTTCGAATCAATTACCAGTTGAAATGTTTTGCAAGTTGATAAACAATAACAAACAAATTTAACGTTTTCTTCACCCTATGGAATTGTTTTTGGCGTTCTTGCTTTTGCTTTTATACGTTCTTGAAACCAGCTGGGATGGTGGCAGGGTGGGTTGAGTCATGAGGCTTATTAACAAAGACTGTAGTTGTAATTTGACCACCATCTCTATCAGGATAGTAAGGGTTCACACAAGCCCTGGGGAACGGCTGCTTGCGCAGTTCCAGCACCTCCTTGGTGACTACTACTATGCGCTGACTACTCGTGTCCTGAAGCCCAGCAGCCGGTCGACTTATGTTGTGCAATACAGGCAGTTTTGGTCTAACTTGGAGGTGGTGAGTGCTTGGAGAGTGCCAACCACCAACCTTCTCCTGGCGTCTGTCGGGTGGCTGAACTTCGGCGCAGTAGTATTCTTGTTGGTTACGACCCAGCGCAGCGGGTTGTATGGAGCCGTACCGTGGCGGAAGCTGGGTGAAGGGTGCGCCTCGCAGGACAGCCACCGTAGCATGCCGCATGTGAACCAGAACAATTGGAACATGTTGGTGTATCATCCTGTACTCGACTGCATGCTTTAACGCTGTGTTGGTCCCTACAGTCATTACAGCGCTACGCGGCATGGCATTTCTTCGCTTTTTGAGCGATGGCTTGGCAACAATGCGCTTTCAGAATGCTGCTTGTGTCCTTATAGATCTCCTTCTTTACTTGAACTGCCTTTGTTACTGGGGAATTGGTTGGCAACGAGAAACAATCCTGTAGCTTCTCGATGCCTGGACGTTCGATGGGGCTGATCTCATGCTCTGGAAAATAAATTTATTTATAAGAAATGACAAGATTCTACGCACATATATACTACCAGCAAGATAAATGTATGTTTTTTTTATTTTGCGGAATGGGAATGATACAGAGCCACGACAGTAGTTTGTCCGCTGGTACCGGAGCGAGTATGCAGCCACCTGGCGGCGATATCAAGGACGCAAAATCAACACAGATCAGGACACTGAAGCTGGTGTCCCACAGGGGAGCATACTTGATCCACTGCTCTTCAACATCTATGTAAATTATATTCCGCAATCAACATTGTGGCGTTCCCCTCTTACTGGTAAAATTAACTATTTTTTTTACCGATAATTAAAATTGCTAATTACTCAAATATTGCTTTTTTATTGAGTCTGTGATATAATTACATCTCATTATCGTTGACAAACAATTAATATTTATTCAAAACAAGGTAAGAGAAAACCTAATTACAGTAAACAGTAAATTGATTTCAGCATGGTACATATTAAACTAATTTTCTGAATAATAAAAATATTAGGATGCTGTCGTTATTGTCCAAAACTAAACTGGCTGAAAAGTCGGAGACACAAGAAACTTTTTACAAGGCTCTTTAGATATTCCAAGGTTACATGTGGACACAAATGCAGAGAGTAATTATTTTCACATTACCGTGTCGCTGTTGTCGTATAGTACTTGACCTACACAAATAATTCAAGACGCTATTGAAACGATGGCTTCATCATCGTTTCACTTAGGTGCAATCACCTTAACATTCCACTGCTAACAAATAAACTGATCCACCCACTTAAAATCTGGTTAACTCCAGGTCGCAAACATGGCTTCCTTCTCCACGACCAGAAGACCGTCTCCCCTTCTTTGTTCCACCTTTCACCCCTGCGCCCAGTGTGCCGTGGTTATTTCGAGGCAAAACAGCACAACCAATCAGATTCCTCCAGCCGATCCGCTCCGTTGGTGGTGGTGGAATCATAAACCAAATTTCCGTCTTAGTGTGTCTGCCTAATAGATGGCAGAAACTGTCCATTTCAATCACCCACAGAGTCACACTTTGGTTCGACCTTGAGAGCGCTCTGCTATATCCACTAACTTGCTAACGCTCACCAACCCGGGTGCAAATATTGGGAAGCTGGTTCGTCACATGTAGTGTACTCCATAACACTACAACATAGAGCAAAATATCTCTCTATGCAGATGATACTCCAGTTTATGCCAGCCATAGGAACTTGAGATACGCCATACGTAAGCTACAAAAATTGAAGCAATGTTGTAACTAGTGACGCATCAAAATTAACGAAACAAAGAGCCAGCCAATACTTTTTTCAATCAGAATTAAAATTACTCGTATTAAGTTACACATCAAAGATGTTGAACTAAATTGTGTTGACCAGGTGAAGTACTTGGAACTTCGACTAGAAAAAAGGTTCCCGTGGGGTAGTCACATAGATGACGTAAAAAACAAATCGAGAGGGAAGCTAACCGGCCTCTACCCCTGCTGAGAGGCGACGGCCTGTCGCGGTGACTAAGCTCCTCCTGTACTGTGCGATTACCCAACCCACATTCTTCTACAGGCCGGAACTATAGAGCATGGCGGTCGACTGTCACGTTAAAAAAATGAAAGCTCAAACACAGAGCGCTGCGCTTCATGTTGCACTCTCCCAGATACCTGAGCAATGTGACAGCTAGAAGAGCGCTCTACTTTTCCACGTTTGCAGATACTATCGGCAACAAGACCGAAATTTTCTTTCAAGGATGCTCCATTTCAAAACATGAGTTAATATCGGAAATAGCCGACAAAACTGAAGAAATGCACAATGTCAAACGTCCAAAGCTAACGCTCACAAGGCATTATAATACATACCCACCCCAACCATCATAACCCCAAGACCACCATTAGATGTATATAGGACACTCATCAGTTAGGTGTTGGTCCCAATTACGTATATATACAGACCCTCCATTAGACTTACGTAGGACGTAATAATGTATATAATTTCCCCATCCAATAGATTAAGTAGGTTCAAATTTTATATTAAGTATAGGTTCCCATCTTAATATGGAAGTATATAAAATCCCTCCAATAGTTTTTAGTATAAAAAATACCCAAAAAAACACATTAAAAACCAAAAAACATAGTAGGCTTAGGAATTTTTACTCCTTAATATAACTTAGAATTAGATTTGTATATTGTACTAGCTGGTACCCACGACTTCGTTCGTGTTTGTAAAGAATTTGGATTGACAGCTACCGACATCTAACCACCATAGAGCACGATGGGAGACTCGATGCTATTACCACACACAAGTACCAGTCATCTGCGCTACGTAGTTCAGGCAGCAAAGTAAAATATATGGACACACATGTCTTTGTTCGAAATGCGAAAATATCCTTGATCGGAAACTTTCAACCACCATATCTTCCTCACTACCGCAGTTACTGAAATTAAGCCAACGTTGTTATCGAGGGGTGACTCTGTGCTACTACCATACACAAACACCAGTGATCTGCGCGAGATAGTTTTGGCTGAAAAGTGATACAACATGACACATACGTTTTTGGTAGAAATTTGAAAATGCCGCAAGTCGACCACTTTCAACCACCATATCTCCCACACCCCCATAGCTGCCGACATCTAACCACCGTAGTACACGATAGGAGACACGATACCATTACCACACACAAACATCAATGGTCTATGCTATGTAGTTGTGGCAGCAGAGTGACATATACGGAGACACATGTCTTTGGTCGAAATACGAAACTGCCCAGCATTTACCACTTTTAAGCATCATATATCCCACATCCCCACAGCTATTGACATTCAGCCAACGTTGTGCACGACAGGAAACTCCACGCTACTTCCACCCACAAAGACCAGTGATTTGTGCTAGGTAGTGGTGGCTGAAAAGTGAAATATAGGAAAACACACATCTATTTATATATATGTATAAGATTACTACCATGGCTTTGAGAGGCAGCCAGGAGTTGCCAAACCACACTGAACAGATTGCAGGACATGACATAACACACAGCCATGCCAAAAAATCCATCACAGACAACAGTAGAATTACATCCTCAAAGTAGCAAATGTTAGTCAGACGACACTGTGCTGTGCTGTTTCCGTACTGGTGACTCGGGACTTTTCGAACAGAAGATACCTGATGAAAACGACAGAGAGCATCGTCGAAACGTTTTTTTTTTTAATCACACCATCCGGCTGCAAACCCGTGAAGACTACATGTTCTGTATGTTAGCTATTTTAGTTTTATAATTGCAGTGTAGTTGTATCTAAATTGACGAGATCTGAGTTACCGTAGAATAAGTATTTTAAATAGAAGTATAGAATAACACAAGATATCAGCCGTTATACATGTACACTTCGCCTGAAGGTAATAGTTTGATTACAGTTTGTGCCCGTACCAAACCTGAAAGCGCTGCTAGAGCGAGGGAGTGGAATATGTTTTGCTGCGGGGGGTGCGGGGGCGTTGCTTTGTAGAGGAAGCAGCAGCCTGTACGTAATTTTGTTTTCCCGCTGTTCGTGGTCTGACTGCTCGAAGCAGCTCTTCTGCTCGGCACCTGGCCTCCGCGTCCCCCGCCCAGTTCCTGCCTGTTTCCTGCCGTTAAAAGCCTAGTTACATTACTCATCTAATATAATATGCGCTACGCTAACAAAAAAGCGCTAGCAGTAAGGCTACTTCCTCTACGTAGAAGAACAAGTTGCCGTAAATAAACGTGCTTATCTATTCGCATCCCATATTTGGTACAATGAAACGGTGATGATAATCCACCTTAAACTGTCATCACTTAAACGATAGAGCGGTCTGGTTGCTCAGTAGTTACTCCGTCTGAATTAAAGATCAATAGATCCCTGGTTAGAATTGCTGTCTCGGAGGATTTCCAAAGGACCTTAACCCAACCTTCCCCTCTGACATAGCTTGCTGTGTAGTGTGAAGTACGTAGTGTGGTTCAGATTCCACGTTAAACTCTTGGTCGCAAATACATGGTAGGATTACCGGGTTAGGTTAAGCTTAACAACGACAGAGGCGCATGCGCGGCAAATCCAAACTCTGACAATCGGTGGCCGAACCCTTTGGGGATATCCCGGCTAATAAAGCCAAACGAAATTATATTATAAAATCTCTTAAAGGAGGAAGTTCATCCTTACTTGAGATTTGGAAGCTTCAGTGTTGTTATTCTACTTTCCGAATTCAGCCAAACATGGACCACGAGAAATAAATATACGCCTGCTTTTATTTTCTTTGATTCAAATACTTCTTAAACCGTTCATTGTGTCTTAGTCTTCTTTCTTCTATCCAAGAGGGTTTTCTTTATTTGTTTACAATGTCTTGTAAATCATCGATCTCATAGATCTTATTCGCAAAGAGAAACTATCAAAAATATTTTGTTTCTCAAAAGCTTCCTAGTGTCGTTTTAGGTAAGTAAACCAACATATTTGAGGCTTTCTTTTCTTTAAAAATAACTAGCTAAAAGCACGGCTTCATGATGGCTTGCGAAGTTTTTTTATAAAAAATACTATACATACATTTAAAGAAATTACTATCATCAAAATCGGTAATTTTAGTTTGTTGAAAAAAAATTAGGCAAGCTTATAATAATATGCGTCTTTAAATATTTAAAATGTCAATTTACTAAATTTGTTTTTAATCAGATACAAAATTTCTTATTCAAGTTTCTTCCCGTTTTCTACATTTTAACATTTAGATTTTTTAATAATACTAATTATGTCAAAGAAAATCTTCATTTTAATGCTAGTTTTTACTCTTTGTAACCCAACATGTGTTAAACCAACAAAAATTTCTTCATCTCCAATATCTACAGTCGTCAGTCTTTCGACTGGTTTTGATGCAATCCTCCATCCCATCCTATATTCTGCTAACCCCTTCATGCCCCTTACAACCCACGTTCTCAATTATCTGCTTCATATATTCTAATCTCTGTCTTCCTCTACAGTTCTTACCTTCGACTGTTCCCTCCACTAACAAATTAATCAATCCAGCATGTCTCAAAATATGACCTACCAACCCTTCTCTTCTTTCTGTAAGCTTCTTCCACAAACTTCTTTCCACACCCATTATTTCCAAAATTCGTTCATTTCGTACTTTGTCTGTCCATTTAATTTTCAGTATTCTTCTGTAGCATCACATTCGAAATGCTTCATTTTTCATTTTTTGTGGTGTTCCTAAAGTCCATGTTTCACTACCATAAAGTGCTGTGCTCCACACGTAGAGTTTTAAAAAGTTCTTTCTAATTCCTAGATCAATATTTGAAACTAAAAGATTTCTCGTTCTCTTGAAGGTTCTTTTTGCTAGTGCTATTCTGCTTTTAACATCATTCCTGCTTCGGCCATCGGTTGTAATTTTACTTCCCAAGTAACAGAATTCTCTTACTTCTCCTATTGCAGATGATCCTATTTTTTATATTTAATCTACTAGTATTGGTATCATTTCTGCTACATTTCATCACTTTTGTCTTGCTTTGATCTATAATCAATCCAAAATCTTCCTTCAGTATTTTGTTCATACCATTCAATAACTTCTCAATATCCTCAGCCCTCTCTGCTAACAAGACAATGTCGTCAGCAAATCGTAGCATACTGATTTTTTCTCCCTGAAAACTTATGCCACATGAAAATTTTTCTTTGACTTTCTTCATTGCTTCTTCTACATACAAGTTGAATATTAACGGGGATAGACTACAACCTTGTCTCACACCCTTTTTAACTGCTGCATGTCTCTCATGGTTCTCTACTTTTATTATAGCCACCTGATTCTTATATAGTTTATAAAGTATTCTTTTTTCTCGATGCTTTAGACCTGACTTCTTTAAAATTTTGATTATCTTGTCCCACCTAACATTATCAAAAATTCAACAAACACCATAAAAGTATCTTTGTTTTTCTTGATCGACCCTTCAAGTATTACTTTTAAAGACAGAATTGCTTCCCTAGTACCGCGATTTTTCTTAAACCTAAACTGATCTTCACCTACTATCTCTTCTACTACCCTTTCCATCCTTCTGTATATTATTCTGGTCAGTAATTTTGAAGCATGTGATGTTAGACTAATGGTGCGATAATTCTCATATTTGTCGGATTGTGCTTTCTTCTGAAGTGTGAAGATGATATTTTTATTAAAATCAATTGGAATTTCTCCTCTTTCATAACTTTTTGATATCAGCTTGAATAATCTTTCGATTCCTTCCTCTCCTAGGGATTTAAGAAGTTCTGCAGTGATCTCATCAATTCCAACTGCCTTATTTGCTTTCAAGTCATTCAGAGCTTTATTAAATTCTGTCCCCAAAACAGAACCTCCTAAGTCATCGATGCCGATATCGCCTTCCTTTTCCATTACACTATTGTTCAAGTCGTCCCCATCATAAAGTTTCTCAATGTATTCTTTCCATCGGTTAGCTCTATCTTCTGCGCTTTAAACAGGTTTCCCATCGGCAGCTTTAATGTTCACACCTCTTGTCTTCATTTCTCCAAAATTCTATTTGATCTTTCTATATGCAACATCTACTTTACCTACGACCATTTCCTTTCCATTTCCTTTCCTACTTGTTCACACTTTTCTTCTAGCCATTTTTTTTTTTTTTTTTTTGCATTTCCTATTTATTTGATTTCTAAATTGCCTGGATTGCTTCATCCTTAGCATTTTTGTACCTTCTCCTCTGACCCATCAGATACAAAATTTCTTCTGTGATCAAAGGTTTTCGGGAGGTTTGTTCTATAAAGCCGAATGTTTCTTTACCAGCTTTCATTATTTCAGTCTTTAAAACATTGCATTCGTCCTTGGCTGAGCTCCTTTCAGAGTTACTGCTTAGACCTATATCTACCATTTCTGCAAATTTTTCCCTCGATCTGGATTGTTTCAGTTTATTCACTTCTAGTCTGTTCTGCTTATATTGCTTCCTTAATCGCTTGAATTTCAACCTGCACTTCATTACTATCAAATTATGGTCAGAGTCTATGTCTGCTCCTGGGTACGCTTACAGTCTAGAACTTGATTCCTGAATCTATGTTTGACCATCATACAATCTAGCTGATATCTGTCTGTATCGCCAGGTAGTTTCCAGGTGTATATCCTTCTTTCGTGGTTCTTAAACAGTGTGTTTGCCACTACTAGCTTATATCTTACACAAAATTCTAGCAACCTGCTTCCTCGCTCATTTCTTTCTCCTCGACAAAAATGTCCTACAATATTCCCTCCTTTTCCTTCTCCCACTATCGCATTCCAATCACCAAAGATTATTAGATTTTCCTCCCCCTTCACATATTGGATTAATTCTTCAATTTCGGTGTATATTTTTTCTATTTCTTCGTCATCTTTTTACGACGTTTGTATATACACTTATACTAACGTGGTTGGCACGGGCTTAGTTTCTATCCTGATCAAAATAATCCTGTCACTAAACTGTTCATAATAACTCATCCGTTTCCCTACTCTCTTATTCATTACAAATCCTACACCAGTGACTCCATTGACAGCTTGTATGCTAATTATCCTGTGTTGCCCAGACCAGAAATCTTGTGGGTCCTTCAACTTAATCCTTCTTTCGGAGGCCGTTGGCAAGCAGTGGGTAACTCCTTAAACCGGGAATCTTTCAGGCTTTATGAATTGTGATTGCGGAAGCTATTTCTATTAGAAATTTTTTCTTGTACAAGTGATATTCCGTATTTTACAAAATTTAGCTGTCGGTGGAATCGAAACTCAACCACGATTTTCATAAATTGAATGAAAATAATTTTCAAAACGAACCATTATCACTCATGGCATTACATATATATGCTAATAAAAATACTAAAAAATATTGCAATTTATTGCAAAATAATGATTAATTACATATCTAGAGATAACATTGAATTAATAGGGCTAGCTAATTAATGTTTGATTTCACGTCTACAGTTACAGTAGTTTTTTCAAAATGTTTACCACAAAAATCTAAAAATTGTCGGCTAGTATTGCTTGCCCTAATAAGATCAGTGAAAGATTCTGACTTACAAAGTTTGTGGACACATACGTCCAGGTCGGAAAAATTTTAAAGGGACGTAATTGATGAATGATATTATATCGGTTTTCCAGCACAGGAAAAATAAGAAAAGAATGACAATGTCAGCATTGTACGCGCTTTCATTACGTATGAATTCATTGTGAGAAATATTCCTTCGTTTTTACGGTCCGAAAAGGAAAGCTTGAATTAATATTTAAGTTAATTATGTACACTCCGTATTTATTTTCATAACAACATTTTCGTACCTTACTTTCATCCTAAAGGAAAACTCGATTGATCAAAAGAATTAATTTTTCTTTCTCAAAAAATCTTTATTCACTAAAAGCGATGCAAACCGGACAGTGAAATCATTGTTAGCCGTTTTAAAAACCGTTTTACTGAAGGATTACGTATGTTCAATACAGTATGAAGAACGATCGCCTGAAAAAAAATTAAAGATATAAATTCTGGACTGCGTATCCAACCCGCGTCGTATGTAAGTGAAGAATCATAGAACGTGTGTAATATGAACCACGAACACAAGTGAAAATGCACCAGATGACAGAAATTTTATCACACCAATTCAACTACTTGCAAAAATTTAGCTTCAATTCTGTTTAGAAATTTCCTGAAGTTTTCAGCTGCTTCACCTTGAAACATTTGCACACTAGATACGGAATGTGTAACCTGGATGCAATGCATATTTACTGTTAGCTAACCGAAATTCTCTACCGATTAATCTATACGATTTCTTGTAGGAAAAATATAGATACCGTACAGTCAACTGAACTAACTGTGGACGCCTATTATTTTTCTGTTTTCAGTAGACAAGTTAAAATTTTGCTTTAAAGTTTCTGGATGGCGACTGCTTGAAGTGTGGTGAGGACAGAAAATATACATGTATCTTGCTGCTCCTAGGGTACAAATTTTGTTTGTCAATTCCTCAAAAATTTATGAGCAGCAGTGATAGAAAAAGATAGAAGCCACTGTACTTGCATTACAAAAAGTCAGTAGACTTGTCTGAAAACTGAATAGTTACCAATATATAGCATGCATATTACACAGAAACTGCTCCTGTTAATGGAAATCACCAAATAAAAATAATCTGCTGTTGTCACTTACCTCGATCACAACTCTTCGACAACATCAAAAAGCTATGACACACACAATTATATAGAAATAACACATAATAACGCCCCTTCTTCCTCATTGAAGCATGCAGCCGACTGGCTGTAGCTGATTGTAGAACATTTTTAAATAGTGGGACTCCACAAAGGAGGGGGGGGGGGGCAAATAACGGGAAAGAATTTGGCCAGGCCTTTTGAAGGAAGTATCCCTGCATTTGCCTGGAGTTATTTGGCGAAATATGGATGCCCAGACGGTGATTCGAACCCGCGTCCTCCAGAATGCATGGCCAGAGCGTTAACCGACTGGAAATTCGTGGTGAGACGGGAACAATACAGAAAATTACGCAGTATTTTTTTAATGAAGATATGGTGATGAAAACAGCTTTCCTTGAGTCACTTTACCTACAGAAACTGGTCGATGTCAGAGGCTCCGTGATCTTGAAGACGTAGCCATTATCTTTGAAATGCAGACAGTGTTATGGAACCGGATTTCGGGTGATTTGATTGCATAATAAGTCCTCTCGTTTTATATAACATTTTATGGTTTTTGTGTTTGGCTTAGTTAAACTACCGATCTGCAAGCATTTTTGTTTTGTTTCATATTTCTCCCGTGTAAACATTACTCAAAATCACCATGTAGATTGTGCTTTAATTTTGATTGTCACTAAGCTTTTGCATAGTTTATCATTAGAACTATACTTTTTTTAAATAACCGATTAAGGGAGGCAGTGGGATTTCTTTCTATAATTACAAAACCACTGCATCTACATTTACTAAAGTCACTTTTTTTTTTTTTTAAAAAAAAAAGGACATTCAGCAACCGTATATCATCATTATTAAAAAAAAAATTAATATCTCTCTTTCGAGAGCATAAGGTTATTTTCTCACAATAGTTCGGTTTGTGACTACATTATTTTCGATTAAAGTTTGTAATGTACCGGTTAGCTGTAACTCCATTTTATTCTTTAATTTTGATTTTGATTAAACTTTATATAGTCTGTCAGTGAAATTATATAGTTATTTAAATAACTGCTTAAGGAAAGGAGCGGGATTTTTTTGTATAATTACAAAACCTATGCATCTACATTTACATAAGTCACAGATTTATTTACAAAGAACGTTCAACAACCATAGATAATCTTTAATACAAAAAATTAAATCAGTATTTCACTTTCTGGAGAATAAGTGACTGTGGAAGGATATCCATCATAAAATGTTCTTGCTGTGCACGCAATTTTTGTTTCAAATGTTTGTATGATTTACATCATTCATCATTTGTGTATTTTAACAAGTGGTCTTCCGTAGCGGTATAAGTCATTTAGGCACAATTTTTTATCCCCGATTTCTCTTAAACGGAGGCCCACCAGGCAAAACTGTTTTAGGGCAAGAAGCCACAGATGACGTACTATTTCTCAGACTTGTTCGTTCTACGGTAGTGATTTCCGAACTGAAGACATCTCCTTGCCAGCATGCACGAATAAAAAAGGTTATAATTTATTTGTTTTTTTTGCAAGAATAATGATTAATGGCACATCTAGAATTGACTTTGAATTATATGTTCAATTTCACGTCTTTAGGTGCGGAAGTTTTTCAAAAAGTGTACCACTAGGTGTGAACAATCTGTCGCCTATTATTATTATTATTATTATTACTCCGTCATTCACTAATAGTGTGTGGCGGAGGGTCCATTGCACCTATCCGAAAGGGTAATAGTTTAGAAGGGATATACGGGATATGGCAGGAGGCGCCCATGGGCTATTGTGAGGAACCATCCCAGCATTCGCGTGGAGTAATCTGGGAAAACCATTGAAAACCTAGATCAGGATGGCCGGAGAGCTTTATCGAAATCTGCTCCTTTTTAAGTTTACACGCCCGGTAAATCCTTTCTATTCCATTCCCTAATCGCTTGTGGAAAAAATGAATACAGAAAAGAATCGGTTCTGGGCCTGATTTCTCTTATTTTCGCGGTCATTCCGAAATATGTCACTCGTGAATTTTTCAATTAGCATCTGTCGAGAGCAACGACTTCGGTGTTCCAGGTCTTACCAACCTAACTCCTTCAACATCGCACTTACGCCTAGTGTAAGTGCTCGCTTTGTTCGCCCTAATGATATAATCTTTTTGGTTGTATTTATGGATGTAATGCCCCCTCAAGTGTCATAAATTACAGTCCTATTTTTCTTATTGTTCCAGGAATCATTTCAGTTTCTAAATGTAATTACTTATCACAGATTTCATCTACATTAGTCTCTCCTCTATTTAAATATAAAGCTAGATATTTCGCTATAGAGACTGGTTCTAATTTTTTCAACTATGTTGTTGCATACATTTTTTTTTTTAATGTTAACTTTTCTTAATTTACAGACTGGGACCATTTTTCATCTCTTTATTTTACTTTACTCTTTGCCTAGATTTTAGATTAATAGTCATATTATATCTCCAAGGTATTTAAACTTATTGAATTTATTTATTTCTGCACTTATTTATGCTTATGAATTTTGGAACATTTTTAACATTTCCACGCATTCTTTTACAGCAAAAGAAGTTTGCAGTCCTAATTTTTCTGCAACCTGTTCAGAACATTAATGCCTTGCTGTACGTATAAATCAAGGGGTAATTGCTAATTCATATACAATGAGTTGAGTATGCAAGTTCACTTATCCCAAAATTATTTCTGGGTGTAAGGGAACCAATTAAATCCCCGAACCATAGTGTAAACGCGATGTGAATATACGTGTCTGGCTAGCTGCACAGCGTGCGCTGTAAGAAGATACGGTATGTGCTGAGACAAGCACACGCGCTGGCCGGCAGCTACACGCAAGCAGTGTGCCTCGGGATTGTGAATGTAACGCATCGATGTAGCGAGTGTTTCGTGATTTACTACCAACATTATCGCTTTGTACCCCATTTCGGCAACAGGAGTCTAAATTCAAGCTAGCGGGGGTACTGCTAACATATTGCGTGGGACAGAAATTACGTTCTTGTGTTTGTGAAACTGTCTGTGTGTGATTAACGATCAATAAACGGGAACTATTTAGTAACTTCTGTTTCCTTCGGTAAAACCTTTCTAATCCGTATCAGGCTAACAACACTCAAGCCAAAGAACTCCACGCAGCCTTCAATATAAAACAGTTGACATCTTTTAATAGACATTAGTTGTTTCGGCAGCTATTGTCCCCGCAGTTGTCGATTCTGCGTGATCAACAATCGACTGGTGTCAGTAGAAGGCCGTCGTCCTGACAAGAAAAGAACATCAAGAAGACGTTACTATCAGTCAGGTTAGTGATCACACCTCCGATAGTCAATCAGTCATCAATCAATATCCACTCAGCCATCCAAAACAGAACTTTGGCGTCATCTGCGGACTCAAACCCTGCACCACACGCATATAAACGAGCACCTACTACAGGGATACCCATTTCTTAGGACTTATTACTATATTGTATGATGGACAAAGAGCGTCTCACTGTCTGGCTATACTTATGATTAAATATTGATATTTCTCATAGGAACTTGAGGGTTTTTACTATTATAATTAGATCTTAACAGTGTATCAATGGTGAAGTCGTTGGGGCTTGTAAGGATACAGGACTTTGTCTAGCCATAAATGAGTATAGTCAGGAATTGTAACTTGTGTAACTTCCGAAGAGGTAAGGGGCTGCTTGAGTTTTTGGGCCGTTTTATGGAAAATAACCCACTTGAATACTATTTCTGGAACCATGAAATCAATGTACACATCGGCCATAATCAAAAAATGGATATTTACATCAAGGGTCTTGCACTACATCACGGAG
>JARYHS010013630.1:216054100-216083615 GCA_031002005.1 Vandiemenella viatica
AGGTCTACTGTTATTGTTATCAGATAGTGCCTGATTACTATTATGCCTTACACTCTGTTGCTGTTGTTCCGGAACTAGCCCCATGTTATTTCTTGTTGAGACGGATTCATAACTGAGGTCCGAACTGACAATTTTCCTCTTGTCTGCTACAAGTTCTACACTTGGTTCTATCGGCCGCTTTCTAAAATTAGTGCCTTCCTTTTCGGCATTTTCCAAATTATATTCCATACTTTCGCTCTCCACATCACTTGCACTGACAGTACTTACTACTTGAACCACTGCCGCTCCGACTGCAGCTACTCCAGTTGACACGTCTGCTGTCGTCGGGGGCGGAGTCGCTCCACCGCCTTCCCCATACTGGCCGCCAATCATTTCCACGCCGTAGGGAGGGTGCCCACCGGTGGGTGATGAGGATGCACTGTATGGGCTGCCCTGTCTTCAAGCTGGTTTCTTTTCACCGGTTACGCAAAAACTTTCCACACCAAATACACTCTAAACAGGAAACACAAGACACGTTCACTGAGCCAACGAGGAAGTGATCGCTTCGGCGACTCGCTACGAACTGATCGATTGCCGTTCGGCTTGCTCTTTGCACTGAGTCACGTTTTTCCTGGTGTCTCGGCTGATCGTCCCGACCCCAAGTGTTCAGTTTGCTGTCGTTGCCCAACTTGCGACTGCTCCGGCAATTCATCAGCCGCAGAAGCCTTAAGAAGTGCCATCTGCTCAATCCTTTGCAGCTCTGCTTGAGGATTTGTCTCCAGGGTTTTGGCTATTTTCATAGCCCTAGTTTCCTAACATTTCTTTGAAAGATATGCCTTTCGTTTACCCGGCATCTCTTAAAATTACTAATTTCAAGTCTCGCGTATAAAAATGTTTATATATTTAATTAATGGAAACTCAAAACATTAGCAATAAATAGATGGAATCGACTATATATATATAAATACTAACATTCAAAGAGCAAATAAATACCTAAATGGCCCTTGTACGTTCATTTCCCTTAACAAATTGCGAAACTAAAAATGAATATTTTTATTTGTACTGAGTATCTGACAATTACTGATTTCATAATTTATTTTTTAAAAAAGTGAATTTATTTTGCTCACTGAATATTGATCTTGTTTTGAGGATATATTGATTCCATCAATTCATTCTGCTTTTAAATAGAAATGTTCGTATTATAGTAGTAATTGATTCTTTTATTCATAATGATCTGTTAATGTTGGTTTCTCTATCTGTGGAAGCAGTTGAATAACTTTAAACCAGTTTACTGTAGTTCGTTCGTTTCGAACCATTATTTCTGCTCTAAAATATGTTCCAATGTTAAATTAGTAATTAATTGTTTCTTCATAATTGGTTTCTCCCTCTGCAAACAGAATTGAATGACTACCGGCGAATTACCACTCCGCTTGTCTGCCACTCCACTATCTGAATAAAACATTGATAAATTTCAAAAATTTACTTCTGGCAACGCCGCGTGGTTCTGCTAAATCTTCCCAGCTTACTATAGATATTTTAATACAATATCGGAACAAAGCGATGCATGATGTCACTAAAATGGCACTCATAAAAGAAGCTTAAATAAGTAATAATGTTTCAGTTGTCATTCTGGCCGAGGCTGCATTTTAAAATTACCGCTATAAAATTAAAGTTTATATCACTCGCACATTAATACATTCACTATATTGTATGTTAGTGACGTCATGAATAACGAAATAAACTTGACTTATTATTTCAGATTCCGATACTAAATGATTCCGAATAATGACGCTGGTAATGTGGCGCTCGTAAAAACGCAGTAAATTAAATACTGAATACATCTGAAACTAAAGCCGCATGAACTATGTCGTCAGCTTCATGAAGTAACGTAATTAAAAAAATTATACTAAATGCTTGTAACTTACAGTGTACAACGGAAAGTCCATAAATCTCTACAATCGTTTATATTGCTGGTCAAGTTTACATCGCAAGAAAGTGACTTTTATTGCTCGTGATTTAGTAAGGTGTATAATTAAATTAATTGTGATAGTAATTTATGCTATACTAATTAGGAATCATGGTATAGAAAATTCTGTTACTACTCGAAATGTAGTTCCAGTGCATTTAATGTGTTGAGATGTGTTCGTATCGTTTGATTTTGTAACGGCAAAATTAGCAGAAATAGTGGTTTGGTTGAAATGCTGCCTGGACCAGAATATTTTTGTTACAGCATTAAGCAAAAGGAATTTAGTTATTATTAGTAATCAATAAGCATCTGTGTAAATGAGTTGTATTGTGTTGTAAACGACTTCCAGTATTGCTTCATCCTATTATATAAAAAGCTAACGTGGCATCTGCGTGCGTCGTCTATAGCTGCTTCTCCTATTGGCTAACGAACGGCCAATCATCAACCACCATATTACGTTCGTACCACCATCTTGCTTTTCGTTTATTTACAGCTAGACACTGAAATTCATATAAGGAGAAGGAGATTCAATATTTGCGATATTTTATCCGTATCAGTTAGACACAGAAATTTAGAAGGGGATTCAATATTTACGCCACTTTATCTGCATCAGTTATGAGCATAACCTAAGAATTTTTTTGGCAGAAGGTAGAAGCAATGAAGATAATTAAAAACTAGGAGAAATGTACATAATGCGAAATGTATTTGTCACATAAATAACAGTTACCCGTTTACGAAATTATAGTCTCCGTAATCTAAAGTGAAATGCATTTTTTTATTTTAAAATCCTAACAAAATACTCTGATAATCTAACGAGAATAACGTATTCGTATAACTAAAGATATCATTAAGGATGACTTATTCGTTTCTCCTTATAAGCTTTTCCATAATAAATTCCTACTACCATTATATATGATACCCTTAGTTTTTGATACATGTGTTAGCTATTAAATGAGATTTAAGATAACTTTTTTATCAGATTTAAATCATCAAGGATATGACACTCGCAATTCAACAACGATATTATTGCCGCAAAATAGCAGTGAGCAGTGATATTATAAATACTGAGAGTAGGGGAAAAAATTAATACCAGGCAATTATATGTCACAAAGTTACAATTATTACGTTCGATTAAATTTACATATTGCTTTTTATTTATCTACGACAACCAGATGCAGAAATTAATGTAAGGAGAAGGGTTTTCATTATTTACGCTATTTTACCTACCTCAGTTGTAAGCACCAGTTTAAACCGTAAACTAAGAATTTTTTGGCACACGATAAGAAACAATGAGGTTTATTAAAAACTCAGAGAATCGTACATACGTAATCGCGACATGTATTAGTCAAATAAATAACAGTTTTTTGTTTTCGAAATTTTTAGTCTCCGTCATCTAACGTAAAATGCATTTATTTATGTGAGATCCTAACCAAGTGCTCTGATAATCTAACCAGAGTAACATATTCATATAACGAAAGATATAATTGAAAAAGATTATTTTTCTTACAAGGTTTTTCAGAATGAATTCCTACTACCACCATAGGTGATACCCATCATTATTCGTTTGAGGGTAATAGAGGCTATGATTTTCGAACGCAATATTAGTTTACCAGAATCGCAACTGACACATTTTGTTACAGCATAATTCACTCTGAAACGAGTTTTACAAACCAATTAAACTGCTTTCATAAGCGCCATGGTACTAAAGGTATTAATTAATGCGGGTGGAAGTAGTTTCATATTTAACGTGCTGAATTGTGCTTGGACCAGGCATAAAACTGATATTACATGGATAGCAAAAGTTTTTGGAATTCCTAATCTGATTTTATTTAATTGGTTCTTTACTTCCGGCGTCATTAATTCAGTAGAAGTTACTACTGTATGGCTATGTGAACGGCAAATGAAATATGTAGAACTTTGCAAAATCAAGGTCATTAGTATTATGTAATATCAGTTCCGTTTAATTAACCAACTGCAAAAAATATGAGCTGCCAGAATAATGCGTTCAAACCGTCATTTTTGACGGGCTCGAAGCTAGTGAAACAATAAGTTTCTACATTAGCCCATTGAATACATTCGTTTTAAGTGTAGACTTCGATAGATATTTGCAGAATATTTAACAGTAAGTAAAAAGCATTGTTTCGTGAATCATAGTCTCTACTATTTGTACAAAAATTTTGAACAAAAAATAAAAAGGGTTAGTTAAGTTTTACATTTTGGTAAAAATAATTTGTAATACAGAGACTGTACAGTAACAAAAAAGAAACAGGAAATTAATTAAACCGAGATAGAATGGAATTCTTTACATTTTTATAAATACGACATTTCGGGAACAACCATTTTGCACCTTTAGTGAATCGACTTTCGTGCTGGTATACTCATATAACATTTTACGTTGGTTTTTTTCCCAAGCTTTGGTTTTTCACATTTATTATGACGCATATATTACGAACGAAATTATGGTGTAATATTTGATATGTCATACTATTTTATGTACGCAAATGGAAACATCTCTTTGCGAACTTAACAATAGTACCTACCTTTTCTTTAATTTAAGGTTAAGTGCAGATTTATATTTCCAGCTTCCAAACTATTATTTGTCAAGTGCGTCGGTTTTATAGTTTTTAAACTAAACACAAAGTTGCATATATAAGAAGGTTTTTGCTTTTATTTCGGAAAAGTAGTGTTTGCGATTTACGTAAAAAGCAAAGAGTAGGCTAAACGTGGCACGGCTATCTAAGAAGTAGGAAACTCTTTGCTGTTTGCGAATTGGTATTAATGACAATTTCTAAAAGAACTATGCGTTTTTGCGGGATAAAATTTATCCTATGCCACTTAGCACACAATTAACTGATATAAATATGTTGAGTTATTAAGGCGTTATTGATTCCAGAAGTACATCCAAACACACATCCAAACTTTCTAATTTTCTCGTTTATAGATAGACTGATTAAGATTGTAACGTTTGCAATTTATTTCCTTTTGTTTCCTTTGTCTAAAATCCTCTCATACCAACAACGACCGTGTCAGTAATAACCTTCAATTAGGTTTGTTCCGAAATGTTTGCAGGTTCTTTTCTATTCAAGATCTATTAAATTTTCTATCCGAAAATATTATGTTCGAACTTCTCACTATGCAACTATTCTTCCTTCCAAACTTAATCCGCTGCTAAATTAATCTGTCTCACTCGCCAGCTCTACCAACAATTCTGCTGTGTTCTTCTTTTTCCATAGATCCTATATTTTTAAACATATCGGAGCTAACAATCTTTATTAAACCTGTTATTCTTTTTACCTTAAACTTTTAATTTATTAATATATTGACCTTTATGTGTCTAATATACATTTTCTAATGGGTTGCTATGTTACACTTAGTAACATGGAAACAGTTTTGATCAGAAATATTGGAACTTGATCAAGAACGCTACTTCATTGGAGATAATATGATGAAAACCTGACTGCCTGTGAATTTCAAGAATCACAGCAAGCTATAAGGAGAGACAGAGTAGAAAAGTTACGTTGTATTACAATTATAGTCACAACTGAGAAACTTTAATGATTTTATAATTTTGAGAAGTTTGTTTCATTGGATAGGTACAATAATAACAGTATTGCAAGATCGTCTCGCAAATAAATCAATTTCTCAATCTGTTTCTATTAATAAATAAGATATGTTCATTACCAAATTGTAACAAACCATTCTGATTGAGATTTTTACCTTGACTGATTGAAGCAGTAATGGAAATTTCAAAACCATACTAAAAAAATCCAAATTTGACACTATTTTGCTGTACCAGAATCAATAAAGATTACATTTCTGAACTGTAAATAAAATAATATCTCTTATCATCTTATATGTTGCAATTCAGTAGAAATGAGTTTTTCCGTTTATTGGTTTGTTGACTACAATGACGATATGCATTGTGGCTTGTAATGTTTATACTCATGTTATGTATCGCTATAATCAAGAATCTGGATGAGAAATAACACATGTAGATGTCCTCCAAAAAATTCGGCTTTAATCATAACCAAAAGCAATCAGGGCATATGTGTGAAAAATCTCCCACTTTATTAGGGATATAGGCGGAATACCTCCTCTATGGGTTTTTGAGAGAGTGAAATCAAAACGGCACAGGAAATGTTAATACGTTGTCCCGGTCCTTTTCCTCACGACCTAAAAAACCTGACAAAATTTTTTGCATGCGATTACCAAGCCACATTAGATAGTATCAGAGAACAGACAGTGAATAAGCGAAAGTTGGTCGAGTCGTCGGAATGGAATACGCTGTGAGCAGTCAGCCGCGGATGTGACTGCTTCTGACAGCTCGATTTCCTCCGCCAGAACAGTGTCAACTGGTGGAATGATTACCTCTCCTCCCAACAGCCGCTAAGGCGTTCTCCGGTCATGCAGACTTATCCACTTGCCCTAACAGCTGTAAATAATCATGAAACAATGATTAGAAAACGTACGTTATAATTTCTTTCGGTTCTCCCATTTTAGATTAACTACTCCGCCTAGGAAAGTGGTTTTACAGTGTTACTGGATTTGCTGCCCTTCTCTGCAAGATGAAAATTGTGCAGTTTCACCTATGAAATGACAAAATATTGGTGCTTTGAACTGAATCTGGAGATATTCGCTATTCTTGGTGTTTCATCCGGAAAGAATATGTTCTGTTTCGAGGTCGTTCCTTGAACAGTGGCGGTAGTATACTACCTGACGCGCTTGTCTCGCTTCTGACGAGGTAGACGTCTTGCTTCAATTCGCTTGACTCCTGATAGTCGTGGATACACCACTGATAATAAGTATGCTGATAGAATATGAAAATAAATTTCTTTTAATCGTGTGATCGGGTGATTTCTTCCATTTTCCTCTCCCCCACTTTTATTAAAAACAAAGGCCCCACTGAATCCAACCTGGCTTTCTTGTATTACAACAATTGTTACCACTAGAGTTTTTTTTCACTATATCCTCGGAAATAACTGAAACACCATACTGTACTCTAAACTGAATCACTGTTCATTTGATGAATCCATTGTAAAAGAATTAAAATATTTTCCAGATGCAAGTAAAAAATGAAAACCAAACAATCATTAACTAGTAGTATATTACAAACTAACTCATCATTAGTTTAATTACAAATTGTGTTGGTAGTACAGTTCACTACTCCACATTATATTACATTACATGATTGATCACAAGCCTGTAATATTGCAAATCATGAGTAGTTACCAGCAGTAACTGGTACTCCCACGACATACGCGCGATTTTTATTGTAATGGGTACAATAAAAATGAAGGAAAATCTTAACGATACGATGAAATCATCAATTAACGGAATTTGCAGAAGTTATAATGAGTCAGGGGCACTTCGAATGTATTATGCAATGATATTCGTTGCAACATTATAAGGATCGTTCTTTTGAAAATATCTGCGTGAAAATTGATGCGTAATTTGATAGGAAAGTGGTTAGTTTATTTTACGTCATCTAATTCTAGCGCAAACGCCGCGCTTTGTCAACTAAGAAAAGCTCGTAAGCTGCGTCGTTTCTTTCAATTGGGGGAGAGGGGGTTACTAATATTTGGCGTCTTTTTAAATCTGTTTCAGATGCTACTGTTTGGGGATCCATTTGCTTTCGTTAACGACAAAAAGGGTTAATTTTTATTTTGAAGAGATGAAACAAACACAACGAAAGAGTCTGTGTCTTGCTATCAACTTAATCCTTATCTTTGACAGGATATGGTAGCTGGGAGGGAAACCGTGTGAGAACGGGAATTTTAATAAAATCTGTAAATTATTTACGCATCGCACCCGAGCGACAACTATTGTTTGTGAAAATTTCAACACCAAGAAGAACATACGTGATTACAATGACATTAGTAGACTAGGGATATGCTACGATTTGCTGATGACATTGTCTTGTTAGCAGAACAGGCCGAGGATATTGAAAAGTTAATGAATGGCATGAACAAAATACTGAAGGAAGATTTTGCACTGAATATAAATAAAAGTAAGACAAAAGTGTTGAAATGTAGCAGAAATGATACCAATCACAGTAGATTAAATATAATAATAGGATCGGATGCAATAGGAGAAGTAAGTATTCCGCTACTTGGGAATCAAAATTACAACCGATGGCCGAAGCAGGAATGGTGTTAAAAACAGAATAGCACTAGCAAAACGGCGTTCGTAAAGAAGAGAAATCTTTTAGTTTCAAACATTGATCTAGGAATTAGAAAGAACTTTTTAAAACTCTATGTGTGGAGCACAGCACTTTACGGTAGCGAAGCATGGACTTTAGGAATACCAGAAAGAAAGGAAACTGAAGCATTTGAAATGTGGTGCTATAGAAGAATGCTGAAAATTGAGTGGACAGACAAAGTACGAAATGAACGAGTTTTAGAAATGATGGGTGAAGAAAGAAGTTTGTGGAAGAAGCTTACAGAAAGGACAGACAAGCTGGTAGATCATATTTTGAGACATGCTGGATTGGTTAATTTGTTAGTGGAGGGAACAGACAAAGGTAAGAACTGTAGAGGAAGACAAATATTAGAATATATAAAGCAGATAATTGAGGACGTGGGTTGTAAAGGATATGTAGACATGAAGAGGTTAGTACAAAATAGGAAGAGATGGAGGATTGCATCAAACCAGTCGAGAGACTGTTGACGGCAAAAAAAGGGATATTACACAATATATTGTAATTACAGAGATGTATGTATACTTTGATCGTGAGGATCCGGTACTGTGTGAAGCCACTACACGGAGGTGTCAGAGCCTGTAGATGTCGCGGCATCATTGACATGGAATCAAAGATAGCCTGGGTATGCTGCTGGGTACACACTGCCATGCGGTTTGTTGGCACGTCCACAAACCATCGACAGTGGTTGCAGGAGGACCAGCACGAAATAGTTGCCGACCGACCTGATCCCAGACATGTGTGACGGATGATATGTCAGGCGAAAGTGCAGGGCGTGGAAGCAGAGATAACCGTCATTTTTAGAAGAGGCTGGCATATTATTCGCTACATGTGGCTGGCATTGTACTGCTGAAATATGTCAGGTACAGCTGTCTGCAGGAGAGGCAGTGCCTCGGGCTCTGAAACCTCCCTGAAGTAGCCGTCGCTGTTCGGATTGCTCACATTACGTAAGAGACAATATAACAGGCTATAGCCAATGGCGTCCCAAACCATCCCACTTGGCGCTCATCCGCTACACCGCTCAGCAATGCAGTCTGCATTCAACACGGTAGCGTCTAATACGTGCACAGAAGAAAGTTGAAGCAGGACCCGTCCGAAAACACACATTTGGAGATTCAGCACGCAAGTGTCAGCATTGACCGGCCTATCGTATAGATTTCCAGAAAGTCTTTGACTCTGTGCCACACAACCGCCTTTTAGCGAAGCTTCGAGCGTACGGTATATCGGATCAGCTTTGTGAATGGATAAAGGATTTTCTAACTGGTCGGTCGCAGTATGTTGTCGTTGAAGGAGAAAGTTCTTCTAATCTAGATGTTACATCGGGTGTACCTCAAGAAAGTGTAATAGGACCACTTCTTTTCTTAATTTTTATAAACGATCTCGGAGACAAAGTGAAAAGCCTTTTTAGATTGTTTGCTGATGATGCGGTTATTTATAGGGAAGTAAGAACTTTGGCCGATTGCTTACAAATTCAGCGCGATCTGGATGTTATTTTGGCTTGGTGCGCTGAGTGGCAACTTACTCTAAACTGTAAAAAGTGCAAGACAATGAGCGTAACTAACAAAAAGAATCCGATTGTTCAGAAATACGAGTTAAACAATACAGTTATTGATATGGTCGATTCTATGAAATATTTGGGAGTGACAATACAAAGGAACATGAAATGGGACATACACATTAATTCTTTAGTAGGTAGAGCAAATTCTAGGCTGCGATTCATAGGTAGAATCTTGAAAAAATTGTAATGAACAAACAAAGGAGATAGCGTACAAATCTCTTGTGCGTCCACATTTGGATTATTGTTGTGCCATTTGGGACCCGTTTCGTAAGGGATTGATCGAAAGTATAGAGAAAGTACAGAGAAGAGCCGCTCGATTCGTGACCGCTTGCTACAGTCCTTATGAAAGCGTCACAGAACTGATTAGTAGATTAGGTTGGGAGTCTCTGGTAGATAGACGACACACGTTTCGTTTAAACTTATTGGAAAACATGCGTACTCCAACTTTCACTCATGAGTGTAGTGAAACACTTCTTCCACCAACCTATTTGAGTCGGAAGGACAGGAAAGATAAAATTAGAGAAATAAGGTGCCGGACTGATTCTTATACGAATTCTTTTTTCCCTCGTACCATTAGGGATTGGAATGCACAGCAAAGAGATTAGCTTTGGTGCTGAGCACCCTCTGCCACCCACAATTTTGTGAATTGCAGAGTATATATGTAGATGTAGATGTAGATCGTAGTTAGAGCCTTCCACACCTGTTGCAGTGCTCCAAAGTCAAACCAGCCTGTTCTGTCGGTTATGGCCATTCGGGTAAGTTGTCGGTCACCGTACGCTGCGATCGCATTGTATGGTGCAGTACTCTCTCGTCTGTGTATACCACACTGTTCTATGCACTGTTTCTTCACACGCATTACAGGCGTGCTCTGGACGTGTCGAAATGTCACGGAACTACAAACCCCAGATACCAATCATTCGGCCACTCACATGCTGATGTTGCGCCGTTTAGCGTCGACGAGGAGTATCGGCATTTGTTTGTACTTTTCGACTTCGTTTGACGAGCGTGGCGTGACACTAACCTGTCCAGTCACGCAAAAAGAGGGCGCTGCTGGTTCTATTTGCACGCCATCTCTCTGTAATTTTACTATGGTTCCACTGCTCTACACAGTCTCCTATGCTGGAATGATTCAGATAATTACTTATGGGTGTCACAATTATCACGAACAATAGTGTACTTTTTTGTTTTGTGTAAGTTATGATACATTGCGCACTGGTTTAGATATGCGTTAACAACTCTGGAGCATTTCTCTTCATCCTCTTACAGTATTTTTTTTTTTTAAAATGGAAATTTCTACAGGTGCCTTATGCGACGTTTAGACGGTTGTAAATCCATAACTTCGCGACTTCCCGTCAGCGATATGATACGACGTGTTGTGCTTATGATATGCGCGTTGGACCGCTTTTTGATTGAGTAAAGCGTATGAGTTCTTGTCACCAACATGCTCTAATAGCGATGTATCCGTAGCTATAACTATGACCGGTTTTGCTTGGACGCCAGTGATTGTACTTGTATCTAATATATAAAAGTTAATGTTTTTTTGCCAATGATCTTCAATTAAGCACGCTTTTTATCCGATTTTGATGGCGCTTTGCATACGTTTACTTTAAAACAAATAGAAGAACAATATTTACGTTCGATTTACAAAAACCTAAACCCTCTCGTCTTTCGTTGCGTGGACTTAATTTCTGTCAATGTTGTTGAAAGAAACCCACAGTTTTTATCCGATTTTCACGGTACTTAGCACGTGTATACTTTCAAAACAAGGCGGTCTGGTAGTTCAGCGGTTAAGGCGCTTACTCCCGCAAGTTTGTCTCTCCGGTCGTGGACCCAAATCCCGTAGTGAGGAGGAATGTTTAGCAGTTGCATTTGATTATATAAGCTACGCCGGGACGTTCCGTGCCTTCTCATTCCACGTTAAAAGTGTAAACCCGGAGGAAAGGAATTGGCCTTCCTGCCTCTGAAAAATAGCTTGGTACATCTCCTTCGGGAAGATTCGATTAAGCTTCGGGTTGTGGACTAAGTTAGATTTTTAGTTTTTGAAGAGAAAACTTCTTTAGCCACGTTGGGTGATTTTTAGATGGGTAAAATCTTATGACCTCGCGTCACCGACATCATAATGTTACAGTATGACGTGTTGCGCGTATGATATTCATAGTTTTAAGTTTTCACTTCTGTCGGCGGTCCCTAATGATTGCCATTTTTTTTTCTTTTTTTTTTTTTTTACTGCAAACGCTTAGTAGAATTAAATTATAGGAACGCACATTTTCAATGAGTCTGTAAACAGAAATTGAACTCATTGGTATTATTATTATTATTATTTAAAATGTTCGCCAGTCTTGCACCACTTCATTACGCAGTGGTAATAATAATTTCTTGCAGAGTATTTTAACGTATGAACTGTGTTGAACACATTACGTCAGATATAATTTGTTGATTTCAAATGTGCTAATATTAAGAACGCTTCCCACTAGTCATCCACTTTAGCAAAATGCGTTGAACGTGAAGACTGCACTAACCTCAATGACTCGGCAGTCTTGGGCGAGTCTCGGTAAGATCCAGAGTGTTTGACTGCCACCACAACGCTGCTTGGCTGACCAGACAAGGTCAAATGAATAGGGTCTCGCTTTCGGGAGGACGCGGGTTCGAATCCCCGTCCAACCATCCAGATTTGGGTTTTCCATGCTTTCGACAAATCACTCCAGACGAATGGCGGGATGGTTACTTCTAAATGCCATGGCCAAATTCCTCCCCCTTCCTTGCCCCAGTTCCTTGTCGCCTCTAATGACCTCGACGTCGATGAAGCGTTGAGCCACGAGCCACGAATGTATATATAATCAAAAAAATATAACGAATAACGTTTATTTGCGCTTATACTGTTAACAAGAAGTGCAGATTTCAAAGAAGTTACCGAATTTTATTTTATTTGCACTTACATTGTTAAAAGCTAAAATGAAATTGTCTCTTGCGTAGCAGAGAAAAATAGTATGATGTTAATCAGAGATATAAAATATTATAATGTGACTTTCGTTTAAAGTTATATGTTGCTTTATGTTTATTTACGAGAACTAAATTCATTTAAGGAGAAAGCATCTGTAATAGGAACTAAGTGACAACATAACGTAAGAATTGTTTTGACAGGCGATAACAGGGAAGTATATTAAAAAGTAAGAGAGTGTTTACAGGAAACGTAGATAATTATGAAATATATCTATAAAATGAATCATCGTAATTTGGTTTGGAAATTTCAGTTTCCTTACAAAGTTTTTCATAAAAATTCCCATAATTGTTGACTGGCTTTGTGAAAATAATTACATGTAGTACAATCAGAGGGCAGAGATAATACAACGCGAGGAAGAGATGCTTTGTTCATTTTCTCGCTGCTAGTCTGAGTCCTTGTGAATTTTGTTTACCTCCTATCACCTATTGCACAAGACGTAGCGAAAAAGCGAAATAATCAGTACGCACTTTAAAAAAATGTTGCTAGCCACGCACGCTGCCCTTGTAGTGGGCTTTAATCTAGTATGTTCATAATGCACAATGCTTGCACAAAGCAGATAGTTGCAAATGTATCTCCACTTACAGGACTCAACTTTCAATGCTATTAGTACGCGGGCCACAGAATATTAAGTATTTATATCTCACTCGTATAAAGTCTGTTCTCCTAATTTATAAAAAACTGTTGTTAAATTTCCGAAAGTAAATAAATAAATAAATAAGATCCGTAGCCAGGAACGTTTTCATGAATCACTGGTTTGCGTGACTATTATCAGAGGTTTGTTTTAAGTCTTGTAGCTATTCACCTAGCGTTAATCTACTGTTCGTATCTGTACTAAGGATTCTTCTAGGAGGTAAATGTCCATTGGGATAAAATCACTACAAATGGAACTCAACACTTAGCTTAAACATCGATGTTTCGGAACATCTTCCACCAGTATCCCTTATAATGCGACACTACTGCATAACTACGGATCTGTTCAGTGTTTGCTTCTGGGCGGAAGAAGGTCCTGCAAACATTGATGTAGTGAGATGATGGACGAGTTTTATGTGGATTCGTGATTGCCGTTTTAAGTCAATGCCGCACTCGATCACGTTAGTCCAAAGAGCTCTCTCTCCCTTCTCCCTCCCCAGCACTCTGATACAGGAGGTTGCTGTGGTTCGTGGGCGTTTAGATAACAAGTTAAATATTCTGTGGGTCTCCTTTTGAACCTTAGGGTTTAGTTAAGCACAATCAGATCAAACTTCGCTGTTGTGGATTCACTGTAAGGTTGTTTGTTTCCCATTTAATGCTTACTTGCTGACTGGAATCATTGACGTCACTAGGTGGTGCGTGGCTACGGAATAGGTTATTCGCTCTCAGTTCATCAGGAGTAGTTTAGTAGACGAGCTGGGTTAACTTGTAGCTAAGCCGTCTCTCGTCAGCCTAGTTCAGTTTTTAGCAACACATTCCCCTAAGTTCAGACCGCCATTCTATCAGCCAACATCAGCTATGCCATTTATTCAGTGAATGAAATAACTGTAATTCATACACGCGAATCAGAAATAGCCTTGCAGTAGCGCGCCAACGATTGTAATATGTACAATCAAGTGCTGCAATAAACAGATTGTTCAGCAGTTAGCGTTGTGTCATTCATATATAGACTAGACCATCAGCTAGTGCTGGCTTTCCTATACTCATTGCTGGACGCGTTCCAGCTGATGTCACACCTGACGTTAGTTAATTCTTTATTAATAGCTTCAAGGCGCGGACCAAAGGCAGAAGACGTCACCTGAAGCAAGAAGATAGCGCAAGGCGGATTACAAGAGTGTTAGCAAATCCCGAAGGTTAGTCGCCTCCACCACAGTGTCTTCCCTATCATCAGCCGCCCACAAAGTATAGACCAATCGATATCAGACATCCGACAATTCGTCCGCGGCTGAATTCTGTCCGTCCAGTCTATGCATTGATTCATACACGCGGCTGAGCGGTTCAGTATTTTTATAATATGTCCAGAGTGTATATATGAGCTCCTCTATTTCTTCCGGTCATACATCAATTTCTTCTGGCGATACGGAAAGAATACCCGAAATTTCTGATCTTTCTAAAAGTAGGTTTCCATTCTGACAGGTTTCTGGCACATGTCGCACAACTTGTGTCCGGCACATGTTGCACGTAATTGTTCAACTATTTCCAATTGCCTGGGAGATCTGCAACATTTGTAGAGAGGTCTCGAGTGCAACACTACAGTTGAAGTTTGTACAGGAAATCAGATACAGTATATTCCAGTTTCCTGAGTGGAGTGATTTGTTGGTTCAAATATTTGTGTGATATGGACAACTCGTTTACTGCAGCTTTTGTTGTAATGACTGGCGCATACTATGATCTAAAAAAAGACGAAAACGATCTAGATGGTGGGTTAGAAGTTTTCTAACAAAAAGGCATTCGGAAGCAGCTTAAAACTCGTTGATGGCAGACCTACGTCTCCAAAGTGGGTACGAGAATTTTGTTAGAATAACAGCAAGTGATTTTCAATTGTTACCGAACCTTGTTGGGCCGAAGATTATAAAATCCAAGACATGTAGAGAGCCAATTTCTCCCGGTGAAATGTTAGTGACAACCCTTCGTTTCTTAGCGACAGGTGATATCTACAGTTCTTTAATGTATATACACGGAATCTCCAAATCCAAATCGACCACTCCATCATGAAACAAACACTACACTAACTTTAAATAAAGTACGATTACCATAGACAAGAAAACACGCGCTTATCACAGAGAGTGTGTTGCGCATGCGCGCGCGAGCATTTCCCTGGGGCATGTCACAGTCTGGGTTTTTTTTTTTTTTTTTTTTTTTTTTTTTATGGCTTTCGGCTGCAGAGGCCATACAGCCAGCTCAATGTGAATAAGTCATCATGCAGTGTTTATATTCAGTATCTTGTAAGTATGGACACCACAGGACGGACAGGACATTCACACAGACACACAACACTTAAACATCCATGCCCGCGGCCGGATTCGAACCGGCGACCTTCGGCACACTCTAGCCCCTACGCTACCGAGGCCGGCACCACAGTCTGTTTCCATGGGCTGTGGCACAAGTTGCGGCACATGTTGTGTCCCACAGTCGCTTGGCCATTTCTGTCCCCGACACTTGTGCCGCAACATGTTGCAGACCGTTTCCATTTCAACAAATTTGTTCAGGCACTTGTCCTACAACATGTTGTGGGACAAATTTGTAGTAATGGAAACGTATCTTAAGGCGCTGTCAATAACGACAATATTTCAATAAAATAATTTAGTTAACTAATTGCATTAAAGTCTTCAAACAGCGGTATTAAAGAAAGAAGTATTTTTGGTACCGTTCAAGATTTATTTATAAATGGACTGTTTAAATGTATTTGTTATGTAATTTCTCTCTGTATTTTCAGCAGTTAACTTTCAACAGGCAAAATCATTGAATAAAATCATATTTACTTTACTGAAACGCATCACTTTTAACGGGTTTACCACCGTTCACGTTCCAGTTATTTATTTCCCATATACAAAAACCTAGCGCCTAGAATCTAACCTGGACCCTTATTTCCATTAGTTTTACGTGCATATATATTTATATCTTACGTATTTAACGTATTTGCTTTGTATACAATGAATGCAAGTAGTTTGATTTAAGTTCCAATGTCAAACTACTTTACTACTTCTACTATTAATATTATTACTAACAGAGTAAGTACCACCGCCACTATCACGTTCGAGTTACCTTCAGTCCAAAATTCGATTGCTGCGGTCGAACTTTGGAGTTGATTCTGTCTCAGCAGCTGTGAAATTAGCAATCAATCATTGGCTGGATCGGGACTGCACAAAGAATACCTCATTAGAGGCCAGTGCTAGCTCCCACAGAGTTTTTTGTGCGTTTGGAAAGTTCACCGGTTGAATCGGTCGCCTGTGTCATCAAAGGTAATCAGTACAAACTTAATTACTGAAAAGTGTCAGAGAAATGGACGAAAAAGCGAGCGAGCTAGCTTTGTGAACGGTTGCAAGCTGTCACTCCCAGTTGCACGTGCCGTGTTAGCAACCAGTGCTGGATGCACTGTAAATACAGTAAAGCAAGAAACTAAACCTGAGTAGTAATAAGAACCAGTCTGGTACCTGTTATTCTCATACGCTTCGTTAGCAGTTATTTTCTTGTTTTGTTATTCTAATTTGATCTCAATGTAAGCACAGTTATAAGGATAATTGTCCTGCACTAGGCTACCTACTAATCTTATATATGTCTAAATAACAAACCTTTGCTAACTTATGATTTTTGAAAGCTTCTGAAGTCAGAAAATATGGACTGAAACCTGTTAAAAATAATAACTATAAAGCACGCTGTTGATACGTGAAACATAACTTAGTTCGTAAAAAAAGACACGAAGATTATTAAATGAAGATTATTGAGAGATCTAGAGTTTTTGCGTTAGGCCTAAGTTTTATATGCAGGAGTTGACTGGCAGTGGTTGTTTGAAACTATTCTATTTGACAAGAATTGTTGAAATTCTAATCTGGTCTAATGACCCTAAGATGCTTCATCAATTCATGATAGAACTGGATGTTGATAATGATAAATAATTACAATAATAATCATAAGAGGTTTCATATCATTTAGAATATCAATTAGATTATCAAATAAACAACGTGGCATACCCAGAAATTGTAGTAACTATTAACAGAATTCATATCATTCTTAATGCCTACTATTGTAATAATTACAGGATAAATGATATAAAAAATTGAATGATAGTGAAAAAAGTTCTGCATTTTAATGTGGGTTTAATACATAAGATTTGCACGAATACCATTATCATTACAGTTTTTTTTTATCGCGCTGATATTTATGATCTTTGATACAGAAAATTCTTTAGTCTTACCCATTGTAATCGTTATAAAAATTTCTAACATATTCACATGAACATGAACCATTTATGTTTCATTGTTAACTTATTAATTACATTTTACCATTAATGAAATCAGAGAGCTTTAAAATGAGAAGAATAAGGATTATAGTTAAATATAACATTTGGGTTGAAGTATTGATTATATCAATCAACTTAAAGTAAAGAGCAATTATCCCATTAATTTTCGACCTGAAAAGTCGGTTCATTATATCCTTATTTAGGATTAACTGAGGCCAAATTTGAGGCGTATAACTGTTCACAATATTAATGATTTTTTAATATTCCTATTAAGGAGAAATTATGATATTATAGAAGATGCTAACTTTTTGCAATAGACTTTAAACTCCGTTAACATCTATGTTCACACACTTTAGTTAAAACAGTATATTTTAACTGTAGAAATAATAAAAATTTATTTAAATACCTAAAAGTAATTTACTTTCTATACATTTGCAGTGTATAGTTCTAAATAAACTATTTAAGGTAAATAAATAAAATAAGCAAATAACACAACTGTAAGTATTAATAAAGAAGTGGTTTAGCTAAAAATAATACGTTTTGCACAGGTGGCCACACACCCAACATTACTTTTTATATTTTCCCGCATAGATGAATTTGCGTGTCATAGTTTACACATACGATACATGCAATAAGAAGAACATATGTGGTAAGCTTTGTACGGCGAGGTCGGCGCTGAACACTCCACTTAGCAGGGGTCGCGGAAACATCAGTTTGAGCTCTCCAGGATAGGCTCAAACTGCGAATTAGCAAAACACCTGATAATTTATATACCACTAGTGGTTTCTGTCAACTTTACTTTCGGTTTCCCGATTTCACCCTACTTTATGGTTGATATATTTTATACGAGTAGACGAAATTTAGGCTATTTTAATATAGATGTGAAAACGCTAAGTTTAGGAACTAGCAAAGACCAGTAATCGGATCAGTTGAACTATGCAAGAGAATAGGTTACATCATCTGCTAATGTATACGATACTTTTTATCTAGATTAGAAACATAGATCCCCATGATACAGAGACCAAAACCATTATTTTTTTTTAAAAAAAATCGTTTGTTTGTGCTGCCGTCATTATAGCGGCTTCTGACCGTGTTCAAACCGTCTGAGGCATGTCGACATTGGTTAATTTTGTTCACGTACCGTACACCGGAAATGCATAACACAACATGACAAATGATAAGATTCAATAACCGGACAATTTAAAAATCACAAACGTCCTACTTCTCAAACTTCAACTTTAAGAACCCTATAATAATACCTAACAGTATAGAGATTCTATAGTGTGGAGTCCTTATGACTGCGTCTTAGACTCGGTCATGTACCCGCAGTGTCCTCTGAGCGACGAAGCGGGTTGACCTTGGGTGCAGCTGAGTGGTGGCCGGCTAAGGAGTTCTCTTGGTGTTCCAGCCAGTACCACAGTTCAGCACAGAGTCATCTTCGCTGCATTGCTGCTTTCTCCATGACACTAGGTCTTGAAGCCGCGAATCTCCTTCACGCAGACAAGGGCCTATCCCATCATCTCCCCGGGTCGTCCCTCCTCCTCGTACACTAGCAGGGTATTGCAGCAAGATGCCTCACGATTGGCCGTCGACTACTCCACTGATGCCCTGCATGGCAGAATACTAGGAACGGGTGACAACTTCCCACAGCCAGGGTTTGCGTTGGTCCCTGGTTGTATTCAATGTCGGCACACAGGTCTGATAGGGTCATTTATGTTGATTCATCGACTTGACATAGTTTCATGGACAGAATTACAAAGTTTGTTATAGTGTGTCCTAGTACTCAGTATAAATTGCTTTACAACCTTTGTCGCAAGTTTATCACACAAGTTAAAGGCTGTCCCCACAGTTGGCCAGTGGTACTTTTTTTTTCTTAGCGCAACCTTTCGTAATCTTGGGCTCAGAATACCCGCACGTACTATTTTCGTTAGATAAACAGTGTTTATTAAACACTGCCTCACTCTCTATCAAACTGTTGTTACAAGAATAATTAATACCTATTTCCTTTTAATACAGGCGCACAGGAGTACAAAGCGAGAAAGAACTTCTTTAACAGTATGTTTCATTATCTCACTTCAAGTTACAATTTCCACATATTACTAATGTGGCTTAGAAATATTTTTACCCACTGAGATCCGTTTGAAACTTGAAGTAAGCAATATAGCCAGTTATGAAACTGCAACAATACTTAACGTACTTTTGCGGACTCGTAACAGTGCAAATCTAATTGCCATAAGAGAGAAAGCTTCTAACTGTCCGACCCTCGAGGAGCGTGAAACGTCGTTTAACTATGTGGAGTATCTCCGTAATAGGAGACCACTTCTGAGGAGGGCGGCTCACGGGCTACCAATTAACGGCTCGTTAATGGGGTTATTGCAAGTTAGAAGCAGTAACTTGGCTCGCGGCTATACGCCAGTCAGCGCGCTATATTGCAAGTCAATCGCCAAAGGATCGCTGCCAACATTCAACTAAAACTGTAACAAAACAAATTTACTTTTGTTTCATAAAACCAAATCACCTGAAGCATCAGATTACCGCTACTGACATGAGCATCATGTTATTAACATTTTTTAAACATGCACATCGAAGCAGAAGCAATACATCAACGTTATAATGTTAACCTCCTTTATTTTTATGCTTAGAAAGCAGTGGACATCAGTCCCGTAATAACAGAGTCTACAAGTTTGAGTTACTTTGAATTCATGACATGGTATACAGCTACATAGTAATACAACTCATTACAGTATTAATTTTCTCTCTGATCTGGATGGCCGAATGCTTTTATCCATGACAATCGTTGAATCATTTGCACCACATCCATTACTCAGTTACATATAGTTTAAGAATAAGCTCAATAATGTCAGATGAATATACGGATAATGTAAACAGATACGAACATTTGATGTTCTACTGAAGGTTTCGGAGGAAACTGGTTATAAATTTTAAGTACTGATGAGAACAATGTCGGTTTATAGAGATACAATAATATACTAATATATACAGCCATCCCGCAAATTGTGTTACCTAACTCTTCAACATTTGTTCTTAGTCCTCGGCGACGTCGCGGTCATTACAGGCAGGAAAGGACTGGGAGCAAGGAACGGGAAGGAATTCAGCCATGCCATTTTCAAAGGAACCATCCCGGCATTCCCCTTGAGTGAATTGGGGAAACAGTGGAACAATCAAAATCTGGATAGTCGGACGAGGATTCAACGGCGTCCTCCCAGATGCAAAGCCAGAGCGAAACCGCTCAACCACTACGCTCGGAATTCTTTTTTAAGTCATTAAACCACTTCGCTTTATTGTAATTGGTGCGAAGTACGACTAGATGTACCATGTACAACGTTTGGTTTCTGTAATCGTGTACCGTTGATTTGTTTGTGCCAGGTCATTCATTTAGACGTCATTCATTAAAAATTTGACTTATTAAATGATTCTTAAGACTTCCGCTCCCGTCTTTGTACATGATTTATAGCTTTACGGGCTATGCCGCGTCGTTTATTGGATTATCTAAGCTTTCGGCCGTAAAGCCCGTAAAGCTATAAATCATTTGACTTATTGTTACTTGCCTATGCAGTTACGAAATAGAATTTATGTAATCGAAGATTGTCGGTAACGCACACTTCACGTTCAGCCACGTATTCACAACAGACAAACTAATACCGTTAAAGTAGTCGACAGTGTGTGGCTAACAACTTTTACTTGACTAGTTTTCAAGTTTCATGGAATATAATATTTTAATTCGAAGAATTGCATTTCCCAAGTCGATCAAGTTTAAATTTTACTGTCCTTAATTAACACCCCACAATCTCACCAAAAATTTTATTTCTGATCTGATTAATCTATTACAAATTAATATAAAAAACAAGGTAATTATTTCGTAAAGATGTTTCTTTAGAATGCCCTGTTCAGAAATTAGTGCTCTTACTCAGAAGCAACGCTACTTGTTATCGCATACCTAATCCGACCAGCAAGGAATTCCAGTGGGAACCTGCGAGCACAAATGCATTGCATAACAGAAACACGAATAAATACAAAGCGAAAAAGAAGTTCCATTACGGAAGCAGGGCCGAGATCTCCTTATAGAGAATGACAGTATTTCTTGTGGATTCCCTTTGATGTCTGCCTTTGATCTCGAGGTTATACGTCCGCCCTGCACAGCGAAGGGGCTAACTAATTCTAACTCGCCTACGCCGACGCTCAGTCAGGTCGCTTCAGACACCGTATTCCATTTATTTCAGCTCCCATCTGCATTTCGCCACTTTTATGTAATGGAATGTTGACGAGCGTAAGCTGTGTTACATGAAAGTTCTTTGATTAATGAAGCTAAGCTGTGACGGCACTGAGTGCAGAATGGACGGCTGTTAATAGATGAAAATATTTTAAGTGTAGCGACATTACTACATTCACAGTAACAAAATTTTACATTTAAGTATCGATGTTAAAATTAGTAGTCATACCTGAGACAATGTAATGCTTCATTTGAAAAGTCTAGGAAGTTTTTCGGTGTTCTCCTGAAGGATCAAAGTGGGTAATCAAAGGTCACGTGACGGATGGTTTGTTCTTCCTCACCTCAGTCGCAATTCGGCGCCTCACTCATTCCCTATGTGTGAAGAGGCGAAGCAGCTCTGCCATTGCCAGACCTGACTTTGTTGAGAGCTTACCAGGTCTTGCGGGGAAGGTGGAGTCAGATTAGCGTCTGTGTGTTTTTTTTTACTTTTTTATAGCTTTATACCTCATTGACGTCGAGGTCATTAGAGGCGGGATAGGACTGGGGACAAGGAACGGGTAGGAATTCGGCCATGGCCTTTTAAAGGAAGCCTGGAGTGATTTTGGGAAACCATGGAAAACCCAAATCTGTATGCCCGGACAGGGATTTGAACCGTCGTCCTTCCGAATGCGAGGCCAGAGCGTTAACCATTCACCCACCACGATCGGTGTGCCTGTGATTATCAAACAGGGAGTGCCATTCTTCTGGGGCTGAGGCTATCCACTCCGATCTCTACGATTCTCTCCCGTTAAAGTTGTTGGGAAAAAAATCTGTTTTGCAGTTTGTACTCTTGGACCTCTCGATTTAAGTCTCGGAAATTGGGTTTTCATATCGTCAGGGATGGGGAGGTCCAAGATATGACAGATCTTATTGCGTCGACTTATCGTAGGCATTTCCATGTTACTCAAAATGGGCAGCCAGTACAGCTGAGAGGACTTGATACATCCACTAATTATTCGCATTGTCTGGTTCAAAACTACGTCTATCTTTTTGGTGTGGGGACTATTCATCCGGACAGATGAGCAGCGTTCAGCTGCGAAATACACAAGGCTCAGGCCTGGGGTACGAGGTGTGGAGACAGATGCTCCCGAGGTTCAATACTGATGGGAATGGTGGCATGTTCCCTACACAGCTTCTTTGTATTATGCAGTTTCTTTCTTTCATTGTTCGAGGTAAATTATTCAGAACTTCAATTGATAATTTATTGTAATTGAAGGTTAAAGTTAACTCTTACCTTCCACTTGCGGCTCCTAATTCTTTCCCCAATATTCTTTCTAGCCTCAAGGGCAATATATGCGACTTGATGACTCAAACATTCTCATCACGCAGTTATCTTTTCCAAAGATCCTCAATCTATCGTTTTTATCGTATTGGTTACTGTGTTATAGGCAACTTCCTCAAACAAATATACAGGGCGTTCGCCGGAAAACGCTACCCTCCCAGTCTGTTGCCGTCGGCAACTTGCTCGGTCAGTGGACCCAGCAGTTTCCGCCAACCGGCACCGTGAATCACCGCACTGTTTAACACCTCCGCTGCCCCAACAGTGCATTGCAGTGACCCTTACATTGTTAAGAACGGTTTCTTTGCATTGTAGATAGTTTGTGACTTCAGTCTCTTATTAATCAGTGTTGTGAATAAACGTTTCTTTGCGGTTTGGCTGGTTTGGGGCTTCATACTCTTATTAACCTGTACCGTGTTTGAGTGTGAGTATAATTATGGTACGTTACAATTTGCAACAAAGAATATTTCTCTACGATACATATGTGAAGAAGAAGTCGTTTAAAAAGTGTCGCAGTAAATTTCGTCGCGAATTTCCTGGTGCTTTACTGCCAGCTAAATCAACAATTCTGCGTCTGGTTAAAAAAGTAAGAGAAACGGGTTCATTTTTTAACAAAAAGAGACTGTCGGTCAACCGTATTCTCACAGAGGAGAAAATTTACGATATCGCTTTTCGACTAGAACAGTCACCCAAAAAATCATTAAGTCAGTTAGGGCAGCGTGTGTCTCGAAATATGTTCAGAAGATGTGAAATGTGCATTACACAAGAGGGTCAACACTTCCAGCATCTTTTATAAGGTAAGCTAATGAATTACGCCACATTTAAATGCTTAGCACACAAGTTTATGAAGTTTATGAAGCGTAATTATTATGAAATAGTCCGCGGCCGATGGTCGAACAATGCCGGAAACTGAGCGCTCGCTCGCCGGGAGCAGTTTCTTCCTTGTAGCGCTAACAGTGGGTTGCGTTTCCCGGCGAACGCCCTGTACAATATCTGACCTCATTTGCACCACCTATAAATACCATGTGAGATACTCCTAATATTTGTGCCGTGATACCCCACCGCAATCAAGCAAAAGGGTTAATCAAAGTTTTGTAATATGTCTCTCAAAATATTACACGCTGCTTATAACAAATAAAGAATAATAATTACAAAACATAAACCAGGATAAACTAAGATAATTTTCTAACGGTTGCTTGCAGAAGAATAACATTTAACATGCAACGAAGTTATTCCTGGCAGATTGCTGTGGAACAGTAACGACTGTCTTAAATGATGAACTGAACTCGAAAAGTAAGTGTGTGAATACATGAATGGTGCCAATCAGTCAGTCAAGCTAAGATACAGTAGGAGATAAAACTCATGGACTGGAAACACGAAAAAAAAATTTTTTTTGTCCACACAAGAGTTAATATTGCATATCTCTTTGTACCAAGTAAACAAGGTGAAAGAGGGCTGAGGCAGAACGAAGCGTTTTCAAACTGCGACTATTGAATAAGCTGAGTGCGCAACTGCACACGAGACCAACAGACAGAAAATTAAACTCGATATGGAATGTTGCATTCCAGGAACTTAAAGCTCTGGGAGAAAAACTAAAAATAATAATACAAAAATGTTTTGGAGTAGTTCAAATGAAGTTGTGACAGAGGATTATGCTCAAGCTACTGAATGAAGCTTGGGAAACAAATAAAGTCGGGCTGTTAATTTCTTCAAGAGTCTCAGATTATCAACAACATACATGCAATTAAGCGCGCATCTTGCTCAGAAGAGAGGAAATAAATAAATAAGTAAATAAATAAAAATACAAAGACAACAATTGATGCAGTATAGACCAAGCGCTGAGAACACTCATATGTCTCCGGTTAAGATTATCGATGGCGGCGGTTCTCCGACAGAAAATGAAACAATTGACCAATCGCGGCGTATTTACAGGAAATGAATCCAGTTCTAAGAACAATAGCACCTGTACTAGTAAACGAGAAAAAACTCTCTATTTGTTGGGAATACCCAGTAAATGTATGAAATCGCACCAAGACTAGTTCACACTGACAGAAGTGTGAAAAGTAACAGTCCAGATTTTGTTATTCGTGACTGCACCAAGAAAACGTGCATCGGTAGGACACGATCACAATCTAGTTAACTAGAGGAGCAGAAAAATACCTCAAATACATAGAATACAGCTGGGAAATGGGATGTGTGGTACCAAGACTGAAGTTATCATGGTTAATAGTTGGTACTACAACATATAACCCAATGTAACTAATTTAAAAGTTGAAAAGATTATTTTGTGGTATGATAAACCCACGATACAAATTGAAAGAAAAAACGCTAGCTTCTCAGAATCCTACGTGCTCGTTTATCATATGATTCAGGGAACCATGTGAACTAAAGGGAAACAGGGAGTGCGTTAGTCGACAGTAATTTTAATTTATTTTTATGCTTGTGACTAATTAAATAGTTTACTCTACTCATTCAGGTTATTGCTCGTTTCATACACTGTGACTCTAGCCTATTCAGATCATAAGAGAACAAAATAACTTGCCGCTATTTACTTTAAGTTAAGAGCTAAAATCAAATAACAACTGTGCGAGTAATATGTATTTTTATAATATCGAAACAAATTTCTCTTCATAAGAACATTTAATGCGATCTGACGAAATAAAAGAATAGGTTAATTATACTGCAGGTATTTCTTATGCCACAATATCAATCACTTCATTCTAACCGTCGCATATTATAAATACTCGTAAACATCAAAACACAACTTTCTGTTACTAACAATTTTGATTATTTGTCCTATGTTTTTAATTTAGTAAATGTTTCGTAAATGTTATTCCACTCGAGATGTGCATTATTTGAAATACATGTATTTAAAATGTAAATAAAACTGCAAAATACCTATTTTAATTTTGTATTTAAAATACTCTGATATAAAAAGCATTTTTTATCTGAACTGAAACACTTTTCCAAACATATTTTCTTTTTTAAAAATGTAAAATACTTTTCTTAGTTATCTGTGAACGCTTTCAGGGTGGGCAAGATTAGTAGAAAGCTTCCCGGGCATCAAATTTGCATCGTCTGGCAACATTTCGGAAGCTAACACTCATTCCTTTATCAAGTGACCACTCAGCATCGACAGCCTAGTAATAGACGCTGGGATAAAAAAATAAATGGCAAAGAACCTTTACGTATGCACAAAGACTAACAAGATTGTATGGCATACCGAAAATACACAAGGGGCATGTTGCGATGCGGACTATAGTTAGTGCTATACACTATCGACATATAGGTTGGCCAAACATCTCACACGTCCGTTAGTTGGTCGATGTGCATACCATGTCAAAAACGTATTTAAAGGAACGCCTAAATGCTTTTATAGATATATCGACGACACGTTTCTCGTGTGGCATAATGAAAGTCGGCTATAAATGATTATGTGAACCATAATACTGATATGAGATTAGAAGAGAGGTCTAGTGGCTCAGTAGTTAAGGCATCTGACTGGAGGTAGAAAGGTCCCCGGTTCGTATCTCTTTCTCGACGGGGATTTTCATAGGCTCTTAATCAAACTTTGATGTGTAATGTGAAATACACCAGAACCATTCCGTGGTTCGGATTCCACGTTAAACTGTAGGTCTCAAGTATCCGGTAACCCGGTAGGATCGCCGGGTTAGGTTAAGGTGCCTACGACAGGAGCGGAATGCGCAGCCAATAGAAACCCTATCACCAGGTCCTTACGACCACACGGAATTATTATTATTACTAGTTTAGATTGTCTAAATAAATATGCAACAGTAAAAAATGTGCTCCCTGCTTGTTTTGCAGAGCCTCATAGACTGAACACGAAGGATGACTTGTTTGAACAAATAGTAATGCTAAAATTCATCAATTAAGTGAAGTAAATAACATACATAATAAATAAACAAAAAAAGTATTTTATTTTAATGAAAGTATTTTTTAAATACCTGTTTTGTATTTTGAATTTAAATACTAATATTTCTTACCATTTTGTATTGTATATTTGCAAATAGAAAAACAAGAAAGTGTTTGAATTTTGTATTTAAGTGCTTTTTAAAAACTATTTTGTATATCTCTGGTTATCATAGGTGTATACAATTATTTGAAGTACATGAGCACAATTCTCGCTTTTCAAACAGCGAGGAACTGTGTATGAAGAGGCCAGAAAAGCTGTCGAAGGTAAATATATCCATAAAAGTAAAGGAAGTAAAGGTATCAGTGGCGTATCAGGGTTAAAGTGAAATTTGTTTTTGTAAATATGTAAGTAAAACCAAATGTGTAAAGCGTAAGCCTTTGCATATATGTTTTTTTCATATCAGGAATAAGATGCCTTCTCTTGAGATCACAATTGGTATAGGATGAGACAATTCTTTATGTGTAAAAAAATAATTTTAAAAATGGATTTTTGGAAAACCAGAATTTTTCTTTACTGATAAATGATCATTTTTATAATACAAATTCGAACGCCACATTCTAAATGAAGGAGCCATGCAATAAAGCGACTATTCTCAAAACTATTGCAATTTTTTATGTTTTTACGTTTTTTAAAGTGCTGAATCACTTCAAATTGGAGCTGAAATACGATTAGGATTAAATTCGTTACATTATATGTCCTCGCTACCACTCACCTGTAATTGTGTAACAATAGTTGCTAACTGAAATTTACTGAATATGTTTTAACGTACGTCCAGTAAGGCATTTGTCTAATTCCCTGTAGCAGAGATTGCCTTAGAGTCTGGAGATGTAATTTAATCACGTTTGGTGCCTTTTAAATACCTGCAGCAGCCTCACGTATACGTTGCTCTCCAGACTTTGTAAAACTAGGAGCAAACTCAGTGCACCGTTACTCCACGAAGCTTTTAATTTTTGTTTTGTGGCACAAACAATATAATGTGAGGAAAGTGCGGGCTGGTACTTGAGGTCGCACACGAGGAACTCTATGCACGAAGTGGCACTTAATCTCGGTGCATTAAGGGCTGCATGAAACTGAGGTCGCCCCAAATTACGTCCTCAATGCAGATGTGGGGAACTTCCATCAGCCCCTCAGCTGCACCCTCGCAGAGGGTTTCACTACGTATATGGTTCAGTGCTGTACCACTGTAAATAATCTCAACACTTTCGTACTGGCTAAAAGCTGCGGGATACGAATCATTCTCGTTTCGTCTTAACCAGTATCTCTGCTTTTCAGGTTCGTCCTTGCAACCAATCACCAGATAATTCAAGGAAAACTGGTCAGTAAACAAGCCATATGATAGCTTAACCAAAGATTTGTGTCTACTGACAACCACCCACACAATCCATCAAAGTTGAGAAGTTTGCAAAGCAGTGCTGATAATTCAAGCGGCTATCCTCATCGCCAATTTTCTGCTGGTTTGGACCTCGTGCGACGAGTGTGCTGTTTATCGATCATTGAGAATCTTAACCTTCAGAGCGTGAAGTGTCACTTTATGGGTCACTCCGTCCGCTGCGTATATTTTAAGCTGCAGCATAGTACAAGGCCGTCACAGTGACGTATTTCAAATCGATAGTTAACAATCGATGGTTAACAACCGACGCTATGCGGAGGGCTTACAGCCTGTACGTGCTGGCACTCTCCTGCTTCCGTCGTGATCCAAGCTGCTCTGTAGCAAGTGCAAGCGCTACTACTACCTTTAACTTCTGATGATGGTTTATAAATAATTGAACAGACAGGAAATTATTTGACCTAGTTTGGTCTTCGGGGGGGGCTCCTCACTTGTGTACATACAGTAGCTCTAGGTGGTATACTGTTTTAGGTTTATCTTGTCACATTTTGACAGAATTAATTGGTTTGTCACCTCGCATCGTCCTCTCCACCAGTGTGCTGTTATTAGTAGCAAGAGAGCTTCTTCTGCAGCATTTGCTTGGCAGGCGCAAGGTTCGAGTATCAACTGTGGTGACAATTTTTAACCAGGTTATGTGTCCTTAAGATCGGTCCACAAAATATAAAAAATCAAAGTACAAAAGGAACATGACGTTGAAATTTGTGCTTAAAAGTACTTCATGAATAACATATTGTATTTGGCAGGATGCAACCTATTTAAAAATAATTTTTGTGTTAAGCCTTTTTGCTTCACCTAGTAAATCGATAGTCGTATCTCTTGGCGGCATTGTGTTTATGTAATTTTGGGTTCCATCCTTATGTTTCGTTCTGAATGGTATGATATTTATGTGAAAATAGGTGCTTTGATCCACTTCAATACAATACTTGCAGTATGTAACGCTAAAGACGTTCATACTAAATAACTTAACTGACATGATAATTCCTGTGTGATGTTCCATTATAACTCATGTTGTCAT
>JARYHS010013630.1:216084615-216534750 GCA_031002005.1 Vandiemenella viatica
GACCTAAGGGAAACTATTCTGCTGGTAGTACTCTGAATAGTAACAAAAACTTTTATATCATAACACACTCTCAAGCAGGCGAAGTTATAGGTAACTGCTAGTAAATAATGATGTTGTATGGCAGAAATGAGTGATTTATACTTGCAATGATAAATAGAAGAAGCTGATCACTTCATAGTATCAGACGCTTAACAAACAAAATGTAAATGTATTTTTGAAAAAGTTTTCATTTTTTACCAAATAAAAAGCTGGCACATAATTTCAATTATGACATCATCCATATTTCTTTACTGATGCAAGGTTTACAGGTGACCAAAATAGTTTTGATTAATTTCAGAGAGAGATATACATTTTGATACAAAAATATTGACATGAAGGTGTGAATGTCATAAAGTGATTCCCTTTTAAATTGCAAAACTCTTTGGAATATTAAATTATTATTTAATCATTAGTAGTAAATGATTACTTCTATTGCTTCATTTTAAAAAATAACTGGAAATAAAACAAGTCAGTAATAATGACCTTCATTGTTTGTGGCAGTATGCTTCATAAATGACAGTGTCATTAAAATATGGAACTATGATTTACCTTCTAACTAAGAACTAACTATTTTTTGTCTGAAAGGACTTTAATGCAAATTAGTTGAAAGAATCATAAAAAATATGTTATTTATGATTAAATGGTTCTCACAGAGACAACAAGCTATTATTGCATCACGTCATACAGTGCAAAGAAAATCTGTAGTGGGATGATGACATCACAAAATATTTTTTATAGGGAAATCATATTTTTCCCTCGAGTGTTGAAAATCAATAATATTTACTCCTTGAGAAAAAGGGTAGGAAAGTATAGGTTGCTATGGAGATAAAGAAATAATAAATATTGAGGCTATCAGCGTAGATCCATAGATAGGTTGCTTGGAATTATAGTTGCCGAAATGAAATTGCATCTTCAGAGATTATCCAGTTTCAATGTTGTTCCTAGAGGATTACAAAATATACAATAAACTTAAAACTGTTTGAATGAAAAATGACTGAATTATTTAGTAGTTATAATCAGTTCTTAAATCATCACAGTTATAAGTTGGACTGAATCACAACAGTTTTGCGACAATGAGAGACCTTAATTTTATGAAGCTGCAAGTCTCAGTACAAAAATGATAGAAGTTTACTATCTACATGGTATACATAGTTCATAAATAGAGTATCTGCACTTACCTTCCAGGATCGACCCTGAATATCTGATCATGGTACCAGTGATAGACAGCAGCAATTGACCAAGCTATTCCGATGCCTAGGAATACATTGACAGCATTGCTTCCAGTCACATTCCCAATCGAAGCATCTGCATATTTATCTTGACATGCTGCTACTTTGCTTGCAAAAGTGTCTGAAAACACATAATAATGATGTTAATAATTATAATAACATCAATCATCAGCAACAAGTATACTGGACACTTTGGAAAAGTACAGTTCAGAGAAATAACAGCAAAGGAAGCTACAAAGACGGTTGAGCTTATGATGAATATTTCAGTTAAACACAGATTATATTTTTAAAAAAGAAACGTCCGTTTAAAGACTTCCATAAAATAACAATGTAGATTAGCACATGATTATAAGTAACTATTAAAATGTTATTAATGAACCTAATAATTCACACCTTGCATTATATGTACTGCTTCATTGTAAAGAGATGATATTTTTTTAAATATGAAGCAATTTATGATTTTATACAAGAATTTATTCTTTGTGTGTCATAAAATTTACTAAAATGATAAGATTATCACAGTTTTACATCTTTTAATTAAAGTAAGCAACTGATGATTATTTGAATAGATGTATGTTCATTTGGGCCAACTATGAGCTCTTTGTTTGGCTCAGATTTGCTTTGGATGTGTTTATGTTACAACTGGGATTGTAAGCCCTAGAGAGTACCTACAGTTCAACATGCAATCCAAATCACACATGCATTCTGGCATACTTCACATTACACAGCAAGCTGTGCCTGAGGTGAAAATCAGCTGAAGGGTTTAAGAAAATACCTGCTGATATGTGGATTCAGACCAGGGATCTTTCGATCTATTGTAAGAAATGTTTTAACTACTGAGCCACTAGGACACTCTATACTTACTGAAAATAAGGCTCAATCAGTGGTATAACAATAGAGTGGCAGAACGGGCAAAATGCCATGGACCACCAGCCAGAGGGGCTCCCAGATAAAGGCCTGAAAGGCCCTTCTGCCCATTGAAACAGCTTCCATTTGGTGCAGTAGTGCAGCAAAGCAAGGTTGTCAGTCACCAATAAATTGGGTGCCCCCTTCCTAGATCTGGCACTGATGGAGGGCCCCATAAGGTTAATTTGCCACAGGCCTCAATCGTATAGTTATGACACTAGGCTTAATGCTCTATGGTCAGTTAATTTGTTCCCGACCAGCAATAAGGCAGAGTCTGAGTACAACACAGAAGCATTGACATAATAAAATCTTTCTGATTGGTTTGAAGGCAGGTAAAGATGTATTCAAGGAGAAAACTAATGTCACAAATAAATTGTCAGAGAAACATTGACAGTGAGAATATAATTGACAGTGTCATTATATTTTGTTTCCATTCTACATCTGAGAGAATTACAAGATTGGGAATGTTGTGTAATGAGACTTTCTTGTGATTCTTAATACACATCACATAAGAGAAGTAAAGAAATATTATTGGATACCTTCAGACTGTTGGAATGTAATTGAGCTTTGTACAGCTAGTATCAAATGATTTAAAATATCTAAAAATCCTCATTTTATTTGTTCTGAAGTAAACCACAAAAAAGTATAGGACCTATGGGAAAGTGTCATATAATTTGTTTCCTATTTCATCTGCTTATTTTTTTGAGGACAAGATATATGACTGGTTTGATATTATGTATATATGCATCTGTAGCTGATGTTTCCAATAAATATGAAGATGAAAGATAAAGCACCCAATTAACTTTACCAATGTGGAAGGAAGAACGGCTGTGAAAACAGAAATCATCAAATACACATACAAAACACAGCATTTTTGTTCCAGTTGATGATTGTCTTCTGCAGTAATTTTCACCAACAAATCTAGCTGTACCGTTTCCACTCCACCAACTACCTGTATTTGGTACCAAAAATGTGGGACCAGCCTATGTCACTATATACAAACACTAGTCTGATTGAAACTTTGTAACTAATTTCCTTCACTTTTCTGGTATATCCCTCCATTATCCACTACAATAAATGAAGGATTTTGAAACATTTTCCTAACACCTGCTCAATGTATGCTATTCAATTGAGCTTATTATCAAATGTTCTGCCAAGATATTTATGCTTCATGTTATTAACAAGCAATTCCTTCCCAACAGCACAAACATAAACAAATCTTTTATTTTTTAATCTGTGTACCTAATAAGATGCCTCTTCTTGGCATTCATGTTCATTCCATGTTGACAAACCCTGCATGATACCCTGTCTATTTCACATTTCCGATATGAATTAGTGATACAATCTTAGTATCAGGTGATACAAACAAATGTTACTGCTGGCTACATGTGTAAAAGTATGTAAAAATAATTCATATAGTATAGTTCCTGTTTATAAAGATAAGGACTATCTGATAAAGTCAAACAAATGTAACAAAAGTTATTTGCTGATAAAGCTGTTGTTTGAAAGGGGTGTGCATGCATAAATATAATTTAATTCATTACAGGGCATGCAAGGGAACTGAGCATTCAGAAAAAATCAAACTTACCAACACCAAACAATATTTACATATCTTTACCTGTAGCTTGTTCCAAGTGTTACCACCATTATTAACTGTGATGCATCGTATGGTCTATGGGCAACTTTCCAATAAATCTACATTATTATGTTAAACAAGTACACAATACTAAGAATTATTTGAAGATAATACAGATGTTAGTATAGATGTCTAGATTATCATTAACATCATCAGAAAGTACTTGGCAATGAATGAATGGGAATGAAGCACATTTCAGGTCCAATCAGGTTAGTGGGCAACCTCATAAGGAAAAACAGAGGTTCCAGACACAGCTACTCACCATTATTAGAAACAAAGGTCATGTTAGTATATACTATATATGCATAGATTAGTTCTAGATGTAGCAAAAACTCCTTGGAAACTATAAATGAGTTATAATGGTAGTGCAACAATTGCACCTCATAAAACACTCAGAGATGAAACTGGTCATTTGGAGATTAGGAAAGTCAATCAGAAATTTCATTACCTGGCAGACTAGTGCCCAGAGCGACAAATGTAAGGGCAGTCACTGAATCCCTCAGATTGATGGTACAACCAAAGTGTGAAGCTACATCACCAATCACTGCTGTCAGGCAGCCTACCCAAATGATGGATGTCCAGAAACAGACCCACCCGCCAGCAAGAGCTATAGACACCATAAAAGTAAGTTTCTATCACAGTACCAATGTTCACCTAGTACTTCAACTTACTTTAACAGTACAATGTCACCCCAGCAACTTGGGAAAAGATGGATGTTTTCTTAAAACTCTTGTCTGTTAGTATGAGTATTTTAAGCAGTCTTTATTATTTAGATTAGAACAGGGAAAAAATAATGAGAAATCATGGCATTTTGAAAAAGGATACACAATAAACTTTATGAAATACATGCCATGAAATGCATTCTCCATCCTCAATCAACTTGTACTGTGAATGTGGTTTCAAAACTTAAAAAGAAAAAAAAATTAATGTTAGTACAAAATAAGGTATAAGTTAATCACAAAGCAAATCAGCTTTCATCTGCCAGTGGAAACCCTCCTGTGGAGACATTTGCCTAAATGGAAATAATGCCACTATCTATAAAGTCTGAATAAAAAAAAAAATACCAATGACACTGTTATCGAGAGGCAACAGATGATCAACAGGTGGTACCCTTAAGCATATAGACTAACAAAAACCTTTATTTTTTGCAACATTTAATGAGAATTCCAATTTAGTAAATAGAAACTCAACTGCAAATGAAAATTCTTTTATTAAGACAAAGGATTGACATAATGGAAGTATGAGATTACTTACTTGTCAATTATGCTCTGAGTTTTGTACTTCTGATGAAGTAAGCCTTGGTTGCCAAAAACACTACAAAAATACTAAAAAGAAGGGGAATAAACCTTTATGATTTGCTGCAATGCATGGAGAAACTATATAAAAAAACAAAACAAAAAAACTCAATGACACTGAATTTGTAGCATCTAAAGCGATTTAGCCAGAATCAGGACCAGCAACCTAATTGAGGGACTCACCTGGCACACTGGTACCCAATGCAACGAATGCAATAGCGGTGACGGCATCATGAAGGCCCACCGTGCAACCAAAGTGGGATGCCACATCACCAATAATGGCCGTCAGACACCCAACTCCAAATATGGATACAACGAAACACAAATAACCATCTAACAGATCTGAGAGAGATTGGAAAAAAAGATGCGTAACCAATTAAGTCATGTAAAATTACAATGATAATATAATAGATGTAATTAGAAGGTGAAAATAAAATTGTAGATCATACAGACATTGATTCTAGGCTGTACAAATTGAATAATGCATTTTCAACATAGAAAGTATATGTACATATCTGAATAGAAATGAATTACAATAATATTGAGAAAGAAATGCTTTCAGATGTTGAAAGTAAGGTGGGATATAGAAAGTAAAGCAACCAATTAAAACATGTGGATAAAGGAGAGCAACTAAAAAAAAACACACATAAAAGTAACACACTTTACAATATTCCATTTATAGGGATAAGATATATGACAAAGGAATCAACTAGTATCCATTGAGACTCATGACATGACCCTTATTTAGTGGAGTTTGCCAAGAGAAAGCATGAAAACTGCAGAAGGATAGACATAAGTAAGTCATTAACACATTGCAAATATACAAAAATGAAAGTATGGTACAAGAAGTGAAATTTATTGGGCAATTATTTTTTTATTTTGGTCAATATTTTTATGCAATCACAACAATACTTTGCAGAAGATACCATATTTCACTGCCTTTATGAGATTAAATTTCACAGTGAAAGTAATTTTACACATTTTACAATATGCAGTGCAATTGTCTTCCTTTCGCAGTCAAGTTATAAACCCTTTATTAGACAGTAACGTTTCTCTATTTTCTTTGGTAACTCACTATCATTTATTTGTGACATGAAAATAACAATCTTATTCATTTTTTTAATTCTTCACGATCAAGACGAATATGAATTTCTGTTTTCGACATAGTGTAGGTAACTATAACATTAATCCAATTGTTTCATGATAATTGTATTTGCTACTAACTGTCATAAACGTTTGGACATTGAGCGCAAAATTTTAATTATGTTTAGTGATGGGGGAGTAAGGAACAGGAGGCGGTGACCTTGTTTATTTTCTACACATTTGAGAAACCATTTTTAAAATTTCTTAATTACTGGAAATTTTGTGTCCGGGCACATGTAGTTAACCAAACATGGACAAATCACATTAGAACTGGACAGTCCGGTCGAAAACTGGACAGTCGGCAACCCTAGTCAGGAGTGAAGTTAGTGCTGTAGCCATGTGGATTACTAATCATACTGTTGTCCTTTCTAGTCCGCAATATAATAACAAAACATGTGATTGTAATCTGATGGACTGCCCTCATTATGTCGGTGACGATAAATGTGTGTCGTTTAAAGTAGCCATTTCCTAATTGTAAACCTGCAAGCTTGGGGAGTGAGGTCCATTGTTTAGCACACTGTAATATGTGACTACTACTGGACTGGGAATTTTGTGACTTTAAATAAACTATTGTGGAACTGTATGCTGAATCAAAAACCATTATTTGCAGACTTCCTTTAAAGACAAATCCGACTTAAGAATTTCCCATTCATGATCGCCAGCAGGAAAGGCTGACATTTTATTAACAAAATCACCACATAATATCACAGACAATATCAATATATGGTGATATATAGTGCAGATATCTATTGCTAGTGCAATTAGGAATGGCAGCAGATCATCAGCCAACTGAAACGACATGTGCAGCAACAATTGCTGAGGGTGGATTAGCGGTACCACCTACTACCAGTTCCCGAACATCGTGGAACAACTTCTCCATCCTACATTACCATGAAGACCAGACCGGCGGCTTCGTGTTGCCACAGGCAATGGCTGTAATTGACAACAATACATGGCTATATTGCCAAAACTTACAGCTAAGTGATAAGAAACACAAATTATTGCAACAATTCTCATCAATTAATTTAAATATTGCAAGTGATAAAATTCAAGTCAGACAGGTTCTCACTTTTTTGCTGAGAACCACCTATCATTTGCAAACTGGTTTTTTTTTTTTCACCAATCTTGATGGCTCCTAATTCCAGCTGTGTACATTTTCTTCTATCATTAATTTACTTACAAAATTATCTCACATGTGCCATTTTCCACATTTTTGTTTGTTAAAACTGATTTGCGCAATAATTTTGTAACCTATTGTTTACCATTATAGCCATAAAACTTTCTTGATTGTTAACTACTGCAATGTAATCACAAATATCTTGCCTCAAGATTATAACATCCTTTGTGAGTTACTATATTTTGTTCAAATGAAATGCCCGATATTACAAAGATAATTCCTGTAACTAGTATTCAGTAATTATTGTATACAGTATTATTGTAAATTAACTGGTTAACTTTCATAATAAGATGGCATACTGACAGAAAAAAAAAAGTGTTGTTCCCCCCTCCCCCCAGTTTAATGCAAGAATTTTTCTTACTATTGCGAACCTAAAATTTTGTTTTGCTCGACCAATGTCATCTCTGTATGCCAGCCATTTTATCAAATATAATTGCTGTGTTCCTCTAACAAACTGATCAGAGATGCTTAAGATTTTTTCTTTTGTTTCATTTCTTTTACACTCAGATCAAAACATTATATTATCATCAATTTTTTGGCTTTGAAACAATTTTCGGGATTACTGGAGATCGCGATTCTGCATGGAGTTGGCATCATAACACTGTGGTGGTCAAACATAAGACTCCACTGGAAATTGTTTCCAATGTACATTTAATGGTTTCATGCTGGTTCAGTCTGTATTACAATGGAATTACTGATTGTAAATAATACGTCTTGTGACTGACTACAGCAGTATTACAACTGTATTATTTAATTTTGTCACAGTGGAATCGCGATCTCCAATAGACCCTAATTTTCAATACTTCCATTAAGCTTGTATCTTACAACACTAAAGATGTGCTTATATGCTAGATCAGACAGTGTTTGTAATGATCTGTTTTTGTATATACTTTAATTTTCGTGATTTGTTTTGAGTTTCGATATAGTACAATCCATATAGTGGTGGTACTCATTTTTCCAGGCTTAACATTTTTCTCAACTTTCTGGCTGTTTTACTTGGAACTGTGGCATTTTTCTTTATACATTTTACCAATCTTTCTGTGATTTTGTATTTTGGTAATATGGCCATCAACAAGGTGATAGTATTGACCATCTTTCATTAGGTGAAGACAAAATAATAGGTGAACAAGCTATCTAGTTACTTTGTCCCAACTTTCAGATAGTTTAACCATTCATTCCAATAACTTTCCAGAAAATATTAACAATAGTACCATGCCTGTGATAGCTCAAATTTCCGAGATATGTAACCTGGACCAAAATCAGGTGGTTGCACCTTTGGTTCAGTACCCCACCAAACTATCTTCCAACTACAAATCTCATCTCTCATTCAGATTTTAGTAGCAAATGTGAGGCATTTACACTTAATACTCCTGAGCGAACACTACTTTTTCATACCGCAACTAGTCCGAGTCAGGTTAATCAAATCGATCTTCCAGTTTTTTTTCAATGCTCTCATGGATAAAAAAAGACAAAGCTGACATAAAAGGAGAAATAGCCACAATAATTCAAAACATGAACAACAAATTTGATAATCAATCCCAGAACTGAGGAGCATTGATCACAAAATTGACACACAAACTAAAGCCACCGACATACAAGCTAAAGCCATTGACAAGCTCGAAGAATTATCGCATATTCTTAAGGCAGATTTCGAGGCAAAATTTCAACAAACTTCAGAAACTTTTAGCGTTCATTCTAATAAAAAAGCTGACCTGCCTACCACATTACTTACATGTATAGAAAAGATGGCTAAATTAAGTCAACAAATATCATCTTTAGAGCAGAATCTCACTGTCTATAAAGAAGAGTGCATCAAAAACCCTACTGAGTTAACACAATATGTCACTGACATTGCTACACAAATAGACAATCCCAATTTCTAGTCATGAACAAACAGCTGCGGCTCTACAAGGATATATAGAGTATAACAAGACAGAGTGCATAAATGGAAGAGGTTTACTGTTACAGGATTTAGATATTGCAAAAACACAAACAAATCACAATACACATCATGTTCAGGCTGTATTACAAAGATTGCCTTATGCAAGTAAATAGTATCCAAAGCGAGCATATCCTCATACAGAAACAGGTACCCAGCACATTGAGGTACTTAAAAATGATTTACAAGCAGTCACAACTTGTAAAGAAAGGATTCCTAATAGTATCCTTGTATTGTCTATGGACGCTTCACTCTCTACTCCCATTACGTTTGATGTAAAACATTTTAATCCATCCAGTGAGTTTTCTCAGTAATTTTGAGATGTACTGGGCATTCAGACACCGATCAAGAGAAAATCAGTTGCGAGTTTCAACATGTGCAGGATAACAGCCGATATTGGGTGAAATTAATATTCGCAACTGTACCACATATATTTCTTCAACACTATTGGTACCCACAAGAACAATATAAAGCTACACTAGACGACCCGTGCGAAAATTTCGCGAATAAAATGCGATTAATAGTGAGGTTGAATATAATGTCACCAAGTTCAGTCATTACTCTTCATACTCCCTACTTCATTTATCGATTTTGGTTAGAAATCCAGGGAGATAAATGGCACGAAACACAAAACAGTATTTTATAAATATTGACATTTTTTGCGCTTTATGGGTCGAATTACGAAAAATTCCTTTCTTAGAATATAATGTTACAACGGCGGAAACCTTAGTCTTTAATACGCTTTGTCATTTATCTATATCGATTATATATCAAGGGAAATATAAGGCTCGTGACACAAAAATACATTGTAGAACAATTTATACTTTTTCCCTTTAATAGTTGAATTCCAAACACTTCTTTCTTAAAATATGATGTCAGCAAAGCTGAGACATTATTCCTCACAATCGTACTTGATTTATTGATTTTGGATAGACATCCAGGGAGATAAGTGGCTCGAGACACAAAAAACGCATTTTAGAAAAATTGACTTTTTTACCTTTTATGGGTCGAATTACGAAAAATTCCTTTCTTAAAATATAATGTTACCACGGCGGAGACCTTATTCTTTAATATGATGCCTCATTTATCTATATCGGTTAGATATCAAGGGAGATAAATAGCCCGTGACACAAAATCGGTAATAAAAAAATTTATACTTTTTTCCTTTAAGGGTTGGATTCCAAAAAACATTCTTTCTTAAAATATGATTTCACAAAGCTGATACATTACTCCTTATAATTCTACTTCATTTATCGATTTTGGTTAGATATCCTGGTAGATAAATGGCTCGAGATACAAAAAACGCATTTTAGAAAAATTGACATTTTTGCCCTTTAAGGGTCGAATTACGAAAAATTCCTTTCTTAAAATATAATGTTACACGGCGCAGACCTTATTATTTAATATGATACCTCATTTATCTCTATCGGTTAGATATTAAGGGAGATATATCGCTCGTGACAAAAAAATGCGTTATAGAAAAATTTATACTTTTTCCCATTAAGGGTAGAATTCCAAAAAACATTCCTTCTTAAAATATGATGTCACAGAGCTGAGACAATACTCCTCATAATCCTACCTCATTTATTCTTTTTGGTTAGATATCCTGGGAGATAAATGGTTCAAGATACAAAAAACCCATTTTAGAAAAATTGACATTTTTGCCCTTTAAGGGTCGAATTACGAAAAATTCCTTTCTTAAAATATAATATTACCACGGCGGAGACCTTAATATTTAATATGATACCTCATTTATATATATCAGTTAGATATTAAGGGAGACAAATGGCTCGTGACACAAAAACGAATTGCAAAAATATTGATACTTTTGCCATTTAGGAGTTGAATTCCAAAAAATTTCTGTTTAATATATGACGTCACTGAAGCGGATATCTTAATCTTTAAAATGATACTTCATTAAACGATCTCAGATAGGTATCCAAGGAGATATTGGACTCATAACACAGAAAACAGCATTTTAGAAATATTGACATTTTCGCCCTTTAAGGGCCGAATTCCGTAAACTTAATTTCTTAAAATATGATGTGACCAAACGGAAGACCATAAGCTTTAAAATGACACCTCATTCATTGATTTCGGTTAAATATGAAGGAAGATACAGGCTTGTGACAAAAAAATACCTTATAGAAATAATATATATGATTTATCGAAAATAAAAACATTGGCTATAAATATAAATTATATTTAGAAAAAATATCGATATATCAATATATTTTGCCCATCCCTATGCCCAGTTACTGATTACCATAGGGTTAGCAGATTCACTAGTTATAGTAACTGGTTCATGTGCAATTGCTAAACTAGCAACTTTATTATAAATTAACACAGGTACATGACTTATACTAGGATTTGCACTTAAAGTGCTACCAGTTTGAAAACTAGCTTCCAACCCAATTGGAGTTAATGTAATCCACAGTTTTTTTGTTGTTGACAAAACAGTTATTAGGTAACTCATTAAATTGAGCTCTACTTAAAAACTGACTAAATCTATTCGTCATAAATTGTACTCCTGAACTAACTAGACGTTTTGCAATTACCTTTTTTGAAGGACCAACAACATCAAACCACTTTTAAGCATATCCCCAAACAAAGAATGAATGAGTATTACTAATAACCACAGAGTTTTGTTTAATTTGTTCTACTGCTTTCCATAGAACAAACGGAGTTGATGTTTTTGATTCTTGACTGCCGCTAGAAGACTGTGCACTAGTGTTGGATTGAGTAAGTCGAGCCATTGGTCTCTTGACGGTAGCCATTTCTCTAGCTGTTCAGTAACCAGTTAGAGTCCTTGGCTAGAATATATATAAGCTGTAAGTAAATCCTAGACCTTTCATTATGGATCGTCGTAAGAAAGAGTTACCTTGGTCTGCCATACGCGAAATTAATAAAAAAAAAAGCAAAGAAGTTCAAGAGTTACGTAAACGAAAGAGAGGTAGTATAGTTGAAACGTTAAAACTCAGTGACAGTGATAAAGATTTTTTTTTGGTGCTTTAGAAGAGTTGCATTTAGATGAATTATTTTCTGAAGAAGGAAATACTTCAAAATGTTTGAAATCTGATTCATCAAATCTACCTCAGCCTAGTACATCACGTGCTTCTGATTTCTCCGACAGCGGATTTCAAGAACGCTGTGTTGACATTCCAGCTGAACAAATGGGTACTGACCAGAGACCGATGGCTCGACTTACTCAATCCAACACTAGTGCACAGTCTTCTAATGGCAGTCAAGAATCAAAAACATCACCTCCGTTTGTTCTATGGAAAGCAGTAGAACAAATTAAAACAAAACTCTGTGGTTATTAGTAATACTCATACATTATTTGTTTGGGGATATGCTTACAAGTGGTTTGGTGTTGTTGGTCCTTCAAAAAAGGTAATTGGAAAACGTCTTGTTAGTTCAGGAGTACAATTTATGACGAATAGATTAAGTCAGTTTTTAAGTAGAGCTCAATTTAATGCATTACCTAATAACTGTTTTGCCAAAAAAAAAAAAAAAATCTGTGGATTACATTAACATAAATTGGACTGGAAGCTAGTTTTAAAACTGGTAGCACTTTAAGTGCAGGTGCTAGTATAAGTCATGTACCTATGTTAAATATAAAAAAGGTGCTAATTTAGCAATTGCAAATGACCAAGTTACTGTAACTAGTGAATCTGCTAGCCCTATGGTAATCAGTAAAATAAGTGCAAGCAGTAGTTTAGATAAAGTTATGTGGGGTTCCACAGCCATGAATTATTTCCCTAGTTGTTAACAGTACCTCGAAATTGGCCAATATATGATTCTTTTGTAATAACTGCTGGCAAATCTGAAGACAATGTTAATTTATTTTCTTGCAATGAGACCTATGGAGTTCCACATTTACATAAACTTTCTGTACAGGGTGTTGCTGCAAAAGCTGTAGACGGAAATGTAAGTTTTAAATATGAATATGAATACGAATTATTAAAAGTAGGAAAAGGGCACATGGATGGGCTTGTACCGGGACAGACTACTATATTGGTACAAATTCCCTTCCTGGTCGTTATAGTTCATCAGACAGTAAGAAACTTAATGCAGTAAAGGATAATGGTGTAAAACCGTTGTCTCTTCATTTAAATTTTTTGAGTTACCAGCAAGGCATTGAAAACTGTCATACTGTTGGTGAACTTAATAAACAGACAAATGTAAAATTAATGCCTTCGTTTACTCTAGGAATTAATCCCGTAGCAAATATTGCACCTGCTGATACCAATAGTTATGTTAATGCTAAGATAATTTTAAAGATGGAAACTGCAATTGAAATTGCCTTTTATATTGAAACTTATAACACTATGGTTCAAACATTAGATCACAGTAATGAACCGTATTCAAAGGGGGATGCTGATAGTGTTACATTTTATTATGATGGAATTTCTTTCGATTCTGGTACTGCTGTAAATGCAAGTATTGATCATGCTGCAGCAATTACTACTGACGACATTGTAAAGAAAAGAAAACGAAACATCGAGGAAAGGATTAATCTAGAAGTAGAGGATTTAAATAAAAATACACTCAGATAATATGTTTCATAACAAATTTATTTTTAAATTTGTGAATCTAGTTACAAGCAGAGTCCATGTACATGTGTTACAATAAATTGTATTCAATAAATATATTGTACAAGGAAAATGGGTTTAACCAGTCTACAATTCCATTTTTTCCAATAAAACTTTTCAATCCTTTCGTCCCAAACATGTCCTTTGAACTAATCCACATGACTGTATACAATAACTGGAGTTTTTGGTAAAATATAATCACTTTCAAATTTTACAGATATGTTAGTTGAATTGCCAGAAAAAATTGTTTTCAGTTGTTCTAAACTGTCAGGATCAACGTTTGGATCGTCCATTACAATCAGTCTTCTCCTTGCACATTCTTGTAGTCCAAAAGATACATACTTACTATTTTCATTACACCAGCCTGTGTTGATCATGGCAGCAGATATCATAGACACAAATGTACTCTTGAAACTGTTAGATTCACCAATTAAATTAATACAATTTTTCTTTCCATTACTTCTATTTAATACATTATATACACAACTTAGAAAATATTTAATAGCATCATAATCTTCATTGAATTGATATTCTAACAAGTCAAATATAATTTGTTGTGATATTTGTTCAGAATAGTTGTGTCAAAATCTGAAAAGTAACTATGAAAATATACTTTTTCAGCGCTATGAATATATTTGTATAAAGATTTTAAACACATTTTAGAAATTTTCAATTCCTTAGTCTTAATACAATTTTTATAAACATTTTGATTTAACCATTCGTCAGTGTGTGTTATTGAACTTATGGGAACAGTAACTATATTAGAAATTAATTGTAGTATCTCCTCAGTTCAATACTTGATTTTTTTATGTCCTTCCCAGTTTTCTGTAATTTTCCTAGATAATTTTGAGAATTCAAGAACACATTCCGAATAGATTGATTGATTACAGGTTTCGGTTTGCCTGGATCGCAAAAAAATTTGATTTCCCTCTTTTTGTGTTTCACCAGCGTTGTCTGTCTATTGACCGGATCGTTTTTGTCGGTTAGAATTTCATTACCATGAAAAAAGGTTGTTCCTTGTCTGTCCACGAAAATGTAGTTTTGTGATTGTCTTTTGTTAAAGAAATTCTCTGTCATTTGGTCTTGAAATAACAGAGGTGAATTTAGATTTCCCCAGTCTGCTAAAGACGTATTTTCGGAAAGGGAAATTACACCACCCGTTGTATCTGTTGCAAGTGTATATGACATGGCAGTATTCCCTTCCTGTTCCGAATTTTTTAAAGATGATGAAGATGAATCTATGTTTTCTACTTTTGATATATTGTCTAAGAAGATTATACAATGTAGGCTTTCACGGCCGGTGTTAACTTCACTCATAATTTCTGGCTGAAAGGCCCTTGTCGATAAGTAAAACTTTCCCCTGATATTTCGTCTTGAACTGCGGAAGACATCCTCGGAGACAGTTGTCGCTTAGCCTCCGAGGATGTCTTTCGCAGTTGAAGACCAAACGTCAGGGGAAAGTTTTACTTCTCGACCACGGCCTTTCAGCCCGGAAATTATGAGTGAAACTTTAAGATTACTTTTGAACTGGTCTTGTGAGAAGACATAATGTGTCCAATCGCAGTCTGTGAATTCAGTACACAAGTATTCAAGGATTTGTTGTGTTGTTCTGTTCCCATATGTTCTTTATATGTGATAATATTTTGAATAAAATTAAATTTGGAGAATTTCGTAAAATATTTATAAAGCCAAGAAGTGAAATCAGACATTCCTCAGAATTTTTGAATGTGAAACAACTTTAAAAATCAAATCAATAACGCTCACTAAATCAGTAATACAAGAATCAGTTTCGTCTGAAACAATTTTGTCTTTTCTTACTTGGATTAATTTCTTCTTCCGGCTCACTTATGTCTTCTTGGTCACTTGGAAGTTTACTTTCGTCGAAATTTGACTTCACACTTTTCACAGACATATTTTTTTCAAAGAATTTGTCAATGTCATCTTGTGATGGTGTATAGTAAGAAATCACTTTAGAACCATTAATGATATTTAAAACAGTTCTGAAACATTATAATTCCAAAGGATAATTTCTAGCCACATTTTTCTTAGATACATACAGAAAATAGTTAGTCGGTTCAGTTGTAATTCTAACACCAAATGTGCTCTCTAAGTAGATACCAGAAAACAACAGATCTCTATTCATAAATAATATGTGATAAAAATTTGTTTTCGTTTTCCTGGCACAAATTCAAGATTATTAAAATCATAGTGATCTTGTGATGGTGAGGTTACATTAGGTAAGAAACTGGAATTGCTAGGTATGTGACTTCTCGTCATTAGTTTTATAGAATTGTTTTCAAATTTCTCAATAATATTATTGTGCCAACAGTTTACGCATACCACTTTATACAAAATCGGTTGCTTAACAAATTTACTGTGGCTGATAAAATACCAATGAGGCTGATTTATTTGAACCAATCTATAATTCGTGACCATAAGGTTAATATTTATTGCTAAATGATTATCTATATAAGTATTAATCATTGAACTTGCAATTACTTCAAGATTGTTAAATTATTCAACTGCTCTCATGAAATGGTTATAACGTTTAAAGGAATCAATCCAATCAAACTTATACTTAAATTCTTGACAATTAGGATACAGCTTAAAAGTATTTAAAGAGTTTAATTTCACATTTAAATTTGCTAGACATGATGGCCAGTGCAGAGTATTGACAAGATCTGTAAACCTCTTAGAAATGTAGCTCATTTTTGCCATACGATTTGTTCTCAACACAGAATTTTCATCTGTACGCAGAGGATCAGTACTCCATAACACTATTATCACCTCTGACTCTGCTATAACCATTAAAAACATTTTCAAGATATTTAACTCTCTTAAAGGTACAATATATTCATCGTCATAGCTATCAGATGCTAAAAAATCCATAATAATTTACCTTGATGTACTACACAGTTTTGCAAGACAAGTTACAAACCAAACAACACTCAGAAGTCTGTTTGTCAGAGTGAAACTGCTTGGACTGAGCTTGTAACTAGAGCGAGTTGGCTAGGAATCGCTAGCTACTTATATAACTAGCTCTCTCTTGCTGGCGTGATGCGTGTCTAGCTGTCACTGGTTACTTGACCACCGACCACGCGCCAACTGGCTGACCTTCCGTATGTCGAAGGCATGCGCTAGAAAACGCTTGCAGGCAGCTTGGATACAATCTTTTAATAAATTTTATTTTCAGTCACCTACTTTTGTATCAGAATTCACAAACGTCAATCACACGTTATCTTCTTTAGTACATCTGCCCAGTTACTGATTACCATAGGGTTAACAGATTCACTAGTTACAGTGAGTGGTTCTTGTGCAATTGCGGCCAAGACGAATATTGCCAGATTAAAAAATATACAGAACAGAGTCCTTTGAAGAGCTCGACACGTAACAAAAAAATTACCAACTAGGGGATCTGCATACAGCCGCAGGAATACGACTACTGCGAGACAGGATACGTCAGCTGGCCGCATCTCTCTACAGGAGAGCCCAGAAATCACGGAACCCCTGCTAGTGCCACTGGGCACGTGCGACACCAACTTCGACCGACGCAGAAGACCAATCTCAATGTTTGAAGAAAAATAAAGAACTATAGCAGCTCCAGAGAAGACATTCCAGAAGAAAAGTGACGAAGGCATATGTAGTTTGAACGAAATGTCTTTCGACAATAACCTTCACTATTCGTTAACAATTGAAGTTTTGGATCAGCTGATTGTTTTAGATTTGACAATATCTGACGCTGATACGGTTTTTTATTTGCCGTCATTATTCTCTGGACTGGTCTGATAAAATCCTCCATCCCCTCATATCTTGCGCTAACTTCTTCATAGTCTCAACATACCTCTTATAACAAACGTCCTCAATTATCTGCTTCATATATTCTAATCTATGTCTTCCTCTACAATTCTTTCCTTCGACGGTTCCCTCTACTAACAAATTAACCAATCCCCCATGTCTCAAAATATGACCCACGATCCTCTTCCACAAAACTTCTTTCCTCTCCAATGGTTTCCAAAACATTTCGTACTTCATCTGTCCGCTTAATTTTCAGCATCCTTCTACGTACAGCACCACATTTCAAGTACTTCAATTTTTCTTCTTTCTGATCTTTCTAAGGTCCATACTCCACTAAGATAAAGTTTTGAAACGTTCTTTACGAATTCTAGATCCATATTTGAAACTAAAAGTTTCTTTTTGCTAGTGCTATTCTGCTTTTAACATCATTCTTACTTCGTCCATCAGTTCTAATTTTACTTCCTAGGTAGCAGAATTCATTTACCTTTCCTATTGTATCCGATCCTATTTTTATATTTAATCTACTGTTATTGCTACCATTTCTGCAACAATTAATTACTTTTGTCTTGCTTTGGTTTATATCTAGTCCAAAATCTTCCTTCAATATTTTGTTCATGCCATTCAGTAACTTGTCAATATCCTCACCCTGTTCTGCTAATAAGACAATGTCATCAGCCAAATGTAGCATGCTGATTTTTTTCTCCTTGAACACTTATTTCACATTCAAATTTTCTTTCAGGTCCTTTATTGCATCTCTACATGCAAATTGAATATTAATGGGTATAGACTACAACCTTGTCTCACACCATTTTTTACTGAAGCGAATCTCTCAAGATTCTCTAATTTTATTGTAGCTACCTTATTCTTATAAAGATCATAAAGCATTCTTCTATCTCGGTATTTTAGACCAGACTTCATTAAATTTTGAACAATTTGTCCCACCTAACATTATAAAAAGCTTTTTCTAAATGAACGAACCCTATGAAAGTATCTTTGTTTTTCTTGATTTGAAGGCCAGAATCATTTCTCTTGTATCGCGGTTTTTCCTAACTCAAACTGGTCTTCTCCTAATATCTCTTCTGCTACCCTTTCTATTCTTCAGCAATGATAGACTTAAAGTGCGATAATTCTCACACTTGCCAGCTTGTACTTTCTTCTGAAGTGTGAAGATGTTACTTCTATTAAAATCAGTTGCAATATCTCCTGTTTCGTAACTTTTTGATATTGGGTTGAATAATCTTTGGATTCCTTCTAATCCTAGGAATTTAAGAAGTTCTACAGCAATGTCATAAATTTCAACTGCCTTATAATAAAAACATTCAAAGTTCGATCAAATTCTGTACCCAAAACAAAAAACTCTTAAGTCATCTATGTCGATGCCGCCTTCTTTGTCCAGCGCACTGTTGTTCAAATCAACACCACCATACAGTTTGTCTAAGTATTGCTTCTATCGTTTAGCTCTATCTTCTGAGCTCAGAATAGGTTTCCCATCTACAGCTTTAATGCTTATACATCTTTTGTTTATTTCTCTACAATCTTCCTTGATTTTCCTATATGCTGCATCTGCTTTAGTTATAACCAATAAATTTTATTTTTCTCTGCACTTTCCTTGCAGCCATTTTTCTTTTACTTTTTTGCATTTCCTGTTTTCTATATTGTCTGTATTGTTCTCCTCCTGCTTCATCCTGAGCAGATTTGTGCCTTCTCCTCTGATCCATCAGCTTCAAAATTTCTTCTGTGATCCAAGGTTTTCGGGTAGCTTGTTCCCTAAAGCCTAATGTTTCTTTACCAGCTGCGATTACTTCTTTCTTCAACACATTCCTCCCGGACTCAGTTGAACTTCTTTCAGAGTTATTTCTCAGACTCACGTCAATCTCATCTTTGAAGTTCAGTTTGTGATTTTCAGTTTTTCCAGCCCGTACTCGCAAACGCCAACTAGAAGAACAAAAAGTTGAAGGCGAGGAGGCAGGACGAATCCATCTGCAAAACGGGCTAAGTCAAAGGTAATACTTCGCTTCGCCTTTACCATACGACAATATAACTGCTCTTCCGACTTTCTTTAGCCGGCCGTTGGCAAGCAGTGGGTGACTCCTTGTACTGGGAATCCTTCAGTAGTCACAGCCTCGTCCCTGTAAACATAGTGCACCACGTGAAGGAGAGGTTGACTTTAAAGGAAATTATCAACGCAGTAAAAATGAATTAAATTAAATACTTTAATTTATTAACAAGTTACATTTCTTTGAATATAGGATAGTGGTGGGAGAAGTAGGATAAATATGAAAGAAATTATTTGATTACTGCTTGCAAATGAGAAATCTATACTTTTTCGTTTGCATGATTGCTTTGTCCAAAACATTCACGTTCAAGTTTAAAAAAAACTCTGAAGTTATGCAAGTAAGTGTTATAGATTCTCATTAGTAATGTTGGGTTTGATCCTAGCGTTTTCGCTGTCATTGTCTTTATAATTTTGAGCTATGTATGCATTCTTGCCAGATTATTTTAGTTTGGGTGAAATTTGTTCTCATAAATCACGACATTATATGAAAATCGGATATTTTTAAACTTTATAAAATTCAGAGTCTTTTATATTTTTTAGATTTTGAGTTAGAGATTTGGAGCCTGTGATGAGTTGTTCAAAACAATACTTGGTTCACGGTGGCATGATCTAGTCTATGTACCTGAGTCGAATACCGAAAGTCAAAAATCGTGGACTCACTTTACAATGAGACTCAGACGGTGCCGTTATGTCTATTTTTAGCCGTGTGATTGAAGTCTGAAATTACTTCGACGAAAACTGTCACTTATTCGGGCATCGTTGCCTCCATGCACCCGAAATCGATTTTAAAGCCTTTTTTCATCTTAAAGAAACTGAACACAAGATTGGTATAACATATTATTGAAATGAAGGGCGTTGGTTTACAGGTGATTGTTTCTTGGACAGTATGAGTAAATCAAGTTTTCAGCAGCGACGAGGAATCACGAACAGAGCCCAGTGGGGTCGCTGTCGCTGAGGCCAGGCTATATTCAGCTGCACATGTCCATTAGAAGTGATTAAATTATTCCCATTAAAGCTCAGCGAGCGCGCGCTGTTACATAATTTGCTCTGCAGCGCTACTAAGTTGGTTATAGTGGCGCAATAAACACGATTGTCGCGCTATTTATGCCCACTGGAATGTGTGAGACCGAGACTTTCTCCCCTGGAGATTTGCGTGTCCACCCTCGTTGCTCATCATTTTGGAATTACCTCGTTAGCACACATTGCACTAATGTTTAATTCATGAGTCAACTGCGGATAGAAGCTTTCAAACAAGAGCGTCCAAGGAATTATTTCAACGGGTGAAACATTATTTGTGGGAGGCAGTATTTTGGTTATGTTATTTGGATCTTGATACTTCATCATCTTTACCTTATAACCTATTGCACTATATCTGACTGAGGTCAGAGTAGTCCACGGATAACTTAGTTCTGCTGAACTAATAATGAATGCTTTCCTGGATTCTTGTTTCAGTAGAAAATTCCAGTTCTACGATTCGCATTGCATATGCTTTTCTGTAAAGCATTTTGGAAATGATCAACGGATCCTACGGATTAATCTGCGGTACACTATTTCTATTCTGTTGCTCTGTCGTCTGCTATGTAAACTTTCTTTGGCGAGACACTTATTAGGATCGTGGGCGCTGTATGGTTCTGGGAGACAGCGCTCCTGAGTGAGCACTCGTTCTCCACGTACGTCCGACACTTAAGTTCCAGCAGCAAAACAGACCAACAAATTTACTTATTAATGGCGTCTTACTTATTTCAAATGCTCCTTCATTAAAGTTGATGTTTTAAGTAAAATGCTATGACCACTTAATGGAAGATTTTGGAACTTTTATGGTTTGCCTGTCGTTGTTGTCTAACAAGGGCACCTTATGGTCTTGGAAATTCAGTTCGGGATGAGACTCAGCAGTCTAGTAGTAAACCTTAAGGGTGTTCACCTAGAAATGTAATAAAGCGCACTAGCCAGAAGATTCCTAGAAGAAAAGGGCTCCAAGGTTTTACGCGCAGCTCACAAATTGGCTTTTAAGCCATGCCAGCATAATGATTTGGCTGAGTCTGCAGCGAACTTGCTTGCCACGCGGGCGATCCGGGTTCGATGCTATCTCGAGGTAACTTTTTTAATTTTTTCAAAAATTATAACAACTTTTAAACAAAGTTAATGATCTAAAATATTATCAGTGAAATCATAAATAATTTTTTATTTATGAAATGAGTATTACAGGTAATTAAAATGGAAGTTAAAGATAATACTTTATAAAAGTTGAATCATTTCAAATGCATTTTAAGGGAAGTAAATTATTCCTTTAAATACGACTATAGTAAAATTTTCGGTATGGTTTAGAGTATTATATTTATAAATCAATTTTTTAATTTACGTACAAGCACCAGAACGATAATTATCATAAAAAATTAAAAACAAAAAATATTTTGACATCTCGGACAATTTATAAATGAAGATTGTTAACACGAACAACCTTTTTATAGAAGAATTTTTTGAAAACATACTTCATTTACATTCATGAAAATTTCTCTTTCGTCAGAAATTCGGGAAGCACACAACGGCATACCGGAACATTTTATTAAAAATTGGCCATGGCAGTCGGCGATCCCCTTTTAGCTGCAACATAATATTTTTAGGTCATAAACTTTATTTAAAATTTGTTATATTCTTGAAAAAAAAGGTACAGGAGGCAGCGTCGAACCCAGACCGCCCGCGTCGCAAGGTAGTTCGCTACAGACTCAGCCGCATCACTGTACTAGATTGGCAGTATACCTGTACTAGCTGCTCGTAAACTTTTAGAGCCTCTTTTCTCGGAATCTTCTGCCTAGTGCGCTTTACTACTTTACTGGGTCGACACCCTTTAGGTATACTACTAACATGCGAAGTCTCATCCCAAACTGAATTTCAGAGACAGTAATGTCCCCTTGTAAGAGTTAGTTGAGGGGACCAGCCAGAAAGAATTTTTCCTCAACTTATCAATACAGCCTGATCACATAAGAGAAATGTATATTTTGTAGCCAACAAAGATCTAGATGAAATTTTCTCGGGAGAGAGTACGTTTGCATAACACGACGTGTGATGCAAACGTACACTTGGATAGTAAATTTCATCTATATACAACGCCGAGAAAGCTTCCACTCTTATATAACAGGTATTTGCTGGGAGATGGTGCTGTACGCCAAAGATATCTCAGTCACTAATGGCGCTAGGGAAGACGGAGCGCATACAGTTTACAGCACAGCAACTTACTTCTTTTTTTTTTTCTATCCTGCTTCTGCTACTTATTCACTTCGGTGGGAGAAGTATTTGACTGCAGTCATTAAAGTAGAAGACAGAATGTCTATGAGTAAATTCACTCGGATACTACCTCATCTATACCACCCCAGGCCAAACATCGTACAATGACGGTAGCATTTTCGTATAGAATACAGCAAGCAGTTACAAAATGCAGGTTGCTGTTTTTTTCTTGCATTTCTCGATAATTTTAATCAAATCCTTCCTGTTTTGACATCATGGAAATGTATTCTAGATTAGGACATACAAACTTTTTGTACCCTGTCTTCTTTGACATTCAACTTTTTCAGTTATGAGTTATGCATGTTTAATGGCTCTTTTTGAAATTTAGCTCAACTTGCCATTAATCGCACTATTCCGATAAAAAAGTCAAGATTCTATGAACCTCTAAAAAATCTTCAGGAATCTTCTCCTCATGATAGATGACACAATCAGCAGCAAATATCACAAACTTCCTTTATTGTTGCCTCTACATCTACATCTACATACTCTGCAATTCATAAACATTGTGGATGGTAGAGGGTGCTAAGCACCAATATTAATTATGCACATTCCAATCCCGAATAGCACGAGGAAAGAAAGAATACTTAAAAGCATCAACGGCATCTTATTTCTCGAATCTTATTACTCCGGTCATTGCGACCCAAATAGGTTGGCGGAAGAAGAATCTCACTGCACTCGTAGGCCATAACATTTACCATATTCTCCAATAAATTCGAAAGCAAGCTACGTCGTCTGTCTTCCAAACGATCCCAGCCCAATCTATGTATCAATTCTGTGACGCTTTCATATGGGCTGTAACAACAAGTCACGAATTGAGCGGCTCTCCTCTGCACCCTCTCAACTGAGTCAATCAGAACCTTGCGATACGGATCCCAAACCCCACAACAGTAATCCAGATGCGGACGCACTAGTGTTTTATACGCTATCTCCTTTGTTTGAGCATTACAATTTCTTACAATACGACCTATCAATCGTAATTTAGAATTAGCTTTTCCTACGACGGAATTTATGTGCAAGTCCCATTTCATGTTGATTTGTACTATTACCCCCAGATACTTCAGGGAATCAACCGTGTCAACAACTGAATTAGATAGTTAGAAAATCATGTATCCATTCGCAAATCTGATCAGATATACCGTATACACGAATCTTTGCTAAAAGTCGGTTGTGTGGGACAGAATCAAAAGCGTTGTGAAAACCCAAGAATATTGCATCAACTTGTGAACCTGCATCGATAACTTTCATTACATCATGGGAAAGTACACTGAGGTGACAAAAGTCATGGGATAGCAATATACAAATATATAGATGGCAGTAGTGTTGCTTACAAATTGTATAAATGGTCAGTGCCTGGGCAGGACTTTCATTTGTGATCAAATGCTTCGTGTGAGAAGGTTGATTATGTGATTATGGCCACACGACGAGAATTAACGGATTTCGAACGCGGTATTCTAGTTGGAGCTAGACGCATGGGACATTCCATCGTTACGGAATTCAACATTCCGAGATCCACAGTGTCAAGAGTGAGCCGAGGATACCACCTAAACTCAGGCATAACCTCCAATCATGGACAACGCAGTGGTCGACCGCTGGCACTTAATGAGCGCGACCAACAACGTCTGCGTAGACTCGTCAGTGTGAACAGACAAGCAACACTGCGTGAACTAACCGCAGGACGAATGTGGGACGTCCGACGGGCGTCTCCGTTAGGACAGTCCATCGAAATTTGGCTTTATTGGGCTATTGCAGCAGAAGACCGACTCGGGTGCCATTACTAACAGCACGACATCGCTAACAGCGGCGCTCCTGTGCTCGTGACCATATCAGTTGGACCGTAGACGACTGGAAAAAAGTGGCTTGGTCAGATGAGTCACGATTTCAATTGGGAAGAGGTGATGGCAAGGTACGAGTGTGGCGTAGACCCTATGAAGCCATGGGCCCAAGTTGTCAACAAGGCACTGTGCAAGCTGGTGGTGGCTCTATAATGGTGTAGGCTGTGTTTACTTGCCGTTTAGCTATTGGGAGACCACTTGCAACCATTCATGGACTTCGTGTACCCAAACAACGAGGGAATTTTCCAAGATGACAATGCGCCATGTCACCGGGCCATGACTCTTCGCGATTGGCTTGAAGAACATTCGGGACAATTCCAGTGGATGATTTGGCATCGCGATCGCCCGACATGTATCCCATCTAAAATTTATAGGAAATAATCGAGGGTTCAGTTCATGCACAAAATCCTCCACCGGTAACACTTTCGGAATTAGGGACGCCTATAGAGGCTGCATGGCTCAATATTTCTCCAGAGGACTTCCAACGACTCGTGGAGTCCATGCCACGTCGTGTTGCTGCATTTCGCCGTGGAAACGGAGGACTTTTGTCACCTCAGTGTAGAGACAATTGAGTCTAACACGATCTCTTCTTCCGAAATACGTGTTGACACGGTGTAAGTAATCGTTCTCATCTAGAAACTTCATAATGTTAGAGCATATGACATGCTTCAGAATTCTACTGCAACATCTACTCTAACATCGTTCGTAAAGAACATTTCCTAGAGGGATGGCTGATGAGTTTTATAATAGCTGTACAAAGCAAGAAATGAGAAACGAAAAAATGAACTAAAAACGATTAAAATTTCCAGTGACTCAGGCTACTATGGAAAAAATAGTTCACTAAACAATTCCATGAACATAAAAGTATCTAAAGCATATTTACAAATCTGTATCACACGATTGTTTGAAGTTTGATCAAAGACCTGTTTTCTCTGAAAAGACTTCGTAAATGTATGAATTAAAATCAGACACAAAAAATCATCACATACGTAAAGAGCTTCGACGTCTAAAGGACAGAAATGCAATACGCATTTTTGTTTTTATTTTATTCTTCTGAAGTGACTTTTATGTGTTGATGATGGGTCTAAGATCAAAAATTTTAATTTATTAATTCAGATTGTAAGGCCATTTCTTCCAATTTTTATTTTATTGCTTGCTGAGAAAAAAAAAAAACATCTCTCAAACTTAATTTCTGTTTTCTGGTAGTCATAAAACCATTTGTACAGGTATTTGAATACTAGATAAAGGGGGAGTGGCACTTTCTTTGCTAATTGAACCAGTAATCTCTTTTACTCTTTTATTACCTAAGTGGTCAATAAAATTTTTATGCCACCTAACCGTTTCTAAACGTCAACCTTAAAACGCAATCTACTGTTCGGATTTAGAATTATTCAAATTCTATCCGTTTTTGTAGCCTTCTGCATTTACTATATTTTACTCACCATGTCTGCTATGGTTGTTACTGCTCCAAGATGGTTTCCGGTGTCTGTCACGAGGTAAGATGGCTTGAGTCCCGTATTAGAAGAAACTTTCACATTCGAGACCTGGCCATCTAGGTCTCAGATGGTGCACAATTCTTGCCCAATTCCTGGTTTAAATCTATTCACAGTGAGAGGATACAACACTGTTGATGAAGATTGCAATTCGTACAATTTCAGCAATAGATGATCTCCGTATGAGGAAACTGGTTTTTCTTTTTCTAATTTTCACTCCTGAATGTCATATGCAATAATATTCTGGGTCAATTGTACTCACAGAGAAAAAGCTCAAAAGCGGGCAATAAGAATTAGGTGTGGTGTTAGCAATAGAATTTCATGCAGAGGAGTGTTCAAGTAGTTTAGGATTTTGACGTTCGTGGCACACATTAATGTCCTTTAAAGTCACAAATAGTAATATACACAATTATGAAATTAGAAGTAAAAATGATCTCAACAAGAATTGCAAGTCGTTGTCACTTGTTCAAAAAGCGGTCTGATATTCAGGGATATATGTCTTCAATAAGCTCCCAACACATCTTAAGGTTAACATTAAATAAGACAATTTTTGATTGACAACTCCTTCTACTAATTCGAAGAATTTATTTCTGAGGGATATACAAAATAATTGCGTAAACGTAGTTGACGTAATTAATTTACCACGTATGCTGTGACTGTACATTTTCTAATGTATTTGTTTTGTTATGCAATCACTTACCCGTAAATTGACAACTTTCACATCCCACAGTCTCTTCTATTGGGACTTATAAAAATGAATGTGTTGTATTTTTCCGTCGGCTGGAAAAATATAGTTGGCGGATCCCTTGATAACTTTCGGAATAGGATTTACGAATAAGCTGCCCACCGGTTTAATTCTGTCCCTTACTTCACCTTCTTACACAAAACACAAACGACACATTATAATATTTCAGTAGCGGTATGTCTAAACGATCCAATTACGCCGTTTTTGAACAGGTAATGACTACAAATACTAACGACCTGGTGAGGCAGAGTTTAAGGTAACTGAGTGGAGATCGAAAGGTCGCTGGTTCGAGCCCCTATCTTGTCTAAGATATTTAAAGGCCCTTGTCCCGAACTTTGCCTCTGGCACAGCTTGCTATGTAATGCGGAGTATGCCAGAACGCTTCAGTGGTTCGGATTTTACGGCCCTGTATCCCGTAGGACTCCCGATTTAGGCTAGGCGGCTGCGGTGGAGACAGATTGCACACCCTATATCAACCCTGTCATTAGGTCGTTACAACCACACTACAACTAACGAAATGAGGAACGGCAGTAGCATAGTAGGTGGCACAGCCGATAGCACTATAAGTACCCAAGAGGATTCAAGTATTAAGTTTGCTGCATGCTGATTAAATCCGTTATCGATAATTCCTATGTTCCCAATAGATAACCGAAACTCAGATCATACAGTTTGTTTCTAATATGGAAGTGCTTCATTTAAATTACCCGTCAGTATTGAAGTGTCACGCTGATTGCGGCACCAGGAAAAGATAGTTAATTTTATTTATTGGAATTTTATTATTTAATATTTAATGAGAAGATGTGAATTGATCAGCAAGGCACCAATTTAAATTAATATTTATTGGATCACGTACATGGATTGATTAATTAATTAAATGTGATTTAGAGATGTGATTTCTTATTATAAAGTCCGGCATATATTGTTGTTCGTCAGGGTCGTTACTGGGCTAGTGGACGCGGTAGGCAGACGCACGCAATACACACAATACCGTATGGATTCTCCTGCGACGGCAGCTGCAGGCTTCTTGTGATGACAGCTGCGGTCAGGTCTATGGTGGCGCCTCTTGTTGGGCGCACGGTCGACGCTGCACAGACGTAAAGTGGCCCCTCAAGCAGCTAGGACGCAGTCTGGCGTCGAACCTGCTCCCTGGAGATACGGGCTGGAAGGCTCTTCAAGCAGAAGCGCGCACTCACACTTTCACTCGCGTCTTATATTCCAACGTCCGGCCGCGTACGAGGTGCCCACCTGTGTGGCCTCCAAGCGAGTCTGCCACCCCTTCCCTAGCGGTCCAGGGGATTCGGGGAAATACGAGGGGTTGCCACATTCCTGTGGGCGACAGCTACCTGCCTGCATCTAGCTGCACCCTCGCAAATCCGTTGGCAAACATAGGTTGCTACAACTTCACACGTATGTACTGTGTCAGTACAGTATAAAGCATTAATAAAAACTGTGGTTGCTATAAGAAGTGGAGACGGAACATGGTGGACGAGTGCTAACGCTCTGGCTTGCATTCACTAGGACGCAAGTTCGAATCCCCATTCAGCTATCCAGTGTAGCGGGTTATTTCTCGCTACGGGTCTGTCAAGGATTGGCTGAGTAGGCTATGTGGCCATGCGGTAACTTACTTGTCGGATGTGTTACCAGATGACACGGCTCTGGCGTTCTTCTCGTCTCGCTTACTAACTGACGCTACCGAGCTGCTCGAGGAGTAAATAGTGTTGAGGTGACTATTACTGAAACATTCTATTGGTACACCTCTTGGTTTATTGACACCTTATTTCCGTACGATACATCTTGGCTGGCTTCCCTACAACAGAACTCCATAGCTTGCTACTGATCCAAACGGATGAATGCCCTGGCTATCATGATATGATGACTATTAACTACTTGGCGGTGTGGCGCGCAGCGGTGTATACTTCAACCGACATAGTGACAGTCGATCAATGTCCTAATGATGTCTGACCAACATAGTGTCTGACTAGACTGACCAACTCGACTGATCAACCCGACGGACAGGCTGCCAAGACTGACCCCGCGGTCTAGCCCCGACTGACCTCTCACGACCCCTGGGAGTGTCCATATATCGCGCCACCCAGAGTGACGTCGGCGTGACCGCTTTCCTAACCTACGGCTAGGTAGTCTCCTTCCATCGTGTTCTCGAAACATCTCGATGGCTGGTCACGTATTGCTGCCATTACTGGATCAGCTGTTTGCGTTAGCTACTTGAGCCTACGCTCGCGACCCCCTTTGCTGTGTTGCAGCTGATTGTTTGCACAACCGCTGCTTTCCTCGGCCGTTGTCCGCTACGCCGACCGCCTCACAGCTTATCGCCGTAACTTCACTTCTCTAACACTTCGAATATTATAATTACAATTTTGCCTATTACACCAGATTTGGGGTTTCCATGGTTTCCCCAAACTTCTCCTGGCGAAAGCCGGGATTGTTTCTCTAAAAGGCCATGGCCGAATTCCTCCCCGTTCCTTGTCCCCAGTCTTTTCCCTCTTCTAATAACCTCGTAGTCGACGAGGCATAAAGCTATACGCAAAAAAAGGGTGAAGGTTAAAAGTGATTGTTAATATAAAAATCTTTCGTATCTTTTCTTCATGAAATCTGAAATTAAGTAAAAAACTACCGGGATGTTGAAATCCTTGGTTACGTTTTCTAATTACCACATTGTGAGGTTCAGAAAAATTAAAAGACCAGGAATTTAACTGTAATATAAAGGAGAGGAATATGCGAAAATTGGTTACACTTACGGGTGTGGAATACTGTATAATCGTACAATAAATACCGGTTTCTTGGCTGTTTAAAGCGTTCTTACTTCGTCTCTCGGGAGCCGTGGTAGCGGAATCTCATTCCGGCTGGCGGCTTTAATTAAACGAGGCCAGCTGTTAGAGCCAACAGCATCGCGCCGCCTCGCCTCACCTCGCCTCGCCTCGCGGCAGCCGGTGTCTCGATAAACAATACATCAGGTGGCGCGGTGCACACCCTGAATAAATTACCCCTCAGCAGAGCCAAATAACGGAGACTTAGGGCGAGAAACGATCGCGAGCGGCAACGGCGGAGACGGAGAATAAATAAAGAAGCACTTTGTACGGCCAAGAAGCCCAGGTGTGTCTGCACTGCGCTTTATCAAGGCGCAGAGCTGAAGCCAGCCAGCCCCACAGTACTTCTTGCGGATTAGCTGCGCTACACAACCATCCGCTCCGTACTCGTTGTCGAGACATTTATTTCGGAGCGATGAAGCTATTGGGTAGTACTGCAAAAAGGATATGAACCTTTAAGTTCAGTGACCCATAAATCTAAACCCTTTACACCTAATTTGAAATAAAACACGTTACATTTAGAAGGCAAATATGGGGTTCACTTTACGTCGATCTCAGCATCGATATATTGAGCTACGAGATCTTCTGGGCACTTGGAGGAGGAAATTTTGATTACACAATGAACTATTTGGTTATTAATTAATAACAAATGTAATTACAATATTAAAGCACTATGAAGACTGATGATAGTTGATTTTTATTTAAATAGAATATAAGGAAGCATTTGAACTATACAATCATTTTTATGGATAAAAACGTTACAAAACATATAAAGCTGGAATCAATGAGAACTGTAATTATTTTAATCTCAGTCATTTAAAATCATCAACTGTTTAGCGAAGTATAATGGTCACTTACTGTCTTCGTAGTCATCAAATCATGAGTGCTGTCCGCCACATGTTGCGCTGGTGTGGACTCTGCGAGAGGACAGTCCCCGCTGGTGGTCAGACACAAATTACAAAGGCTGGCCGGGGTGCTAACCTGATCTATCGTTTGGAGGACCTGTTCGAAGCTACGTCGACACCACAGAGTAAAGCTTGACTCCGCGCTCCAAACGAAACCACCAGTTTCGTTCCGTAAAAGAGTTCCTAATATTTTGTGATTCTGTAAAACGTGTTTGATTCCGCAGTAGATGAAACGTTGGCGAAATTTTTAACACTAGGTCCACTAACGTAATGTCTTTTCAATACGGGCCTTGGCTCGCATTCTGCTTGCCAAGCAACAATCCTGTAAGCGATTTTGGGGACCGAAGCGACCCTGTTTGTTTCATTATTGCTGTCCATTCCATCCTGCTGGCGCACAGGGGATAAAGCAGCTTTCATTTACAACACAGCGTCACTGCCCGCTGCACTACTGAGTTCGTGGGCCCCACAGCAAAACCTGCTTCTGGCCTCCTGACCAGGCTAGCCCGCGTGTTACAAAACACACCTCCCGCATGAATAGAGTCTAGTGTACAGTGATCTAGTGGGCCTTAGTTCGAAATTATTACTGAAATTGACGAAGAGCCAATACAATAATTGTTGTAAAATAACACCTAATATAAATGTCTTTCTCATTCCTAATACTTATCTGCTGATTATGTAAAAGGTTTTCTCACTTTATTTGGTTTCCAAATAAGAAATAAAAGACAATTTGTTACAAGATTTGTTGGGATAGCTTTATCGCTTCCAGCAAAGCTTTAGTTTTCTGAGTTCCCCAAAGGACTTTCTTCGCGAACGGTCACTGTTACTCTTATTTGATTAACACCCCCCCTATCTATCATTACAATTATTCATCATCTGAAAAATAAAACAGTAATATGATAAACTGTACTGTTGCTTACAATAGTAAACAAAAGGCAAATAACAGTATACTGTTACGTTCTTCCAAAGTCGAAGTTCCTTGACTGATCAGGAATCTCGGACGATCCTCAGTAAAGAAGCGAAATGACTGCTGCCATTTGTCTGAAAATTGTGGTAAGCTGTCTTATGTGTTTGTATATTTTTGGAGAGATAATAATGTACTTACTTTTGTTTAAAATAAACATTTCAGTCTGAAGTAAAGCGATACCAAAGGATTGTAACTTTTTTTTAGTTTCATGAATCTACATAATGCAATTAAAAATTAAAGTTATTTTTTCCCGATTTGGTTTGTTGTCACTAAGCCTCTTTCAGATCCTTCAAAACACTCGTGAATCACTAATATTTATTACGATTTACATCATGCTTGGAAGTATCACAGTGATCTTGCTTGCTGACATAATATTAACACCTCATTTCTTTCAACAAAAAACAAACATTGCTGTTTGTTTATTGATTGTTGCTGTCACCGTATTGAATCTGAAGAGCTTTATAAAAACAATTAGCAATGACATTACTTTCTGTTTCTCTCATTTTTATCGTAAGCAAGCAAAAGGAACTACATTATTTTGTACGTATCGTAGTACAGATTCTAACTTTTCATCTGTTTGAAAGATGGTTTTACCTTATCTTGGTCGAAATAGACAGTACAAAGAAAATAGGAAGCAGCAGACGTCGCAAGGACTTCCATCTGCATTAAATAATATTTTTTTGGAGTTTTATGCGTTATGAAAAGATTGTAGGAGAGTTGTTTACTTTTTCATAAAGAATAAATTAAGCACGAATTTGTCTAACGGAGATATTCAAAATAATTTTCAAAAAGCATTTAGATACAAAATGCAAATACTTTTTTTTGTTTGTATTTCAAATACATAAGGTTTTAAATGTTAGTGTTTAAATACAATATGCAAAATAGGTATTCTTAAAATACTTTTGTTAAAATAAAATACTTATTTTCTCGCGTAAGTTATTTATTTAAATTCATTCATAGATTTTAATGCTACTATTTGTTAAAAAATTCATTCTTTATGTTCAGTCTATGTTCTCCTCATTATCATACCATGTTCTTCTGGAGCAGAACTTTCCAAACGAGCATTATTTTTTAAGTCCATCTTTTTTATTGCTGAATATTTATTTAGAAAGTCTAAACTACTATCATTATGCTTTAAATACTGCGGTCTATAGTAGTACTTGTATCGTCACTAGATGCAGAAGAATCTGAGCTCTCTACAAACATGTAAGATTTTTCCTTTCACTTCTTTTCCCAATTGGATTGTGTGTAATTTGATCATATTTTTTATTTAAATTTTCAGCAACAAACTAATTTTTATGTATTCTTTATTGGCAACCATTTGAGTTTAAAAAAGTAATCTAATATTTTATTCTTCGCCTAGTGTTCTTCTAATTGATAGAATCTCCAAAAACCTTTTTTAAGACTTCCTTTACTTCCATCTATCAGCACACCACAGTATACAAGGCTATTCATTTGTAAAATGTTCAGCTTTCTTTGCATTCTATTTAATTCTGGCATGAAGGTTCCATAAAAAGTATCTTTGCTCCCTCGAAACCTCTGATGTCTTCAGCAATAGGTGTAAAATTTTAATGAACATTTCAGAAATTGTAATCCAACGAATGCGCAATAATCACCCTAACTTCTTACAGCAAAGGCGAATAAAGTAGCAATTTAATTGCAATTTAGGAACAAGTTAGATGTGTTTTGTGTGGTGTGTAGTAGTAAATATTTTTTTTTATGATTTACTTACATTTTGATAAATTCTATCCATCAAGCTAACAAAACAGGCATAGAAACGAGAAACAAAACAATCACAACGTGCAAGTCAACAGAGGCATGTGGTAGACATGTCAAAATCTCATTGTTATTTGCGCAATAGATCAAGCTGTCATTTGACTTTTGATTTGTAATGTTTTAACTAGTTTGAATGCGTTAATAAATCAATAGTCATTAAATGTAACAAAAATGTGAATTAAAAACGTATGAAAAACTAAGAACAGTATTTTGCTTTTATCAAATAGAAAATGTGTTTAAAAAGCATTTCAAATAAAATACAAAATGTTTTTATGCGTTGGAGTATTTTAAATATATAATGAAAAAAGGTATTTTGTATTTGCATTTTGGATTCATGTATTTCAAATTTTGCACATCTCTATTGTTTAACACGTAGTGTTATTAGCTGAAATATTGCTAGACAGCATGGTTTTTAGATGTTCCTGATAAAAGTCGTGTGGAAATATACAGCTTCATTGAAATCTGGCATTAGATAAAAAAAAAAAAATCTGGAAATGTTCAAATTTACGCAAGTAATTCTTTTGTGTTAGATGTCTTAACAAGCTTTACTCCAGTCTTCTTCTTCCTCCTAGCATTTATCTCCCATTGTAGGGTCTGCATTACCGTCCTTGCAATTAAGCCAATGTTGTTTATCTTCCGATTAGGAATTCAGTAGTCGCATCTTCTCCCGCAAGGTATCCGGCCAGCGCTTCCTTCAATAATGGCGTTAAAATTTCTATTACAGAAGGCAACAGATCATTGCGGATGTGCGCATCGAAACTTTTCTCAAATGCATTACGTTGAATACTATTGGGACTATTAGAAGGGTAGAACCATTTCGATGGTTGTACGCATTGAGTGCGCTTTAGCTACGGGTTTCTTAATCATGTATAGAAACACACTGAAGCTCTTCCATCTCTGCCAATTTTAGAAAGAGAGAAGTAAGAGTCCGAAAATACAATATACGTGAACTGTTAGGTACCCATTTGATGAATTATTAAGAATTCTGTGCAGTGTTTCGAATTACACGCAGTTAGACAGCTGGGTTGATACTAATAAAATATCTTTTGGTCCTTTAAGTTGGAGAAACGGAAAATAATTTCATTTTCAATACAAGTGTACCTGAAAAAATAAAAGCAAGGAGTAAACATTACAGTAGGATTTATCTGAGAGATTGCAGGCTACGGAAATCTTTGAAAAAAATGAGAAACAACTGTTAGAAAAATGGTAACGTCGATTTGTTATTGTTAACAGCGAGAAAGTTGAACTCACGCGGAAGATTTGCAATATTGGAAATTAATCTCAATACCGATTAGAAGTCTATTCAAGACTTTGTGGAATTGTTTTAGGTTTCCCGTTTGTGTTTAAAATCTATTTTCATTTTTCAAGAGGACAGATTAATCTTCGATAGGTGGTCAAGTGGTGATTTATTTTAATGAACATTTCGAATAAAGGAAATGATTAATGCTGACGTAAATAAAAAAAAATATACATGGCTTCCGTGACTGCACGTTCAAATTACATCTATTAATTCAAATACATAAATATCGTGTTTCGACATGGTCGTTTCCGCGACAGGACTTGTATATAATGATACCAATATATATTAATATATTGTGGTATTTCGACAAGTGCCACCAACATCCGACATGTACTCATTAACTGAACCATCGGTGCGTTTTAGTATCAATGTTTCATAGAGCTCTTATCTAGAGTGTGCTAATGCCATCACATTTGTACCTGAGTATTCCTAGTTTCAGTTCTACACGCTGAATAAGGTATGAATTTCAATTTTGAGCTATGATTAGCAGCGAAGTACAGTACAGCGGTTTCCAGTTTACCGTTAAATAGAGCATTCACGTAAACTGCACTACGGTTACACAAAATGGAGCGCCTTTTGCTGTGGGCGCATTTATTACTGGCTGGATTAACACGCAGCACGGTACCGTATTTCCACGGTTTGATGGTACGGTTTTGGCCAGCGGATTCACTGGTGGTAATCAACATTAGGCAGTTGCCATCCGTCAGTATCAGTGTTGTCGCACGTTACATTACGCTCCTCGGCGTCAGGTGTTTCCTAGTAATTACCACGACCAGCAGGGCACATGGAAGCCACGGAATATTGCCGCTGTGATCCACATAACACTCGCCACGTCAGCGACGCGTCGTACAGTACGGACAGCAGATCACGATGATCTCTCTGGTTACGTAGTTTAGCCAGAATGAAGCAGACGTGTTCGAGTGTTCTGATCGCGATTCACGGAGCGTTTGTCCGGTGATGAGGATTCTTGTTTACGAGAGCACCGCGTTTCGCAACAAATCAGTCTACGTGAAAGGTCTCCGATTAACAGGGTTACAGTGATCCAAGTAAATTAGTGACTGTAACAACAGATAACACTCAATACCCGCAGGGAAACTTTGTGTCTACTGACGTAGTTATAAAGATGGTTGAATATTGGACTAATATTACTGGACTAATGGAACATTTAAAAATGTGTGCTAGTATAATGAGATAAATGGGCTACATTTGGTTAATTCGTACGTATTACTATGGAGCATATCCTTGATATTTGGCGGCTCTTGCAAAAGCCAAATATGTATATAATAATTACCATAGTACACATATTTAGGGGTAGTGGCTAAATAGCTTGACAGTTAGATGCATATTTGTCTAGCTAGATAGTAAACCACCAGATGCAGCTTTATTAATTTTTTTTGAGGAATTCATTGGAGGTGGGAACCCAAATCAAACACGACCAGTAGTTTTTTTTTCGTAAATCGCGTTCAAGGAAAAATTTTCTGAACAGCTATACGACAGCACAAAATAAAAAAAATACAGTATTTTACTATGTAATAATGGAAAGTCCATTAAAATACGATCAGTAGTTTTTGCGTGGATAGCCTTACACTAATTTATCAGCATTCCGAAATTACATTAAAATGAGATATAAGCCTATTCCACCCATGTCACCACGGCTGCACCTTAACCTAAACCACATCAGAATCAATGAGTTTTCCTATATCACATCAAAATTAAACGTACACTAGTTTACTCACGTCACCTCGGACTGTTCATTAATCGAAACTCGCATGGATCGCGTGCAGCGAAAAATTATCGGAAATTTTCACTTTCGACGTCACATGAAAGTGAGACGTCTCCTTTGTCACCGCGCGACGATTAATCGAGAGTTCATAAAAATCCGAACAGTATTTTTTTTTTTTTTTGTGAATCGTGTTCAACCAAAAATAATAACAATTTTGCTAAATTTTTCATTTTTTCGATATCACCTCAGCATGAAACATGCTCCATTTTACACGCGTTACCAAGGGTTGTAAATCAATCGAAACTTCATCAAAATTAGGCCAATAGTTTTTCTTCGAATCGCGGCCAATCAAAAAGCTTAAATTTGTCACTTTATGATGTCACATCAAACTGAAACACGCTTCAGCCTTGAGATCAAGGGTTATACATTAATCGAAACTCCATCAAAATGCTATCAATAGTATCTTAAATTTATGACTTTACAGCTTCACATCACATTCAAACATGTCATATTTTTTCGTGAGACAGCGGGTTATACATTAATCAAAACCTCATCAACATACTGCCAACAGCATTCGCGTGAATCACGTTCTGCAAAAAAATTGTCCTTTATTTCTCGTTTTTCGACGTTACATCAAAATGAAACATAACCTACCTTTCCCGCAAGACAATCGGCTGTGTATCGTACGAGATCCCGTCAAAATGCGACGCGTGATTTGCGTGCGAATTAATCGAAACGCAGAGAACCAGACACAAATTAAAAAAGAAGAATTGGTTCGTTCTCTGTAGCTTATTAATAGCACCACCAACTATTTTTTTGTTTAAATATTTCAAATGTAGACTTTTTCTTGGTTACAATTTTATTATAATTCTACGAAAAAATTAGAGGAAATTAGAGTGGCAAATGTTTATTACAATTAGCTTTTCTATCTCTCAGTGAATTTCAGGAAGTTATTTGAATTACAGTTTATTGGGAAATGATTTTAATTTGATAATTCTCCCTGGAGGCACCTGTGACATTTCTAATGTTCGAAATGGGACGAATTCCCTCTGTTTACAGATTGCCGCTCGTGTTATATAACTACGCACTCTATGCTCATTCTATGGCAAGCGATTTTGGTGGTTGCAACTAATAAGACAGTTTGGCGCAGTAATATTGAAACATAGTGCCCTACAATACGGTGGTGTGGTGTCGTGTAATTTCCGTAAGAAGTAACACTGATCGCCGATTGGGTTTCACTGTATGAAGTAAACGTCACTTCATCTTCTGTGCTATGCCGTTTTATCCCTATGTATATTTGGGAAGATATGAATTTATGTCATCTGATTTATTTACTTCTGCTTTGAAAACAAGTTAGTTTCAGTAAGTTTTGGCACTTGGGTTTCTACTTTTACAACAAATACAAGTGGGCTATGTATGTTTCGCTATCACAAACTGTCTGCTAGTGTCCATACTTCCGTGACTTCAGTGTGCGAATTCTTTCTGGAATACAGCGTTGATCGTCGTTCGTGCAGAATATCTAAGCTGTTTACGCAACACTGTCCTTCATAGCAGGCTTTACTTCACAATTTTTACGATTTATTTTTAAAGATAAGCTTGAATAAATTTTGTTTATTCACAGTGAAGATTCTAACTGGACTTTTCACAAACAAATTTGTAAAAAAAAGTTGTAATGTAGATTTCATATGAATGTATCCGAAGCCTCTAACAAACACTGTTATTATTGGCGAATGGACTCTATTGGATCACGCAAAGCCTTCATTATCTTCAAGGCATCTAATTAAGAATTAGAACCAGGGCTTGCACCAATGCGGGGAGCTTAAGTATTGCCATCTGTGTGTTTTATATGAGGTATGCGTCTATTGTTTGAAAAATGTGTATTTTATGAGGCGGAAATTGGGTACTATCCCGAATTCATCTGGGTTACTACGGAAAACCGGCCAAAACAGCAATCAGGACGGCTGCTGCGAGGACTCGATCATGGTCGCGTTGTACCTCCCAGATGCAGCATGTAACTACTGTATTTACGTTTAGACGTAACAAGATTCTGTTGATAAAAATTTCATGCATCCCCATGTGATGTGGTATTATTACTGCACACCATTTTCATTTTTACTTAAAGTACATTTTCTTCTAACGTCATAAATGTTATAAGCGCTAAGTATCTTCATCTCCTATACGCATTTCCAAATTTATGATTAGTTTCTGAATTAGTTTTTAAACTAAATAAAATGCTACACTGAAATGGTAATCCAAATACCAGAAGTTTTGATAGTGCAGCAAGAAGTCATCAGAATAATTGTTATTGTGAGTTGTTAAATAGATACATATTCTAATGCACATAGTGAACTTCCTGCTGCTTCTTGGTCTCAAGTTTTCCTTTCGTCACTGTTTTATGCTAAACAGTTTACTATCTCCTTCACGGCTGCGATAGCGGATTCCTCACATTTATGGAATACTGGAAGCGGAGAAGAATTTGTCTCCAACAGTGTGTTATGTATTGTGGAAGATCGTGACAAGAATTGTTATAGATGATAAGTGAACTGTTCAATTGGCGGACGGCCAACCCCGCAGTCACTTTGTTCTATGATATTTCTCTGCGGTTGAATAAAGCAACAGGTAGTACAGCAAAGTGTGGCAGTCACCTGTATGCAGATTAGCTACCACTGAGCGATATACATGGCTACGCAGGGTGCCCGTCAGTGTTCTGCTGGCAACTGGGGTCCGACGTTGAAACTGAAATAGCGCTGAACTTTGGAATCTCTCAGTAGATTCAACTGGTTTTTCTGTCGTGACCAGGGTTAATAATACTCGTCCTTTAAATCCGTCCGAAAATCGACACGGTCCTAAAAGCGTGGTAGGTGAACAGAAATTCTCTGGTTTCGCATTCGGGTGGATGAGGGGTCGAATCCTCTTCTGACCATCCAGATTTCGGTTTCGCACAGTTTCCTGAAGTCAGTCCAGCCGAATGCCGGGACGGTTCCGTCAAAAGCTCGTGACCGAATATCTTCCCGTTAATTGCCCCCATTCCATTCCCACTTCGAGTGTCTTGATATTTCAGCGCAAATGTGAAGTACCGGCCGTGACGGTATTGCTGTTTGGCATTTGTGAATAATTTATTGCATATTAACGTATTCAGCCACATAGGTTTTAAGTGACGAGGAGTTTGCGCAGTCTTTGGGGTGTTATATGTGAAGTTAGTACTATGTAATAATTTCTATGTTGGCTAGAGATGGTACGCGCGTCGTAGTTTAACGAGGGCCTGGGCGGCATGTAGGCTGAGCTGTACTGTTAAGTGAATGTTACAATGGCGCAGCAATTGTAAAAACATTAGTAGTGAGTGTTAACAAAGACTACTGTTCAAGAAGTAGTATTAATTCAAGGTTTATTTTTCACACAGTGCTCGCTAAAGTACGCGTAATGTGTATTTTGGCTGCATAATTGATGGTTTTTCAGTTATATGGCGTGAGCTTCCAGCAGGAAGGCTGTATTTTTTTCTGTTCACGACGCGCTGGATTACGAAAATTTAAGCGGCGTGTTGACTGGTGTGTTCTCAAGGCAGGTGGGCAATTAATTGTTGCAGCTCACATCATCGAGAGAACAGTTATTTATCCAAAATAAAGTTATTAAAAGCTCATAATTGACCTGTCATGGACAGACAGGACTAGATAACTAATCAAATAGTTATTTATTTATTTCGTGTCAGGAAAACAACATTGCTACCCAGTTAAAAACATCAAATTGTACTATATAAAAAATTGGCCACTTCCAGTGAATTTTCCGGGGCCTCATGTAGACCTTCTTCCGAGGAGGCTCCTATTTCTCTTCGAACGGAAGGTGGTGCTATTCCTGCGAGGAGGTGGAGCCATTCGACTGGAGTGGGTTTTAAGCAGCCTGTAATGGTTCTATAGGTATTATTGAGAGAATTCCACCTGTTCGGCATGATTTAAGTTGTACCATACAGGACAGGCATACTCTGCAGCCAAATAACACAGTGCTAAGGCAGAAGTCTGAATGGTTTCAGGTTGGCTACCCCACTGCGATCCAGCCAGTGTTCTTAGGAAATTGTTCCTAGTGGAAATTTTCAACTTGGAATTCATGCGATGTTTGCTGACTGTAAGAGATCTGTCAAGGTTCGCTCCTAGATATTTTGGAGTTCCAGATCGACCCCAGAACACGTTACCATTAACCTACGAATGACTTCTTTATTCCTTAAATGAAAGCACGTACTGGTGTCTTCGCATGTTTTGTTTTAAGCTGGTTTGCGCCATAATATCGCGAATAAACTGCTAAATATGAAAATATATCCACAGTTTCATGAGACTCCATACAAATAATGCGAATTTATTGTTAGGAACACGGTTGACGTTCAATGTTTTTCCTTTGAGCTGGGCGTCGGTGCTAAGTAGTGTCTATATCGAATTTTATCAATAGCTTAAAATAAAAGTTCTTGTAAAGAGACGACAACGCAGACAAGTCTCACGAGATGAACACGTAATTATGTGTTTCTTAAAAATTAATTAAAGTTAGTCCTGAAATATTATGGTTATGATGCTCACAAAACTCGGCACAGTCCTGAAGGGAAAGCGATGAAAGTATCTAAATTTATTTGTAAAGATTGATCGGATGGTTATAACCTTTTGTTTCATCACAGTCGAAAAATTTAATAATAAATCTCAACATAACAAAGGCGGAATAAATTGGGATATAATTTTCTTCTCATTGGGATAAATGAGTTCACACTCTTACGCAACATAAAACTTTGTTACACAATGGAAAAAAAATAAAAAAATTGAGGTGCCTGGCAATTACAGCTGCAGTGCAATTATAAAAGACACAACAGACTGCTTTTAAATAGTTAACCTATTAAAAGTATCAAACTTATCAGTGGGTTTAGACTTGCAAATTCATTGAGACCCATATTCTTTGCAAGTGGATGATGATGAGTGAAGGTGTTGTCGTTTTGCACTGTGGCGCGCGACATGGAGAGAAAGCGAGCGTTGTGGTGCTGAGGATGAGGCTGGGCGGGCCGGACTCCATTATTTATGCGAGTGATGGTGAAATATGTCCGCGGGACTCCGGACGCTGTTCCGCGACCCGTGCGGTGGCATTACTGATGTACAGCCCCTGTGAAATGTTGGACGGCCCTCACACACTGCACCTTAGGGCACGAGTTCACACGACGTGTTCTGCGCACCAGCACAGAACACAACTTCTTTGCAATTATGTACATCTATCACACAAACGACTCCGACTTTGACTTGCTCTAGAACCCTTACAACGACAACAATTAGATCTTCTGCTTCCTTTACTAGATTTAGTCCAAAGTTAACATTCATAATTATAAAATCGAAATGAAGCGAGACCTTACACAGAGTAATTATAATAAACCTCGGTTTAAGAAACAAAGATTTCTTCGTTTACAAAAAACTTTAAACGAGGTAAGAGATGTGATCAAAATTTTGGTCAAATTAGATTAAAAACAAGAATCTGTAAACGATTCTTTCATAGTCATAGAATTCTGGAGTGTGCAAAATTTTGAAGAATCGAAAGAACAAAGAAATCCATGTTGCAGGTTAGTCTATAGTTACGGAAATAATAAAATTTGGAGATCTAAGTAAATTTACTTTGGATGTCAGATTTCTTGTTTTTTTTATCAATCAAATCTAAATTGAATTCATTCTTCTTAAACGTTTGTAAACGGTTGTAAAAATGTAATTATTATGCAGTACTTCTGAAAAATACGCATTATTGTTCACTAATGCAATAATTTCATAAATGCATTAGTTTATATCAAACAGACAACAGATAAAGGCTGAGTATCAATTCTTTTGGGATCAACATTCAAGAGAAATTAGTTAGAGGTCAGATGACTCGAATTACAGATAAATATCGAACAGTAAGATTTGTTACCGGTAAGCTTGATGTCTGTTGAGCGTCCTGTTACAGCTTAATCTTAACTTGGTGCTATTCGCTAAAACAGATTTCTCTGTACATGTTACTACTATAAATAACCAACCAGTGTTGCTCAATGCGCAGATGCGCCGCACAGTGGATCGAGGAGGTACAACGGACTGACTGCGGTTCTTAGGCGCTTTCCCGCAGAGATCAAGGTGAATGCCGGGGCTCTCACTAATCTACGCCTCATAAACTACACATTACACAACAGAAACTCTTATCACACGCTGAACATAGTTACACATTTCACGTACTGACGGCGTCGCTTCACGTCCTTCACTAGTAGTTACTACGACATGGCAGTAGGTGTAAAATTCTTGGCGTCAGGAAGGGTATGTGACCGTAAAACCATTCACACTTGGCAATGCAAAAGGACTCACCAAGGCAGACGACACCAAAATGTTGGTAAGAGGTGGTGTAGATGATGTTAGCATTATAAATACAGTTCGGTGAATTAATCAGCGAACGACTAGTGGATGGATGCGTCTTTCTATTGCCTCGGTTCAGATTTTTAAACGGCAAACAATTCTGGGCTTTGTAATTTTACCAGGAACAGTTGAATGGACGGCTTGTAGTTGTTGCTCAGTTACAAGGCCAAGGATTGTACTGCTGCAGCCTATGTAAGTGTGCGCACAGTGAGATCAGCATGAGGGGGCAGCTTTCCTCTGTGCGAGGAGAACGCGTGGTAACGCAGCGAAATTAATTGCGGCGGTGTAGGCGCGCAGAGCAGACCTGTCGTAATAATTTTAAATAACGAAGGCTCTGTGTGGGTAGTAGATACCGCAGGTGGCAGGCGTCTCGCATGCTGCGGGCTTAAAATTTTCCATTCTCACAGCATAGGTCAGCGTTATTCAACCTCTTTCAAACCAAGGGCCAGTGAAATATCAAAAAATATTCTACGGACCACTAAAATTAAAGTGTTACTTATGTGTATATTACCAACTGTTATCGGCAAGTACAGCGGTCTCTTAAAACCTACATCTACGTTAAAGCACTCATAAAATGGACATTACTTAATCCTTGATGGAATACCGCTCTCTTTTGTGCAGACTGGGAACGTGTTTAGTGGATTTACTATTACGCTAACAATGTAGTCTTATCTACATATCTTTTTGTAGATCGTTGAAACATTCATGGTCTTTAGTACGTTCGCCTTATATTATGCTCATTTGTAGCTGTTCAGTCTGCCAGTAAAGGCCCCTGCCAGGCAGACCTCACACACAACGCGCCTGCACGCCGGGATACATATACGACTCCAAACAGGCGCAAAACAAACCAGGAAAACAAATAGAATCATCTAGAAGCTAAGTGGGACTATTTCTTACAGAGGTCGCCGTACTACCACACAACGGAATTCCTGCGCCAGGCCGCCTATATAAGCGTAGCCGGCCGCTCCACCGCCAGTTCCAGCCTGACCGCTGAACCAGCGTCAACTACAGAAGACCACCGGAAGTTCGCGAGAAGTAGAAGCCGTCACTCTACCCCGGATCAGGACCAGGCTGAAATTCTCGACGGTCTTCTGATAACTGTACCCACATTTGTTTATGGTTTACCTGTTGTATTGTGTACCGAGTAATAAACTTCAAGGAACCGTTAAGTGTAGTTCACTTCAGTGGCGACAAGGTTGGGATAAGAACTCTCGACCATCATGGCTACGCCAGCAGCACCTACGGAATGGCAACAGTTCCTCCAAGGACTTCTACATCAGTTCTTCGAATCTCAGAGACAACTGATTGCGGAAGTCAGGAATCTCCGCCAACCCACGGCCCCGCCTCCGTTCCCAGCATTCAACGACGACGTCGAGGAATGGGAGACCTACGAGAAGCGCATAAGACAACACTTCGCAATTCACCACATAACCAAAGAAGAAGACCAACGTGCATATTTCCTTTCCTGGAACCAATCGAAGATGTATGTCTTGCTCACCAAACTTCAGCCACAAGACCCCGACACCCTCACCTTCACGACCATCTGTACGACACTGAATGCATACTACAGACGCCGGTACCATGTCGTCGCGGCCCGCGTCGAATTCTATCAATGCCGGAAGAAGCCCGATCAGACGTATCGCCAGTGGGCGGCCGAACTCCAAGGCCTTAGCAGAAAATGTAAGTTTCAAACTCGTTGTTCCCACGAATCCTACGCCGACGACATGGTGCGTGATCACATCATACAGGCTGCACCAGATGCCGCACTCCGGCATGACGCCCTCAAGTTAGAGGACCCATCCCTGGAGCAGGTCATCGAACTTGCCTACAAATTCGAAATATCTACGGCCGCAGATCGCCGCCTGGAGTCCTGGGCGGATGTGGCCGCAATCCGAACCGACGTAGAGGACACACAGGACGTCGCCGCCATCCAGAGCTCCCAGTCGCGCTCCTCCCGACACCACAACCGGGGACCGCTTCCTCAGAAGGACATCGAACCGGCCCGTTCCGGCAGGGGCACCAAGTCTCGGCAGCAGCAGCGGATCCCGCAGCGCCGACGCCGCAGCCCGCTCCGCCTACCCTCCTGCCCCGCCTGTTATTCAGCACATGAGAGGGAAAATTGTCCGGATCGTTGGGCTGAATGCTCACGTTGCGGCAAGGAAGGACACCTGGCGTCCGTCTGCCGCACCAACACCACCAATGCCAATCCCGGCTCTCGCCGCCCAGGGTCTTACCAAGACAGGTTGAGCGGCGCACCTATGGATATCAATCAGGTAGACACTTCCACTGCATCCAAACTTTTTATTGACGTTACGGTCAATGGCAAGCCTCTGCGCCTACAAGTCGACACAGGAGCAGCAGTCTCATTGCTTAATTATACTACTTATGTGCAAATTGGCTCGCCCCCCCTCTCGCCGGCCCCCAAGCGCCTCCTGACATACAACAAACAGGAAATAGCACTCCTGGGACAATTCACAGCAAACGTCATGTATAAGTCTGTACATCGTTCAGTCCCCTTTTTAGTAGTTAACAGTTCTCTCACAGCAGACTTATTTGGACTGGACGCTTTCCGCTTATTCGGATTTTCAATTGAGGATAACATACACCTCGTATCTCAGCATGTTCCTTTTCCTGAAGTGGACGCCCTTTGCACCGAGTTTCAGGACCTGTTCTCACCAGGCGTCGGCTGTGCAAAGGACTTCGAAGCATCACTCCAACTCCGGCCGGACGTACGGCCTCGATACTTCCGGGCACGCCAGGTACCCGTAGCGCTTCAACAACCACTTCAGGAAGAACTTCAACGTCTCCAAGACGAAGGGATCCTCCAGCCGGTGCGGTTCAGCCCCTGGGCCACGCCGTTGGTCATAGTTCAGAAGCCAGGACGCCGCTTACGTCTCTGTGGTGACTTTAAGACCACCGTCAACCCGCATCTGCTGGTAGACGATTATCCACTTCCGAGACCGGACGACCTCTTCCGTAAACTAGCAGGAGGTACCTACTTTACAAAAATTGACCTGGCAGAAGCATACCTTCAAATCCCTTTGGATATCCAGTCCCGACAATACACAGTCATCAACACTCCCTCTGGCCTCTTCCAACTCAACCGGCTCATGTTCGGCTTGGCCAGTGCTCCAGCGATTTTTCAACGGTATCTCGAACAACTTCTCCAGGATATTCCGGGATGCATCAACTATCTCGACGACATAGTCGTCACGGGACCCTCCGCTGCCGAACACATGACCAACCTCCGCCTACTCTTCCTCCGCCTCCGTGCAGCAGGATTGAAATGCAACCTTTCCAAGTGTCAATTTTTTCAACAATCCATTTCCTACCTGGGTCACATCATCGCTCAGGAAGGCATTTCCCCAGCATTTTCCTATGTGGACGCTATTTCCAACTTACCTCGGCCTCAGGATCTACATCAGTTGAAATCTTTTTTAGGCAAGATTTCATACTACAGAAAATTTATACCCTCAGCAGCACAAGTGGCAGCACCCCTGTACCACCTCTGTCGCAAGAATGTCCCGTTCCGTTGGACCCCAGCTTGCGAGACCGCATTCCACACCCTTAAACAGCAGCTCAAGTCCGCAGCATGCCTCATGCCATACACTCCAAACCTCCCCTTGATACTTGCCACAGATGCATCCGATTACGGTGTGGGGGCAGTTCTGTCTCATAAATTACCAGATGGCACGGAACGCCCCGTAGCTTACATCTCCAAAGCCCTATCGGCTGCTCAGCTTAAATATTCTCAAATCGAGAAAGAGGCGCTAGCTATTGTTTTTGCCTGCTCCAAATTCTATTCCCTTTTATATGGGATTTCTTTTCATCTCATTACCGACCACAAGCCACTCCTATCACTATTTGATCCGTCCACACGTCTGCCTACCAAAACATCCCACCGCATCCAGCGTTGGGCACTATTCCTGTCCCAGTTCAGATATACCATGCATTTCCGTACCACCTCCAGGCATGCCAATGCAGACGCCTTATCCAGACTACCGCAGGGACCAGACCTTGCCTTCGACAAGTCGGAACTTCTGGTGTTCCAGATCGACGATGACATACAAGAAGCACTGAAGACATTTCCAGTCACGGCCTCAAAAGTCGCGGCAGCCACAGGGGAGGACCCCCTCCTCCGTGTCATCCGACACCACATCCAACACGGGTGGCAAACACGTTCCCCTCCACGCCATCATCAAGACCTCAAGTTCTACTACTCCATCCGCCACCAGCTCTCAGTAGTAGAGGGAGTGCTCCTCCGCACAGAACCAAATTCCACCCCGAGGGTCGTCGTTCCGAGATCCCTACAACCGACAATCCTCCAAACTCTCCACCAAGGACACTGGGGAATTGCCCGCACCAAATCCCTTGCCAGACGCCATGTATTCTGGATCGGCCTTACCACGGATGTCACGGAGATGGTGCGGCGCTGTACCATCTGTGCCCAACAACTGCCCCGCCCCCCTCAAAAGTTCCTTTCCTGGCCGGCACCGTCCGGACCCTGGGAACGCATTCACCTCGACTTCGCTGGCCCATTCCTAGGCCACCAGTGGCTCCTAGTGACGGATGCCTTTTCCCACTTCCCATATGTCGTCCGTTGCTCCACAATCACCACAGAGGTCACCATTTCAGCCCTCACGAAGATCTTTTCCATCGAAGGATTACCATACGCTATCGTCACAGATAACGGACCGCAATTTCGAAGTCGGGAATTCCTATCCTTCTGTACCGCCAACAATATCCAACACCTCCTCACCCCGCCCTTCCACCCCCAATCTAACGGGGAGGCGGAACGGCTAGTCAGAACATTCAAAACCCAAATGACCAAATACACCACAAGTCACAAACTCGAAGAGGCATTGACACTCTTCCTCAGTTCCTATCGAACCACTCCAGTGGGGGCCAAAAGCCCGGCGGAATTGCTGCATGGCCGCCAACCTCGCACTCTCCTCCATCTCCTCTTACCCCCGCCCAAAGTACAGGTACCTTCGGGCCCATTCCGTTTCACCCCGGGCTCCCTAGTCTGGGCCCGCGGGTTTGGCTCCCGGGCCGGTTGGCTTCCGGGGGTCATCCAGCGGCCCCGGGGCCGCCAACTGTTCGACGTCAGCCTGGATGGCCGGATAGTGCGACGCCATCGAAACCAACTACGTCCCCGCTACCCCACGGCACCGTCCTCTTCCACCACGGCACGGCCATCCACTTCTTCCTCTCCTTCCCTGCCACCTCCACCACTCCTGCCGTCTAACCGTTGCTCAGGGACAGTTACAGCGCCACCAACGACGCCACAACCTGTCGGTCGCTCCGACACCCTTCAGCCGCAGCCTCTCGACCACCTGCGGGGACCATCTTCAGCGCCCCCCGTACAGCCCCCGGCCATCGACGCCGACGAACCGATGCCGTTAGCTCCACAAGTACCTCCACCACAACCTGCACCACGACGCAGGTCGGCACGCATCGCCAGGGGAACAGCTCCGTACTCCCCTGGAGGTAGCCTTCATAGTCTGCTCCAGGGCGCCGCGGCAGACGACCTCGCAGACGTCGCAGACATCGCTCCCCCCCCCCCCCCGGGAGGGAGGTATGTTCAGTCTGCCAGTAAAGGCCCCTGCCAGGCAGACCTCACACACAACGCGCCTGCACGCCGGGATACATATACGACTCCAAACAGGCGCAGAGGCATCAAAACAAACCAGGAAAACAAATAGAATCATCTAGAAGCTAAGTGGGACTATTTCTTACAGAGGTCGCCGTACTACCACACAACGGAATTCCTGCGCCAGGCCGCCTATATAAGCGTAGCCGGCCGCTCCACCGCCAGTTCCAGCCTGACCGCTGAACCAGCGTCAACTACAGAAGACCACCGGAAGTTCGCGAGAAGTAGAAGCCGTCACTCTACCCCGGATCAGGACCAGGCTGAAATTCTCGACGGTCTTCTGATAACTGTACCCACATTTGTTTATGGTTTACCTGTTGTATTGTGTACCGAGTAATAAACTTCAAGGAACCGTTAAGTGTAGTTCACTTCAGTAGCCTTGTATATGACAGGTATGCTATACATATTAAGTAAACGATTTGTTTTTTGTTGCAAAATCTTTAATTTAGTTATACTTAAATTTTTAAAACTCCGCCTGTCCTGTTCTTCGCGGAGCAAGATTGAGAAACGCTGTATGATCTTTCCTTTTACGACTGGATAATTAGCTGACTTAGTTAACAAGATCAGCTCACGATAAATCAAGTTATATATCAACATTTCCACTCAAAAGAAAATAAGAGCCAGGTTGGGAGGAATGGCTTAAATCATCAAAAACATATTTAAGTTATCACTCATATGTTCTTTTATTAATGTGTATTGGGGGTGAGGACTGAGACAAATCTTTCGATATTTTTGCAATGCGCTAATATGTATCATTTCCTGTCTCAGACACAATTCTGTTTCCACGTTAATGATTCTTCTTAATCTAATCAGACCCGTTAGCTCTGCACTCTTCCCTTAGTCAGTTCATAAGGTAATAAAATTACACAATACTTCAGAAACAATCAGCTTACTACAGGTTATGGCTTTGGATTATGACTTACTAGTTAGTGGCATTTAAAAGTAATTGTAATCGGGAAAAAATATCCAATAATGAAATGAGTTTCTTAAAAAATTTACTACAAATATTAAACAAATATATCATGTCATTTTTAGATCTTTGGCTAATTATATTTCTAGTACTCGTCACACAAAGATGAAGGAATTTCGTGCTAAATTGAGTGAAGTTATTATATAGTACACAGGAAATTACTAGTGACAACATGGAAAGGTATTTGTGTCAGGAAAAATTTAGAAGCAACTGTGGATTTTGACATTAAATTAGGCGTATGCGTAAAGAGCAAGATCTTTTTCTCCCTCTGTTAGTAGAATACGGGTTTCAAGTTGGTAGATGTAAAATTTTTCGTCAAAAATGGTAGAAACGCATTTAATTGGCATTTTATACGGCGTCATAGAACACAAGGGGTGATGGCACCTGTGTTGAGTCAGCTGTGAGCTGCGGTTCATTTGTCTCCTTGGACGCTATCCATGCCATTCACAAAACACCAAGGTAGCATTTTCTCTCCCTCAGGAACTATTCATGAAACCTGTGCATGTAGATAACGGATTCGATGTGACTTTCTACTTTAATATATATATCCATCAGAAAATCTAGAATGATGGTTCTGATTTTTTCACTGGTGCTAAATCTCTTTTTTAAATGTTTCTTTTAATTACTTAGCCTGGTGCCTGAACGTTAAAGAAATTTTGAAACGATACTGTTATAACATATTTCCAATCACATAAAAGTCTCCAGCCTGAATTTACATAATATTTCTAGGTATCGTAAAATGTGATCTCAAGCTAACTTACACTCCTGGAAATTGAAATAAGAACACCGTGAATTCATTGTCCCAGGAATGGGAAACTTTATATACACATTCCTGGGGTCAGATACAACACATGATCACACAGACAGAACCATAGGCACATAGACACAGGCAACAGAGCATGCAAAATGTCGGCACTAGTACCGTGTATGTCCTTCTTTCGCAGCAATGCAGGCTGCAATCCGCCCATGGAGACGATCGTAGAGGTGCTGGATGTAGTCCTGTGGAACGGCATGCCAAGCCATTTCCACCTGGCGCCTCAGCTGGACCAGCGTTCGTGCTGGACGTGCAGACCGCGTGAGACGACGTTTCATCCAGTCGCAAACATGCTCAATGGGGGACAGATCCGGAGATCTCGCTGGCCAGGGTAGTTGACTTACACCTTCTAGAGCACGTTGGGTGGCACGGGATACATATGGACGTGCATTGTCCTGTTGGAACAGCATGTTCCCTTACCGGTCTAGGAATGGTAGAACGATGGGTTCGATGACGGTTTGAATGTACCGTGCACTGTTCAGAGTCCCCTCGACGATCACCAGAGGTGTACGGCCAGTGTAGGAGATCGCTCCCCACACCATGATGCCGGGTGTTGGCCCTGTGTGCCTCGGTCGTATGCAGTCCTGATTGTGGCGCTCACCTGCACGGCGCCAAACACGCATACGACCATCATTGGCACCAAGGCAGAAGCGACTCTCATCACTGAAGACGACACGTCTCCATTCGTTCCTCCATACACGCCTGTCGCGACACCACTGGAGGCGGGCTGCACGATGTTGGGGCGTGAGCGGAAGACGACCTAACGGTGCGCGGGACCGTAGCCCAGCTTCATGGAGACGGTTGCGAATGGTCCTCTCTGATACTCCAGGAGCAACAGTGTCCCTAATTTGCCGGGAAGAGGCGATGCGGTCCCCTACGGCACTGCGTTGGATGCGACGGTCTTGGCGTGCGTCCGTGCGTCGCTGCTGTCCGGACCCAGGTCGACGGGCACGTGCACCTTCCGCCGACCACTGGCGACAACATCGATTTACTGTGGAGACCTCGCGCCCCACATGCTGAGCAATTCGGTGGTATGTCCACCCGGCCTCCCGCATACCCACTATACGCCCTCGCTCAAAGTCCGTCAACTGCACATACGGTTCACGTACACGCTGTCGCGGCATGCTACCAGTGTTAAAGACTGAGATGGAGCTCCGTATGCCACGGCAAACTGGCTGACACTGACTGCGGCGGTGCCCAACCGTTGCGCAGCTAGCGCCCTTCGACGGCCAACACTGCTGTTCCTGGTGTGTCCACTGTGCCGTGCGTTTGATCATTGCTTGTACAGCCCTCTCGTAGTGTCCGGAGCAAGTATGGTGGGTCTTACACACCGGCGTCAATGTGTTCTTATTTCAATTTCCAGGAGTGTATTACATCTGTGGTGGTATTATCCATATCTGATACTTTATGCCTCTCTAATCTAACTAGCTCCCTCCTATTATCATCAGGATTTCTTTCTCATTTGCCAGTCTACTTTTTTTTTTAGTTTATATGGAAAATCTCCTCCTATGATACTTCCCCCAATTATCCTTTTACGATAGTACCTAACTGTCTCATTAAACCAGTTGCTTGGTATTTCTGTTCTTTCATATATTTGATTCTTCTTCCCCATCTTTATCTATCTTTGGCAAAATTCTCTTACTTCTTTTCAGTTTAGCCTTAAATTAATATACTTCTCCTCTCGGGTAATGAGACCAATTAGAAAATGGATACCTGCAGATATATATATATATATATATATATATATATATATATATATATATATATATATATATAAATGAAAACCAATGGCATAACCACCAGTTTTAACAAGCATTGTATTTACATTTATCTTTTTTTAATTTAGATTATTGTTGAAAAGATTTTATTGCTACGTTTTATGGCACGCATAACGTTTTGTACCTGTCGCAAATTTTGCGAAAATAGTTGTTAGTACATGTACACCACATAGAACATCTATATTTGTATCCTTCTGTCAATAATTCTCTGCCTTTTGCATTGAGCTGTTCCAAACGAATCGCAAATTTGTTTAGTGCTGGTCCTGAAGACACTATGTGGCAATTATTAATTACAGCACAAATTTACAGATTTAATTTGTATTTCAAACAAATTCCTTATGATAAATTCAAATATAAAAAACTTTCTATTTAACTAAAATCGTTATCCCGAAATCGAAATGTTCAAATTGCTGCTAATGTATTTCGTTCGAACTTTTTATGAGATGATTTCCCACTATACTAGTGTTTGTTAACATTGCAACATGTAAAATGAAAGTTTCAGTTACTCCACAATAGGAGGATGTGTAGAACAGTAAAACCATAACAAATGTTTAAGACTGCAGAGAGACGGCGTGTATGTAGGCCCAGCAGCGCCCTCTTTTCTGTGACGGGATAGGTCAGTGTTACGCCACGCTCAGTCAGCTCAAACGAAGTGGAAACGTGTGAGAAATTATCGGTATTCCTCGTCGATGTCAAGGGGTGCAATATTAGCATGTGAGCGAGATCAAACTTTTTTTGTGTATAAATTGTTTAGTATGTGTCTTACTGCTGCTTCCTTGTGCGTTTGTGAAAAAAAAAATACTAAAGACGACACAAAAGACTATACCATCCTCACAACAAGAAAATACATACACCCACAAAAATATAAGGAACAACAGGTAAATACAAAATAACTTGAACTGACTGCACATGCAGAATACGTATAACAAACACCCAGGTAATTTGAAAGATGACAAAAAGAACAAGTAAAATCATTAAAATAATCATCAAACAGAAGAACAAAGAATAATCAGGAAAATTATTGGACCAATATTTAACTGTCGGGTCACAGAGCATATGGTGAATATATTGGCTATCAAGTCTGGATGGATATAGATAGAAGAATTATGAGTTGTACGTGGGTCGGAAACGATGAGAGCGATCAAGCCTCTTTATTACACTCAGAAGGGAGTAGAAAAATTTGCTTTGTAGCTAAGGAAGGTAAGGATTGAAGTACAGTTTACATCAAAGTTTACTGCACAGAAATAAAAAATGCAGAAGTTGATTTGAAGGAAGTTTTGAGCTATCATACGCACCATTGGAATGAAGTAACATAACTTTGTTGTTAATCCGTTCATGATAACTTGTAGGTTACTGCACACTCTTGTTCACAGTATTCACTACGCATGTAACACTACTGACTAGCTTGTTTAGAAATTAGTCCATGTCCATTTATGTTTAAGCTCCTAGATACATGCTCTTCATTATCTCAAAAGTGTAACTCGCCCCCCTCCTGGAACCAACAGAAGACGTCTGGCCCATTCACGGAACGAGAAACGCAGAGGAGGTGGTAAGCTAGTCTGCCCGGCTATTAATACCCCGTTTACACGATTCGAGTTGACTGGAACCAGTGTACTGTCTTGCGCGCGCAACAATGGATAGTCCACTCTCCTCGTGTAAACAGGTACAAGACAGACAGTTGACTGAGGATAGTGGACTAGGTTCACGACCAACTTTTGGCGTGCGAGTTCAGCAATCAAGATGGCGACAATAACAAGTCGCGTAAGCGGAGTGAAGCAGAGGCATTAAAATCTTTAGAACTGCATGAAAGTGAGGAAATTCCGTGGAATTTTAAGAATAAAAATTATAAGAACAAGTATTTTGGAGACTCTGGTATCAAAAAATTGCTTCATAGCGATGTCATTTTTTATGTATCGGAAAAAATATTTCACAATAGCTCTTCAAAATGAGATACAGTTAGTCTTAAATGATGCAACTCTATATTTTCACTTCCAACTTTATTTTTTGAAAAAAGGCGCTGAGGCATTTAAAGCATATCTTTTTAATATTCACTCTTTTAACGTTTTTCTACGTTTTAATTTATTATTCTTCATATCATTCAACATTATAATCAACAAATTAGCTACGATGTTAATTCCTTTCTGTAATACGAACATACTATTTTCAATAAGATCACAGTAGAGAACTGTCCTCACAGTGGACAGTGCAGTGTCTTCTAATTATTACTAGCATGCTAGTCCACACACTTACCCCCACCACCGACGGTCCGGTCAACTGTGGTTCCAGTCAACTCGCATCGTGTAAACGCGGCCTTAGCTGTACGAACGCTCCCACAGACTCAGACAAGCGATCATCTCCGCTAACCGCTATTGTGTGCCGTGCACATGAACACAGTGCCAAGGAGGTGTTGTTTCTATACATCTACTCGTATATTGCATTAGCAATGATTGAATTCGATACTCTGAAATTAGATTCTATTCAACTCTACAATTCGATCAAATGAAATATCCAGAGCTGCATGCAATAAGCAACTTTCCCTGGAAGAAGTATCTTTTATGATATCCGGCCAAGTGATCAATTAAACTTTTTGGTGTAACAAGCGTGATTTATGCAAGGGGAAAAATGTATGGAGACTATTAATTGGTTCAGTAAAACCGAAATCTGATCTTCCTGATCAAGAATCGAGCTCCTCCCTCCCTTACCGTCTGCCTCTATGCCAGACTCAAAATGAAACAAATTACCCAGCGAGCTAGCTATGTACACAAGCGGTTTGAGGTACTGACGAAGAGGCTTTTTTGCATCGCTATTCCAAAAGTCAGTAATCATTACTTAATCAGCACAGGGGGTTATTATGAATTTTTATTTTTTGATCAGTTGGACTGATTTTTGGTTTTAAAATCAAAGTGTTCTCGGATGATTTTCCGACTGCTACAATTCTAGAATCCTTTACAGTATCACAGCACTACAGAGAACCTGATGAAACTTTTCCTGTGGTCGACTGTGAGACTTTGTGAACCCACATAGCACACCTCTTCCAAAAGCCGAGTGCTCCTCATAAATGGGAACACATCCCGAGATCATTTTGTGTATTTTATCTCTGGAATATTTTTCCCAGAAGGAAACTGTCATCCATTTGATAAATTTAGAGGATTCATTGTCCTGAGTTTGCCCTTTCCAGTCATTTATGGAGTGGTTCCATATTACCTTCTGCATCCCACTCCTGTTGATCATTCGTAATTATCCGCCTTTAGGAGCCGTTTGCAATTTCAGGAGCAGGATGGTGTGGTGGGAGACCATGTCCAACTCCTCCATCCTCCTTTCGGGATGTTGAATTACTTATGAATTTATAGTCACCTATCTTCTTCACATAAGAAATTTATTCAGTTCTCATGAGACTGCCAAAAATAGAACAACATGTAAAAATGCCAACATTATTGATACAGACGTAAACCGGTCGACATTCTCCAATTAGTGTATCAACACTTATGTGAGTAATTTATTTAAGAAACTAGGGCTGATTGTATAGGATCATCGCTTATCTGGGTATAAAATGTATTATCGACGTATATGCACACATTTATTTCATCAAAGTAGTTTACTAAAAGCAGCATGGTCTTTGAGGCACTAGGAGTGATTATGGAAGGGTAATGAAATGCTTCTGAGAAATAAAATTAAAATTTCTTTGAAAGCAATTGCTGTCAGACAGTTTGTATTCTAAGCTACAGGTGGCTGTGCAAAGCGTGTTTTGGATCAAGCTGCAACAAAAATATTTCCTATCTTAATTTAAATTTTACGAAGATGCAAAAAAAGAAAGGCACAGTTTCTTTTTCGGTTCGTTCACGTATGCCAATAACTGCAACAGAGGGAAAAGGAGCGTAACCAGTGCCGTTGTGTGAGTTTCTTTAACGAGCTCCGGGCCCGGACGGAATACCGTTTATGCCTGGAGGGGTTTCAGTCCATATGGGAAACGCGTAAAACGTAATACCGGTCATTGAAATCTGCATTCATCGGCTGCGGTTCGGCCGTACGACCGCTAATAACACTCGCGACGCCTCGCAATGGCCAATAAAGCGTGCAAATTATTTTACAGTAACGCCATAAACAGTGCGGCCTGGCTCGGCGCAGGCGGCCTCCAGAACTGCTGGGGGAGAATGGCTCTTTGTTACCTATTGTTGCGCACATCCCAGACGAACGGCGAGGTTTTACTTTTTTTATCTGCCATAAAGAAGAATGACTACAGTAATCGTTCAAAAATACTTGTACACATATTTATGTTCTGGAATGGAAGAAGAGGAGCTTGAAGGCTGACGAATACTGAGAGAATTGAAATCCGCTCCAGTTTTTTGCGTAAGATGATTACAGCTACAAATTACAAATGGTATTAGAATAGTATTAATTACGAATGGTTTTGGTCATTTTTAATGTTTGTTAACAGCACAGTAGTATTTCATATGATAGTTTTGCTCCTTTAATGCTATGAGTATACGACAGTAAAGAAAACAAGCGGAGGTAGGCAATAATTCAGACACAGTCCTTGTTATTCAACTACAGGGTTTCCCAATCCGGTGTCCGTGGACCTATCCCAAGGTGTCCGGAGACAAAATAAAAATAAAATTAATAATTCCGAAAACATAAATGGAGGCGTCAGAACACGCGACCTATGGCCACAATGTGTGAGAACCGAGTCGAGCTATAACTGAAATCTCTAGAACAGCAAATTTCCAATTATTAGTATCATTAATAAGGGGCCCGTGGCGATTAGTCTAATCTCTAAAGGGTTCACTATAGAAAAAGTTTGGGAAAAGGTGCTGTAGTAAAAACGGTTCATTGATACTCGTTTGATTTTCAACTTCTTTATTTCATTATTCAAGTTTGATACTCGTTGTTCACAAATTGCAATATATACATTTCCCTTTATTTATTTTGCAAGGTTACAAGGTTTAATTTTTTTCCCTATGTTTATAACAATTCAAAGTTTAATCTTCATTAGCAGGAAAAGTTTATACTGGCGGATTTTCTTTGGTCAATTTATGTCTTATTCTTATGAAAGCGTCACAGAACTGATTAATAGATTAGGTTGGGAGTCTCTGGTAGATAGACGACACACGTTTCGTTTAAACTTATTGGAAAACATGCGTACTCCAACTTTCACTCATGAGTGTAGTGAAATACTTCTTCCACCAACATATTTGAGTCGGAAGGACAGGAAAGATAAAATTAGAGAAATAAGGTGCCGGACTGATTCTTATATGAATTCTTTTTTCCCTCGTACCATTAGGGATTGGAATGCACAGCAAAGAGATTAGCTTTGGTGCTGAGCACCCTCTGCCACCCACAATTTTGTGAGTTGCAGAGTATATATGTAGATGTAGATGTAGATGTAAAGCCGAATCGGATCAGTATTTTGAGTGGTTTTGGTCTACTTTGGAACTTATTTATGAACAACTGTGCAGATTTACTTGTAAGCCAAACTTTTACAAATTTAGCTTCACAGTACTCAATTATATATTGAATTCTAACTTTGAGTCTAGGTCAGACTGTTTAACATTCATTATCTACTAAAGCAACCGCTACTGAAGTGTACGAGTTTCAAATAACCGTTATCTGAACTATGACATCACCGGAAGTGCGAGAGGTGGGGGGACTTTTATTTTAATGGAAGTCATATGGAAAACTGTCCTCTATGCAAATATACCTCAATCTCTCCTTTCAGTTAAGCAGTTCTTCAGCGGTAATAAATTTTTACGAACACGATTTTGTTACATGACTTACCTCTACAGTGCACCCCACCTACGAGCATTTGGCACATACTGAAATAATTCTGATAGTGTTATATATTTCTTCAACTGCGACACTCGTAGATTTTCTGGCCGGCGGTAATCCGAGCAGTGATAGATCATTTGATGTGGCAAATTAAAATGTGTAGACCTCCGCAAGGTTTCTGGGCTCTGTAGATCTTGCAACTGTGTACTAACATTGGTCGAAAGAAAACGTAACTACATTACATTGTTTTCTCTTCGGAGTTGGCCAGTACCGTTTTCACACACTTATTTCGCCAGTAATTCAATTTTCAGCGAGAATTGGAAAATACTTCCGCTGCAAAAATGTTCAGGAGAAATCCTCCATTGTCAATTTATTTGAGTGAAAATAAGACTCAGCTTTATCAGGAAACAACATAGGGAAAGATCTCCATAATTCACGCTTAATCAGAAGACCTCCGAGCTTAATGGCAGAAAATTTTCAATTTGTTGTTATTTTGCCACGGAAAAAGAATTAGTTTTGCACTGGCTAAGTTTCTAACCTTGAGAAACAAAATTCACTACTAATTCCGTATGTGGCACAGAAGAATGTTGTTTGAATTTCCATAGATGCACGTAACAATGAACGGATAAACGTTGAGCTTGATTGTAAGGTCAGAAAATCATAGCTTAATCCAGTTTTGTAGATTTTGGTCATGCGTCATCAAAAACGTATATAAAGGAATTACGAATTACAATTTTTGTAAGACGTTTGCAGCGGAATGAGAGTTTTTTCTTAAAGAAATGTTAACAGTATACTGACCTACATTAATTCAAGATAATATCCATTTAAAAATATCCATTTAAATATTTCAGCTGATGTTAATATGTTTGTTAAATTTTAAAGCCATTGTTACAAATGTGTTAATGCGTCCTTTATGGAATACACATCGAGAACTCTCGTTAGTAATAGACTTAACGTTTCAATTAGATTCCTGTCCGCTGAGAATTCCGACGTAGAACTTAACTGCGGCGAGTAAATGTTTCGAGTTTTGTTCATTACGTGATGAATATTTAACGCATAGTTGCCACATTGGTGGATATTGCCCGTAAATGCCACGAAAATCAGACTATTGCTAATACGTGGATTGGCTAATTATAAATACGAAGTGGTTTTATTATTTCGATTTGAAATAGTACCTTAGGAGATAGCTGAAATTGAAAAATTTTTCAGCGTATTAGAGAAAGTTTCACTTTATAGCCGATTAATATTCAGATACCATCTCATAAGTCTAAATGCATCACAAGGTGAACAGAAGCCACAAACGCCGTAGGCGGGTTCCTGCAGTGATTCATCGCTCTGTGGTATGGAGCGGCGGTTTATAAATCAATAGCTTCCAGCCGGACAACTTTGATCGCTGTTACAATGTATAGCCTGCGGGACGGCAGCGTAATGCAGTTCCCCACCGCCCAATGAACTGCTGTGTACACCCGTACCACTGCGGCAGGGCCACTGTCGCGAAACTACAATCGCTGGAATGCCTCTGTGCATAGACTCGGAATATGGGGCGCTGTGCCAGCCACTAAAAGATGATTCTCGAAAATGCCTTCAGCGTGGGCCAGACAACCTTGAGCGAGTCTTGGATTATAGAGACTGGACTCGCTTTATTCACAATAATCATTCTGATTAACATATAATGCGTGTCCGTAACTTCTTCAATGTCGTATTTGTGATGTTAAAGATATGCTTGCTCGGAAAACGCTTTTCCTCCTTGTTGGTTTCCTTCCTTTCCTTCTGTATAATGTTGCATGTTGATGTTTTAGATGTATTTTTGGCAGCAATTTCTTTTCTACCAGCGCTTAAACCGCCACTGCTTTAGAAAATGTAACAGTAGTAGGTGACCTCCAGGCGTGCTTCAGCATTTTCCTAAAGCTTCTACGGGAACTGAAACAAATCGTTTGCCTCGCTGATTCACTAGAGAGCCACGTACAGCTGGCAATGGGAAAATAATTAAACATCGACTCGATTATATTATAAAGTGAACTTGTATATTTAAAATTGTAAAATGTACTATTTTTCACCTGTTCATTTACATAGTTTTTTTTACCAGAACGGTAGTTACTGGTATATGCTGACAATAATTTATGATGTACTTAGGAAAATGATAGTAATTATGTTTGCTTCAAAGAAGTTCGCACTAAACAAATTAACTTGAGCAACATTTAAACATATTTACAAATGTTTTCCTTTCATGTTATTTTAACTTTATTCTATGATTATATTATTGAGATAAAAGGAGCCATTGTAATCATACGAAATTTAGTAATTTTCAATTGCAGTCTGCTGAAATAATTCATGTCATTTTACTATCGCTTCATCCTGATAACTCTGAGTAGATGAAGTAATAAAGAAATCTCATTGAAACATTGGGGGTTAGAATCCACTGTAAAATGAGAAAGCTTGGATTGAGTATATTAGATTCTAATGCATAATTTGTCTCTGTTAAGTCGTAATTTAAGTATAGTGGATGGTGTGTTGCAACAAAGAAATAGCTCTGCAGATATTACGTTCAAAATATTTCTGGTATTGAGTGATATGTTGAGTCTGACGGACATTATAATGAATGTTAGTATGAATCAAAACCCTTACGTTTTCTCGTCACTGAATGAAAACAAAATATTGCAGCTGCGACGAGTATGGCTTATATTTATTCATAACTACTGTATCTACACTGCTGTACAATACTTAAGGACGAAATAGTTAAAGTAGCATAACATATTAACTACTCGGCGAAAATGAATGAAAATGCGGGAGTATGTTGCCAGTGGTCTCCCACACGTGTGGAGGAAGATGGACGACACATGGGTCAGAGCAACGTGACTGTAGCGCCAAATGTGCCTGACACCGCAACACGAGGCTGTGGAAGGAACGGGACAGGACGGTGCCTGTGAATCAGCTGGCTGTCACGGTGCACTGTGGTGGTGTTCTACACTGCAACATGTCCCGGTGATAACTTTTGGATGACTACAAGAGGACAAAAATCCTCTGTAAACTGGAGTTGGTATTGTTCACTGTATTGTTTCACATGCATTGGAAGCGTTCAGAATCACAGGCACTGTTACTCGAAGGAGAAGATGCTGTTGACTACAGTCAAATACAGCAGCAGATGACTGCTACGTGGTCAATCAAGCAAGAAGGGACTACCGTCAAACAGCGGGTGCACTTGTAAGCACGTTTAACAGGAATGCAAGACATGCTGTCTCACGCTCCATAGTGGTACGGCGAGTGAATAGGGTTGGTCTCTTTCACTGACGACGAATACGCTGTGTTGTATTGACATCCGCACGTCGGCGGCACCATTTGCGATGGTACCAAAGCATCAGGACTAGACTGTCTATGAGTGGGGTCGTGTGCTCTTCGCAGATGAGAGCAGATTCAGTCAGAATAGTTACTGTGGACGGGAACACGTAATGGACCCAGGAACATTGGCGAATATTATCTGTTTGGTAGTCTTAGTGTTATGGCGCAGGGAGCATAATGTTGCAAGGGTGTACCAACGTCGAAATCTTTGAAAGAGGGACACTCACTGGTTAACGTTATTGTAACAGTATAGTGATTCCCCATGTGCATCGTTTCAGGAGTGCATTCGGCCTTGACTTCATTTTTATGGATGACAATGCACGGCCGTATCGAACAGTGCAGGTGGAGGAACTCGTATAACGAGAGGATATGTGGCGAGTTGACTGGCCTATCCATTCCCCTGCTTTAAATCTCATCAAGCACGTGTGGAATGCGTTGGAGACACTTACTGCAGCACGTCCGTAAGAACCAACGACCATCCAGCAATTGTCAATCGCGTTGATGAAGGAATAAAACTCCCTACCACAAGAATTAGTTACCAACCTTGTGAGCAGCTTGAGAGCACACTGCAGAGCATGAATCGCTGTCCGTGGTGATCGCCCTCCTTTAAAGAACTATGTACCTCCTTTCTTTAATTTCTAGGGCAGTGGTTCCCAAATGGTGGTCCCCGGAACTCTGGGGTTCCGTGGAGGGGTCACAAGGGTTTCGTGTTCCGTCCAAGAAATAAATAAAATGTTGATTGAAAAGAGTCATAACTGCGCCGTGAGAAGGCTGTCATGGTTCTGCTTCCGTTTGTGACGACTTACCAATGCGAGACTGGTTTTTCAGCTCACGCTTATAAAAATCGGGATCTGCCAACAAAATGTATGATGATTAGGGTTCCGTGGCAGAAAAAAATTTGGATCCCCCTAGAGTCTAGATCAACATGAGTCACAGTAACTTCAGTGTAACATTTTTCTCGGTATGAATGTATCATTTCTGTTCAGTTGCCTTACTGTGCCGTGCTGAAGTAGTTCTATCTACTTATGGTTCAAGTTCCATCCAGCTATTTTACTTGGCAGTGACACAGCATGCGAACGTTACTTTCGTCTTTAAGTTTTGCACAGCAGTGTGCATCAGGGAGTATTTCCCGTAGTCGGGAAACAGTTTCCGTGGTCTGTGACAGTGCGGCCCCTGTTTGTTACGGCGGCCCGCAGAACGATGTGCTGCAGGTCAGCTGTAGCGGCCGGCGCCTGCGTCGCACGAGCCACGCTCCGCTTAGCACAGAGTCACCACAGACAGTATCTGCGTCGACCAGCCAGCGGCGCAGCTGTCTCTAACTGTCTCTCCAATGGCACAGTCCTGTATCAACGACACGCACATATGTTTGCGAGAGCTCTAATATTCATCCTCCGTATTAATTTGTTAAAAACTTTTTTCGTGACTCCACAAACATTGGTATCGGTAATGGCAGAAAATCTCGCATCTCTGTTCATAGATCTGACGGAAGTAACTACCAAGCCTAATAAAAAGTCCATAATTATCGAGAAAAAATAAAAATTCAGCTATAGAGGACTGAAGAGAGAAAATCTCGAGGCATGTGTGTGTGATAAGATGTTAACACTGTATAGATAAAAAAAAATCGGAGAAAGCAAGTGGTTTATAGTAAACTTTTACTACAATAGTCTATTATTAATAGATAGAAACACAAACTTTGCATAAAAAATGAATGGAATGAAATATATCATAAAAATAATAAAAGCATAAGGAAAGAATTTGTTTTCTATTTTTTTAATCTGTGTACATACATCATTCCCATTACTATCGCTCATGTATTTATATAAGATTTTAATAACTATGTATGTTTTTAAGTTAACAAGTATCCTTCACTTTATCTTATTTTATCTTCTTTTACCATTACTCTAATATCTCTTGCTGAAAGCAGTAGTAGATGTGTTGCTTAATGCAGGTGAGATTTTGATGTCTGAAAGCTTTGATCCTTTACTTTTGTGCCAAATACCTATCGGTAAGGTTTGGAACATTACTGTTCATGACTCAGTGAAGTATGAAGGACAGTTAACAATTTGAGTGTTACTTTGCCCATTTTATAGCTATAAATCTGCTCTTACTAATTTCATAAGTGCCACTTGCGGAATTTTATTTATTTAATTTCGCCTAATGGAACAAATATTTTAATCATTCGCACCTAAGGAATTCTTCTTCTTGGGCACTCAGGGTATAGGCAGGTGCCTGTTCCAACTTCACATTTGAATTTTTTCTTATCTTATTGTCGGCCAACCCACAACTCTTGGGTTTATAATTTCATAACAATTTCGGTGATATGGTATTGTGTATCTGTCTGTATGTTACTTCCAGTTGTATCTACCATATCTTATTCCTTGAGGGACATTATAATCAGGATAACACAAAACGAGGACAACACACAATTAAAGCCATCATTGCCCAGGGTCAGACTGAAATCGGTTACCCTCTGCTGGCCTTTAAGAATATATCCGTATTGCAGAAAATTTATGAGTGCCATCTGTTTGTTCATGTGCTGTGTGTTTGTCAATACTTGCAATAATTTGAACGAGGGTTATGTCATGTGCAATACAGTGAAAATAGATTTCATTATGTTAAGTTGATTGAGATTAAATCTCAGAAACGGGTAGCAAAAGGCAATACCATAACAATTACTTAAATTGCTATAATTGAAATATGATAACAGCTCCAAAAACTGTTCTTAATCCTAAATTACAATGCGAAGTTAATTTGCAGTTGTGTGAAACTGCGCTCCTGAATTTGTCTTGTGAACATAAGATAAATAAAATCAATGTATTTCAGTTGCAGTGCACTGCTGAAAGATATGAATTTTAAACTTTCGTTAAAAAGATAATAGTACAAACACTTTCATAAAATCACATACTCAACGTACTATTCTTTCATATTTGGTGACATCTGATCTCTGCACCCGACTTCTTTCGTGTTTGACAAGAATTTTGTAGGTTTTTAAGCTTTTTGAATGAACCTTGGATATTTCCAGGATAAAAAGTGTTACGGCCTGCCGAACCAGCAACCTGCCAATGAAAATCCCGTCAAAATTGGTTCAGAAAGTAAATATGTTGTATATAAATTATTTATATTCGTTACTAGCTGAAAAAGTTGTAAAATGTGTCCTATTTTAGAACATTATTCAAGAACATTTCAGTACATTCAAAAACATTTTAGAGCATTCTAGAAGATTCTAAAGGTTTTTTAAAACACTTTGGTCGAAATATGAAAATGCCTTATGTTGATCACATTCAAGCACCATATCTTCATATCTCCACATCTACCGACATACAACCACCAAAGTGGATGAGGCTACTACCATACACAGGCGCCAGTGGTCTGAAGTAGGTAGTTGTGGCTGCAAAGTGAAATATAGGGACACACACGTCTTTTGTCGAAATATAAAAATCCACGGTCAATATATCTACGATTTGTGAGTGGAGACTTTCCTGGGATATGATGCAATAAAATCCTCTAGGGGGTCCAGCCGGTTGGTGTTGAATAAACAAGACGTTTCGACAGCTGGCTCAGCTGTCTTCATCAGGTATCAAGCTGACTACCACCACCTAGACTTGCGACTGCTAGAAAATACCTGATACCTGATGAAGACAGCAGAGCCAGCTGTCGAAACGTCTTGTTTATACAACACCAACCGGCTGGACACCCGAGAGGATTTTATTGTAATATATCTAATTGTTTATATTAGTATTATTTACACCTACACAAATAACCATTTACCAAATGTTTTTTGAATTAAAATTATTTGAAACTAGATGAAGAGTTTACAGTTGCCTAGTTAGTAGGCTGTAGCAATGCTTTTGTTGCCCTTGACGTTATAATTAGCTAACAGATCTGCTATTAAGCTCGCGTTCTGCGGTCTTCATTTTCGTTGGGGTCAGAAATATATTTAAAAGAGGATGAAAAAGCACGCGAGAGGTCCGATGCGGTGAAAGTCGTGTTAGGTTAGCAGAGGGCAGCAGTGTGTTATTTATCCCGACACGCCCTCCTGGCGGCACCTGCAGCGCGCTAATTGTTTTTTTCCCCCAGCGTGTCCGTATTTCATTTGGCGCGTGTCGAGCTGCCAGCAGCTGACACGGGCGGGATCCAAAACACGTCATAGGCCAGCTGCAATCTGCAAGGTGTGACATGGGGGCGGAACCCAGCGAATTAATTATTTACATTCGCTACACAGTCAGTGAGGTCTGAACACAATATTTCAGTAACAGCCGGAACGGATTTCTTGGAAAAAATTTGCTTTATTTAAAATGCATGGCTATCAATTTTGCTGTAGGTACTTTTTCTACTCACAGTTTATCTCAGTAATAGTAAGTTGTGAATCTCTGATGCTGACGAAATAGCCATGGAATAAGCATCTTGAATTAATAGAATCTAGGGCAGCAAGAATTATGTAACTTAACGTTCAGTGCGATACAGAAGATAATACTGCTGCTGTAAAATTGTGACTTTAAAGTCTGTCATACAATATCAGGCAAGACAGCGTGCAGGTACCATCAATAAACTAATTGCATCATGGTGTTATTCCAAGTTTATAAAACACGTTAGATTCTGTGAATGCTTCATTCAATTGTGAGACAATTTCTGTATTAAGTGCGAACTAACAATATAACTTCCTGACGCATAACCTAAAATTTTAAGGAAGAATATTTAAAATATGAAATGATGATGCTGTCTCATTATTAAATTGTGGTCGACATGCTTGTACCACTGCGTAGTGAAAGTTACCTAGATATTTTCAAGCTATCTGAACTACGGGTCAATATGGCTCTATTAACATACAAACACAAAGCTTCTCAGACATTCTGGTTATAAAATTTACTCCAGCATCATTAAACCAAAATTACAAAAATTGTATGAACCACTTCTCGGAAAAGAACAGAACGGGTTCCGGACGAGTAGCTCATGCGCAGATGGTTATTTCACACTCGAGAAAGAGCTTAATTTAGAAACGCACCTGGCATTTATTGATTTCAAGAAAGCTTTCGACAAAATCGACAGAAGAAAACTTTGGTAAATCCTGGCAGAAAGTAGTCACAAGCCTAGCGGCAGGCCGGCTACTGCAGTGAGGCCGCGCAACATTCAGCGAGTCGATGACATCATTCCTGGTGACAGCAAAAAAACTGTGCCGTATTTTCTCACTCAGCAAAGGCAGTATGTTGGAAATTACTCAACAACTGGGGCAATCAAAAGTTTGTTCACGGTCGGTGCCGAGAATGTTAACCGACCTAAATAAATAAACGGGGAAAAAATAGCCTCCGAACACTTGCAGTGGTTTCATTTCGAGGGAGGGGAGTTTATGGAAAATATTGTGAATGTGGGTTCACTTTTTATTCCTGAATCAGTGCAATAGTATCACATAACCTCACCGAGGAAGAAAAAAATTCAAAACTACGCGATCGGCAGAGAAGGTAATGGTGAAAGTGTTCACGGCTGAAGAGGGTGTGATTACTGAATTTTTTAGAGCAGGGATGCACCATAAATTTTGTCCAATACGTCAAAACCATGAAAAAGCTTAAAAAATTCTTCACCGAATTCATCCAACATTCATCCATGGCCAATGTTCTTTTGTATGACAATGCAAGAGTATACACCACTGAAGAGAAAGTGAAAATTGTATGTGAAGTCTTGCCTCATCCCCCATACAGCCTTGACCTAGCATCATCAGCTTGCATCTGCTAAAAGATATTTATCACGAGATTCACTTTGAAGATGAGAAGGCCAGACCACGCTTTTTACCACACTGGAATACATGCCCTTTTGAAAAGGTGGACCAAAACTTGTAAATGGAGAGAGATTATATTGGAAACTGACAAACTGATCATCGATGTTGTGGTTTTGAAGCTATGTAATTGCATTTGATTTTTTGACAGTTAAAAGTAGGGGAACATCGGAGGTATTAGTTTACCACTAACCCTCTAACTCACACAGCAACATACCTCGTGAAGCTTTTAATAATGCTGCTAGGTGATTCACATAATACCGATGTCATCACTGAAGAGAAAGTAAACAAAATGATTACCAACAGTTATCATTTTTCACAAGATCGTTCGGTGAATATAGAAAAAAGTTAGCCGTAACATCAGAAATGGTTATTCTATCACATACGGAGCTCAGGGAAAATATGTACTAGCGCTAACATTTTACTGCCGTATGGTGTAATATGTATCAAGGTACCAAATTCACATTATATTCGGCATTTAGATTAGTGAGGCCCTTATTTTTAAATATACCACAGCCAACGGACGGAGACGAGACATCAAAGTAATCAATGAAAGAAGCGATTGATCCGTGTCTTGCATGAGGGACTTTACTACTATTTCAGAGAATTATTTTAAATTTTTCTTTTAATATGGAACTCCTCAGATCGAAGACGTTCTTGTCTCACTGTTTTTGTTTACTTAAACCTTTCATTCTAAACTTTTCTGTAATAACTCTCCGACAGCGTTCAATCAAATTTTTCAGTAAAGTGTTCATGTGTGGGAAACTGATAGTTATAACAAAACAAAGTAACAGAAGCCGCAATTCATTGTTGGTTCCTGGTTCGGTATGTTGGCGGAGCACGACAGTAAATATAGCAAGAACCGTTTGCGTTGTTTTCCCACCTCATGTGTAATATTTGTTGCAGTTGGTGTAAATATGTCTTATCGAAGCTGAAACTTATGTTTAAAAGTTGTACTGTTTCCTTGTAACACCCTGGTTGCATCTTGTACACTCACACGAAATTACGCGCGACAAAACGCGAGTGGAGAAAAACGTAAAATGTAAATTTATCCAATAACGCTGAAGTACAGTTCTTCACGGAATTTATTACATTTTCAGTCGTGCCACGCTGTGAACGGGAAACCTCAGTATTGAGCGACCGAGCGTCGTAGGTGAGGGGAGACGCTTAGGCCTCACATTCGGGAGGAAACAGGTTCGAATCCCTGTTCGGCCGTCCACATTTCGGTTTTCTTTGATTTACCGGAATCACGCTAGATCAATGGCGATACGGTTCCTGTAAAAGGCCATGGCCGAATTTCATACGTTTCTAGCACCAAGTCTTTTCCAGGTGCTAATGACCTCAACGATGACAAGATGTAAAATCACAAGAAGGACTATTATGCATCATAGGATCTAACGCACCGCGAGTAACCAAAAAGGATAACACCAAATTCTTTATGTTTCCCTGAATCAAATGCTTGGCTGATGATTTCGTTTTTTTTTTAACTAGATTTATTTATTTCTTTTGTTCCATATATCTTTGCTCAAGAAGCACCTCTGGTATGTGAAAATAAGTCATGGTTAATATATAAACATGCAAGATAATAATAGTTATTGTGAAAAAAGTTATTAATTTTACAAAGACAAGAAATAAAAATAAATATTAATTTTTTTTACAAATGAATTTGTTATACAAAGGAATGTCAAATACAATTGATCCTTTTGTACAAATTCTTGAATCGAGTAGAAGAAGTTACAAATAAGATAATCTCTCAGCTTTGACGACTGAAAGTCTTTCGCTTGCTATACAAAATAACTAAATACTGTTTATGAAAAGGAAACAATATTTTTGGCATTAAATGAAAGCGCTTTAGAATAGTCACAACGTGAAAAGAGGAACTGATCGAAAATTTTACAATTCCTGCTCTCATTCTTCAAAAAATTGATGCATGGTGAGCTTTAAAATATTACTCGAAACTGTTTTCGATGGATAGGAATGTAGCAGAAAAAAAAATTATGCTGTTTTGAAGCAATCACAAGGAGTGGCCCTCCCTGTGTCCTCAATAACGTTGTTTTGACAAACGCGCAATTGCTCGTCCACTAATAAATCACGCGTTTCCACTTGCTCGAGTCAGGATGCAGATTTGTTTCACAACTCTTGTAATTGAGTTACAGGCATGGAGGCGCCGTAGGGCCTAAATTGATTTCACAGTCGCTGATGTTAGTGTTTTGTCCGTTACGCAGTTCTTGTCCCGAGCTACAAGATCCGCGAAATGCAAATGGGATGCGCGATAACGACAACACTGTATTCTGTTTCGACATGGAAATCAGCTTCCTTCCCTCCTTCTGCCAATTAGAAAGGATTAATTCAGTCTTCCGAAATTAATGCAAACTTTAAACAAATCAGCTCTAAAAGCCTGCCCAGCTTTCTTTGATTTCGCAGCGGGGGTAATTAGTTTGACGAATAACTGTAGTATACCCGCCAAACTTCACGTAAGTACAATGTTGAAACTGTGTAACTGCTTTTGAGTCGTTGCGCTTCTCTTTTAGTCACCTTTCTGGTATACAATTTACTTCGAGAATGTTTTATTATTTTACCTTACTTACATTTCTGTCGCTCATTGCTCGTAATTTCTATGTTATTTGGTTAAATGTTGTCGTTAATTTTTATTTAATTTTTCAGTACATTAGTCCCATCTGTGGATTCTCGTTATGCTATGCTAATTACATTAATTAAACGCCATATCATTGTTTGGGTGCAACTTTAAAACAAAACTGAAAATAAATGACGCAATTAGGCTGGAATACATTGCGCCGTGATGGATTAAACACTGCCAGTTGTAATTAATGTGCTGCAGTTAGCCAAACAGCTATAAACAGTTTACAAATATCAGGTTAGAGCTTAGACCAATGAATGTTCCGCACTTGTTTACTTTCTCCCGCTATCCTGTATCAGAGAAGGAAATTATGAAGTAAATAACCATCTTAACACTGCTGAGGCAGAATCACCTCAAAATTCATTAGCAGATAGGAAACAAAAAATTATAGAGTAAACTAAAGCTATTCGAATACAGAATAGACGTAACATGTCTGCCCAAACACAAGCTCATGCCCACATATCAGATTTAAAATCAATTCACCTACTTTTTAACCGACTTCAAAAAAAGGAGGAGGTTCTCAATTCGTCTGTATTTTTTTTTTTTATGTATGACCAGCGATATTTTCACCAATTTAAATTAAATTTTTTTAGTAGATAGGGTATACCTCCAAAGTGGTCCCATATGAATTTCATTGAGAAACCACCCCCTCTACCCCCCCGCCCCCTAATTTTTATACAAATCCACATTTTTTATTCTATCTCGATGAAACTTTGGACATATATAGCCAAACATAAAGAGAAAAATACTGTCAACTTTTGCTTTAAAAAAATTGAACCCCTCTCCGCCTATCCTGTATTAGGTACAATACGGCTGTTGCCTGATTAGCATAAAAAGGGAGGGGGGAATTATTATTAATAATTCTGCAAAATTAAAATGAAAAACATTTAAATTATATAATAAAGGGGGATCTAAAAGGAACCAGAACCATGAATATTAGACACAAAATAATATCCCATTTATTGATTCTTATGGCTTTTACAAGGTCGGGTAATAATTAACTTTACGTTAAACATAGTTCGACCAACAAACAAGCAATACCCGACGTTTACAATCCGACGATGACAGCAAACAAAAGATTGAATGAAATATTTCAACAGGTAAAAAAATAAAACAAACAGCAAAGTTAACATTGAAACAACATGGCAACACAGGCCATCAAATTGAAGCTAACATTTTACTGTAACAAAGGGTTATCCCATGGGCGCCGTATAGAGTTAAAGAAAAGCATCAAATGACTTTACAAATAGCAAGATGCTTGAAATTTACAGTGAAACATAAAATCAACTAGCTCAGTATTTAGTGGCAGGAGCAGAGTCTTATCCCAGTGCCGCTTAAGGGTTCACAAGTCCGTTAAAACCCAATGAATAGTGACCGTCCGTATCTGGTACATTACCATAAAAACATCGCCGTGAAGTAGCGTGACATGCTCAATGTCACTGCAGCCGTGGAAGCCAAATAAGCGGATACGACCGCGTTATTAGAACGACTTCCAGATAATGGCAGGCATACCATATAACTTCTCGCTTCCCAAAGCAAGAGTATGACCACTACCAGACAATGATCATCAGACGAGAGCGTGTCGGCTGACACGTCTGCTCAGTAGCTCGTCCTGGAACCAAGTGTAGTCAAAATGGCCTCTTCTCGTCTTCTTCTCCAAAAGTGTCTCTTGTCCGCCACATGTAAAAAAATCCCATTGCATTAAGATTTTGGAACCCTAATAAACGTTCATGATTGGCTATCTATACATGTCCGTCGTCACGTGTTTGATATCGCGCCTCGTATTCGCTGCATCCCTCTGCGTGTTCCCTGCCTGGCCTTCAGTGCAGTAGCGGAGTGGGGTGAGTTCACCGCCCTTAACGGTACCGTGGCTGACGCGCGGTACCTGGCGCCGCCGAGTCGCCGTCCTATCCATTGTCCCTCTCTCAACTGTTTGAAAATGGCAGTTTCTGCCTCCAATATTCACTATCTTACTAAGCCACGAGTTTTACAGAAAATAAATTTACAACAGTTATACCTTTGGCTGCCCTGGTTTAACATATGTTTAATCTATCCAGACAACCCCCATTATTTACGCTATTTACCCGTCACAAGATTGAATACAATTAATAAAATTGGATATAATTAATAAAATTATGAATATAATTAATAACATTTAATTATATTCATTGTGGGTGACGCTGTCACACCACAATCCACCCCCTTAATTTTTGCCAATTTTCTTTATTCAAAGCTACAGTCGACACCATTTAACTAATCTCCATTAAAGTTGGCAATTACATGTAGGGTATACCTCCAAAGTGGTCCCATATGAATTTCATTGAGAAACCACCCCTTCTACCCCCCTCTGCCACCTAATTTTTATACAAATCCACATTTTTTATTCGATCTCGATGAAACTTTGGACCCATATAGCTAAAAATAAAGAGAAAAATACTGTCAACTTTTGGTTTTAAAAAATTGAACCCCTCTCCCCCTATCCACCCCCTTAATTTTTGCCAATTTTCTTTATTCAAAGCTACAGTCGACACCATATAACTGATCTCCATTAAAGTTGGCAATTACATGTAGTTTTTCATGGAGAAGGATTCTGACCAAAAAAATCAAAATAAAAAACCACCCCTTTCCCATTTACACCCCTTAATTTTATAGAAACCTACATTTCTTATCTGATTTTTACTGAACATTGCCCATGTATACTTTAAAACAAAAAGAAAAATCCTGTCAACTTTTGGTTTAAAAAAATTGAACCCGTCTCCCCCTATCCACCCCCTTAATTTTTGCCAATTTTCTTTATTCAAAGCTACAGTCGACACCATTTAACTAATCTCCATTAAAGTTGGCAATTACATGTAGGGTATACCTCCAAAGTGGTCCCATATGAATTTCATTGAGAAACCACCCCCTCTACCCCCCCGCCCCCTAATTTTTATACAAATCCACATTTTTTATTCTATCTCGATGAAACTTTGGACATATATAGCCAAACATAAAGAGAAAAATACTGTCAACTTTTGCTTTAAAAAAATTGAACCCCTCTCCGCCTATCCTGTATTAGGTACAATACGGCTGTTGCGTGATTAGCATAAAAAGGGAGGGGGGAATTATTATTAATAATTCTGCAAAATTAAAATGAAAAACATTTAAATTATATAATAAAGGGGGATCTAAAAGGAACCAGAACCATGAATATTAGACACAAAATAATATCCCATTTATTGATTCTTATGGCTTTTACAAGGTCGGGTAATAATTAACTTTACGTTAAACATAGTTCGACCAACAAACAAGCAATACCCGACGTTTACAATCCGACGATGACAGCAAACAAAAGATTGAATGAAATATTTCAACAGGTAAAAAAATAAAACAAACAGCAAAGTTAACATTGAAACAACATGGCAACACAGGCCATCAAATTGAAGCTAACATTTACTGTAACAAAGGGTTATCCCATGGGCGCCGTATAGAGTTAAAGAAAAGCATCAAATGACTTTACAAATAGCAAGATGCTTGAAATTTACAGTGAAACATAAAATCAACTAGCTCAGTATTTAGTGGCAGGAGCAGAGTCTTATCCCAGTGCCGCTTAAGGGTTCACAAGTCCGTTAAAACCCAATGAATAGTGACCGTCCGTATCTGGTACATTACCATAAAAACATCGCCGTGAAGTAGCGTGACATGCTCAATGTCACTGCAGCCGTGGAAGCCAAATAAGCGGATACGACCGCGTTATTAGAACGACTTCCAGATAATGGCAGGCATACCATATAACTTCTCGCTTCCCAAAGCAAGAGTATGACCACTACCAGACAATGATCATCAGACGAGAGCGTGTCGGCTGACACGTCTGCTCAGTAGCTCGTCCTGGAACCAAGTGTAGTCAAAATGGCCTCTTCTCGTCTTCTTCTCCAAAAGTGTCTCTTGTCCGCCACATGTAAAAAAATCCCATTGCATTAAGATTTTGGAACCCTAATAAACGTTCATGATTGGCTATCTATACATGTCCGTCGTCACGTGTTTGATATCGCGCCTCGTATTCGCTGCATCCCTCTGCGTGTTCCCTGCCTGGCCTTCAGTGCAGTAGCGGGGTGGGGTGAGTTCACCGCCCTTAACGGTACCGTGGCTGACGCGCGGTACCTGGCGCCGCCGAGTCGCCGTCCTATCCATTGTCCCTCTCTCAACTGTTTGAAAATGGCAGTTTCTGCCTCCAATATTCACTATCTTACTGAGCCACGAGTTTTACAGAAAATAAATTTACAACAGTTATACCTTTGGCTGCCTTGGTTTAACATATGTTTAATCTATCCAGTCAACCCCCATTATTTACGCTATTTACCCGTCACAAGATTGAATACAATTAATAAAATTGGATATAATTAATAAAATTATGAATATAATTAATAACATTTAATTATATTCATTGTGGGTGACGCTGTCACACCACAATCCACCCCCTTAATTTTTGCCAATTTTCTTTATTCAAAGCTACAGTCGACACCATTTAACTAATCTCCATTAAAGTTGGCAATTACATGTAGGGTATACCTCCAAAGGGGTCCCATATGAATTTCATTGAGAAACCACCCCTTCTACCCCCCTCTGCCACCTAATTTTTATACAAATCCACATTTTTTATTCGATCTCGATGAAACTTTGGACCCATATAGCTAAAAATAAAGAGAAAAATACTGTCAACTTTTGGTTTTAAAAAATTGAACCCCTCTCCCCCTATCCACCCCCTTAATTTTTGCCAATTTTCTTTATTCAAAGCTACAGTCGACACCATATAACTGATCTCCATTAAAGTTGGCAATTACATGTAGTTTTTCATGGAGAAGGATTCTGACCAAAAAAATCAAAATAAAAAACCACCCCTTTCCCATTTACACCCCTTAATTTTATAGAAACCTACATTTCTTATCTGATTTTTACTGAACATTGCCCATGTATACTTTAAAACAAAAAGAAAAATCCTGTCAACTTTTGGTTTAAAAAAATTGAACCCGTCTCCCCCTATCCACCCCCTTAATTTTTGCCAATTTTCTTTATTCAAAGCTACAGTCGACACCATTTAACTAATCTCCATTAAAGTTGGCAATTACATGTAGGGTATACCTCCAAAGTGGTCCCATATGAATTTCATTGAGAAACCACCCCCTCTACCCCCCCGCCCCCTAATTTTTATACAAATCCACATTTTTTATTCTATCTCGATGAAACTTTGGACATATATAGCCAAACATAAAGAGAAAAATACTGTCAACTTTTGCTTTAAAAAAATTGAACCCCTCTCCGCCTATCCTGTATTAGGTACAATACGGCTGTTGCGTGATTAGCATAAAAAGGGAGGGGGGAATTATTATTAATAATTCTGCAAAATTAAAATGAAAAACATTTAAATTATATAATAAAGGGGGATCTAAAAGGAACCAGAACCATGAATATTAGACACAAAATAATATCCCATTTATTGATTCTTATGGCTTTTACAAGGTCGGGTAATAATTAACTTTACGTTAAACATAGTTCGACCAACAAACAAGCAATACCCGACGTTTACAATCCGACGATGACAGCAAACAAAAGATTGAATGAAATATTTCAACAGGTAAAAAAATAAAACAAACAGCAAAGTTAACATTGAAACAACATGGCAACACAGGCCATCAAATTGAAGCTAACATTTTACTGTAACAAAGGGTTATCCCATGGGCGCCGTATAGAGTTAAAGAAAAGCATCAAATGACTTTACAAATAGCAAGATGCTTGAAATTTACAGTGAAACATAAAATCAACTAGCTCAGTATTTAGTGGCAGGAGCAGAGTCTTATCCCAGTGCCGCTTAAGGGTTCACAAGTCCGTTAAAACCCAATGAATAGTGACCGTCCGTATCTGGTACATTACCATAAAAACATCGCCGTGAAGTAGCGTGACATGCTCAATGTCACTGCAGCCGTGGAAGCCAAATAAGCGGATACGACCGCGTTATTAGAACGACTTCCAGATAATGGCAGGCATACCATATAACTTCTCGCTTCCCAAAGCAAGAGTATGACCACTACCAGACAATGATCATCAGACGAGAGCGTGTCGGCTGACACGTCTGCTCAGTAGCTCGTCCTGGAACCAAGTGCAGTCAAAATGGCCTCTTCTCGTCTTCTTCTCCAAAAGTGTCTCTTGTCCGCCACATGTAAAAAAATCCCATTGCATTAAGATTTTGGAACCCTAATAAACGTTCATGATTGGCTATCTATACATGTCCGTCGTCACGTGTTTGATATCGCGCCTCGTATTCGCTGCATCCCTCTGCGTGTTCCCTGCCTGGCCTTCAGTGCAGTAGCGGGGTGGGGTGAGTTCACCGCCCTTAACGGTACCGTGGCTGACGCGCGGTACCTGGCGCCGCCGAGTCGCCGTCCTATCCATTGTCCCTCTCTCAACTGTTTGAAAATGGCAGTTTCTGCCTCCAATATTCACTATCTTACTGAGCCACGAGTTTTACAGAAAATAAATTTACAACAGTTATACCTTTGGCTGCCCTGGTTTAACATATGTTTAATCTATCCAGTCAACCCCCATTATTTACGCTATTTACCCGTCACAAGATTGAATACAATTAATAAAATTGGATATAATTAATAAAATTATGAATATAATTAATAACAATTTAATTATATTCATTGTGGGTGACGCTGTCACACCACAATCCACCCCCTTAATTTTTGCCAATTTTCTTTATTCAAAGCTACAGTCGACACCATTTAACTAATCTCCATTAAAGTTGGCAATTACATGTAGGGTATACCTCCAAAGTGGTCCCATATGAATTTCATTGAGAAACCACCCCTTCTACCCCCCTCTGCCACCTAATTTTTATACAAATCCACATTTTTTATTCGATCTCGATGAAACTTTGGACCCATATAGCTAAAAATAAAGAGAAAAATACTGTCAACTTTTGGTTTTAAAAAATTGAACCCCTCTCCCCCTATCCACCCCCTTAATTTTTGCCAATTTTCTTTATTCAAAGCTACAGTCGACACCATTTAACTAATCTCCATTAAAGTTGGCAATTACATGTAGGGTATACCTCCAAAGTGGTCCCATATGAATTTCATTGAGAAACCACCCCTTCTACCCCCCTCTGCCACCTAATTTTTATACAAATCCACATTTTTTATTCGATCTCGATGAAACTTTGGACCCATATAGCTAAAAATAAAGAGAAAAATACTGTCAACTTTTGGTTTTAAAAAATTGAACCCCTCTCCCCCTATCCACCCCCTTAATTTTTGCCAATTTTCTTTATTCAAAGCTACAGTCGACACCATATAACTGATCTCCATTAAAGTTGGCAATTACATGTAGTTTTTCATGGAGAAGGATTCTGACCAAAAAAATCAAAATAAAAAACCACCCCTTTCCCATTTACACCCCTTAATTTTATAGAAACCTACATTTCTTATCTGATTTTTACTGAACATTGCCCATGTATACTTTAAAACAAAAAGAAAAATCCTGTCAACTTTTGGTTTAAAAAAATTGAACCCGTCTCCCCCTATCCACCCCCTTAATTTTTGCCAATTTTCTTTATTCAAAGCTACAGTCGACACCATTTAACTAATCTCCATTAAAGTTGGCAATTACATGTAGGGTATACCTCCAAAGTGGTCCCATATGAATTTGATTGAGAAACCACCCCTTCTACCCCCTCCGCCCCCTAATTTTTATACCAATAAGGCCAAGCCACAGATTAAAATACTGTTAATTTGTTTCCCTGTCTCCCACAATAACACTATCTGCCTCACGATATGCTGTAAAATATTGGGAATTTTTGTTCGTACTCCCCGTTTCGCCTCTAACGCCAGAAGAAGTTCAGTAATTCGAACTTCGCGATGTGACAGCTGGCACCGACTCCAAAAAAAACTAATTAATGTCAAAGTTACAAAGAAAGTAATGTAAAATGTTGTCTATTTAGACTTACATTTTCCTAAGCAAGGTATAAAGTTATTTTAAAATTTTTAGTGTTTTTTTTTTTTTTTTTTTTTGAAGGCGGTTTTTATGTTTTTTTAAACAATTTTTTTTAACTGCTTAACGTCTCTTTAACAGCGAGGTCTTTAGAGACGGGAAAGGATTGGGGGGGGGGGGCAAGGAATGGGAAGGAATTCGGCCATGGCCTTTTTAAAGAAGCATTCCGGCATTTGCGTGGAGTGATTTGGGAAACCATGGAAAACCCAAATCTGGATGCCCGGACGGGGATTCGAACCGCCGTCCTCCCGAATGCGAGGCCAGAACTCTAACCGTTACACCACCACGCTCGGTAAATTCACCTACTGGACGCCTAAACAACAAAGAAGCCAAGACTCTGAACCGAAAAATGACGTAGAAAAAAACGTACACATAATGAAAACTTACATACCATAATGGTATTTTAATACGTACCTTGTGGGTACTGTCTTATTTGTTAAATTTATTACTATTATAAATGCCAATTGTGTTCCTACTGTTAAATTTCACAAACGTAGTGGATGACGGAGCGTTTATATGTATATGCATGCAAAGGAACTATAGGTTCTGACAGCAAGCTTGAAGGGTACTGTATTGAGGAATTTTATCGATGTATTCGCCTACTGCGATAAATTAAAACCATGTAAAACACAGTTCACGATGGTCGAATCCGTTTCACAAGAAGAACGCCTGCCAGACTGTAAGTTTTCTCACTCTATAAATCCTTCCTACTCTATACCCTCATCGCACGTGGAAAAAATGAGAAAGGAATAGACTAGTTGGCCGTATTTTCTCTTATTTGTTTGGCCATTTCTGGTTTGTGTCAGAGCTAAATGGCTTTCGATATTCGCTTATTTCCATGGCTTGGCACTTTTGAGCGTTTAGATCCAACTGTCAATATCCACACCAGACTATTGTTTCACACTATCAGTATCAACTTTTATCAAAGAATAGTAACATTAGGTTTATATTTCGCGATAAGCAATATCATCATCGTCAAACAGTCTTATTTTCCTTTCCTTTAATTAGCAATTAACATTGATTTGAGGAAACGCAGGGCCGTATCACTTTTCGCTGTGTGACCCCGGCCATCATTTCAGCGAGTGACGAGCATTAGTCATCTGGTAGAAGTGGTTTCACGAGAAGAACGCCTGCCAGACTGTATGTTTTCTCGCTCTATAAATCCTTCCTACTCTATTCCCTCATCGCACGTGGAAAAAATGAGAAAGGAACACACAGTTGACATAATGTACTAAAAATGATAACGAATGTTTTATGTGAGGATATATTATTCTATCTGCTTATTATTATGAATTATTTATTCATTTTATTTATGATGGTGATATTGTATTTTCAGTGATACGAAGTTTCGTGTTTCACTGTTTAACATTTATTAACATGTAAGAAACACATTATAACGGCCCTAAAACCGAGACCTTTGTTGAAATGGTATTTTAATAATTATTTGTAACACGCTGGGAGTTGAGTAAATATGGTTTTGTATATTTTTCTTGCAATTAATTGTGAATTTTTGTAAATGAACATCGTTTTATGGAGATAAATTATGTAAATGCAATGTCACTTGTTCATAAACTATATTATTGATTAACATTGATTAAAAGTTTGTAATTCTAAGAATTGATGTGAGATTCGATGTTTGGAGGACAAGTTCCGACAGTTTCGACTGATTTATGTGGATAAATATGTGAGTAAATATCTTTAATATTAATTTTTGGGCATTTTATAACGATTTTGTGTTAATTCTTATTGTTTTAATGTGATTTCAATTGTTTAAATATTGTTAGAATTCGAGAAGTCTCTGAATTGTACTGTAATTCTCTGTAACGCCTATATAAGCAGGAACGAGTTAGTTTTTAAAAGTTTAGTTTTGAAGGTGATCGCTGGAGCATTTGTTTACATTTCCATGTAGTATCTTTGTTTGAATTCCGATGTCTTTAAAAAAAAAAAATTCTTCTTGGACTAATTATTTCATTTAAACGAGATGCGTATCAACATACGAGAGAGAGGATTGACCACTTTACGTGTATGGTTCATCGCATTCACACCAGGCATCTAAACACAGAGAATACTTAATACCTATCTCAGAAAATCTCATATTTGCAGGTAAAATCAACATAATGCGGTGCGATATCTTTTAACGTTGATACTAATTTAAACGAAGGTTTCTAACATGAAATGTGTCCTAGAATTAAGTATGATGTTGAATCGCACTTTTTCTTTCACACGAAGCAAAACCGCTTTCATCAGTGGGCGGCACTCAGGTAGCTCTAATTTTACAGTCCAGAGCATTTTTTAAAACTTCTCTGCTGGAGGTTTCGGGTTCTGATCAAGTGAGGCACAATGCATCTGAATGATTGTTATGTTATAGTTTACCATCTGTCTGTTGACTGCATCGTTGATGATGTGATTACAAAAGCCAATGGACTACTACAAAAATAGAACACGGTGCGAAACCAATATAAGCACTTTCCTAACTCACTACACTTGGTTCACTGTAAAACTCACAAATAAAACCACACCCTCTTCTCTCAGTTCCGCATCGTGACTGTAGAAACAGAAAGAAAACAAAGTCTCTTTGGCTATCTATGTTAATGCACCATCCCTATTGGATAAAACATTCTCGGAGCCTGGTTCTCTGAATGTTTACTTGCAGTGTCGGCGTTACCTAGTCACTTTAATCTTGGATCCCTCACTCCACAAAAGTTCCAGTCCCATGTCCATGTTACGGAACATGCAAGCTTGGCGATTAATCTCCCCGAGTCATTCTTCTTCAACTTGATTGTCACCTTTCTCATCTCACAACACCTGCAACGCAGCCATCTACCTCTCACGCCACTCTAATGTTATGCGTCCGGTCAAACCACTGTCCGAGTCACACACTCTCCCGGCAATTCGGCTGAAAATGCTTACTTAATGCACACTGAAAAAGTCCTATCCCTGTCATATGACCTTGTTCCTTCAAATAATTTCTGTAGCATTAATATTAAAACATTGCCCGTGGCATATTCCATTCATCGTTCCTTGTTTTTAACATTAAGATAGTGTTTTGAGTCAAAATGATAAATGTTCGCATTTGTATCTCCATCGCACCTTGTACTTGACATTAAAATAATGTAATGAGTCAAACATGAGTATTACACTCTGTTCTATCCTTCGGTAGTATGGGGCATAGTACCGATTTTTTTAAAAATCCAATAACATTAAGTCAATCAGAAATTATCCATCTATTAAGTCGTGTTTCGCAGCATCGGCCTTTCGTAAATACTGTGGATTTCCCTTCATCAAGAACTCCGTGACATTTGAATAGATGATGTGTTATGAAATAGAAAAAAACTTTTAAGTTAGCCAAGTGGTATTGAGTTTTTGACTACAGCAACATGGAAACAATAAAATCAAAAAGCAACTACGAATTTTAAAACCTTATGCTACACCGCGTAAATTATAACACTAAATCCACCATGTCTTGGGATTTAACAAAACGTGTCAGGTGTCATTCTGGTCCAGGCTGAATTTCAACCTAACAACAAATTCCGATAATGTTTCCCTTACAAAATTAAAGCTTCTGTCACTTGCACATGAATACATTCATTGTATCGCGTTCGAATCTTGACTCGTTGGCACTACTTACATATGGCTGAAAAAATGACGTTAGCAATATGGCTTCATTGGAAGCATAAGAAATTAAAAATCCTTCTTGGTTGCATTTTAAATTAACCACAAACTGAGCCAATCTTTCCGTTCAAAGATCACATGTCCATTTAAAACATTCACTGTTTCACGATCGAAACTTGGCGCACTACTGGAACTACTTCTATGTAACTGAAATAATGACATTCATGGCTCTCCAAATTAGTATTTGGTAATAAAATAAAATCGGTAAAGAATTTCATCGATATTCTATCATAATAGTGGCGCTACAATTTGATGATGGATTCACGTAGACCTTGACGAAAAAAATTGAAAATAAAGAATACATTTTTTTTGGATATATGACATAATTCTCCAGATATCTTGACTGAAAGGCGTACCTTAGACGTGATGCGACAGAAAATTTGCTGTACGGCACCGAATTAATAGCACAAAAACACAACAATCTCTAATGATATTATCCAGACCAAATTTAGGAACACTAGAAAGTTTTCAAGATCCAAACATAGTCCTCGGATGTATTTAATAAAAAATTTCATGTTTAGTACATATTTTGTGGTTTTACGGTACACATAAGTTTTCTTTTATAGTTTAAGCTCGCTTGATTTTCGGCCGTAATACGCTGGTTGTAGCAGAAGGAAAACTTGATTTGGCGCCGCAATTTGATGATGCATTTTTTATGTAATTCGATTAGACGTTTCGAGACTTCGCTTAGTTCTGTAGATATCGTATCACATAGATTATGTGGATAGGTCGGAATGCGGCCTGCTCCAGAACCCCTCCTAGTCACCTCTTCAGCACCCACCGGTGGGAACCACCTCACTAGAGTAATGGTTCCCATTTTGTTTTTACCGAGTATCACTTCAAGAACTCAATCTCGCGTACCCCCTGTAGCTAAAATTATAAATAAATTCTTCCCAGTCGAAAGCTTCACACAACAACAGAATTACAGTAAAATAATTCACACACAGGCAGTTTGTCTTAATTTTTGCGATAGCAATGTTTGCGTATTTTTTTAAAAACTATCATAGCGATTATCTAAGGCCAGAGTTTACCGCGTTTACCCCTTGAAGCAACTTCACGTACGCCTGGGGGCACGCGTACCACTTATTGGGAACCACTGGACTAGAGGATCGCTTAAAATGCCTACTGCGCCATTGTAATAACGCTTATATATCGGTATATACGGAGAAACTAATAACGCAGTTCAGTTTAGTGTAAGAGAGCTTACATTAGTCATTGTGTTGTCTTCTTATGGCCTTACGCCTCGTCGATATTGAGTTAATTACAGGCGGGAAAGGATTGGGGGCACGGATCTGGGCCATGACCTTGTGAAGGAACCATGGGGAACCGTGGAAAACCGAAATCAGGTGGGCTAACAATGATTCTAACCCGTGTTAAAATTATTCGTCACTGCTTTTAAAATTTAAGCTGCGTCAAATTGTATAAATCACTGCACTGCACATTAAAACAATTTCAACTAACCGCAAGGTCCAGAGTGGAAAAACTTAAAAATGAAATCGTGATCTGCAGCATAAGGTGATTAATAAAACAAGTATGAAAATAACCCGTATGAATATGTTAATTTTGGCTGGGGTTTGATTACCTGCTGTGTTCTCTTTGCTGCCTAAATGAAGTGTTAAAGTTGAATGTGTCATATTAGTTTTATTTTTGTGATTCCCAGTAGTGAAAGAGAGGGAAGCGAAGAAACGATTAGGGCAGCACTGTGAGGTATTTTAGTGTGTACCTTAACAGAGAGATATCCCGCGGGAGCTGCTTATGGAGCAGGAATTTAATTCGCGCGTTCGCTCGCGGCGGGATTTTGGCGCGCCCGCAGCCGCGAGTTACTGCACACTGTTGCCACGCTGCTCCACGCAAAAAAATATTCGGCGCGTTTGCCGTTACTTGCTTGTGCCTCAAGTGTGCCATATTGGTGTTCAGTAATCGATATACTGTCGATGTGCAAAAATAACTCCGCGCGCTTTATTACAGAGCAGCGGACGTATCTCTGAAGCCGCTGCTGGCGTGAAAACAGTGGCAAAATGTGCGCCACGACAAACGCTCACAGACTACCTTTGTCATTGTTTAGACTAGTATTTCTTTTTGTAAAAATAGTATTTGCTCTATACAAATTATGTTATTTTAAAAACACATCATTTTATCAACATAGTAAAAATGTAGATTTATTATGAAACAAAAGACATAGAACCATAATAGTTTATACCGCTGATACATTTCTGACTAGGTACTCGAAATCTTTTTTTGTTGTCATACCAAGGATACATCGTATGGTGGCAACAGAAAAATTATTATTTGTACGCCTAATATATATAATATATATAAAATAATAATAATAAAATTTTAGAATAGTTGTGTCTGCACATAAAATTTATGTCCAAAGAGAGTAATTGAAATAAGCACTACTGATGATAGAAATACTAAAACAGCAAAATTTTGAACTTTTTTCTGTCTTTCTGCGCATCATGCAAAAACTAATTGACAGAATTTAGCATAACTGTGCATAGTTGTCATTGGATGTAACACAGGATACGTTTTATCCAGTTTAGTTACATAGCTGTTATTATTTAAATTTTCATCTGTCCACGCTTCATGGATAAACTAATGAACAAATTTTAACTAAACTGCGCCTAATGGTAGCCTGTCACCTGTTAACATGAAGGTAACTTTTATTTAGATTAATATGTAGTTTTCTGTGATGTCAGAGCCAAAACTATGATTTCTTAAAATTTTTGTCTATATGTGCGTGCATCTAACAAAAAAAAACTAATGAATTAATTTCAACGAAATTTGGCATGATAATAGCGTTTATAATCAGTTTACATGTAGGAAATTTTTTATTTGGGTCAGTAACGCATACAGTGAAGAACTCCAAGTGATACACAACCTCCCAGCACTAAGTACTAAGGCTATCAAATAAGTGCTACTATTTTAATTTTTTTCCATCATAATGATTTGAATCCCGTTCTTGGGCCTTTGTCAGATGTGTTGGCCGCTTCAGAGAAGATTTTCCGTAATATGTTTGGGAGATTAATCTGTGCTGCACCAGTGCACTGATAATCGTAATAGTTTACACCGCTGATACATTTCTGACTAGGCAACAATGATAAACATGTACTCGGAATCTTTTGCGTGGCGCTTTATTGCTTTCGTACCAGGGATACATCGTATGGTGGCAAATAAATTTAGTGCGGGGCAACGGGTTAACTGAGGAAATGATTTACAGCCCCTTCAAGTGCAGAACTTGAAGGAAATTTTGAATCATCGGATATATCATATGCACATTACGTTCTTCACAATTGTCCACTTGTCACGGATTGCTGTTGTTCTCGGTGTCACTACTTCTGTGTGCAGCGCACGTTATAGGGTAGTAAATAACTGTCTCTTCTCTGCAGACATCAATTAAATTTAGGACATTATACCAGTTTTTCCGCGTTCTTAACTCTCAGTCGGCATGATACAATGCAAATCTGAAGTCGAGGTACCTAAAGTTTGAAGTGGAAGTTGAACCTAGAAGTACTTCCCTAAAGGCGGAGTAGCGACGCCATAGGAGGCTGATCGGCGAGCAGATTGACCTTTGAGATGTGTTGTGGTGGGCCGGCCTTAGCACGACCTCGCCACCTGCAAACGTGTTCTGCCCGAGACGCTGCCAGCTTCCTTCTGCCATCCTGATAGACGCTCTGGCTGACCACAAAACAGTGAGGGCTAATGTGGAAACACTGGTACGGACCCGAGCTACAATCATGCCTAATTGAACAGGCTGTGTCGTCCGCTGGCATCCCACACTGCAAATCCTGTTAAATAAATAAACCTAATTACGGAGCTAGAAATACAAGTAATATTACGAAATTGGCGCAACGGGACTCGAAGGCGATACTCCTAGATGCGCATTTCGCCCGAGTCGGCCCGTTTATGCTCTGTGTAGCGGCTGCATAGAGTGAAGAGGAAGCTTTGGTCACAAGAAATCTATGAAGGTATTACACCCTATTATTTATAGGAATTTTATGAGAAAATCAACAAACAAGCAGTTATTAATTGGTAACGAGAGATTTTTATCGCTTGATTTAATAAACAGTAAGGAGAAATTGGGGTTAGTAACCTGGGACTCGTAAACCATTCTAGTGGCAATCAAACAGACCAACGAGATTAAGAAGATAATATAGTATTAATGAATAGAAGTTGGAATACGAGAATTTTATGTTCTGAAAAGACACATCTACAAAATCGACTTATTACTTTTAGACCTAGTCATTAATATATTAGCCAACGGAATGCTCAAGTAGACAGATAAAAGATTATTCAAACACATGCATATCATGGTGAACTGATATAAACGGTTTCTTGAAATTCCTAAATGGGAAGACCAGTATGGTTCTAGTTCCAGGAATTTTTTGTTGTTAAAACTACTTATTCAAAACTTAAAATCTGAGAGAGAAAAGCGATAGCGGTATCTGAATGATAGTTATTATCTATGAATCTGTAATTATAAAATGATAGTAGTCGCAGGAACTAACAGTATTGTCCTGTCAAGATTTTTTTATTTTATTTTAGTTGGCTGCTATTATGGCCGTAGGTAAGTATTACAATTTCTAACATTGATACTCCATAACCTTCTTCTCGTGATAGCTATTCAAATACCTCGACTTTACTAACATACTGACAGTTTGCTATCTCAGACTATCTCTCAAGTTAAATGTAAATTATTTTTACCTTAATCGTGTTCTTTTCTTGCTTCCAACAGTTGAGTGCGTTTTATGTCATCTTTTACAAAGAACATGACTTTTAACGTTCGCCCCTCCCGTAATAATTTTTTCTTTTCTGCTTCCTATTTTAACCTAGTAGGAAAATGTATGGTACGAATATCAATATCTGAAATTAATTCTATTTATTTTTCTTCAGGAAAACCATAGATTCTATAATCCGTGTTACACATCACTCTGTATCACCCTTTTGTTAGATCACTTCTAATACATGTTGCGCTAAATTCAACATTTACTAGAACACATTTTCCTTCGCGAGACGCAACTATTGTAACAAATAACAACTTCCTCACATTTGAAGTCAAACTATTTACGTAATACTTTCACAGCTCTTTCATAACTGCTACAAATTTAATCAGTCTTGGTCATACTTCTCTATGCATTTATATTATCATCCTTCTTAATGCGTCCATTATAAAACCTTTGCCTCAATAGAATCGGTCTTTCCATGTTGGTTTGTCCATCTTCTACAACCTTCTTAGCCCCATGTTTGCTCCTTACTATTAAAAAGGTAGTTAGTATCTATTATTTCTAAAATTAATAACAATAATAATACTACCCTTCTCTTTACATATATTTGCATGCTGACGTGACACAAGTCCTTTCCAATACTGATTGGTTCCTTTAAGTACTTTGTTATCTGCCTGAGAGAAAAATTCGAATAACAGGCAAACGTCGTACATCTCTATCGAGAAGATAGTTATGTTTTTGTTTTGTTATATCTTCTAGAGGAGTTTTCGGTTCGTAAGGAGGAAGGGGGAAATATAACATGTCCGAAAATTTCTTAAAATTAGGCCCATTTCCTTCGTAACTGTTATAAACACAACGCAATGAGGGCAGGTTGAAATATTCTCGAAATTAATTTTCTGTTTTCCCGTTTTATGCCTCAAATACAGCATTGCAATACCCAGGCGCACAGTCCCGACACCCGTTTCCAAGACGATTTAGCGCCGCTTTGAACTGCAGGTAAGCAGGGAATATTTGTCACTGAGAGTGCGAGAAACCCGAGGTTTTCGCGTGTCCTGTGTTCCTTACAACTGTCAGGAGCGGAGCGTGCAGTGCGGGAAACAATGTCTGGCTAAATTTGCAGCAGGGCGGTGGAAACAAAGGACCACGCCCACTTGCAAGGTAGCGGCGCCAAGCGTCGCATAAATATCGACAGCACACACGGCCGCCTGCCTTAAAGGAGATCACGTCGCGTGAACTCTCTGTCACTCAGTCGCCTGAACCGCTAGGAATTTATGTGCGAGGTCTCTCTATCAAAATTAGTTGTCTTGCACCAGAGAGAAGTTTGAGAAATGGCGTCATCTGAAGTATAAGTACAGTTTGTGAGTTGAAAGTTATGAATCATTCACAAATACCATGAAAGTAGAAAGCTGGAGACATTCGCTTCGCGTGCGGAATCGTCAGGAATACAAACATCACAAGATCTTGGACTCATAAAGGAACAATACTGAAAATTTTTAATTTTATTGAAAACATACGTTACAAAAACTGATGCAGATTACGTACTATATTTCTTACGTTTCTATATCTTTCTTGTTGTTCCACTACATCATCTGGTATTTTTACTATTATCGTAATAATTGAGACGTATTCTTTACGTAGTGAATTTAGTAAACCTGAGAGCCTATAATTTTCACTGTTGGAGTGATCGACAAAATAGGGTGACCTGTTCATGTTTCTTTTTATTAAGTTTAAATAAAGTATAACTTTTGATTAAGTTTAAATTAGGTATAAATTGCCTTTCTAGGACAAGTTTATAAAACTTCTGAATCTATCAGCTTTTATCAGGTAGGTAGTTGAGAATTTTTTTTTAATTCTCACATTTGTGGGCATGTGCTTTCGTCGGAAGTGTGAAAATATCATCTTCACACTTCCGAAGAAACCACAAGCCGACAAATATGAGAATTATCGCACCACTAGACTAACATCACATGCTTAAAAATTACTGACAGAATAATATACAGAAGAATGGAAAGGGTAATGGAAGAGATATTAGGTGAAGATCAGATTAGGTTTACGAAAAATCGAGGTACAAGGGAAGCAATTCTGGATTTAAGATTAATACTTGAATGGCGGATCAAGAAAAACAAAGATACTTGTATGGCGTTTGTTGATTTAGAAAAAGCTTTTGATAATCTTTGGTGGGATAAGATGTTCACAATTTTAAAGAAGTCAGGTCTAAAATCTGGAGATAGAAGAATATCTTACAAACTATATAAGAATCAAGTGGCTATAATAAAAGTAGAGAATCATGAGAGACATGCATCAATTATAAAGGGTGTGAGACAAGGTTGTAGTCTATCCCCATTAATATTCAACTTGTATGTAGAAGAAGCAATAAAGGAAATAAAAGATAAATTTTCATGACGCATAAGTTTTCAGGGAGAAAAAATCAGTACGCTACAAATTGATGATGACATTCTCTTGTTAGCAGAAAGGGCTGGGGATATTGAGAAGTTAGTGAATGGCAAAAATAAAATACTGAAAGAAGATTTTGGACTGAATATAAATCAAAGCAAGACAAAAGTGTTGAAATGTATCAGAAATGATACTAATCACAGTAGGTTAAATATAAAAATAGGATCAGATGCAATAGGAGAAGTAATTGAATTCTGCTACTTGTGAAGCAAAAGTACAAACGATGTCCGAAGCAAGAATGATGTTAAAAGCAGAATAGCACTAGAAAAAGAACCTTAATGAAAAAGATAAATCTTTTAGGAATTAGAAAGAACTTTTTAAAACTCTCTCTGTGGAGCACAGCTCTTTATGGTAGAGAAACATGGACTTTAGGAATACTAGAAATAAATAAAATCGAAGCATTTGAAATGTGGTGCTATAGGAGAATGCTAAAAATTAATTGGACAGACAAAATACGAAATGAACGAGTTTTGGAAATGATGGGCGAGGAAAGAAGATTGTGGAAGAAACTTACAGAAAGAAGAGACAGGCTGGTAGGTCATATTTTGAGACATGCTGGATTGGTTAATTTGTTAGTGGAGGGAGCAGTCGAAGGTAAGAACTGTAGAGGAAGACAGAGATTAGAATATATGAAGCAGATAATTGAGGACGTGCGTTGTAAGGGATATGTAGAGATGAAGAGGCTAGCTCAAGGTAGGAAGAGATGAAGGATTGCATCAAACCAGTCGAAAGACTGACGACAGCAAATAAAAAAGTTCATCTTGTGCAAGTTTATTTTTGAAATTTTAGTTTCTCCTTCCTCTCATTTTCAATTCTGACTACTTTTATCTCTACTCTCTCACTGATGGCCAAAGATTTTTTTAGTATTTCGGGCACTGACTATGTCTTCTTTACTTACCTGTTGATGTATTTCAGGACCGGAAGCAGAAGAAGGAGGTGTCCCCGTCATTCCCATGTGGAGTCCACAGCTGTTGCGCAGAGGTAAATCTCCGTATTCGTTTCTCGTGCTACGACACTGGAGCGAACTTGATGTGCTCAGCGCTGTGCTACTGCCGCTTTCTCTTCTAATTACTTACGGTGTTTGTTAATCAGGAATGCTTCGATATCAGTCGTATACTCCAGGGATACTATTTCTGGGAACCTTTCTGACCCCTTTTCCCCGTACCTCCGAAGTAGCAGTTGTTATACACTGAAGAGCTAAAGAAATTGGTACACCTGCGTAATATCGTGTAGGGCCCCGCAAGCACGCAGAAGTGCCGCAACATGACGTGGCATGGACTCGACTGTCTGAAGTGGTGCTGGAGGGAACTGACACCATGCATCCTGCAGGACAGTCCATAAATCCGTAAGAGTACGAGGGGGTGGAGATCTCTTCTGAACGGCACGTTGCAAGGCATCCCAGATGTGCTCAATAATGTTCATGTTTGGGGAGTTTGGTGGCCAGTGGAAGTGTTTAAACTCAGAAGAGTGTTCCTAGAGCCACCTGTAGCAATTCTGGACGTGTGGGGTGTCCCATTGCCCTGCTGGAATTGCCCAAGTCCGTCGGAATGTTTAATGGATATGAATGGATGCAGATGATCAGCCAGAATGCGTACGTACGTGTCACCTGTCAGAGTCGTATCTAGACGTATCAAGGATCCCATGTCGCTTCAACTGCACACGCCCCACACCATTACAGGTCTTCCACCAGCTTGAACAGTCTCCTGCTGACGTACCCGAATACGTCCATCCGCTCGATACAATTGGAAACGAGACTCGTCAGACCAGGCAACATGTTTCCAATCATCAACAGTCCTATGTCGGTGTTGACGGGCCCAGGTGAGGCGTAAAGCTTCGTGTCGTGCACTCAGCAAGGGTACACGAGTGGGCCTTCAGCTCCGAAAGCCCATGTCGATGATGTTTCGTCAAATGGTTCGCACGCTGACACTTGTTGATGGCCTAGCATTGAAATCCCCAGCAATTTGCGGAAGGGTTGCTCTTCTTTCACGTTGAACGATTCTCTTCAGTCGTCGTTGACCCCGTTCTTGTAGGATCTTTTTCCGGCCGCAGCGATGTCGTTAGATTTGATGTTTTGCCGGATTCCCGATATTCACGGTGCACTCGTGAAATGGTCGTACGGAAAAATCTCCCCCTCATCGCTATCTCGGAGATGCTGTGTTCCATCTCTCGTGCGCCGACTATAACACCAAGTTCAAACTCACTCAATCGTAATAACCTGCCATTGTAGCAGCATTAACCGATCTAACGCCTGTGCCAGACACCTGTCGTCTTTTATAGGCGTTGCGGACCACAGTGCTGTACTCTGAGTGTTTATATATCTCTGAGTTTGCATACGCATGCCTATACCAGTTTCTTTGGCTCCTCAGTGTATAATACCCATAGAGTTTGTAACGAATTCATGTTAATGGGTTTCACAATTATAATTTCTTAGGTTAAAGATATTTTTAAATTCAATGCTAACCACTCCAGACTAATCACAGATTTCATTTATATTGCAGCCATTATGCATTAGTGCCGCCACACTTATGGCATTAAAAATGATTTTTCTTTTTTAGGATCAAAATTTCAGTTCGTGTCGTATATTAGGTTGTAGCACAAGATAGAGACAGATTTATGATATGCCGAGAGTAATAGGAATACGACATAACATTTTTTTCCTGCGTAGTATGTACTGACAGTTTTGCATAGGACTGTACTCCATTGTGACTTAAACTCAAGATTGGGTGACATTACAATCTGAGAATTATACACCCCAAGTTTGTCTACTCGGTATGTCACATAGATAGAAAAAGTTTCCGTTTCTTATATCAGTACCTGGACCTAAATCTACCTTACTAAATTAAATTGAATTTAAAACTTAGGCAAAATTGGATTGGGAAGAAAAATTACTCCTCGTGTTTTTAGCTTGGTTACAAATTATTTTCAAACTTCAAAAATTTGCTCTATGTAATTACAGATGAAAAGCATGTGGTATTATTTTTATTACATTTCCAATGTTTCATTCTTACAGCTCCATCTATTACGTGGACTTTTTGACCTGAGAGACGATGGTGAATATATAGGCTGAAAACTAACAGTTTTTCATGGGGTACTAACAAACTGGTCTGCTGGCGTTTTAAATCTATTGTTCAGGATTGGTATACACTGACTGAAATTATTTATTTTATCGTTTAGCTCACTTTGGAACCAATAATTTGCATTGTCCTTCTTATACTTCTTCTTATACCCAAAACCTCCTCATACTTTCGCTCTGGGATCTCTTGTGTCCATGTATTACTGTGTTTCATATTTTTTGCTGTCTCAGGTGCAAATTTATGAGAAGTGATAAATTGTCTAAAAATACTCGGTCAGTGGGGCTAGGTTCACTTCTGCGAGGGTCTGGGTTTCTACAATCCAGTGTGCTTTGGTTTGTCGGAGTCCGTGGAGATGTGGAAGATTTTCTTGAGTCCATTCGTGCTATATGTCTGCAGAATTTCTTTTCCGTGCATGTGAGATGAATCGTTCGGTGAGGGAATACAGTTCATCTAAACTTTTGCGCATCCAGATGCCATCTTGGTTCTTGGAACCGAATATTTTTCTCAGTATCTATCTTTCTATTTTTTTCTATTTCTTTGACATTGACTTTAAATGATGATATCTCCGTCGCATACAGAGCTCCTGGAAGAACGACAGTATGATAGTGATGGAGTTTGACTTTGGTGGAAAGTGATTTCTTATTGTAAGTATTCCAGTTAGTTGTATATGCTTTTTGCAATTTTTGTGCGCGGATTTTGTGGGCCTCTTTCTCAATTTCAGTATTCCAAATAATTTCACCTAGGTGTTTAAAGTGTTTAAGTTGTCTGATTGGACCATATTTGGTGACGAGTGGCCTCAGGACCATGCTTTTGGAGCCGATAGCTTCTAATCTTCTGATGTGGCACATGCGTTAGACTCGTCTGATTATTTTGGATGTTCTCTTCTGCGTTACTAAAAAAAGTTCTATTTACCTGAAGTTCGGTGGTTATGCTAATTCATCTAAGCTCTGTACGTGAATCCAGGGCCTAATCGCACTTTAATGTCCGTCTTCTGTGTTTACGTCTCCGTGGAAGATGACCAAGTTCCTTTGCTGATTCCTGAATGGTATCAAGAAATCGTCCCTCCTCTGTGTGTTTGTCTATAGTGATTGTGTGAATTCCTGTGAATGTTCTTTTAAGTATTCAGGATTTTTTGGGCTTTTGATATTGTTTCCGATTGCGTCTGAAACGGACTTTTATTTGTGGAAGGTAGTGGTCGGACTCTACATAACCCTTTCGTACTCTCACATTCATAATTTCTGGAGAGAATTTTCTGGTAATTGCTAAGTAAGCTGACTGAATCTTATGGTATATTTTCTTTCCTGGCGCCGTTATAAACAAAACAAATATAGTACTTCTTAAAACAATTAAGTTTGCCTACAATGCATCGAATTACATTGAAATCCGCTAACTCCTACAGAACTGCAGTTCAATGATTCAAGGAATTGTTAATATTCAGTGTAATCTGGATTCAGTTCTGAGCATTTGAACCTGTGTATGCTTATAACATGTACGGTCATTCATAGATGCATCTTCTATTAAAAATGAACCACTAAACAATATTTCAACTATAGATATCCAATTAAATAAAACATTGCACTTGCTTCGAGAATATTTTTATTTTAAATCTTGTTTTATTTTTTTCCCTAAAGATGATCAGTAAATTCGCTTCTAAATTAACAAATCTGATCTAAATTTTAAATAAAATGAATATGAATTTTAAGCTGTACCGAAAAGAGATGCAAGGAGTTTAAAGTTTGTAACAGTCTGACGAATTTGTTTGCACGATTATTGCTGAAGTTTTTGAAAATAATGTCACTCACTGGTGTAAATACTGAAATTATATTGAAATTTATTCTTTGTTTTCTCACTGTTATCAACTTTCCGTGTTCTGCCTGAATAGCTGACGTATGAGTTATTTATTATACAGTGAAAAATAAATTTCTCACTCTTCTGTAACTGACCGTTCTGCGCAGAAAAAACGCTTAGCCAACATATTTAGTAGATTCTAAATATAGTTCACGATTTTCGCTATGTGATCTAAAGCTAGTTAGGTGGTGGGAATGTCTTATTGTGACAACCTGACACTGAGGTTAATGTGTTGATGTAAGGGCGTGGCTCCGTGCAGTCCCTCTGGGATCCACAGCCTAAACAACCCTGCACAACCACCGCACATAATGCTGCTCTCTCAAAAAACTGTCAACACTCCGAGAAAAGGTGATTTCGTTAAATATTTCATTCAATATTTGAGACTGAGCTCAAAAAAATTGTTTGAGATTGAAGGGCGAAAGTCACCAGGTTTTTTAGGAAATATCAGATTTATGTTTTTAGTTTTAAGTCTGATTGGGTTTTGGTGAATCTATTTATGTTTTACATTAGATCTCCGCTTGATGAAGGACACATGAGTGTTTCTGGATTTACATATTAAATTCCACTACCATGACGGATAATTTACTTTGCTACGAAACATTAACCATGTCTGGTTTCAATGTTCCTGACTAATATCGAAAATTGTGCAGCAGACGGTCTAAAATTAATGTGGATTCGAGCAAAAACAGCTACTTGATACTCTATTTCAGCTAGCGAAAGGGAAAATATGAAAATGTATCCTGCACGACATTAATGGTGTCGAACAAATTTCAGTCCACTAGAAATGTACCGAACACAGGACGTCCCTTCAAAAAATGTCAATTAAAAAAAAAAAAAAAAAAAAAAAAATAATAAAAAAACGAATTCTGCTTTACATGCGGCCCTCGCAGATTACATTAGTGACAGACGGCCACGAAACTTAATTAAAACCTCTGTGGTCCGAGACCAGCTCTAAACAATACGGTTCAGGCTCTGGCAGAAAGAAAATTTACACGCCGACTAAAAACTGAGAACACTAATGATGACACCTAGAAAAGTGGATAGCAAAGTCACCTTACAAAACACAAATCTGAACCTGAAGAAGAATAATAATTACTCTTTTCCTTCAATGTATTGCAGTTCTACCTTAGCTAGTAGGATATACTAGCAGAGAGGCACAAGTTCAATACGATTTAGAAACTTAACAACTACAGACGCACCACATAAAATTTTAAGCCTTGCATATGGTAAAGTCATCAGTGTAAAAAATTCTGAGGGTAGGACGACAGTATTTTACTTTGTGTGGGTCGGGTTAAGGTAAGGGAAGAAAATCATTTCTGATCTTTAAGTTGTATCCATTCCGCCCCTCACCTGTAAATGATTGAAAACAGAAATTTTGAGTGGCGTACTTCACTTAGAACCCGTGTCCTACCAAAAGCCAAGTCCGACTGGACTGGATGATCTTAATTTCTTTATCCGTGTCTGTAGCAGACAGTGAAGACACGCTAAATGGTTACATCATAAACCGAAATACTAGTTGCAGATCAACATGCCGCTTGTTACCAATATAATTACTGAACTGCCGAAATTGTTAGGTGAGTCAATAATTTCCGTATTTGTGTTCAGTTACTTATAAATTTAGACTTTTTCTGCAGTCTATATACTGCAAAAAAAAACCTAGGAAATGTACCAACAAAGAGAGGCTACACGTTATTGTTTCAATAAAATGAATCCCATAGCCTTATAATAGCTCTGTTATTACTCGGTATTCAACATTGACGTTATCGAAAGAAAATAACAAATCGTGTCAGTGGAATATTTGATTACTTTGGTAATGTTTCTGCGTAGGTTTACTTTGCTGTCAGCAAGTTTACTCCCGTTTCACATAGTTTGCTGCGATGTATTTTGAATAACATAGTTAGCTAAGTTGCAATAGGAATTACATACAGAACACGGATTGTAATTATACGATGATTAGAGAGCAACAATCTCACCAGATAAAGCAGATTAAACCTATAATTAAAGCGTGATGGTCTCCGAGTTAGGCGTAATTACAGTTCGCTGCTCGCCCTTTAATTTAATAATGAGGTTTCAGAAACAGGCATTACTGGACCGTAGGCTACGTGCAAATAGCATCGAGTTCCTCAACGATTTTTTACGATTGTTTCCCATGAGAAATCCATAATTTTTGGACCCGATCATGACTGAGTGTTTACTATTACAGGCGTAGTGTAAATATCACAAAGAGATGAGAACGTATCACTCATTTTATAAAATACCGTGCTTTTCATCCCTTGGGGAGATGTTTTTTTGGAATCTGTTTTATAAATTATAATTTTGATTTCATCATATTTTTATTTTTTCAGTACCACTGCTATTATATCCATACTGCTCCTACCATTTTTGCTTCTGTAATGTTACGCTTGAAGCTATATTGGGAAACTTCTATATGAGATTGGATTACACATTATTTACAATAGCTTTCCGAGCTTGTTTCGAAAATGTTTGTGTTGCAGCTATCTGGCGATGCTTTGAAGATATAATCAACTCTACAGCAAGGCAATACAAATCTCGGAGCCGTTATATTTGCTACAGCAATACGAAGACAATAGAAAGTTAATTCAACGTTGATTTATGTTTAATCTCACATTATATCACAACAACGAAAGACTAAAAAAGCACTAAAAGCCAATATAAACAATTTAGCAATATTGTATTTTTTACCTTGTGCTCTGTCAGAGGTCGCCAAGTGACCCTCTCCTGTTTTGAACCCTGTGCCACCTGCTTACCTTTTATTTTCTGCTAATCTGCACATGATTTCAGGTTTTATACAGGGCTGTTTCCTTTAATTCATTGAGTTATGTACAATGGCAAACTATTTTTTGCGCGTGTTTATGTTTGACCATGGTAATTTCAAATGTTAAATTGAAACGTTAATTAAGATTCCAGATTTACACGGTTTATCTTACGAGCTGAAGGTTTTTTTTGCATTTCCTTGTACGCATTTTAATAGACCGTCTGCACTTGTTGTAATGGCGTTCGGTGAAGGAATGGAATACTGTGACGTTACTACTATCAGTTTGTTGAAAAGGCTTAGACTTAGTGAAATCCGCCAGCTCTAGGGTTTCATCCTAAGCCGGAAGCGGAAGTTCCTTCTCCAGCGTAGTTGGACTAGTGCACTTGACACGCTTTTAGTATTTCTCTGATATTTAGGTGGTTTATGATGAAAGATTACGGGTATAACAGATGCGGATTCCATTCACGAGTCCCTTCTTCAAGGGTTTTAGGATCTACTCGGCTCGCTGAGCGCGAATCTGGTGCCAAAAATTGACAATGGCCATTCCAACGTCCAGAAAATTTCCTTCCGAGTACTTATTGAATGATTCATACGAAACCCTGTATAAAATGAGATGAAAATTTTATTGTTTATAATATTACAAAATTTAAATTGGTCTGGTGGATCAGTAGCTGACTGGAGACTGAAAGTTCCCCGGTTCGAATCCTTGTCTTGGCGTGGATTTTCATAAGCCATTAACCCGACCTTCACCTCTGCCACAGCTTGTTGTGTACTGTGAAGTACGCCAGAACGGTTTTGTGCTTCTGATTCCACGTTAAACTGCAGGCCTTCTCTAGGGTTAACAACCCTAGTTGTAACGTTGGTCTATTCAAATCCACAGCTAAACAAAGGCTTAACGTAGTCCTAGTTAGCCCAAACGAACATACATCACACACATTACAGACATTTACGTATGTGTAAAGAATTTAAAATCACTGTGTTGTGTATGTTACCTGACGTTACTGTTCTTTTTGCAGTAAGTCGAGTCAACGGCGGCGGCACTGCCTACCCCTTTCTCGAAGCGATTCGGGCCAGTTTTGTACCGTAGTTTCGCCAGTCTTGTTGACGCTACATGCTTCATATTTGTATTATATATAGATATCAGCAATCTTAGCAAGCATACTAAATTTTGTTTCGATCCTGAGCTTAGTTTAAAAGTTATTCACAAGCACATTTGACCGTTTTTGTCACTCATTGACTGACTGAATGGTGATCGTCAGAACTATGTGGTATTTCCCGTAGACGTAGAAAACTGAAATTTGGTACAGAGATAAAATTTTACTTGCCGATTATAAGAAAAGTCTTTATAGATGGTGGTTAGTATGTTTAACAATATGTTAAATTTTATTTTCTTCCTCTCCTTACTTTAGAAGTAAGTGAACTTAAAAAAATACTACGACACCCTCACATCAAAATTCTAACTATATCTCGTGGTCCTAGAAACAGGTAATTTTGAATACATATATGGTTTCATTCTCAGATCACAAGAAAAAGCTGATATTGGTGATTTTACACGTATTTTTTAAATGGTAACTCAAAACATGAAAAATTTTGCAGAATGTTTGGAAGTTAATTGCTTTGTTCTTAATGAGACTATACGCTTGACATTCCTTTTATGCACAGAGATCAGCAAGTGTAACTAACATTTAAATTTTGCTTTCATTCTATACTCAGTTTAGAAGTTCTCAAATGAAATCGTTACATTTGAGCAACGATTAATCAATCAACTTACAAAAAGAAATGAGATCCCGCAAAAAGAATTCTCGTAAAAATAGGGCAAGTCTCGTGGCTGTTTAGTGACAAAAAGTTATGAGATCGTGTTCTGAGCCAAGTCTACACATTATATCGTATATTCACTTCACTTTCTGAACATAAAAATTCCTCTCGGTGTTTAGATCGTTTATTTAGAAAAAATAAATGTTTTTTACTGATATATATATATGATGTATTCTAAGACTTCTCAAAACCGAAAGACGTGCAAGGGGAATCTTGGCTTTCGTGTATTTGTATGTAGGATAAATTAACACATTTAAGTTATTTGTATAGGCTTCTAACACAAGGCATACATAATGGCCAAGTCACCAGAGGTTTTTATAATTCTAAATAAACTATCTATAACACCGAGAGAAATTATTCTGGTTAGAAAGTGAAGTGAATAAACACTGTAAAGTGCAGACTTGGCTTAGAAGAAGATCTCATAACTTTTTGTCACTAAGCGGCTACGAGATTTGGCCTATTTTTACAAGAATTTTTTTTTTTTATCCTTTTTTCCGTATCGACCGCGGTGGATCTCGGGACACCTGTGCACGGGCGTTTTGCGTGTAATTATGAGAGACGGAGGACATGAATCCACCCGTGATAGAACTGCATTAGTCACATCCGAAGCATTTACACTGTTGTGTTGCCAGCTGTCTGAGAAGCCTGTAACTACTTTCTGTGTATTGATAGGTGTATTTTGTTTGTGAAATGTATAGTTTATGAATCGGAGGTTATGGACCGTCCCAGTATTCACCTTGATGATTGCAGGAAACCGCATAAAGCCGAGGACGTACCTCGAGGATCCTGACTCGGAGCGGGTTCCTTTGTGCCTCCCCGACACTGTGTGGTGGCGCCCTAACCCACGCAGCCACACTAGCTACACTTAATTTATTATTAGTATTATGAGTGAACGTGCGCTATCGGATCACGCAAAGGCTTGATTCTCATCATGACTTGCAATTAAATATTGAATCCCACTTGAAACAGTCTCCACCAGAATCCCTGGGCCGAATAACAGCATTATTTTTATGTCGCAGACTCATTAGTGTATTTTCTTAGACGATTCAGTGGTCTGAAACAAAGAAGATTTTAGTTTGGGGGAGCGGTTTGTAGATGAGTCAGCTTAGTATGAAGATCTCAGGAAAAACTATGTGTGCTCAAGCGACTTGCTTTTTCTTCCTCATCTTTCACAAGTTGTAACTTACATTGCTGCTTCTCATCCCTGAATACCTTGGTGTCGTACGTACCATTAATTGGGTTTGAGCGCATGAAATTTCCAAATGCTTTCACGGGTTGATGATTACTACCAGATTACCATATTACATACTTTCGCATACATTAGTTAGTGTCTTTTTTTTATTATTATCATCCAGTCTTCGAATGATCTTAACTGTCTTTTTCGTTGGATCCACGCGTATTTACTATGACTTTAATTCAACTGTAATTCCGTGCAAGACTAACTCGGGCTATCTAAGTCCGCCCGTTAACTCAGTTTGCTTCCTACCGTCGAGTCGTTATTTAGTATAGAAAGAACGAGAAGCAGGTCTGGCTTGTAGTCTCATTTAAGGTCTTCAGAAGTTAGAGATGGCCACTGGTTACGTGTCCGTCTGGTAAGTCAACAGTTAAAACACTCTAGTTCTAGGTGGTTTCACTACAGGTGATGGGGAAAAAATTTGTAGGGCTTTGCGGCTAGACGACATCGAGATCGCTATACTGGGAGAGAACGAGAATGACATTTAAAAAAAAAAATGACCCAAGCATTTGCCTGGAGTGATTTTAGCCAATCATCGAAAACCAACCGAGTACATGGAATGTGGAGTTTCAAGTGTTGGATCTGTTAATACCGACGGCGTTAAACTCTGTAAGTCATCTGAGTTCAAACACCTAGGAACAGTAATCTATTAGGATGGTCACACAGCCCCAGACGTCCAAAACAGAATGAACGTTGCCTGGATGAAGTGACATCAGGTCACAGGAGTCCTTTTTGACCGGGAAGTTGCCACTCGGCATTAAATAAAAAATTTACAAAACCACTCCTCGGCACTGCATGTAACTGAATGTTGGCCAGTCTTGAAAAGACATGAACAACAACTGAATGTCATTTAAATGAAGATGGTTCGCTGGCCACAGGGAATCACTGGATAGGACCGCATCAGGAATGAGAACGTTTGGTCAGCATTTGGTGTGGCTCCTAAGAAAATCGTCTGCGATTGTACAGCCATGTAGTGCGCAGCAGCAACACTGGGCCGAAGACCACGACGGAGACCCAGGAAGTCCTGGCTGGATACCTTGCGGGAGGACATGCGGTGTAATGGTAAGAAGAGGAAGACTGGAAACCGCAATCTGGATGGCTGGACAGGGAACTGAAATTACGTCCGTCCGAGTGGGAGAGCAGAGTGTAAACCCCTCACAAACCCAGCTCGGCCAGAGGGTTAAGAGAAGCTATCGTGCACAATTCCGATGCCGCGTTTCTTTCTATCCCTTGTTTTTGTGTTCACGTACACGAGAAAACACTCTACGCTTAAGAATATTTATCACAGTTATCTACAGAAATAAAAGAAACGCAAGACTCTGAGAGGAAAAGAACTGGGCACGCCTACAATAATTAAAACGAAGCACAACAGCCTGGTCGACTTCATTTCGTTTCATCGCAGCGTCTCGCAGTTTGTCTTTTAAGCTAAATGCATGTTCACGCTTTCTTAGTAAATAGCTCACTGACTAAAGAAGTTTACTTGTAAGAATTAATTACATAAAAATCATTTTCCTCCCGTGTCATTATCCTTACGAGGTAATGTAAGCGTTGTCAAACATTTGTGAGTTAATTAGGTGAAAACCGAGAACTGTCTTGACATTCAAGTAGCTGACAACAAAATGCAGCCTAAAAATCGTAACCAAGACGTCCGGTATTCTAGAAATAATGTTTAAACCAGGGCTCCTTGTATCTCCCTGTATAAATATCAGTAGCGCTTTAAACCAAACTCCGTCGTTGTGAAATATGAGACGGTGATATTGCATTTAGATTGTTCTCCGCATTCACGCTTCACTTGCGACCCCTATCTGCGAGATCATCGTGTAAAGAAAATTCGATTTGATCCCTGAAGTGAAACAAAGCAAACATTCTGAAATGTTTTATTAACCTGACTGTTCCGTTCTTTTGAAATACGATTCCCGTGAAATAATGTTATGTGATGCGCTGAGGAACTGTCGGGCAGTAATCTCTTTTGTCGAAGAAAGCTCCGGCTCACTCGCTGTTAGCTCTCCTCACAGGGAAATTTATTCAAGCCACTTCTCGCGACGAATATCGGTTTTGTCCGCCCTCGGCTTGGAAATTCCTTTCTATTTCCAGCAGTTTTAATTCTATCAAGTCTGTAGAAATGTATCCCCAAATCTCCACTTCTTAAAAAAATCATTATCAATTTAATTCTTATTTCTATTAGTAGGCACCTAAGTAAGAAATAATTATTCATTACATTTTTCCATGAGATTTAAAATCTGCGTCATTCTGTCAACCACTGTAATCTGTATGCTATTTGTTCCACTTCGGTTTTTTATAGGTACTTCCCTTTCTGAGATGCTATTTCATGATGACGGTTCATACTACAAACTAGGTAGCAAACGAGACATACTTAACACAGAACCCAAAACATTCCTGGATCCAGTGAACTGTCGGAAAATAATATATGAAGGCTTCAATTGCGGTGGGGGATCATTCCGATGGTTCAAAGTTTGTGAGCTGTATTAATAACCACTGATAATTCTCTGGCTGAAGTAAATTACAATTGCGTATACCAACATTTTTATTTATTTTGGGTGCCTGTGTATATGAGTAACCTGCATAATGTAGCAGGGTCTTAAAATACAAAGTAACAAAGAACTCTGATGCATGCTTTCGCTTTTTTTTAAATTTTGCTTATATGGCTTTACGCTGCGTCGACGTCATTAGAGGCGGGAAAGAATGGAGGACGGGAAAGAATTCGACCATGACCTTTTGAAGGAAGCATCCTGGAATTCGCCTGGAGTGATTTGGGGAAACTATGGAAAACCAAATCTTGATGCCCTGACGGGGTTTCGAGCCTGCGTCCACCCGAATGCGAGATGAGAACGTCACCGCTCACCCACCACTCTCGGTGCGTGCTTTTAGCTACCTTAATCTGAAGCTTTTTTCTTAAAATTTTCGTTACATTCTTTGTGATTTCTAAAGTACACACAGATCTATCATTGATTAGTTTTTATTACAAATCATTCAAATAGTACACTGTAAATTCAGAAAATAGAGTTACTGCAAAAAGAAATAAATTTAAATCTTTTTACAATGATCATAATAGTTCTAACTATACATAATGCGTTTTCAACAATTTTTTCCCCTTTGTTATTTTATTACTACATACTTCCTTCAATCTTTCAGAACCTAAGTTGTAGATCTTTACTCCTATTCAGTCAGGTCTTTTTTTTTTTTTTTTTTTTTTTTTTTTTAGCCCTTGTGTAATGATGATGAACACGTACTTGTTTCTGTCCGCTGGGCAGATTACAAAGAAATTCTGCTGAATAGGCAAGAATGTAGAGGCTGGTACCACAAGGTTATCAGCATTCTCTAATGAATTTAGTATTTCTGAAATATCACTTGAATTATTTAAATGTATTTTTTTTATCTGTAACGAATACAGTAGAAGTAAATGGGACCGGGACCACCTCGGACAACGAAAAACTCGGATAACCGGAGGTCAAGGAAAGAGGTTACAATGAATCAAAAAACGTATTGAAACTGAAATAATACAATTTATTTATAATGTAAAACCAATCTGTGAAGCAATAAAGTTGTTTTTTGTACATTAATAACGATCAATTGCCAAAAATATCTTTAATTGTCTTCTGTGTCATAATTTTGTTTTTTTCTTCTTAGCGGAAGTATAGCGCCAACGTTGTGGCATCATTATGTTGGCCGCTGTGTTTTTTTCCTGTTTGTCAATATACTCAACTGCTACTTCTATTCTTTTTAAACCTTCAGCATGAGAAATTTTTGGAACAGTTTCATTTTTATCTTCTTCGTCTTCTTCTCCTTGTCCGCTGACAACCATATTAACTATTTCATCATTTGCCTCGGTTAGCCCGGCGGCTCGGATAATCGGAACTCGGATAACCGGACTCAAAGTGAACATATCTATCTTTACTGTACTTCAATATAAACCTATGTCAGAGAGGGGTATTTAGTTTAGGGTGTCAACGAACACTGATTTTAGTTTTTTTGGAAAATTCTTCATCGTGGCCCACAATCCATTTAACCAAAGATGTTGCTATTGAGGGCAAGTGGCGTGTGGTATTGTTGAGGGGAGTTTATGCAAGTGCAGTTTAGCACGGCCGGGGGCGGCGCTATCTGCCTGCCTGGTGAGCTTCTTGTACGTGGCCAGTGGAGACTGGAGGACCCTCTGGCCATTGTTCTTAGAGACTACTTGTCCCCTCGTTGAGATAGCGCACTGCTCGAGTCTCGTCTGAATAAAATGTTCTTTACGGGTACGCGAAATGAACAGGAACTCCGCCGTGCTGCGCGGTGTCTCATTAATACACCCCGGTACACTACTCGCGTGCTAGTTCCAGCCCTTATTGTCTCCTAGACAATGTGCAGATTATATCTTTGATATAAATTCAGAAGTACCTGTGTAAGTGGGAGTTGGGAGACAAAGAATAGGTGAGAAGAAACTACCGCTGCACAATGCATCTAGAGGCCTTAGTCGTAGTTTTTAGCAAACTAATTCGCTAACACATCACGTATTAAACGCTAATTCTGGTAGAAAAAAAAATTGACGTCTCCTAAAAAAATTTTCTTACCAACGGCTACAGAATTTGTTTAACGAAGTTATTTAGAAAGTACAGATTATATAAGTAGCAGTTTTGAATTTTTCATCGAGAAACAGAATGGAAGGATGTGTAACCTATTATTTGTCGGAACAAAGATTAGTCAGCCGAGATTATGACAATGACTGCGGAACTGAGCGGAGCGGTGTACCGGTTAGCGTTCTCGCCTCGCATTCGGGAGGACGGCGGTTTGAATCCCCGTCCGGGCATCCAGATTTGGGTTTTCCATGGTTTCCCCAAATCACTCCAGGCAAATGCCGGGATGCTTCCTTCAAAAGGCCATGGCCGAATTCCTTCCCATTCCTTGACCGCATCCTTGCCCCCCATCCTTTCCCGTCTCTAAAGATCTCGATGTTAAAAAGAGACGTAAAGCAGTTACAAAAAAAAAAAAAAAAAAAAAAAAAAGACTGCGGAGTTCTTCCTACGCTTTTCCAAAATAAGGTGTCCCGAAGGACTCTAATGAAAACTACCTTCAGCAAATAACTTTAAATCCACAGCAAGATATTGGCGTCTAAATCACGTATGGAATGTATTCTTGGCACAAAAGGTCCCAATACTTGTTTATGATATTATAGGAAGAAGCAACCAGTACATATTTTAAACTCCATTAGTCCTCGCTCACTTTCATCATAGATATTTAACCGCAAAATAAATTCTTCATAGATTTTACAGATAAATCAATGCAAAAAAATGATTAAATCTTCTAATGGGTCAAAGAATGTTAAAGGCAAGTTGAAGTTAAAATAATAAAGTGTGTCACCTGATCAACCGGGTTCGGAGTGGGTCTTCCCTTTGGAACATAATCAAAGAAGGTAAGTATGCTGATACATGATCACTTGTAACGGTTCACTTGGACAGAAAACCGATTTTAATTGAAACTGACTACTCATTAATTTGTTTCAGTTATGTAAAACATTCTGAAAACCTACTGAATGAGTTAAACTAGATTCAAATAACTGATAAGTAAACGAGATATGTTAAAGGTGAAAAAAGTATTTTTTATGGTCTCCTCCCTATATAAACACAATAATGCGTGATTTTTTTTCTGTGCTGCTCAATAAAGTTTGTAGCAAATCTGAATTACATGATTTCATTTTTTTTTTTAGAAAGTAAAATATGGAAATTGATCTGTCGCAGAGTAAAAATTTAAGCAGCTTCGAATAGGAAAAACGTACTTTTCACGGCTCATTTGTTAGTCATAGATCTATTTAATATCCATACGGTGCAAGACACTTAAATATTTTGGATGCTCTATGAAAATTACTTACAGGTATGAGAGGGACACTTCAGGGAGACCCGAGGAGGTCGCTAAGCCGATTTTTCATGCTTTAGCGCATTTGGAGCTACCTGCTGAAAGGTGTCTGCCAACGAGCTGGAGATACAGGTTATAAAACGCTGGGCTGCCCACGTCTGGAAGGCACCGATCCAGCGTCTTTCTAACTTGGCGCAACGGTACTCGGGACTACCAATCTCGCTGTAAAACACGATAATTGTCCCACTTACAACTGACTTTTGACTGGTCATAGAAGTACGGGGGCCGACTACGAGGCAGCCAGTCATAGAAGAATTGAGTTTTCTCTTTGTGGAGAGTTGCTAGGAAGAAACGGGCGATATGGAGGTCACCCTACGATCTGAACAAGAGCTCGGAAGACCTCTCGTTCAATGTACGATTTACTAAACAGAACCCAGTCGCATTCCGAGAAAATCTTCTCGTATTATTGGCAGATATACCTGCCTGAATCCAGCTGATTCTGAGATGCAGCTGAACGAGGTCTTAGCCGGTCGCATCAACACCCGGTTTTTCTGCCATCATCGCCGACAGTGAACGGTAATATTGGTGATCATCATTCCGTGGAAACGTTACACGTGTTCTCTCAATGAAGAACACCCTTTATCCACCCAAACGACGAGCTTTTCGATTTGTTACCCTTACTCAAAGAGCATTTAGCTAATAATCAGCTATTGTTCTGTTATCAACTATCAATTCTTTTTTTAAATTGCGTCAGTGATATTACAGATTAATACAATGTGCTGAATACTCAACTTTAGGAATTGTATATAATGTAACGAATATGTATCCAACAAAACTAAACTATTGAAATGTTCGCAGTATTATTTTCATTTCTAATTATAATATTTCCTTTGCTTCCCGAGATAATTTCTATTGTAATTACATTCTGTTATTAATTACGATCTTCTTTCTGCCCTGAAATACTACAAAACAAAACAAAAAAATATCCAACTTTAAAAAAATAGTCTAGTATCTCATGACTTGTGGAAAAGAATAATTATTGATTAATTTGATGGAGCGCTACCAGATTTCCAATCGTTTAGTTCCAATTTATTTCAAAATTTCTTGAAACTCTGAATTACCATCGCTTAAGGTCGACAGGTGTGAGTAAGGATACTGAATACATGTGCTGCTGAAGATTACCTCCTTTCGTGCTCAATTAACAATGTTTGACTTCTTCCTGGATTTTTTTTTTTTTTTTTTTTGGGTTATGGCTTTAAACCTCGTTGATCTAAAATACATTAAAAACGGGAAAGGATGGGGGAGAGGAGAGGGAATGGGACGGAATTCTGCCATGGCCTATTAAAGGAAGCATCACGGCATTCGCTTGGAGTGATTTGGGGAAACTATGAGAAACCCAGTTCTGGATGCCTGGACGGGGATTCGAATCTGCGTCCTCCCGAATGCAAGACCAGAGCGTTAACCGCCCACCCACCACGCTGTGTTGGCATTTTGAGTGCACATGTAAGCATTGAGGTCACGTGTTTCGGAATGTATGGTACATTAGACAGCAGTGAATGTGAGTGTTTCTGCATCGTTCACATTGAATTCAGACAGAAATTACACAGTGGGCGACAGTGAAGTTGCCACCGGCCAGGCCTCGTGATGCAAGGGTCGTTGAGGACATGGGCATTTCTAAGTACTGTTGTGAAGTACGTGTTGTGTACAGTATACGCGTAGAGTTATGGCATATAAATAGTTTGAAAAACGAATACAAACAGGGTTCTGGATATGTTCAGTAGACGTTGATGGGTAGTTTAAATTATTAGCAGATTGTTTCCTGCTTCTCCGACAGAAATTATTATTTCCTAGAATTTATAAGAAAGCTTCCTAAGGTCCTTATCAGACATGAATATTTTACGGTGTTAGAGTTCATTTTAATTGTTAGCTCTGCAATTAATGGTTTCTGAATAATTCTTTCCGATATCTGTTTATGTACTAGAATCGTATCTATTCTACCATGGGATTACAACCAGGAAGATGTTGCTGTCAACTGTTGTTACCTGAACGCATTGACAGAAAGAAAGTTTAATCTTTACATTCAGGGACGGTGTCCACTAAGTTGTGTGCGTATTATGGTTAGCTTATAATAATATTTTTGGAAGGTGAGTTACTTGGTTTCCAAACAGAATGTCAAAGTCCTGTCCCTCGTATCCTCACCGTAACATTAGGCTGAAGACAATGAACGAAAATCAGGAGAAATACTGGATGCTTGCTGGCTCTCTTACTACCAATTGGAAATAAAGCTACTATGCCTGAGTGCGACTTTATGCTTTTAAACTAAAAGATCCCTTTTTCATAAACAATGATTGACAGAACTTATCGGTCTCAATGTATTTCGCACATGTGGCTAGACTGCAAGAATATATACTTTATACCAATTCAACTGAAATATATCACTTCCCTAGTTGACTGATGGATAACGTTTCTTGTAAGATAACGTACAATGTCACAGTTCCAGTAATAGTCTTCTATTAATTTGATTAAGATCATCACAAAACGTTCTTCACTATAGTAATAGCAAACACTAATGTAACAATTGTTTGAGTAAGTTCAATCTTGACTAATATCTAGTTACCGATTAGGATGCCGGTGTAGTTAGCAAACTGATTACGTGGAAAACTCGTGACAAATCAGACGTGGTAAGTCCTTTAAAGCTTCCGAGGCTTTGTCAGTGGCAATTTTATTGTATGCAGTTCATTAATTTGATACACAAAGCAAGCTGTGCCAGACATAGTGGTCAAGTTATGTGCCCTAAAAGCTTCCATTCAAAATATTTACATTAGGTATTTTGCAGGATAAAGTAATCTGTTGGAGCTCAAGTAATTACTTAGTCTAGGAGCACTTGTATCGTATTGAGGAATTTTATTACTGTAATGAGATTTATAATTCAGCCCTTATTAATGAATGCCTGAAAAATGGGTTTTTTACTAGTAACAGGAGTATGCAGAGTGCAGGGTATGTGACACTCTATTGTAAACAGATAACAGCGTAACTATGGAGGTGTACTGCTATTTCATTGCATTAATTTCTTATGGTTTACATTTTTCAGACGGTTAAACGGAGTTCAACTGCCTAGCCTTAAATTTGATGCCACCAATATGTTGTGTCTTTTTTTGTGTTTTGTAGGTAATGTTATAAATATGTGTTTTTCTTTTCGCCTGTCCACGATAATTGTTTCTAACCTTATGTCGCATCGAATACGTCGATTGTAATGTTAAATAAATATATTTTATAGACAGAAATAGCAGTTACCCGCGAATTCGTCCGAGAGATGTAATATACGATTTTCTTGAGAGGTCTGGACTCTCAGTTGTTAGGGCGTCCAACTGGAGATGGAAAAGTCCCCAGCTTGAATCCCAGTCTCGGAGAGGATTTTCATAGGTTCTCAGCTCGATCTTCACCTCTGGCACAGGTTGTTGTGTGATGTGAAGTACGCCACAATGCTCACGTGGTTCTGATTCCACGTTGAACTTTAGGGCCTCTGTGCCCAGTAGGAGTACTGCGATCTTGTAATTCGTCGATGCGTTGTAACATCTCTCGTGTTGTCCTCGTGGCACACGGTCGGGGTGGATCACTACCTTGCAGGTTACTTTGGGCAGGGTCGGCTCTAGGATTTTAGAACCCGGGGTGACCAGTTGGGGGCCTTTGGCGAATTCATCAGTTAGGGCCCTCCCTCAGACCAAATGGGCGACCTCTACGACTTGTCAAGTGGGGGGCCCCTACAGCCGGTGATCGGGCCCTCCATCAGCCGGGCGGGTCCGGATACATTTGACCCAATTTCCCCCCCCCCCTCCCCCTAACGCCTGCCCAAAGCCGTTTTGAATTCCCTAACCAATAATTCTATAACGTCTTTCAGTTTCTGCTTCCTCGCCCATGAAATATATCTGTAAAAACTGTGGTTTCCTATTCGACGAAGGAAGCATAGATCCCATTTGGTCATATACTTGTTCCTGGATAGTAAATGTCGGTGAAAATCCTTGCTTTGCAACAATTCTATCGGTTCCAAAAGACGTCATATGGAAGCAGGAATTATACTTTCTGATAAGATTCAAATGTCGTCGCGAATCATCCGTGTTGTTAGAAAAGAGCTGCTTCAATGGTTCCATACCTGGCATGCTGATGTTGCTTAGCTCGCTATTGTTCCAAAGTTGCAGCAACTCGTGGTGATGCCAAATATGCGGTGTTCTGTCGTCGTTGATTTTTTGTTTGCTCCGGTGTTTCAGTAGCTCTTGATGGATGGGTTGTTCTTCTCGCCGAGCTCGTGTTTGTTCGGGTGTTTCAGCAACTCGCTGCAATGCCAAATATACGGCGTGTTGTTGCCTACACCTTTTCGTTTCCTTTTGTGTTTCAACAGCTCTTGAGATCGATTGCCGTTCGGCTTGCTCTTTGCACTGAGCTCACGTTTTTCCTGGTGTCTCGGCAGATCGTCCCGACACCAAGTGTTCAGTTTGTCGTCGACGCCAAACTTGCGACTGCTCCTGCAATTCTTCAGCCGCAGAAGCCTTAAGACGTGCAAACTGCTCAATCCTTTGCAGCTCTGCTTGAGGATTTGTCTCCAGGGTTTTGGCTATTTTCATAGCCCTAGTTTCCTAACATTTCTTTGAAAGATATGCCTTTCGTTTACCCGGCATCTCTTAAAATTACTAATTTCAAGTATCGTTTATAAAAATTAATATAGATTTAATTAATGGAAACTCAAAACATTAGCAATAAATTGATGGAATCGACTATATATATATATATATGATATATTATATATATATCATTCAAAGAGCAAATAAATACCTAAATGTCCATTGTACGTTCATTTCCCTTAAAAAATTGCAAAACTAAAAATGAATATTTTTATTTGCACTTAGTATCTGACAATTACTGATTTCTTACTTTATTTTTTTAAAAAGTGAATTGTTTCTCCATAATTGGTTTCTCACTTTGCAAACAAAATTGAATGACTACCGGCGAATTACCACTCCGCTTGTCTGCCACTCCACTATCTGAATGAAACATTTATAAATTTCAAAAATTTACTTCGGGCAACGCTGCGTGGTTCTGCTAAATCTTCCCAGCTTACTATAGATCTTTTGATACAATATCGGTACAAAGCGATGCATGATGTCACTAAAATGGCGCTCATGAAAGAAGCTTAAATAACTAATAATGTTTCAGTTCTCATTCTGGCCCAGGCTGCATTTTAAAATTACCGCTATAAAATTAAAGCTACTATCACTCGAACATTAATACATTCACTGTATTGTATTTTAGTGACGTCATGAATAACGAAATAAACTTGACTTATTATTTCAGATCGCGATACTAAATGAACCCGAATAATGACGCTGGCAATGTGGCGCTCGTAAAAACGCAGTAAATTAAATACTGAATACATCTGAAACTACACTCAACCCCATGATCTATGTTGTCAGCTTCATGAAGTAACGCAATTAAAAAAATTATACAAAAATGCTTGTAACTTACAGTGTACAACGGAAAGTCCATAACTCTCTACAATCGTTTATATTGCTGGTCAAGTTTACATCGCGAGAAAGTGACTTTTATTTCTCGTGATTTAGTAAGGTGTATAATTAAATTAATTGTGATAGTAATTTATGCTATACTAATTAGGAATCATGTTGTAGAAAATTCTGTTACTACTCGAAATGTAGTTCCAGTGCATTTAATGTGTTGAGATGTGTTCGTATCGTTTGATTTTGTAACGGCAAAATTAGCAGAAATAGTGGTTTGGTTGAAATGCTGCCTGGACCAGAATGTTTTTGTTACAGCATTAAGCAAAAAGAATTTAGTTATTATTAGCAATCAATAAGCAGCTTTCATTAGCTCTGTGTAAATGAGGTGTATTCTGTTGTAAACGACTTCCAGTGTTGCTTCATGACACAATAAGTTTCTACATTAGCCTATTGAATACATTCGTTTTAAGTGTAGACTTCTATAGATATTTGCAGAATATTTAACATTAAGTAAAAAGCACTGTTTCGTGAATCATAGTCTCTACTATTTGTACAAAAATTTTGAACAAAAAATAAAACGGGTTGGTTAAGTTTTAAATTTTGGTAAAAATAGTTTGTAATACAGAGACTATACAGCAACAAAAAAGAAACAGGAAATTAAACCGAGATAGAATGGAAAATACGACATTTTGGGAACAACCATTTTGCACTTTTAGTGAACCGACTTTCGTGCTGGTATACTCATAATATTTTACGTTGGTTTTTTTCCCAAGCTTTGGTGTTTCACATTTATTATGACGCATATATTACGAACGAAATTATGGTGTAATATTTGATATGTCATACTATTTTATGTACGCAAATGAAAACATCTCTTTGCGAACTTAACAACAGTACCTACCTTTTCTTTAATTTAAGGTTAAGTGCAGATATATATTTCCAGCTTCCAAACTATTATTTGTCAAGTGCATCGGTTTTATAGCTTTTAAATTAAACACAACGTTGCATATGTAAGATGGTTTTTGCTTTTATTTCTGAAAAGTAGTGTTTGCGATTTACGTAAAAAGCAAAGAGTAGGCTAAACGTGGCACGGCTATCTAAGAAGTAGGAAACTCTTTGCTGTTTGCGAATTGGTATTAATGACAATTTCTAAAAGAACTATGCGTTTTTGCGGGATAAAATCTATCTTATGCCACTTCGCATACAATTAATTGACTTCATGACAAATTTCATTTAAATATGTTGAGTTATTAAGGCGTGATTGATTCCAGAAGTACATCCAAACACACATCCAAACTTTCTCATTTTCTCATTTATAGATAGATTGATTAAGATTTTAACGTTTGCAATTTATTTCCTTTTGTTTCCTTTGTCTAAAATCCTATCATACCAACAACGACCGTATTAGTAATAACCTTCAATTAGGTTTGTTCCGAAATGTTTGCAGGTTATTTTCTGTTCAAGATCTATTAAATTTTCTATCCGCAAATATTATGTTCGAACTTCTCACTATGCAACTGTTCTTCCTTCCAAACTTAATCCGCTGCTAAATTAATCTTTCTTACTCGCCAGCTCTACCAACATTTCTCCTGTGTTCTTCTTTTTCCAGAGATCCTATATTTTTAAACATATCGGAACAAACAATCTTTATGAAACCTGCTGCTCTTTTTTTTTCACCTTAAACTTTTAATTTATTAATATTTTGACCTTTATGTGTCTAATATACATTTTTTATAGGGTTGCTACTTTACACTTGATAATATGGAAACAGATTTGATCGGAAATATTGGAACTTGATCAAAAACTATACTTCATTGGAGATAATATGATGAAAACCTGACTACCTGTGAATTTCAGGAATCACAGCAAGCTATAAGGAGAGACAGAGTAGAAAAGTTACGTTGTATTACAATTATAGTCACAACTGAGAAACTATAATGATTTTATAATTTTGAGAACTTTGTTTCATTGGATAGGTACAATAATAACAGTATTGCAAGATCGTCTCGCAAATAAATCAGTTTCTCAATCTGTTTCTATTAATAAATAAGATATGTTCATTACCAAATTGTAACAAACCATTCTGATTGAGATTTTTACCTTGACTCATTGAAGCAGTAATGGAAATTTCAAAATCATACTTAAAAAATCCAAATTTGACACTATTTTGTTGTACCAGAATCAAGAAAGATTACATTTCTGAACTGTAAATAAAATAATATCTCTTATCATCTTATATGTTGCAATTCAGTTGAAAAATCTTGTTCGTACAGTAGAAATGAGTTTCTCCATTTATTGGTTTATTTACTACAATGACGATATGCATTGTGGCTTGTAATTTTTATACTCTTGTTATGTATCGCTACAATCAAGAATCTGACACATGTAGATGTTCTCCCAAAAATACGCCTTTAGTCACAACCAAAAGCAATCAGGGCATATGTGTGAAAAATCTCCCACTTTATTAGGGATGTAGGCGGAATACCTTCTCTACGGGTTTTTGAGAGAGTGAAATCAAAACGCCACAGGAAATGTTAATACGTTGTCCCGGTCCATTTCCTCACGACCTAAATACCCTGACAAAATTTTTTGCTTCCGTTTACCGAGCCGCATTGGATAGTATCAGAGAACAGACAGTGAATAAGCGAAAGTTGGTCGAGTCGTCGGAATGGAATACGCTGTGAGCAGTCAGCCGCGGATGTGACTGCTTCTGACAGCTCGATTTCCTCCGCCAGAACAGTGTCAACTGGTGGAATGATTACCTCTTCTCCCAACAGCCGCTAAGGCGTTCTCCGGTCATGCAGACTTATCCACTTGCCCTAAAAGCGGTAAATAATCAATCATGAAACAATGATCAGAAAATGTACGTAATAATTTCTTTCGGTTCTCCCATTTTAGATTAACTACTCTGCCTGGGAAAGTGGTTTTACAGTGTTACTGGATTTGCTGCCCTTCTCTGCAAGATGACAATTATTCAGTTTTACCTATGAAATGACAGAATATTGGTCCTTTGAACTGAAACTGGAGATATTTGATTTTCTTGGCGTTTCATCCGGAAAGAATATGCTCTGTTTCATGCTCATTCCTTGAACAGTTGCGGTAGTATACTACCTGACGCGCTTGTCTCGCTGCTTCAATGCGCTTGACTCTTGATAGTCATGGATACACCAGTGACAATAAGTATGCTGATAGAATATGAAAATAAATTTCTTTTTATCGTGTGATCGGGTGATTTCTTCCATTTTCCCTATCCCCCACTTTTATTAAAAAAAAAAGGCCCCACTGAATCCAACCTGGCTTTCTTGTATTACAACAATTGTTACCACTAGAGTTTTTTTTCCACTATATCCTCGGAAATAACTGAAACACCATACTGTACTCTAAATAGAATCGCTGTACATTTGATGAATCCATTCTAAAAGAATTAAAATATTTTCCAGAAGCAAGTAAAAAAGGAAAACCAAACGATCATTAACTAGTAGTAATATTACAAACTAACTCATTATTAGTTTAATTGCAAATTGTGTTGGTGGTACAGTTCACTACCCATACTACATTACATTACATGATTGATCACAAGCTTGTAATATTGAAAATCATGAGTAGTTACCAGCAGTAGATGGTACTCCCCCGACATACATGCGATTTTTATTGTAATGGATGCAATAAAATGAAGGAAAATCTTAATGATACGATGAAATCATCAATTAACGAAATTTGTACAAGTCATAATGGGTTAGGGCTACTTCGAATATATAATGCAATGATATTCCTTACAGTATTATAAGCATCGTTCTTTTGAAAATGTCTGCGTGAAAATTGATGCGTAATTTGATAGGAAAGTGGTTAGTTTATTTTAACAGTCATCTAATTCTCGCGCAAATGCCGCGCTTAGTCAACTAAGAAAAGCTCGTAAGTTTCGTAGTTTCTTTCAATTGGGGTGGGGGGGGGGGGAGTGTTACTAATATTTGGCGTCTTTTAAATCTGTTTCAGATGCTACTGTTTAGGGATCCATTTGCTTTCGTTAACGACAAAAAGGGTTAATTTTTATTTTGAAGAGATGAAACAAACACAACGAAAGAGTCTGTGTCTTGCTGTCAACTTACTCCTTATCTTTGACAAGATATGGTAGCTGGGAGGGAAACTGTGTGAGAACGGGAATTTTAATAAAATCTGTAAATTTTTCCGCATCGCACCCGAGCGACAACTAATAAATAACAGATCAGGACATAAATTACTGTTTGTGAAAATTTCAACACCAAGAAGGAGACATGTAATTACAATGAAGTTAGTAGACTAGGGATATGCTACGATTTGCTGATGACATTGTCTTGTTAGCAAAACATGCCGAAGATATTGAAAAGTTAATGAATGACATGTACAAAATACTGAAGGAAGATTTTGGACTGAATATAAATAAAAGCAAGACAGAAGTGTCGAAATGTAGCAGAAATGATACCAATCACAGTAGTTTAAATATTAAAACAGGATCGGATGCAATAGGAGAAGTTAGTGAATTCTGATACTTGGGAAGCAAAATTACAACCGATGGCTGAAATAGGAGTGATGTTAAAAGCAGAATAGCACTAGCAAAAAGAGCCTTCAAGAAGAAGAGAAATCTATTAGTTTCAAACATTGATCTAGGAATTAGAAAGAACTTTTTAAAACTCTATGTGTGGAACACAGCACTTTACTGGAGCGAAACATGGACTTTAGGAATACCGGAAAGAAGGAAAATTGAAGCATTTGAAATGTGGTGCTATAGAAGAATGCTGAAAATTAAGTGTGCTGACAAGGTACGAAATGAACAAGTTATGGAAATGATGGGTGAGGAAAAAAGTTTGTGGTAGAAGCTTACAGAAAGAAGAGACAGGCTAGTAGGTCATATTTTGAGACAAGCTGGATTGGTTAATTTGTAAGTGGAGGGAACAGTCAAAGGTAAGAACTGTAGAGGAAGACAAATATTAGAATATATAAAGCAGATAATTGCGGAGGTGGGTTGTAGGGGATATGTAGAGATGAAGAGGTTAGCACAAGATAGGAAGGGATGGAGGATTGCATCAAACCAGTCTAAAGATTGATGACGGCAAAAAAAAAGAAGGGATATTACACAACTTATTGTTATTACAGAGGTGTACGTGTACTTTGACCGTGAGGATCCAGTGCGATGTGTAGCCGCTACGTGTTGCAGTCAGAGCCTCTAGATGTCGCGGCATCATTAACATGGAATCAAACAGAGCCTGGGTATGCAGCTGGGAACACAGTGCCATGCGGTTTGTTGGCACATCACAAGGCATCGACAGTGGTTGCAGGAGGACCAGCACGAAATAGTTGCCGACCAACCTGATCCCAGACATGTGTGATGGATGGCATGTCAGGTGAAAGTGCAGGGCGTGGAAGCAGAGATAACCGTCATTTTTAGAAGAAGGCTGGCATATTCTTCTCTATATGTGGTTGGTATTGTACTGCTGAAATATGTCATGTGCAATTGCCTGCAGAAGGGGCAGTGCCTCGGACTCTAAAACCTCTCTGAAGTTGCCGTCGCTCACAATACGTAGGAGACAATATAACATGCCATAGCCAATGGCGTCCCAAACCATCTCACTTGGCGCTCATCCGCTACACCGCTAAGCAATGCAGTCTGTATTCACCAAGGTAGCTTCTAATACGTGCACAGAGGAAAGTTGAAGCAGGACCCGTCCGGAAACACACATTTGTCGATTCAGCACGCAAGTGTCGGCATTGACCGGCCTATCGTAGTTAGAGCCTTCCACACCTGTTGCAGTGCTCCAAAGTCAAACCAGCCTGTTCTGTCGGTTATGGCCATTAGGGTAAGTTGTCGGTCACCGTACGCTGTGATCACATTGTATGGTACAGTACTCTCTCTCGTCTGTGTATACCACCCTGTTCTATGCATTGTTTCGTGCCCTGCACGAGCCGGATACCAATCATTCTGCCGCTCACGTGCTGATAAGTACCGAACGAGATTGGCGTGACACTAATCTGTCCAGTCACACAAAAGAGGGCGCTGCTGGTTCTATTTGCACGCCATCTCTCTGTAACCTTACTATGGTTCCACTGCTCTACACATCCTCCTATTCTGGAACGATTCAGACAATTACTTATGGGTGTCGCAATTATCACTAACAATATTGTACTTTTTTGTTTTGTGTAAGTTATGTTACATTGCGCACTGGTTTAAATATGCGTTAACAACTCTGCAGCATTTCTCTTCATCCTGTTCTAGTATTTTTTTTTTAAGTGCATTATGCGATGTTTAGACGGGGGTGAATCTGTAAGTTCGCAGCTTCCCGTCAACGACATGCTATGACATGATGCGCGTATGATATGCGCTTTGGAGCGCTTTTTGATTGAGTAAAGCGTGTGAGTTCGCGCCACAAACATTGTGTAATAGCAGTGTATCCGTAGCTATAAGTATGACGTGTTTTTCTTGGACACCAGTGAAAGTATAGATTATACTTGTATCTAATACATGAAAGTTAATGTTTTTTTGGCCAATGTTCTTCATTTAAGCACGCTTTTTTATCCGATTTTGATGGCGCTTTGCATACGTTTACTTTAAAACAAAAAGAAAAACAATATTTAAGTTCAATTTACAAAAACCTATAACCTCTCCTCCTTTGTCCCTTGGCCTTAATTTCTGTCAATGTTGTTCAAAGAAACCCACAGTTCTTAACTGATTATGACAGTGTTTAGCACGTGTGTACTAACAAAACAAAGCGATCTGGTAGCTCAGTGGATAAGGTGCTTACTTCGCAAAGTTTGTCTCTCCGGTCGTGGACCAAAATCCCGTAGTGAGCAGGAGTGTTTAGGAGTTGTATTTGATTATATAAGCTACGCCGGGACGTTCCGTGCCTTCTCATCCCACGTTAAAAGTGTAGACCCAAGAGGAAAGGAATTGGCCTTCCTGCCTCTGAACAAAAGCTTGGTACATCTCCTACGGGAAGATTCGATTAAGTTTCGGGTTGTGGACTAAGTTAGATTTTTAGTTTTTGAAGAGAAAACTTCTTTAGCCGTGCTGGCTGATTATTGGATGGCTAAAATCTTATGACCTCGCGTCACCGACATGCTAATGTTAACAGTATATATGTAGCTACAAGTATGTCGTGTTGCACGTATGATATTCATAGTTTTAATTTTTCATTGCTGTCGGCGGTCCCTAATGATAACCAATTGGTTTTTTTACTACAAACATTCAGTAGAATTAAATTATAGGAACGCACATTTTCAGTGAATCTGTAAACAGAACTTGAACTCATTGGTATTATTATTATTGTTTTTTTAATTGTTCGCCAGTCTTGCACCACTTCATTACGCAATGGTAATAATAATTTCTTGCAGGTGTTGATTTCAAATGTGCTAATATTAAGAACGCTTTCCACTAGTCATCCACATTAGCAAACTGCGCTGAGCGTGAAGACTGCACTCACCTCAATGACTCGGCAATCTTCGGCGAGTCTCGGTAAGATCCAAAGTGTCAGTTTGTCTGACTGTCACTACAGCGCTGCTTGGCTGACCAGAAAAGGTCAAATGAATATGGTATCGCTTTCTGGAGGACGCGGGTTCGATTCCCCATCCAACCATCATGATTTGGGTTTCCTATGCTTTCCCCAAATCAATCCAGACGAATGCCGGGATGGTTACTTCTAAATACCATGGCCGAATTGCTCCCCCTTCGTTGCCCCAGTCCCTTGTCGCCTCTAGTGACCTCGAAGCGTTAAGCCACGAATCACGAGCATGTATATCATCAAAAAATTTAACGAATTACGTTTATTTGCGCTTATACTGATCATATTTCAAATAAATTACCGAATTTGATTTTATTTGCACCTACAGTGTTAAAAGAAGATTTAACTGCCATGAAATTCTCTGCTGCGTAGCAGAGAAAAATATGATGTTAAGAAGAGATATAAAAAATTATAATGTGACCTTCGTTTAAATTTATATGTTGCTTTATGTTTATTTAAGAGAACTTAATTCATGTGAGGAGAAAACATCCAATGTATTATCTGTAGCAGTTTCAGGAACTAAGTGACAACATAACGTAAGAATTGTTTTGACAGACGATAACAAACAGGGAAGTTTATTAAAAAGTAAGAGAATGTTTACAGGAAATGTACATAATTACGAAATATATCTATAAAATGAATCATCGTTATTTGGTTTTGAAATTTCAGTTTCGTTATAAAGTTTTTCATAAAAATTTCCATCATTTTTGACTGTCTTTGTGAAAGTAATTGAATGTAGTACAATCGGAGGGCAGAGATAATAAACGCGAGGAAGAGATGCTTTGTTCATTTTCTCGCTGCGATTCTGACTTGTGAGTCCTTGTGAATTTTGTTTAACTCCTATTACCTGTTTCGGAAGACGTAGCGAAAAAGCGAAATAATGAGGTGGTTATCAGTACGCACTTTAAAAATGTTTTACTAGCCACGCAGGCTGCCTGTGTAATGGGCTTTAATCTAGTATGTTCATAAGGCACAATGCTTGCACAAAATAGATACTTGCAATAATGTATCTCCACCTACAGGACTCAACTTTCAATGCAATTAGTGCGCGGGCCACAGAATATTTAGTATTTATATCGCAGTCCTATAAAGTCTGTTCTCCTAATTGATAGAAAACTGATCTTAAGCTGCCGAAAATAAATAAATAAGAAAATTAATAAATAAGATCCGTAGACAGGAACGTTTTTCATGAATCACTGGTTTGCGTGACCATTATCAGAGGTTTGTTTTAAGTCTTATAGCTATTCAGCTAGCGTTAATCTACTGTTCGTATCTGTACTAAGGATTCGTCTAGGAGGTAAATGTCCATTGGGATAAAATCACTACAAATGGAACTCAACACTTAGCTTAAAGCATCAATGTTCTGGAACATCTTCGACCAGTATCCCTCATAATGAGACACTAGTGCATAACTACGGCGCTAATCAGTATTTACTTGTGGGCTGAAGAAGGTACTGCATGTAGTGAGATATTGGACCAGTTTCATGTGGATTCGTGATTGCCGTTTGAGGTCAATGCCACACTCAACCACGTTAGTCCAAAGAGCTCTCTCTCTCTTCTCCCTCCCAGCACGCTGGTACAGGAGGTCGCTGTGGTTCTTGGGCGTTCAGATAACAAGTTAAATATTATGTGGGTGTCCTTTTGAACCATAGGGTTTAATTAGGCACAAGCAGATCAAACTTCGCTCTTGGATTCACTGTAAGGTTGCTTGTTCCCCATTTAATGCTAACTTGCTGACTGGAATCAGTGACGTCAAACACTAGGTGGCGCGTGGCTACGGAACAGGTTATTTGCTCTCAGCTCATCAGGAACAGTTTAGAGATGGGTTAACTTGTAGCTAAGTCGTCTCTCGTCAGCCTAGTCCACTTTTAGCAACATGTCCCCTAATTTCAGACTATCGCCATTCTATCAGACAACATTAGCTATGCCATTTATTCAGTGGATGAAATAAATGCAATTCATACACGCCAGTCAGAAATAGCCTCGCCGTAGCGCGCCAACGATTGTAACATGTACAGTCAAGTGCTGCAATAAACAGATTGTTCAGCAGTTAGCGTTGTGTCATTCATATATAGACTAGACCAGCGGTTCTCAACCTATGGGTCGCGACCCACTGGTGGGTCGCGGCGTGTGTTTTGGTGGGTCGCGCAAAAATCGAGGTTTTTTCCACCAAAATATATCTTAATGTTTTTGAAAACAAAATACAGAAATAAACTATGTGTAGAAAGTGACTTAAGGTTAAAATTAACCAGTGTTAGCACTGATATCGACGTCCTCAACAGTAAACATCAGTGCCAGAAATCTCACTTATTGTAAAGTTGTGTTTCTGTAATAATTAAACTATTTTTCATTATCTTTGGAAAAAAAATAGCTGGAGGTGTCTGTACCAAGCATCGCCTCATCGAGATGACGGCTGAAATTCCAGGATTAGTTAAAACACGATTGGCAAATTAAAATGGCTCTGATGTGCCAAGTCATATATTGGTGGGAAACACCTATAAAACCCATTTTAGTAGTTGACTGGTAAGTTTACTATTATGTTTTCCTGCTCCCAGTCTTCTATATTTTCATACATTTGGTTGCAGTAAAACACAATTATAAAATTCCCAATCAACCACGATAATCAGATCTGCAGGTGGTTTCCACCAAAAAGCGACGTGGAAGACCAGTTGCATTTTAATATGCTGATCGCGTTACTTCTAATCGTGGAATTTCAGCAGTCAACTTGATGAGGTGATGGTCTGTGCAGCCGCCTCCCGTTCTATACTAGTAATATGTTTGTTGTTTTATGTATTATCAATCCTTGATTTTGTTGATATTATATCCTTTGTACTAAAAGTTGCCTTTTCGCAGGATAGGATCGTCGATAGTGTATCGAGGTCAAACAACATTTCCTATTCTGATATTAGATAGACTCTCATATTAGGTGGGTCGCGAAATTTTTTTTTACTTAAAAGTGGATCGTGTACCAATAAAGGTTGGGAACCGTTGGACTAGACTATCAGCCAGTGCTGGCCTTCCTATCCTCACTGCTGGACGTGAACCAGCTGATGTCACACCTGACGTTAGTTAATTCTTTATTTGTAGCTTCAAGACGCGGACCAAAGGCAGAAGACGTCACTTGAAGCAAGAAGATAGCGCAAGGCGGATTACAAGAGTGTTAGCAATCCCGAAGGTTAGTCAACTCCACCACAGTGCCTTCCCTCTCATCAACCGCCCACAAAGTATAGGTCACTAGAAACTAGACATCTGGCAATTCGTCCACGGCTGAATTTCGGGCGTCCAGTCGATACATTGATTCATTCACGCGGCTGAGCGGTTCAGTACTTTTATAATATATCCAGAGTGTACATATCAGCTCTCCTATTTCTTCCGGTCATTCATTAATTTCTTCGGGCGATTCGGAAAGAATACCCGAAATTTCTGATCTTTCTAAGGCGCTGTCAGTAACGACAATATTTCTATAAAATAATGTAGTTAATTAATTACATTAAAATCTTTAAACAGCGGTATTAAACAAAGAAGTATTTTTGGTACCGTTTCCTGATTTATAAATGGATTGTTTAAATGTATTTGTTATGTAATTTAGCTCTGTATTTTCAACAGTTAACTTTCTAACAGGCAAAATCAATGAATAAAATCAATTTACTTTACTGAAGCGCATCACTTTTAATGAGTTTACCAACGTTCACGTTCCAGTTATTTATTTACCATATACAAACACCCAGCACTTAGAATCTAACCTGGCCCTTATTTCCATTATTTGTACATGCATATATAATTATATCTTATGTATTTAACGTATTTGCTTTATATACAATGAATGCAAGTAATTTGATTTAAGTTCCAATGCCAAAATACTTTACTACTTCTACTATTAATACTATTACTAACAGAGTGAGTACCACCGCCACTATCACATTCGAGTTATGTTCAGTCCAAAATTCGATTGGTGCGGTCGAACTTTGGAGTTGATTCTGTCTCAGCAGCTGTGAAATAGCAATCAATCATTGGCTGGAACGAGACTGCACAAAGAATACCTCATTAGAGGTCAGTGCTGGCTGCCACAGGGTTTTTGTGGGTTTGAAAAGTTCACCGGTTGAATCGGTCGCCTGCGTCATCAAAGGTAATCAGTACAAACTTAATTACTGAAAAGTGTCAGAGAAATGGACGAAAAAGCGAGCGAGCTAGCTGTGTGAACGGTTGCAAGCTGTCACTCCCAGTTGCACGTGCCGTGTTAGCAACCAGTGCTGGATGCACTGTAAATACAGTAAAGCAAGAAACTTAACCTGAGTAGTAATAAGTCTGGTACCTGTTATTCTCATACGCTTCGTTAGCAGTTATTTTCTTGTTTTGTTATTCTAATTTGATCTCAATGTAAGCACAGTTATAAGGATAATTATCCTGCACTAGGCTACCTACTAAACGTATATATGTCTAAATAACAAACCTTTGCTAACTTATGATTTTGAAAGCTTGTGAAGTCAGAAAATATGGACTGATACCTGTTAAAAATAATAACTATAAAGCACGCTGTTGATATGTGAAACATAACTTAGTTCGTAAAAAAAGACACGAAGATTATTAAATGAAGATTATTGAGAGATCTAGAGTTTTTGCGTTAGGCCTAAGTTTTATATGCAGGAGTTGACTGGCAGTGGTTGTTTGAAACTATTCTATTTGACAAGAATTGTTGAAATTCTAATCTGGTCTAATGACCCTAAGAATTTTCATCAATTCATGATAGAACTGGCTGTTGATAATGATAAATAATTACAATAATAATCATAAGAGGTTTCATACATTTAGAATATCAATTAGATTATCAAATAAACAACGTGGCATACCCAGAAAATCTAGGAACTATTACCAGAATTCATATCATTCTTAATGCCTGCTATTGTAATAATTACGGGATAAATGAAATAAAAAAATGAATGATAGTGAAAAAAGTTCAGCGTTTGAATGTGGGTTTAATACATAAAGATCTGCATGAATACCATTATGATTACAGTTTTTTTTATCGTGCTGATATTTATGATCATTTATGCAGAAATTTCTTTAGTCTTCCCCATTGTAATCGTTATAAAAATTTCTAACATAATCACATGAACATGAACAATTTATGTTTCATTGTTAACTTATTAATTAAATTTTACCATTAATGAAATCAGAGAGCTTTAAAATGAGAAGAATAAGGATTATAGTTAAATATAACATTTGGGTTGAAATATTGATTATATCGATTAACTTAAAGTAAGGAGCAATTATCCCATTAATTATCGACCGGAAAACTTGGTTCATTATATCCTTATATTGGATTAACTGAAGCCAAATTAGAGGCGTATAACTGTTAACAATATTAATGATTTTTTAATGTTCTTATTAAGGAGAAATTATGATATTATAGAAGCTGATAACTTTTTGTAATAAAGGTTAAACTCCGTTAAAATCTATGTTTACATAGTTTAGTTAAACCATTATATTTTTACTGTTGAAATAATAGAAATTTATTTAAATACCTAAAAGTAATTTACTTTCTATACATTTGCAGTGTATAGTTCTAAATAAACTATTTAAGGTAAATAAATAAAATAAATTAAACAAATAACACAACTGTAAGTATTAATAAAGAAGTCGTTTAGGTAAAAAGAATACGTTTTGCACAGGTGGCCAAACACCCAACTTTACTTTTTATATTTTCCCGCATAGATGAATTTGCGTGTCATAGTTTACACATACGATACATGTAATAAGAAGAACATATGCGGTAAGCTTTGTAAGGCGAGGTCGGCGCTGAACACTCCACTTAGCAGGGGTCAGTTTCAGCTCTCCAGGATAGATTCAAACTGCGAATTAGCAAAACACCTGATCATTTAAATACCACTAGTGGTTTCTGTCAACTTTACTTTCTGTTTCCCGATTTCACTCTATAGTTAATATTTCTTGCCAAATCTCTGTGTACGCTAAAATTCTAAATCATTTGTCTTTGTACCTCTCTTCGTCTTATTCTTCTTCTTTTTATTTTAATTTTTTTTTTTTTAAACGAGTAGACGAAATTTACGCTATTGTAACATAGATGAGAAAACGGTAAGTTTTGGAGCTAGGAAAGATCAGTAAACGGATCAGTTGAACTATGCAAGGGGATAGGTTACATCATCGGTTTATGTATACAATACTTTTTATCCAGATTAGAAACATAGATCCCCATGATACAGTGACCTTAACCGTAATTTTTTTATTTTATTTTCGTTTTTCTGTACACTCATCAAACAAAAATTAACCAACAAAACATACACAAAGTGATATACAGTATTACGTCATGGTTTAAGATACAAGTTTGCGCAACTTGCATGTATGCCTAAGAAAACACCAAACATTTTTCATATTTAAGGAAGTTTTTATACATTGTAGTGGGTGCCTTAGTGGGCAAACTACGTTACTATTATCTTTCATACCTTTATGATTAATAAAAAGGGGATTTTTAATTTTAATTTTTATGAAGGAGTGAAAATTTATTAATTTTGCAAGAATTTAGAAAAATTGTCACAATGTGAAATTTATATTCTCATCATTGGCGATTACAAGTCTGAGGGAATTTCGTTAACATAAACATAAATTGGTAAAATCATAAAAGCAACGCTCAGAGGTACAATTAGCCGTCATGAGCAAGGAAACAATTGTATATTTACTTTTAAATCCATCTCAGAATTAAAATGCAAGAAATAATGACATTTTGAAACAATGAAAAGTACAAGTTATGACGACCTCAGACAAAGGTGTCATAATACTGTGACTTTACAGTTAAAAGAAAATCATGGGTGCCACGAATGAACAATATATCATTCGAAAATGACTAGTTCTGGCAAATTATGCCGCTAGCTCAGGGGTTTTTACAATTACAAAGTGAGAACATGGATCTATCTTCTCAAAGTCGCTTAAGGATTCAGTTTCACGGAATGCACAATCAGATGGGTTGGTCGTAATAAGTTACCATTGTAGTTCTGCGTCTGATGTCTGCGGTGATCGGAGATGACCCATGGTATGTGAGATTATCTCACACGGCGGCTACAGACACGTCCTGTCTGTTAATGCGCATCATCGCATTACTGGAGGTGTCGCCGTGAGGAAGCCACTCCATCAAGCCGGCAGCGTGAGTTTTTACGACACCAGGAGTCGAACTGCAGCAGATGGCGAGAGAAGCCAACCTTCCAAGTCCACCTCAGACTAGACTCGCTTAGAATCGAATGTAGAATGTCCAGCTCCTCGCTCTTCTGTCCACGAGGAAAAATTCTCGCTCTCGAAGATCACATTCAACAGAAAATTCCCAGGATTATAAGTTATATGCTCATTTGGATTGGATCATCACGTTGGCACCTAATGTCACGTGATATCCCCGATATCTCATTTGCCCCGCGTAACTAACAGAGGTCGGATATATTCGGCTGCGTTCGGGGACGACTCTGTGTTCGGGCGGCAGGCATTTCCCGCCAGGTGAGTGACCTTGTTGACCGACCACCCCCAGGGAGCAGAGTGTGTCGTCCGGCAAAACCCTAAATCCGCGACTTCCTGTCGCCATGGTTCGGGAAGACCACGATTAGCTTCAAGCCTACACTGCTCAATAATTCTTTAATATTCGCTTTAACAAGATACACTGAATGTTCACCATTGCATTACAGTCCTCACTTGGAATCTTGCGTACTTTAGGAAATTACAACAAATATTTATTTAGGTGGTCGGCCAAGATTTATGTAAATTACTCTTATATTATTATTTATACAATAAAAATGTACATTGTAACGTGGCGACAGCGCGTCACGTTACAACATACTAATAAGTTCCCAAGGTAATGATCATAAAACAAATGCAAACATAGAAAATCTATGCGGCTGTTTTTATCTTCGTGTAGGTGCATATGTTGGCCTTATTGTCACAATACAGTCATTTTTCAGTAACATCTCAACAGATGGCATCATTGACTTGTTATACGGATGGTGTTATGCTTAAATCGTAAATACGATAGTAGATTGAGTTTCAATATAGTCGATTATGTGTATACTAAAAAGTAATCTGTTACCACACTCGCTGGCAGCACTACTTCAAATATTGTTTACCGAGAAGTTTTATGAACATAACTGTAGTTCTCCCGTGGGTCATCCGAAACCCTGAAATCTTTTGAATTAGTGACTGTTTCTAGGGTTGGTAAAATCAAGTGATTTCTATAAACATGTTTAAAACATTTTCCTCCAATCCAAAATCAGGATAAAAACAGAACCCAATCGAGCAACGATCAGGTCTGCTCCTCTCCTTTTTCCTAATTGCCAATATTTCTTTAATTTTTTCTCAGCGTATTAACAGCATAGATAAAAAATTCCAAGTTTATTGAGCCGTTGGTATATCTAGTAAGTGATAAACGTAATTCACAATAGCAATTATTTTCACTTTTCATACTGATGGTATTAAATTAGTGTAGTTAGTCTCCTTTAGTTATTCTATTTTGGACAGCTGAAAATCACAAAAAAAATTGGTAATTTTTGTACTGCGAGTAATAATTTACTTTTCCAGTGATTCGTTTTCCTCTCTGAGTTTATTATCTTTGTTTAATGTGTTGCCGTCATTATAGCGGCTTCTGACCATTTTCAAACCGTCTGAGGCAAGTCGACATTGGTTAATTTTAAATGTGAACATAAATATAAACAGTTTCTCTGAAGAAGGTTGGAGTATTACAGCCGAAAACTTAAATAATCCAATAACTGGTTAATTTTGTTCATGTACTGTACACCGGAAATGCATAACACAACGTGACAAATGATAAGAGTCAATAACCGGACAATTTAAAAATGACAAACGTCCTTCTTCTCAAACTTCAACTTTAACAACCCCGTAATAATACCTAACAGTACAGAGATTCTATAGTGTGGAGTCCTTATAACTTGCGTCGTAGACTCGGTCACGTGCGATGAAGCGGGTTGACCTTGGGCGCAGCTGTGTGGTGGCCGGCTAAGGAGTTCTCTTGGTGTTCCAGCCAGTACCACAGTTCAGCACAGAGTCATCTTCGCTGCATTGCTGCTTTCTCCATGACACAAGGTCTTGAAGCCGCGAATATCCTCCACGCAGACAAGGGCCTATCCCATCATCTCCCCGGGTCGTCCCTCCTCCTCGTACACTAGCAGAGTATTGCAGCAAGATGCCTCACGATTGGCCGTCGACTACTCCACTGATGCCCTGCATGGCAGAATACTAGGAACGGGTGACAACTTCCCACAGCCGGGATTTGCGTTGGTCCCTGGTTGTATTCAATGTCCGAACACGGGTCTCATAAAGCCATTTATCTTGATTCCTCGACTTAACGTGGACACCATTCCGAAGTTTGTTATTGGGTCTCCTAGTACTCAGTATAAATTGCTTTACAACCTATGTCGCAAGTTTATCACACAAGTTGAAGGCTGTCCCCACAGTTGGCCAGTGGTACTTCTTTTTTTTCTTAGCGCAACCTTTCGTAATCTTGGGCTCAGAATACCCGCACGTACTATTTTCGTTAGATAAACAGTGTTTATTAAACACTGCCTCACTCTCTATGAAACTGTTGTTACAAGAATAATTAATACCTATTTCCTTTTAATACAGGCGCACAGGAGTACAAAGCGAGAAAGAACTTCTTTAACAGTATGTTTCATTATCTCACTTCAAGTTACAATTTCCACAAATTACTACTGTGGTTTAAAAAACATTTTTACCCACTGAGATCCGTTTGAAACTTGAAGTAAGCAATATAGCCAGTTATGAAACTGCAACAATACTTAACGTACTTTTGCGGACTCGTAACAGTGCAAATCTAATTGCCATAAGAGAGAAAGCTTCTAACTGTCCGACCCTCGAGGAGCGTGAAACGTCGTTTAACTATGCGGAGTATCTCCGTAATAGGAGACCACTTCTGAGGAGGGCGGCTCACGGGCTACCAATTAACGGCTCGTTAATGGGGTTATTGCAAGTTAGAAGCAGTAACTTGGCTCGCGGCTATACGCCAGTCAGCGCGCTATATTGCAAGTCAATCGCCAAAGGATCGCTGCCAACATTCAACTAAAACTGTAACAAAACAAATTTACTTTTGTTTCATAAAACCAAATCACCTGAAGCATCAGATTACCGCTACTGACATGAGCATCATGTTAATTAACATTTTTTAAACATGCACATCGAAGCAGAAGCAATACATCAACGTTATAATGTATAACCTCCTTTATTTTTATGCTTAGAAAGCAGTGGACATCAGTCCCGTAATAACAGAGTCTACAAGTTAGTTACTTTGAATTCATGACATGTAGCTACATAGTAATACAACTCATTACAGTATTAATTTTCTCTCTGATCTGGATGGCCGAATGCTTTTATCCATGACAAACGTTGAATCATTTGCACCACATCCATTACACAGTTACATATAGTTTAAGAATAAGCTTCAATAATGTCAGATGAATATACGGATAATGTAAACAGATACGAACATATTTGATGTTCTACTGAAGGTTTCGGAGGAAACTGGTTATAAATTTTAAGTACTGATGAGAACAATGTCGGTTTATAGAGATACAATCATATACTAATATATACAGCCATCCCGCAAATAATTGTGGTACCTAACTCTTCAACATTTGTTCTTAGTCCTCGGCGACGTCGCGGTCATTACAGGCAGGAAAGGACTGGGGATCAAGGATTCGGCCGTGCTATTTTTAAAGGAACCATCCCGGCATTCCCCTTGAGTGAATTGGGGAAACAGTGGAACAATCAAAATTTGGATAGTCGGACGGGGATTCAAAGGCGTCCTCCCAGATGCAAAGACAGAGCGAAACCGCTCAACCACTACGCTCGGAATTTTTTAAGTCATTAAACCACTTCGCTTTATTGTAATTGGTGCGAAGTACGACTAGATGTACCATGTACAACGTTTGGTTTCTGTAATCGTGTACCGTTGATTTGTTTGTGCCAGGTCATTCATTTAGACGTCATTCCTTAAAAATTTGACTTATTAAATGATTCTTAAGACTTCCGCGGCCGTCTTTGTACATGATTTATAGCTTTACGGGCTATGCCGCGTCGTTTATTGGATTATCTAAGCTTTCGGCCGTAAAGCTATAAATCATTTGACTTATTGTTACTTGCCTATGCAGTTACGAAATAGAATTTATGTAATCGAAGATTGTCGGTAACGCACACTTCACGTTCAGCCACGTATTCACAACAGACAAACTAATACCGTTAAAGTAGTCGACAGTGTGTGGCTAACAACTTTTACTTGACTAGTTTTCAAGTTTCATGGAATATAATATTTTAATTAGAAGAAAATGGACTATTTTGCATTTCCCAAGTGGATCAAGTTTAAATTTTACTGTCCTTAATTAACACCCCACAATCTCACCAAAAAATTTTATTTCTGATCTGATTAATCTATTACAAATTAATATAAAAAACAAGGTAATTATTTCGTAAAGATGTTTCTTTAGAATGCCCTGTTCAGAAATTAGTGCTCTTACTCAGAAGCAACGCTACTTGTTATCGCATACCTAATCCGACCAGCAAGGTATTCCAGTGGGAACCTGCGAGCACAAATGCATTGCATAACAGAAACACGAATAAATACAAAGCGAAAAAGAAGTTCCATTACGGAAGCAGGGCCGAGATCTCCTTATAGAGAATGACAGTATTTCTTGTGGATTCCCTTTGATGTCTGCCTTTGATCTCGAGGTTATACGTCCGCCCTGCACAGCGAAGGGGCTAACTAATTCTAACTCGCCTACGCCGACGCCCCGTCAGGTCGCTTCAGACACCGTATTCCATTTATTTCAGCTCCCATCTGCATTTCGCCACTTTTCTCTAATGGAATGTTGACAAGCTGTGTTATATGAAAGTTCTTTGATTAAAGAAGCTAAGCTGTGACGGCACTGAATGCAGAATGGACGGCTGTTAATAGATGAAAATATTTTAAGTGTAGCGACATTAGTACATTGACAGTAACAAAATTTTACATTTAAGTACCGATGTTAAAATTAGTAATCATACCTCAGACAATGTAATGCTTCATTTCAAAAGTCTAAGAAGTTTTTCGGTGTTCTCCTGAAAGATCAAAGTGGGTAATCAAAGGTCACGTGACGGATGGTTTTTTTTCCTCACCTCAGTCGCAATTCGGTGCATCACTCATTCCCTATGTGTGAAGAGGCGAAGCAGATCTGCCATTGCCAGACTTGACTGTTGAGAGCTTACCAGGTCTTGCGGGGAAGGTGGAGTCAGATTAGCGTCTGTGGTTTTTTTTTTTTTTTTTTACTTTTTTATAGCTTTATACCTCATTAACGTCGAGGTCATTAGAGGCGGCAAAGGAAGGGGACAAGGAACGGGTAGGAATTCGGCCATGGCCTTTTAAAGGAAGCCTGGAGTGATTTTGGGAAACCATGGAAAACCCAAATCTGTATGCCTGGACAGGGATTTGAACCGTCGACCTTCCGAATGCGAGGCCACAGCGTTAACCATTCACCCACCACGTTCGGTTTGTGCCTGTTGATTATCAAACAGGGAGTGCCATTCTTCTGGGGCTGAGGCTATCCACTCCGATCTCTACGCTTCTCTCCCGTTTTGCAGTTTTTACACTTGGACTTCTCGATTTAAGTCTTTGAACTTGGGTTTTCATGTCGTCAGGGATGGGGAGGTCCAAGATATGACAGATCTTATTAAATTGAGCAATTAGGCCATTGCGTCGACTTATCGTAGGCATTTCCATGTTACTCAAAATAGGCAGCCAGTACAGCTGAGAGGACTTGATACATCCACTAATTATTCGCATTGTCTGGTTCAAAACTACGTCGATCTTTTTGGTGTGGGGACTATTCATCCGGACAGATGAGCAGCGTTCAGCTGCGAAATACACAAGGCTCAGGCCTGAGGTACGAGGTGTGGAGTCCGATGCTCCCGAGGTTCAATACTGATGGGAATGGTGGCATGTTCCCTACACAGCTTCTTTGTATTATGCAGTTTCTTTCTTTCATTGTTCGAGGTAAATTATTCAGAACTTCAATTGATAATTTATTGTAATTGAAGGTTAAAGTTAACTCTTCCCTTCCACTTACGGCTCCTAATTCTTTTCCCAATATTCTTTCTAGCCTCAAGGGCAATATATGCGACTTGATGACTCAAACATTCTCATCACGCAGTTCTCTCTTCCAAAGATCCTCAATCTATCGTCTTTATCGAATTGGTTACTGTGTTATAGGCAACTTCCTCAAATATACAGTATCTGCCCTCATTTGCGCCACCTATAAATACCATGTGAGATACTCCTAATATTTGTGCCGTGATACCCCACCGCAATCAAGAAAAAGGGTTAATCAAAGTTTTGTAATATGTCTCTCAAAATATTACACGCTGCTTATAACAAATAAAGAATAATAATTACAAAACATAAACCAGGATACTAAGATAATTTTCTAACTGTTGCTTGCAGAAGAATAACATTTAACATGCAACGAAGTTATTCCAGGCAGATTGCTGTGGAACAGTAACGACTGTCTTAAATGATGAACTGAACTCGAAAAGTAAGTGTGTGAATACATGAATGGTGCCAATCAGTCAGTCAAGCTAAGATACAGTAGGAGATAAAACTCATGGACTGGAAACACGAAAAAAAAAAAAAAAAAAAAAAAAAAAAACATTTTGCCCACACAAGAGTTAATATTGCATATCTCTTTGTACCATGTAAACAGGGTGAAAGAGGGCTGAGGCAGAACGAAGCGTTTTCTAACTGCGACTATTGAATAAGCTGAGTGCGCAGCTGCACATGAGACCAACAGACAGAAAATTAAACTCGATATGGAATGTTGCATTCCAGGAACTTAAAGCTCTGGGAGAAAAACTAAAAATAATAATACAAAAATGTTTTGGAGTAGTTGAAATGAAGTTGTGTCAGACGAATATGCTCAAGCTACTGAATGAAGCTTGGGAAACAAATAAAGTCGGGCTGTTAATTTCTTCAAGAGCCTCAGGTTATCTACAATATACATGAATTAAGCGCTCATCTTGCTCAGAAGAGAGGAAATAAATAAATAAGTAAATAAATAAAAATACAAAGACAACAATTGATGCAGTATAGACCAAGCGCTGAGAACACTCATATGTCTCCGGTTAAGATTATCGATGGTGGCGGTTCTCAGACAGAAAATGAAACAATTTACCATTCGCGGCGTATTTACAGGAAATGAATCCAGTTCTAAGAACAATAGCACCTGTACTAGTAAACGAGGAAAGACTCTATTCGTTGTGAATACCCAGTAAATGTATGAAATCGCACCAAGACTGATAGAAGTGTGAAAAGTAACAGTCCAGATTTTGTTATTCGTGACTGCACCAAGAAAACGTGTATCGGTAGGCCACGATCACAATCTAGTTAACTAGAGGAGCAGAAAAATGCCTCAAATACATAGAGTACAGCTGGGAAATCGGATGTGTGGTATCAAGACTGAAGTTATCATGGTTAATAGTTGGTACTACAACATATAACCCAATGTTTTAAAGTACCATAGGATATGTAACTAATTTGAAAAGTTGAAAAGATTATTTTGTGGTATGATAAGCCAACGATACAAATTGAAAGAAAAAACGCTAGCTTCTCAGAATCCTACGTGCTCGTTTATCATATGATGCAGGGAACCATGTGAACTAAAGGGAAACAGGGAGTGCGTTAGTCGACAGTAATTTTAATTTATTTTTATGCTTGTGACTAATTAAATAGTTTACTCTACTCATTCAGGTTATTGCTCGTTTCATACAATGTGACTCTATAGCCTAAAAGCCTATTCAGATCATAAGAGAACAAAATAACTTGCCGCTATTTACTTTAAGTTAAGAGCTAAAATCAAATAACAACTGTGCGAGTAATATGTATTTTTATAATATCGAAACAAATTTCTCTTCATAAGAACATTTAATGCGATCTGACGAAATAAAAGAATAGGTTAATTATTCTGCAGGTATTTCTTATGCCACAATATCAATCACTTCATTCTAACCGTCGCATATTACAAATACTCGTAAACATCAAAACACAACTTTCTGTTACTAACAATTTTGATTATTTGTCCTATGTTTTTAATTTAGTAAATGTTTAGTAAATGTTATTCGACTCGAGATGTGCATTATTTGAAATACATGTATTTAAAATGTAAATAAAACTGCAAAATACCTATTTTAATTTTGTATTTAAAATACTCTGATATAAAAAGCATTTTTTATCTGAACTGAAACACTTTTCCAAACATATTTTCTTTTTAACCTTCAAGTACACGCGTTGTTTCTGGTAACGTACAGTCACGTGTGGGGTCTAGAAGTACCCCAACCGTGTTTAGGTGTGCTACAAGTAATTACTGGAAATAACTTGCATATTTTTATATTTACATAATAAAAGATAACGTATTTATTATTTCAGTCGTTTATTGTGCTTATATTAATCAGTCTTATCCGAAACTTAAAGCCATTCACAAAAACATGCCATTTTGGTTTTCTGTTTGTATAGGTCAGGGAAAATGACATAAAAATCAACAAATATTGACTTCTAATTAAACTTCTTTTTTATTATGTACAGAAGTGGAGCATAAAATCAAATTAAAATTATAAAAGAGAAAAAACTAACAATACAAAAAAATGACACTTCATTATGTGCCTACAAAATCAGTCGTTTCCTTTGGATTCACAGGACAAACAAAAATTGATTGTCTTTGAATGAGGCTTACAAATACATTGTTTGCAAACGTTACATGTTAGAGAGCTCTTCTTATCTTTCGACCTTGGGCAAATATAACACCTTCGCTTTTTAGAAGCACTAGGGGCAGGCTCATCTTCATTAGGAGTTGAAAACATTTGTTCTCTGCCAACCAATTTGCACATGATTTCCCGTATATCCTTGGCCAACTTTGGGTTATTTTCTAATCTCCTGCAAACGTATGGCTTTACAAGACTCATTGCAGTGGACTTTATGTATTCTCTTCTGCTGACTTTTTATTTGGATTAGAACCAACCCAAAGAACATATCCATTAGCAAGAGAAATATTCAGCATTGCAGCAAAGATTGCGTTTGGCCATCTTCTTGTTCTACGTGAGCAAGAGTAATTTGAGCATTTCAAATCCAAGGCATCAACTCCTCCCTTAGTCGCATCAACAATCTTCGATTGTTGATTCGTGATGCATGGAAGATAGTAAAACTACACTTTTATTCCTCTTTGGAACGAATGATACCAAGGTCTTGTCCCGAACAAATCCAAATAAAGATGATTCAGTGGGTCTTGTTTTATCAGGCAAAAACTGACGAGGAATTTCTCGTTTGTTTTTTCGTACAGTGCCCACGTATGTTAGCCCTCGTTTCAGTAATTCGTCTACTAACTCAACAGACGTAAACCAACTGTCTCCAGTGATATTCCTATTAGTTCCATAAAATGGCTCTGCAAGTTTTAGCACATCCTGTGTTGGCACTGCGAAAGGGATATTTCTTTGCGTAAGCGGTTTTCCTGAGTATATAAACGCATTACATAAGTAATGAGTTTTCGCATCGCAAATACACTGTATTTTCCGGCCATATTTTCCAGGTTTACTTTTGATAAACATTCTAAATGAGCACCTTCCTCGAAATTTTACCAACATTTCATCAACACATAAATATTCTGAACAAGAATAGTTCGCACTACAATTGCTAAGAAACTTTTCAAATATTCCTCGTATCAAAGCCAGTTTATCTGTAGATTTTCTTTCTTCTCGTGTGCTGATGTCATCAAAGGTTACATTGAAATGAATGAATAAAAATCTGTTTATCCCCATTACACCTCGAAAAATGTCTCTTCCAGTAAAATCAGTCGCCCATACCGATCTAACATTTTCATGATTTGACTTGAATATCGACGTAAACAGAAGTAACCCAAGGTAAGCTCGTAACTCACAGCAGTCAATGTTGTTGCCATAATACGGCCGTAATAATGGAGGTGAATATTTGTCCTCAAGTTTTTTGTTGGTACAGTGCACGATAGTCTCAATCACATCATCGGTAAATAATAGTTCCCAACTCTCTACAGGTGACATTTCACGTTTACTAGCAGCAGGTCCTCTCAGTCCCGTGCGTTCTCGTACCATATTGTGCTGTCGTACACGAGATGAATGTGGGGCAGATTTACTCCATTTGAATCTGTTCTTACCGTAAAAATAGTTCCCTGAGCTTTCTTCGTCTTCATCACTAGTAGATGAGCCTTCACTTAGCTCCATCTCTGAACCAGAAACATGTTCACTGTGTATCGAATCATGTTCACTGATGTCATCAACATCTTCGTCTGGGTCATTTAGTTCTGTGTCTTCATATTCTGAGTCGGTGCCTTCTTCCAACAGTCGTGCAATATCCTCATCACGAAGAAAGCGAGTCATTGTTGTAAAAAATATACTGAAATAAGAGGAAATTTCTATAATAGCATTTTGCAAATAAATACAACGTAAAAGCACGCGTGGGGTCTACAGGTACCCCAACAATGAAAAACAGGCACTTACTGTTGCGAGAGCGCGGCGCACGTCCACCTACTCCAAGCGGCAGCGGCACACTGAGAATACCTACAATGACGAGTCTGTAGTGCGCCAACAATGGAAATTATAAACAAAAAATTTCGCGTGGGGTCTGCTGAGACCCCACCCGTGTAGTTAAAGGTTAAAAAATGTAAAATACTTTTCTTAGTTATCTGTGAACGCTTTCAGGGTGGGCAAGATTAGTAGAAAGCTTCCCGGGCATCAAATTTGCAACGTCTGGCAACATTTCGGAAGCTAACACTCATTCCTTTATCAAGTCACCACTCAGCATCGACAGCCTAGTAATAGACGCTGGGATAAAAAAATAAATGGCAAAAAACCTTTACGTATGCACAAAGACTAACAAGATTGTATGGCATACCGAAAATACACAAGGGGCATGTTGCGATGCGGACTATAGTTAGTGCTATACACTATCGACATATAGGTTGGCCAAACATCTCACACGTCCGTTAGTTGGTCGATGTGCATACCATGTCAAAAACGTATTTAAAGGAACGTTGATAGATCCTAACGATATCATGGTGAGCTTGGACGTAATGTCGTTGTACATGTGGGTATCTTTATGTGAGACTGTTGAGCTCCTTAGTGAGCATTTTGAACAGAAAGCTGTGGAATTATTTAGATATACTCTTATGTTCAGAAACGTCAAGTACCAGGGTAAATACTACGAGCAGACGGATGGTGTATCTCTGGGTTCCCCGTTATCTCTATCAGTAGCATTTTTTACATTTAGCCTTTGACAAAGCCCTCTTAAAGCCTAAATGCTTTTATAGATATATCGACGACACGTTTCTCGTGTGGCATAATGAAAGTCGGCTTTAAATGATTATGTAAACCATAATAGTGATATGAGATTAGAAGAGAGATCTAGTGGCTCAGTAGTTAAGGCATCTGACTGGAGGTAGAAAGGTCCCCGGTTCGTATCCCTTTCTCGACGGGGATAGGCTCTTAATCAAACTTTCATCTCTGTCATAGCTTGATGTGTAATGTGAAATCCACCAGAACCACTCCGTGGTTCGGATCCCACGTTAAACTGTAGGTCTCCAGTATCCGGTAACCCGGTAGGATCGCCGGGTTAGGTTAAGGTGCCTACGACAGGAGCGTAATGCGCAGCCAATAGAAACCCTATCACCAGGTCCTTACGACCACACGAAATTATTATTATTACTAGTTTAGATTGTCTAAATAAATATGCAACAGTAAAAAATGTGCTCCCTGCTTGTTTTGCAGAGCCTCATAGACTGAACACGAAGGATGACTTGTTTGAACAAATAGTAATGCTAAAATTCATCAATTAAGTGAAGTAAATAACATACATAATAAATGAACAAAAAAAGTATTTTATTTTAATGAAAGTATTTTTTAAATACCTATTTTGTATTTTGAATTTAAATACTAATATTTCTTACCATTTTGTATTGTATATTTGCAATAGAAAAACAAGAAAGTGTTTGAATTTTGTATTTAAGTGCTTTTTAAAAACTATTTTGTATATCTCTGGTTATCATAGGTGTATACAATTATTTGAAGTACATGAGCACAATTCTCGCTTTTTCAAACAGCGAGGAACTGTGTATGAAGAGGCCAGAAAAGCTGTCGAAGGTAAATATATCCATAAAAGTAAAGGTATCAGTGGCGTATCAGGGTTAAAGTGAAATTTGTTTTTGTAAATACGTAAGTAAATCCAAATGTGTTAAGCGTAAGCCTTTGCATATATGTTTTTTTCATATCAGCAATAAGATGCCTTCTCTTGAGATCACAATTGGTATAGGATGAGACAATTCTTTATGTGTAAAAACATAATTTAAAAAATGGATTTTGGGAAAACCAGAATTTTTCTTTACTGATAAATGATCATTCTTTATAATACAAATTCGAAGGCCACATTCTAAATGAAGGAGCCATGCAATAAAGCGACTATTCTCAAAACTATTGCAATTTTTTATGTTTTTACGTTTTTAAAGTGCTGAATCACTTCAAATTGGTGCTGAAATACGATTAGGATTAAATTCGTTACAATATATGTCCTCGCTACCACTCACCTGTAATTGTGTAACAATAGTTGCTAACTGAAATTTAGTGAATATGTTTTAACGTGTGTCCAGTAAGGCATTTGTCTAATTCCCTGTAGCAGAGATTGCCTTAGAGTCTGGAGATGTAATTTAATCACGTTTGGTGGCTTTTAAATACCTGCAGCAGCCTCACGTATACGTTGCTCTCCAGACTTTGTAAAACTAGGAGCAAACTCAGTGCACCGTTACTCCACGAAGCTTTTAATTTTTGTTTTGTGGCACAAACAATATAATGTGAGGAAAGTGCGGGCTGGTACTTGAGGTCGCACACGAGGAACTCTAAGCACGAAGTGGCACTTAATCTCGGTGCATTAAGGGCTGCATGAAACTGAGGTCGCCCCAAATTACGTCCTCAATGCAGATGTGGGGAACTTCCATCAGCCCCTCAGCTGCACCCTCGCAGAGGGTTTCACTACGTATATGGTTCAGTGCTGTACCACTGTAAATAATCTCAACACTTTCGTACTGGCTAAAAGCTGCGGGATACGAATCATTCTCGTTTCGTCTTAACCAGTATCTCTGCTTTTCAGGTTCGTCCTTGCAACCAATCAACCAGATAACTGAAGGAAAACTGGTCAATAAACAAGCCATATGATAGCTTAACCAAAGATTTGTGTCTACTGACAACCACCCACACAATCCATCAAAGTTGAGAAGTTTGCAAAGCAGTGCTGATATTCACGCGGCTATCCTCATCGCCAATTTTCTGCTGGTTTGGACCTCGTACGATTTATACGTTGCCAGACGAGTGTGCTGTTTATCTTAACCTTCAGAGCGTGAAGTGTCACTTTATGGGTCACTCCATCCGCTGCGTATATTTTAAGCTGCAGCATAGTACAAGGCCGTCACAGTGATGTATTTCAAATCGATAGTTAACAATCGATGGTTACAACAGACGCTATGCGGAGACCTTACAGCCTGTACGTGCTTGCACTCTCCTGCTACCGTCGTGATCAAAGCTGCTCTGTAGCAGGTGCAAGCGCTACTACCTTTAACTTCTGATGATGGTTTGTAAATAAGTGAACAGACAGGAAATTATTTGTCCTAGTTTGGTCTTCGGGGGGGGCTCCTCGCTTGTGTACATACAGTAGCTCTAGGTGGTATACTGTTTTAGGTTTATCTTGTCACATTTTGACAGAATTAATTGGTTTGTCACCTCGCATTGTCCTCTCAACCAGTGTGCTGTTATTAGTAGCAAGAGAGCTTCTTCTGCAGCATTTGCTTGGCAGGCGCAAGGTTCGAGTATCAACTGTGGTGACAATTTTTAACCAGGTTATGTGTCCTTAAGATCGGTCCACAAAATATAAAAAATCAAGTACAAAAGGAATGAATAACATACTGTATTTGGCCGGATGCAACCTATTTAAAAATAATTTTTGTGTTAAGCCTTTTTGCTTCACCTAGTAAATCGATAGTCGTATCTCTTGGCGGCATTGTGTTTATGTAATTTTGGGTTCCATCCTCATGTTTCGTTCTGAATGGTATGATATTTATGTCAAAATAGGTGCTTTGATCCACTTCAATACAATACTTGCAGTATGTAACGCTAAAGACGTTCATACTAAATAACTTAACTGACATGATAATTCCTGTGTGATGTTCCATTATAAAACATGTTGTCAGACATCTGGTATTAAAAATAAGAATTATTTCTCCAGTTGGAGATTTAGGACTGAGGTAGCGCAAAAGCACTTAAAGTGAACTTTTTTCGTTTAAACAGGGGTTCGTGTTAAGGACTTGAAGTCAGTTTTGTAGCAAGATATGTTGGGCCACTCTCCCCAGACGAGATAATGGCCATCTTCCGCCAGTTCATATCGTTGTAAGTGCTGTTTCTTGATCGTACGAGTTAATTGTGATTCTGTTTTTCTTTTTACCGTTTGAATATACGATACTGCAGAGTAAGTATAATAATTTCCTTTTTCTGATGTCAATAGATCTTACACGGGTTTGAATATTTTCGGATGCGCGTGTATGATCTTTATTATTCAAATGATAGTTTACCAATTGTTGACTCAGTTAGTCCCCAGATGACCTCTTTGACAATTTCATTATGCAATGAGAAAACTGAAAGTTATATACTACAGACAAATTTGAGACGACGTAACCAGCAGCAGTTAATGTCTACGAGCGTTGTATATATCACTATGAAAATAACATCTAAATACTATTTCAATCTATCAAAAAATTTTAATTGATCGAATTTATGAGTATTTATTATATATATATATATATAAGACGTAACAAGGCTAAACAGAAATTCAAATTTGTCACATTATTTTCCTTCAAATCAGTTTAAAACCTGTCCGGAACTTATTATTTATTCAAATTCATCAAAATTTAAACATAATTACTTCCAAATATGACGTGAATTTAACAATGGATTCACGACAATGAGCGACTGTTAGGCAGCTTACAGGCTTAGTTCTGTTGACACTACATATGAATTGGTCGAGGATATCATTACCAATGTGCGTTGGTGGGTCAGCTGCCGGCTGGAACAGAGCCACTGCCCTGACGACCGCAAGTAGGCAGCCAGCGAGGCGTAAACGTGGAGGTGTCTGATCTCTGCGCTATTTTTCCTATGACGCCTCTGTTGTGCTCCTTTGCTCTGCTCTTTCGAAACTGTTTCGTAGCTCGATAAGTTCTCTCTCAGTTGCTGGTGTCTAGTCTCGAACTTAGATCTCCCACTGCACATTTACAGGCCAGTGGCAGCTCATGGACAATCTGCAACGATATAACTCATTATTCGTGGACCGTGAATTCGTAGGTCTGTCCACCACTGTCGACCACTTGTTCACCGCTTGTTACAATTTTACACGCTAACACTACCGTCAATAACGAATCGAATGATGAGTTCTTGAACAAGTACCTGTCACTAGCTCTTCTTGGCCACTCGACAAGCCACTGAAGTGGATAGACCCTGTAATTCGTCACAGTTCTTGGGTTGCCAAGATGTGGAGAACTGTTTGTCACATTTCTATACTGTGTCCTTCCATACAACACAGGAGCGGAGCATGCCGAATGGTTGCACGTCAATAAAATCTCGGCCTGTAAGAATTTTGTCAAGATTCCTGTTCACTTTCCATCTGCATGCTGAGTCGGACTCCAGTCTTTTCACGAAGTTTATATGATAATTAATCGAGGCTACGTGTATTGTACTCAATGTTATGTAAACTATACCACTACAGGATGAGTGAATTAACCAGAACTTCAAAACTTCGTTTATATAGAGTACCTAAAACATGATCTGACAGTTGTTAATAAAATATTACATTTAAATCTTTATTGTAAGTGTTTGGCATAAAAAGAAAGCATCAGTTAGTCACTACAACTTATATTCTTGCAACTGAGTTGATGTAATGAAACTAAGATTAAAGAAGGCTGTTAAAAGGATATCAGAACGTAAATGTTTCGATTTAAAAAGTAATGACATACGATTCACAATACTCTGTTATTTGGCAGTTGCTATGTATTTTGTACTGTTCAGTTCGATATGAAAGCTTGAGCTGATACTATTAAGTATCAATATATTCTAAACTCCATCAATAATTGATCAGTTATGGGGTTGGTTTGTGCCATGATATCGTTTCATAACTCGGAGAATTATATGCACTTGTAAGCAGTAACGTCAGATGTTAATGTTAAGCCTGCTTTCGGCAGTTAGAATGTGGATGGCTTTACTTATTTAAATTCAGTGGTTTTGATAGATTGAGAAACATGCTTCAACAATAGAGGTATCTCCAGAATAGTGACGTCTACTTGTCTTGCGACTGATGTCAGTCTTCCACGATGAGTGGGTGTACAGGTGGTGAGGTATTAATTACAACGCACGGTGAACGGACTAGTTTCCTCGGTTAGTGTAATACATTTGAAGGCGGAATTCTACTACTAATATGTAGTTATAAGAGGCAGCTGGCTGAATCAACTAGTGCTTGAATAGTAAGCATGCATAAATTTTTGAATTTACACCATAAACCATCACTCCAGTTCCTAGTCTGTGTCGAATGAGTATCGTTTTTACCAGTGGGGTATTAATTTTTAACTTCGTACAGTTATTTACTTATGATTGCATACAAACTCAAGTGCGTCTATACTTAGATTTTCAAGAGACGCCATTTGTAGTACAGCACCGAGCGTGGTGGTGTAACGGATAGCGTTCTGGCCTCGCATTCGGGAGGACGGCGGTTCGAATCCCCGTCCGGGCATCCAGATTTGGGTTTTCCATGGTTTCCCCAAATCACTCCAGGCGAATGCCGGGATGCTTCCTTCAAAAGGCCATGGCCGAATTCCTTCCCATTCCTTGCCCCCATCCTTTCCCGTCTCTAAAGACCACGTTGTTAAAAAGGGACGATAAACTGTTACAAAAAAAAAAAAAAAAAAAAAAAAAAAAAAAAAAAAAAAATGTAGTACAGCGTACACAGTGCGGTTGAGCTATTATGGGGAAACTACAGGGCGTTCGCCGGAAAACGCTACCCTCCCAGTCTGTTGCCGTCGGCAACTTGCTCGGTCAGTCGAGCCAGCAGTTTCCGTCACACGGCACCGTGAATCACCGCACTGTTTAACACCTCCGCTGCCCCAACAGTGTAGTGACGCAGTATAATGGGACCCTTACATTGTTAAGAACGGTTTCTTTGCATTGTAGATAGTTTGTGACTTCAGTCTCTTATTAATCAGTGTTGTGAATAAACGTTTCTTTGCGGTTTGGCTGGTTTGGGGCTTCATACTCTTATTAATCTGTACCGTGTTTGAGTGTGAGTAAAATTATGGTACGTTACAGTTTGCAACAAAGAATATTTCTCTACGATACATATGTGAAGAAGAAGTCGTTTAAAAAGAGTCGCAGTAAATTTCGTCTTGAATTTCCTGGCGCTTTACTGCCAGCTAAATCAACAATTCTGCGTCTGGTTAAAAAAGTAAGAGAAACGGGTTCATTTTTTAACAAAAAGAGACTGTCGGTCAACCGTATTCTCACAGAGGAGAAAATTGACGATATCGCTTTTCGACTAGAACAGTCACCCAAAAAATCATTAAGTCAGTTAGGGCAGCGTGTATCTCGAAAAATGTTCAGAAGATGTGAAATGTGCATTACACAAGAGGGTCAACACTTCCAGCATCTTTTATAAGGTAAGCTAATGAATTACGTCACATTTAAATGCTTAGCACACAAGTTTATGAAGTTTATGAAGCGTAATTATTATGAAATAGTCCGCGGCCGACGGTCGAACAATGCCGGAAACTGACCGCTCGCTCGCCGGGAGCAGTTTTTTCCTTGTAGCGCTAACAGTGGGTTGCGTTTCCCGGCGAACGCCCTGTATTTCCACGAATTACCCTGGATGAAATACAGAATCATTTTAAAAGTCGTTATAAACGTTATTTTCCCCGCTATCGATTAAAACGTTGTGTGGGACGGGAAGAAATTGCGCAGATGATGTTAGCATACCGACGCGACAGCCATTGTGGTGCAGAGACCCTGGCAAACAGAGTTTCACATTTTAGTTTGCACACGTGACGTCGTGGGAGTAGGAAAAATAAAAAAAGGAGATAGCGGTTGGAGGAGGAAGCGTGACAGCGCACTGCTGACAGAGCTGCTCGCGAGAGCGCTCTGCATACAGCTCATAAATCGGAGGATTGTGCGCCGCCACGGCAGAGCAAGAAAGCCCGCGCGCCTCCCTGCCTCGTACAGCTAATACGGCTGCCTATTAGATCAAGTCGGGGACTATAGATTTCATATTAACAGACCTCAACACCGTAATGCAGCCAACGCTTCTCTCCTAATATCTACGCTAATATAATAAATGCGAAAGCAATTCTGTCTCTCGGTCAGGTTGCTACGTTTTCACGAACAAACGTCTAAATTTATCATAATCAAATTTGACAACGAAATACTATGGAAGGATATAGGATACTTTTTTGGGGTAAATAACTAATTTTATGATGACGTTTGAAATCTAACTATACGTGAGAGACAGATGGTGTGTGTAGTAAGTCTCTATAATGTTATACAGGACGTTCAGGCTTTGTTTCTCTCACATTGAGTTTGTGTAATCCTGACCCCCTGCTTATTGGGACAACTTATAGCTTTCTGTATCCAGTTGTAGCGATAAAATTGTAATTCCTCCACGAGTATAAAGTAACGGGTAACAGTTAGTCTAGAAGCAAATCTAAAATTTTCATTTTGATTACGGTATTGAGAAAATAAACATGAACACAAAGGTTTGAACTGTGAGTGCCGTTAATATGCTGGCTTTCTGAAACACCTGCACCGTGTAAAAGCAGTTAGTGTTTGCGAAGCGAACCACAAGCAGAGATGACGACAGTCCTCGCATTGTTTACGAGAATAATTAGGCTTACGACTGCAGTTGCCTCTTAGAGTCATTAAATTATTGTTTACAGAAGACTCTCTGTTCTGTAAATTAATGTTCAAATTTCTAAAAGAAAATAATATTAATATTTGATGCTCAACTCTCTCCAGAATGCAAGACAGCGCAAGGATTATAATTAATAATGATATTTCCTTGATTTAATTTGGACTTTTTCTTTTCTTATGGTGACTATAATGCTACAGTTAAAAATTCATGTGCGTTCTGTGTAATGAAAGCCGGTCAAGTCCTAAAAGAACTTCTAGAGACAGGTCGAAAAGTATCCATCACCAACAAGAATTTTTTTATGCACTACTTTCTCGAATGTATGCAATTAGACATATGTTTACTGGTGTGTACTTGAGCCCGGCAAGTGAACCAGCCAAGTCGAGCCAACGACGACACTGCCTATTCTTTTGTCCAAGCGATTCAGGCCATTTCTCTATCTTAATATCTTCGGTCTGGAGGACACAACTTGCCTCAAATTTTTATTATGCATCAGCAAGCTTAGCAAATGCATTAAACTTTGTTTCGTTCCTGTTCTTAGTTAGGAAGTTACTCATAGCCAAATTTAATGGATTTTGTCGCTCATCCAAACTCTAAAGTAATGCTCGTAGTCGTAGAAAACTGAAAATTTGTACAGGGATACACTCATCTATTTTTATTTCGTGTTGAAATTATTAAATTAAAATTTTGTTCTTTCTGAATTTTTTTAAAAAAATTTCTGGAAAGGTTTTGTTGGTTACTGCAATACGCACTGAATGATTTATCAATAGCTCATTCAAAGATTAAAAGGTTCGTGTTATTTAAATAAATTAAACTTAAATCTTAAATTGTTATTATTTGAACTAAGTAGCGTTAACTTGGGTTACAATTTATTTGATGCCAGTTATTTATACTCGTATATTCTAGTTATAGCATTTGTTTGTAAGAAGTGTTATGTATATCCATTATAAGACCTTATAAAAATATTAATCGATGCCCCGAAATGGTGGATACTACAAATTTTAACGTTCTTATACCGAAAATTTAGAAACATACATGAATATCTTTTACCAGTCAAAAGGAGCCAAATTTAACTGTGCATTGGAAACAGAAGAAACCGATGCAAAATAAGAGATTATCTGTCGTTGCTTTTCTGCTCTATAGGTGTTATTTATTGTTTCCAATTAGCTCTTTGTGTGGATACTATAATGGAACGGTGTATATTAGATGCATAGATCACAATATCAAATAGGCGTTGACAGTGAAAATCCGAAATGTTACTCAGATTGTTTCAGTTATAGTAAAAGGTCATGTTTAGACCGAAAAATTAATGTTCTCTAGGTTCAAGTTCTTTCATGTTTGACTGTAAATTATTAATTTATTTTACTGAATGTGTCCGGGCACACAGTTGCAATCCCTACATGTTCTGTGTTTACATTCTTCTTTCCGTTTCGTATTAAATGGCATCGGTGTTATTTTTAACGCTATTTTGCAGGTATGTTTTTTGAATACTTCGCTTCATCAACTAAATTTGTTAATTAAAGGGCCAAAATATTTTTGTAATCGCCAGCGACTGTGGCAAATAAATGTTGAACACAACACTTCACTTTACGCAATGCCAAATAGCCATTAGCGGGGCAAAAACAAAAACAAGGGTTTTCCACTCAGCCAAGTAAAGAGATCAAAGAGCGGGGGGGACCGCAGCTATCTGCCAGCTAATTAGCACAGTGCAGCACTTGACAGGTCGGCAATGAACATGTGTGTGAAGCGTGCTGTATCGAGGATCGTTTTCTACGTAAATCAAGGTTTTAAAACGTTGTAATTAAAATTCCAACCAAGAATGGGGTTTGCATTCCGTTTGGAATTCCTCGTAATCATTGAAACTAAAGCTGTCAGTATGTAGAATCAGTATCTCACTGGCGCTGCCATAGTGACTAGCCGATTATTTCTTATTGATTTCTAAGGTAGTAACCGAACTTTAAAACTGTTTCAACTTACATAATTTGAAGTATAAATAATCTCAAATGCCGAATAATTATAATTATATATTAACTATTAAAAATTGGTTGTAACTATAAATGCTGAATTTTCTAAACTAATCGTGCGCTCTGCCCTTTATGGGCGTACGGAGGCAACTACGTAAGTCATCTGCATCGTCTTTCCTCCGTAGCGATGAACTTCGTTCACTGAGTACAACTGTGTTCTGCGGATTCAATGACTGCCCTTTATTTCTTCTCTTGTATCTGTTTGTTAATTGTGGAGGAAGATTCTGGAGAATGTGACAACTTATAACCAAAAGCTCTTCGTCATGGTGCTGTGTATATTTGAATGACGAAGCTTTCGAGAAGTTAACTGAAATAGATTAATTCTATAGACTTTTATACCTTGTATGACAATTTCTGATACAAATATTTGTTGCGGTGGGATTTGGCACATTATTCATCAGATTTTCTGGATTATTCTTAGTCCCTTATAATTTTCTACTACCTCAGCCTTAAATAGAAGGATGGAGATGATTATCAATGAACGTTAATTACGGGAGATCGATTTTTAAAAAGTAAATTGACTATGGCAGAACCTTAAACTTCTTTACAAGATCTTTCACGGACAGTTTTACCAAAATTTCACCTTGTCCTAAGCCGAGATATAAAACTACAACTTCTGTCTGTAGTTACTAGAGCTGTCTTATAATTAGAATAGTACAACATTCAGAATTGAGCTTTGTTTTTAAAATCCACTCCTGCTTCTATGTTAGCTGTTTCCTGGTTTGTGTGTCTCGTTTCAACATATTTTATCAAAAACTTTTCATAGACCAAGAAATTGAATAAAAATGTTAGAATGTTTTTCATTCTGTCTTCGGAGATAATTTACATAAATGCTTGTAATTCTCCAACATTATTTTCCGCACATGTTTAACTTCCACACAACTCATACTTTATTCATGGTTTTACTATTTTATTAATAACTCCTGTTAATGCTTTCAGATGATTACTTTTTGAAGCAATATTTTGTAGCTTTCGTACCTAGTGACTGCTAATTAGTTTGTCATTGAAGCAATAACCCTGAATGTCACCCAGGCGTCTAATAAACATTATATGCGACATTCGACAGTTTTTTCGCGGTTGTTTCTTTCAAGGAACAAAACTATTCAGAAGGATTACATCAGTTGCAGGTATATTATTTCAGTTGTTTCCATAAACGTTAATCTCTGTCCTGAATGTTGAAATGCATGGGTTGGGAGTTTGGAGATGACATTCACTGGCACGTGGTCTGTATTGGATGGTACGGTTCCATCAGCATTTGAACGACGGCTATGATGTACTGTACAAAGTAGCTTGCTCTAATTCCTGAACTATCTATCACATTACGTACTTTGATATTATTATATTAAATAATTCAGGTGTATGGAAAGGATTAGCGATTTACGATTTCTTGGATTATATTTTTCATATAAAATGGATCGAATTTTCTGTTACAACTTTTGGATCTCTAATTAGCTTTACGATATCTGCTGTCGAGATACTATGAAAATATTAAATGAGCTGAGCAGCTGCATTTCTTCTACAAATTCCAGGATCTCTTACGCCTTTCAGATCTGCCTCTTGATCTTCGTCTTCAAACTTCTCGCCTGAAACGCCAATAGCACATTCCTGGTTTTTAAGTAGAGGAAATCTCAAGTTTTCAAATTCGAAAAAATGTATTTTCAAAGCATGCTCCAGTTGTTGAAATAGTGAAGGTTGTTGAACTTACGTGATATCAATTTTCAGGTGGGTAATAATGTTTATAACTAAGACTGATTGTAGTCGTTATTACCTCAATAGTATATTACTTAACTTTCCATCAAACACATTTCTTCTCTCGACCAGCGGACATCATTGGTACGTACAATTTGTTTAACTTTACGTGCTATTCATTTCTTTTCCAGCAGTACATATTTTCACTAGCTCCTGCATATTCCTAATACTCCATGCAGTATTCCAAACGTTTGGTCGGTGGGTTATTAACATTCTATTTTCAATTAAAGTCCTCTGAGGAACGCTGCCTTGATGACTGAATTATGAAAATAACACTATGCAGTGTAATCTAGTTGCCTTCCCGTGGTGCTGGGTGAGGTGCTACCTTCACCCGTGTGCAACGGCGTCGACTAAAATGCAGTTGGCTAATGCGGCGTCTCTTGATTCTTGGTAGGTACTCTTACGAGGATACTTACTACCTTCAGTGCCAGGAGGAAGTTCTCGCTCGCTAAGGATCAGGAGGATTAGTAATATCCCTCAAGCAACCTCAAAATATCCATGTCATTACAAAAAATATGTTTCGCTATTAGATGTAAGGTTTTCTTTATCACGTTTTATCAAATCTCTTTCGACTAAATCAGCGGGTTAAATGTCCGTATGGTGATCCAAACCTTACATTATCCAGCAATCGCGTCATCTTCCAGATCGCTTTCCAACTTCCAAGTCACTGAGCTGCATTTGTTAGCATTAAAAAGAGGACTTTCATAAACAAGTTTGTCGACTTATAAAACCGTCCGCAGTAAATATATTTCATCTTGATATAGTACAGTTGCAGGGTGACCTGGACAGAATATCTACTTGGGTTGGTAAACATGGGATGAAGATAAATGCAAAGAAGAGTCAGCTTATTAGATACACAAATAAAAAAAACTAAAGTTAGATTATGATTATAAGGTGGGGAAAGAATTTCTTGTTGAAGACTTGAAATGTAAATATCTTGGCATAGACACATTGGACAGGTAGCAGGAAAAGGTTTCAAAATTCTGCACTTGTTGGAGAGAGTGATGAGGGAATGTACGATAGAAGTCAAGGAATTGGGTTACAAAACTTTTGTCAGACCACTGCATGAATATGGTAGTCTAGAATCGAACCCACATTTTGGATATCAAATACAGGAGTTGTAAAAGGTCCAAAGAACGGCTGCTAGATTTGTTTCTGCAAATTAACGTCGAACACAATCAGTAACCGATATGATAGAAAAGTTGAAATGGGAAGGCAGGAGAAGGGTGAAGAGAGTCATGGAAGTGTACAAGGCGTATATTGGTGATGTGGCATGGAAAGATATTGGTGTAAGAATTAAAAGCAATGCATGGAATCTTCTAAGGCTTTCCACCGAGGTAGCGCGTCAATGTAGGGCGACGTTTCGAAGCCTGCCTCCGGCTCCATCTTCCGGCGAAGTGTCGGATTCCTGGAAGCGTCCACGCTTTAAAGGGGCTTTGTTTGTCAGGTGACGTAAGTCACATGCGTCGGGGCCAATCAGTGCACAGGTGGTGGGGCAGGGAAGGACCTGGTGGGGCGGCCGGGTAGTGGGGCAGGCGGCGTGGTAGGGGTACGCATGGCGGAAGGGGGCGGCTGGCAGCGATAATTTTGCCACCTTGATCTCTGCCTCCGAAGATGATTAATCGCTGGATTCCATGCCGTGCTAAGGTGGTATCCTGAATCCCTATTCACAATGCTGTCCACCAGGCGAATCTCCACGGATTCCTTTATCACACTGTCCCAAAAACCCTTGGCGAAAGATAATATTTTCGTCGCCTCGAAGTCGAAGGTATGCCCTTGTTCAATACTGTGCAAGGCCACGGCGGACTTAGTGACCTGTCCCAATCGTACATATCTTGCATGTTCCAAACAACGCTGGAATACAGACCGTGTGGTCTGCCCAATGTACCGTTGCCCACATTCACAGGGAATCGAGTATATGCCGGGATGCCTCAGGCCCAACCCCTCCTTAACGTTGCGTAACAGGTCCCTTATCTTCTTAGGTGGGGCGGAAGAAAGTTTTAATAACGACTTTGTTCAACCTTCTGGCAATCTTGGCTGAAACTGCTCCGGCATATGGAAGGATCGCATACTGGTCTGTTTGATGCTTCTCCGTCCTCTTCTTCACTTTCTTGCGAAAAGCTCTGTTTATTTCCTGCCTCACTGTATCCGTTCATACGGAATGTGCGACGTAAGTGGCCCAGTTCAGCCGGAAGACTGTCCACGTCACAGATGGCTCTGGCACGACGTACCAAGGACGACAACACCGAATTGCGTTGAGCAGGATGGTGGTAGCTCTGTGCCCCAAGATATAAGTCGGTGTGGGTGGGCTTTCTGTAAACACGATGCCCTAGCGTGCCATCTGGATTCCTCGTAATTAAAATATCCAGGAAAGGCAGGCAACCGTTCCGTTCCAACTCCATCATAAATTTGATATTATCATTAATTCCATTCAAATGTTCAAGGAATTCATCCAGTTTCTCTCTTCCGTGCGGCCATATCACAAACGTGTCATCCACGTATCTGTAAAAAGATGTTGGTCGAAGTTCTGCACTCTCAAGAGCGGTGTCCTCAAAATATTCCATATACATGTCGGCGACCACTGGGGACAGGGGCGAACCCATGGCCACTCCGTCACGCTGTTCAAAATAATTCCCTTCAAATAAGAAGTACGTTGAAGTGATAGTATGGCGGAAAAGTTCTACCATCGGCGGTTCGAAATGCTGTCCGAGGAGTTTCAAAGTATCAGCCAGAGGAACCCTCGTGAAGAGGGACACCACATCAAAACTAACCATGATGTCATTAGGACCTAATCTTAACTCTTTTAATGTACCAATAAATTCAGTTGAATTCCGCACATGGTGAGCACATTTACCCACTATTGAACTCAACATGTCGGCGAGATATTTGGCCAAAGAATATGTAGGCGAGCCAATGGCACTAACTATAGGTCGTAATGGAATTCCCTCTTTATGTACTTTGGGTAAACCATATATCCTGGGAGGTATCGGAGCTTTAGGTTGAAGTCTTCTAATTGTTTCTGGCGGAAGACCCGAAGCTTTCAAACGTAAAATTGTCCTCCTCACTATTGACGTCGTTGGATCGCGAGTTAGTCTAACCTATGCTTCATCATCCAAAATGGTGTATATTTCCTGCCTGTAGTCCTCAGTTGTCATGAGGACTGTGGAGTTTCCTTTATCCGCTGGCAGAATGACGATGTCTTCGTTCTGCCGTAACTCCCTAAGTGCTCTCCACTCCGCCGCCGGTATATTCTTCCTGTCGGGCTTAGCCTTCTTGATGATGCGGCTGGTTTCACGCCTAATTTCTTCCGCCGCTTCCGCCGGCAGTTTGCGGATGGCCTGCTCCACTTGACTGATGATTTCGACGTGGGGAACACTTCTTGGTGTTGGTGCAAATTGTAAACCACGTGAAAGCACCGCTTCAGCATCCTGGTCCAGTGCCCTTCCTGTCAGATTGATGACGGTTTGCCGGGCGACGTTTGCGTGCTCACGACCCTTGCTAGACAGGCGACCAAACTTTCCTAGTTGTCTTGCGGTGGCTCTCCGTTGTGACAGTGCACTGTCGGCCGTAGTGCAGCGATCAACCCACTCCCAGGCATGCGGAGAGAGTTCCTTGGCCAATTTTAGGTGGCAGGCCAGAAGAGACTTCGCGTTTCGATCCAACTCCTTCCTCGTAAAATGGATCCTCTCGCGGACTAAGGCATGGTTGGCTCTACGAAAAATTCTTGTTGCCGATGCTGATTTTATGTGATGTTTAATTTCAGCGAAGCGTGGAACTACTTCGTGATCACGACACCTTTGGAGGAAGGCCAATGAACTTAACAACTTGGCCTTCTTCACCCGCAGTGTACCCAGTTGTTTGACACTGCGATACATCTCCTCCCCGTAAAGGCTGATGATGAACGAATGCAAGCTTTCTCGGTGTGTCAGTTGTATAAAATCTTCTAAGGCTTTCCACCGAGGTAGCGCGTCAATGTAGGGCGACGTTTCGAAGTCAGCCGTGGCCTTGCACAGTATTGAATAAGGGCATACCTTCGACTTCGAGGCGACGAAAATATTATCTTTAGCCAAGGGTTTTTGGGACAGTGTGATAAAGGAATCCGTGGAGATTCGCCTGGCGGACAGCATTGTGAATAGGGATTCAGGATACCACCTTAGGACGGCATGGAATCCAGCGATAAATCATCTTCGGAGGCAGAGATCAAGGTGGCAAGATTATCGCTGCCAGCCGCCCCCCTGCGCCATTCGTACCCCTACCACGCCGCCTACCCCACTACCCGGCCGCCCCACCAGGTCCTTCCCTGCCCCACCACCTGTGCACTGATTGGCCCCGACGCATGTGACTTACGTCACCTGACAAACAAAGCCCCTTGAAGCGTGGACGCTTCCAGGAATCCGACACTTCGCCGGAAGATGGAGCCGGAGGCAGGCTTCGAAACGTCGCCCTACATTGACGCGCTACCTCGGTGGAAAGCTTTAGAAGATTTTATACAACTGACACACCGAGAAAGCTTGCATTCGTTCAATGCATGGAATGGTTGTTGTTGTTTTTTTTAGGGTGCGTCGACATCGTGGTCATTAGCGCGCATGGAAGGGAAAAGATTACCATGACCACAAGCTGGCACTCAATTTCAGACAAAGGGTGTGTGAAGTTTTTCTTACGTAGGTAAGGGGATCAGAGATTGGAATCAGGTACAAAGAAAATCGATGAATAATTTACCAAAAACGTTGAAAGAATTTAAAGTTAAAATTTGTTGAGAGCAAATGTACATGGGTGCAGGATAGGGGTAAGATGTATAGGGAAATTGCCACTGGAGCGTGCGTTCCACTGCAATTTAATTAAATATTATTATTAGTATACTGAACATTACTTTAAAATCCATTGTAAGGTAAAATTACGAGCACTGTGCTATTTTATTGTTTATGGATTTGTATAACGTCGAAGATTGGGGGTAAAAAAACGGGAAGCTTTGAAACTAAATTACATTGTGTGAAAAGGAGATTTGAAATAACACATTTGTCTCATTAATTAAAGAAATTTTTCGCTGTATGTCTAACTACTGCGAGGATCTTCAAACAACTCTTGATATTTCTCTTCTCTTTTGGTGATGATATGATTCTAATGCTAAGGCTCTTTAACGAAATAAGCCATTTTTCAAGTTTAATGTAGCTGTTATTCAAATAAATCGCTTACATGTAGGTTTCTATTGCCAGAATACTGAAATCCTCTTAGTTGTAAGTTGTAAGTTACTACAGGAATTAAAAACTGACTGAACTAAAAAAAATTGGGAAACACTAATCAGAAAATAGATAACGCTTTTTCCAGCCGTAGTACCGGAAGCTTTTGAAATAAGGCACTTTAAAAATGGACTGTACTGAAAAACTACTATGACGAAGATCAAAACTCAGTCCTGAACGTGGAAATTCGAGGCTACCTAGAAATAATTTGTGGGGAAGGGAACTTTCATCGAAATGAATTAATGAGCAATTAATTTTGCACCAGAGGGATTTGCAATTAAATGTCGCCTGCGGCTTCAACACAGATATTAATTTTAGCAATATATGCAGCCTACAGATAGAGGAAACACCCTGGTAGGAACGAAACTCAATTGCAAAAGCTAGGTAGTTTGATTTTGACAGACAAAATCAAATGAAATGTAACATACTTCATTACTCCTGTAGCTCTTTAAGATACAAGAAAATATGGTTTGAAGCATTAAACCGTTAATGTGATGGAACTTTGGTATAACGTCGTTGTCAACATTACAAAAAGATTTTCACTCAATTATTTGTAAACCAGATTTCGTACTTTCTTATTAAGGAAATTGATTTCATTTCGTCTTCTTTTTCTAAGACAAAAAAGTGTTAGCAAGAGTTAGTTTTACCGCTTGATTAAGAGGTACGTATTGTATATGTAATGGCAGAATGTACAGCAAAATAATATTATTTGATCTGTAATGGGTCATAGCTTCCGGAACAAAATTGACGCTTAGTGGTTATGGAAGACGTACGTCGGATTATTATTTTAACAAACTGGAAACTTTTTTGGAGGTGTTGTAAAATTTCAACAGAAAACCTTGCATTCTGTAACAGACATATTTCCATACCAGATGCGGAGCGCTTTATTACAGAAATAGATATGTTAAAGAACTTAGTCGTTTCTTTACCTGACTTTGAAGAATTATAGGACGCCTTATTAAAATTTCTGCTGGAGTACTTAAAATTTCTTTAGTTTATTTAACGTTATTTTTAACAGTATTTTCTGGGGGAACGGGAAAGGTTAGGTTGACTGAAAAGGAATCTTGAGATCCTACGCCAGTCTGCCTCCCGGACTTCACCCCGGAAAGGAATTTTGTCCTAATTATTGACAATAATGTGCTAACAGTTTTTCTGAAGAAGAAATTATTGGTTTATAACAACCAAGTTCTATGATTCCTCAGATTTCCGCGGCCATCTTTGTTCATGATTAATTGACTTTCGGATTATGCCGCGTTGTATATTTTCAGGTAATGAAATAAACAACGCGGCATAACCCGAAAGTCAATTAATCATGAACCAAGTTCTAGTTTGAGATTACTTTAATGTAATATCTATCGATCTTATTCTAGTTTGTTTTCTTCAATATTTATTTAAATTTCAACAAAAGAGAAAATGCAAATGATTGGCATTATATTGTAACATATTTTTAATTTTAAAAATTAGTTAACTAGAACTGGCGCGATATATTGTCAGACAGCAGTAAAAAAATATGCGTTTATCAGACCTTCAATGTAATGAAAAATCAACTTCTTTTTCCTTTGCTTTGAGAGTTAAATATTTGATTTTTTCCTAACACGATCAATACCACGCGAAAAGCGACTCACTTTGTTGATACAACTGATACGTTGCTCCTCACCAGTGACCACTCCGCAATGCGCACCGTGCCATGTACCCATTTTATATTGAAATTTAGTTGTGATAGCCTTGATTATGATTGATTTTTCGTTTGCCTTTATGTTATTCTAAGATTATTCCCAAGCATAAAGCCTCGAAAAACGTCAGCAGCTAACTAGATGGCTGGAAATCAATTCTTCGATCATGCCGCTTCCCTACATTAATTAAATTCTAGTTGTGGAGTTATTACTGTCATTATGCCAGTTAAGAACATCGATCAATAATTAAAATCGTTGTGAGTGGCAATAGCAAAGGTGTCTAATGTCATCAAGACAGCCAGAACGATGCTTCTATCTGGTCTACTTATTTGTAGTTATTTATTCACCGAACCAAGAGAAGTAGCGCTGACATAGACAATATTTTGTCATGGATGGTTCAAAAAGTGGTTGAAGAGTTATAAGACGAATTGGGAGGTTTGGACTGCCAGCCGTCATCCAAACTGGGTCATTGTAATATAATTTTCTCCTCGTGGGAACTATTCATGCTACAGACGATACAACCGCGAGATTTAATCAGGTTCAATGCAGGTAGCTGCAACAGTTCATCCACTCCACATAGCTTTATAGCCTGGTATTTTAAAATCAGTTAAAACTGAAGAATTCTGGAAGGAGGCGATATCCTCTGATGAACAATGCCTTTCTCAGACTTGAACACCAGGATGTATGTTTGTCACTGTGCTGTCTGCAGACTTGACACCAGGTCAGAATCATTACCAGACACCGTACTCGTGAAGGTGAGTAATTACTTGGTTAATTACAGAATAATTACGTATAGACTGGTGATGATAACTTTGTCCAATGTGTGCCTCGTATTTACTTACATATTTCAGTGACAAGGGTTAGGCTGATTTCATTTTACTAAGTACTGTGATATACTTGTATGTATCCTAGCTTCTTTACCAAAGATTTTCCCAAGACACAACAAACAAATACAATGAGATTTTACTGCAACTATCAGAGCGTGATGAGACGAGACTTTTCTAGCAGCGTACACGAAAAGCGGAGCGAGATTCGCGCTGGCGATAGTAGACAATCAAATCATCAGATAATGTTTCCATTTGTTTTCAGTTATATGAAGTTCATGTTTGTTTTGGTTAATCATTCACGCCAGTCTTATTATTTAGCATTATCCCTTGCTGAACGTGAAAGATCTTTTCGCTTAAGAACCAGGACGTAGTTATTAATTAATTGTCTGAATACGCTTATCTATATCTATAAACGAAAACCGGGTATATTTGTGCCAGAAAAACTCGAAATATACAGCGAAGATTTCGATGGGGTCTTCACCGTTTTAAAGCTTAGAATCTCAACTCAGTTGTTTGGCATGTCTTATGCTTCTACGTTACCTAATGCCGGAACATTAAATGAAATTCGGAGTGTATGGTGAGGAATACCACAGATGGATGCACTAGATGCAGCATACTTTCCACTAAACACACAATTACAATGATTCTGACCATAGCCTTTAATGAAAGCGATAAGATAACTTTACAATAATAACTATTTTGCACATTAAACAAACCTTAAATTATTATTTCCTTTAATTCGGGGTATTCAATTTTTAAATGCCATATATAGCCGTAAAAACAACAGAGATTTTCTTTAAGCACGATTTCTGGCACGATGTCTTTGGCCATCAGCATTAGTCTTCTGTTTAAGATAATATTATTCCTGATTCACTTTTGATATTTGTATCTGCGTAGTTTAAGTATCTGGCGTTTCGAGCAAAAAGTATATCCATTCACTCCGCAATTGAATCAAATGTGAGTTTCTAACATAACCTAGCGTTGCTTTGTAATGTAGTAATACGATTTCTTAACCAAATTAATGAAGCTTGATACACATGAATCTTTTCGGACGAATGATAATAGTTTATCTGCAAATAAACTTCAACACACCCGTTCCTTGGTAGGGGGTGTGTGAATCTAGGTTTGTTTTAATTCCGAAAAATTTTATGAATCTTTGAACAAATGTTTCTCATTGCGGGAATAAAAGTAGCGTACGGGTAAATCTACGCCAACTATACCGAACAACACCGGGAACTCCGCTAGTGAAAGAATAAATCACGGTGACAGATGGCAGTGCAACGTTGAATTGTGCAATGAGTTAAATCAGAACTGGTAGAAGCAGCTCACGAAGGCAAGAGTATCGGGTAATTAGTGACTCGACGGTTGCCTGTAGCGGCGTCCCTAGAGGACTCTGTCGCCAATTGGCTTTCGCTGGTCGGCTGAGCAGTGGCCCATGCAGCCGTGTAAATTAACTTCCATAATTCAAGCGATGCGCACCAAACAATTAGCTAGCTGCAGAGCCGCGACCATTGCACACCTGCACCTGCTGATAGTCCAGCAGTGGAGCCTTCTAGGGAGGCACTGCGAGCTCGTCAATCTTCTGACAGGACAGCACGGTGTCAAGAAACAGTTTATAAGTCTGCGCACTCTGCCAGACTAACCATAACAAGATGCTATTTTTTGTAGACGGATGTTTTAACACATTGATTGACCCTTCACCTAAGTTGATCACAGGTGCAAATAATATTACAAACTCCCTGCTCGATTGCAAATATGTGCAACTAATAATATCCTTGCGTCCGACAGCAATCCAAGATCTGCTGCTAAGAGGCTTCTAGCGAAACTGTTTTTTTCTACCACCAAATGAACCATCGCCAAAGAAAGAGAGAGATCGGACTACGAAGGATAGATGTGTTCATTAATCACTAATATTTTATATGTAATCGTAAGTTTTCCCGGCGATTCTGATGCTTGAAGATCTCTCGGGCATTCGTTAAACTACGATCAACCGATCCAGCCGCGTGCACGAGAGATCTTCAAGCAATATTTTGTATACTTAGTAAACATGCTGTCTGGCCGTTAATCAATTGCTCGCGTGACTTGAAATCTGGCGGTCGACGTGTGTTTAAGGTCAGCTCATCGCTGTACCACATGTACAGTACATCCGTGATTTGTTTAAATAAACTTTATATGTGTTTGACGTACAGACATGGCAAAATGATAGTGACGGACGGATCACACCATTCTGCCATTTGCTGTAACTTATTAAAAAGTTTCAGGATTTTTTAATTTCTGGGGTACTCCCACGGTTTTTTGGTCAGACTTCTATGTGGAAGCAATTAGAACCAATAAAAAATGAGTTTCGAAGATGCTTAAATTTTGCTGTCTGAATGGGCGCTGCTTTGAAATTTTTTAGAATGTTGTGTACTTTTAATTTGTCCCAAGTTTTAATACATTTTGGTGAATAATTTTCGTTCATTTATTTACGTATTTGCAGTTATGTGAATTACACGCGGCGAGTATTGATGTTGTTTGCTCCATCTGCACCTGTTCTGAACTACTTTCCAGACGTTATAAATGCGACAAGAAAGATTCTTGTGTATCGTTCTTAACGCTATCCGATTTAATTCCAGCGTCTCGCTTTCTTTAAAAGAGAATATAACGCTATCATTCGTTTAGTTTTGTTAATTCCAGCATACATTACTTTTCGATAATTGAAGTAACTCAAATTAACAAATGGTGCAATAGGCTTTAGAATTTGGTATAAGAAAGTTGAAACGCTTTGACCATCATACGGGGACATTTTCTTAGAGTCTTAGCATCGCCCAAGTTCCTCTTCTCTCGAGGAAGAATTGTTTGTCGGTAATAGTTTCAAAAAATGTATCCTGTAGACTGCTAGCTGTAGGCTGCAGCATTCATTAGGCTTCAAGAGACACGGATGGGCACAGAAACACTCGGTGTACTTCGCACTCTCTGCTGCCTGCGTGTATGATGATCGTATCAATCCCATCTTTCCAGATGTTAGTCCCGTCCAGGATGAGGAATGACTTCGAAGCGCCGCTGTACTGTGGAAGCCGGAATGATGTAAGTTTAAATCCGTTTCAGGTAATTCTGATTACGGTTTTCAGGAATTTCCTATAGTGATATACACGGATGTTGGACAGTCGTTCATTTTTCGCTCAAAGACACACGTTTCATACGAGGGAACACCTAACAAATATTCGCGGGGAAATAGTGACACCTACTCCCCGTTCTTAACTTACATCATTCTTTTCAGGTGGATGCGAATGAGATAGAAGTGTAGTGGCTACAGGCCACTGTAACAGTTTTCAACGGCTGATTGCGGAGAAGCGGGCATACGAAATCGCCGAGTAGCCAGGCATCGGACTCCAAGTAGAGCGCTGATGCAGCGGACTCGCCCCACTAGTGTGACCGCATCCAGGGAAGATGACGGCATTAAGGAACGATTTGATAGGCCCACAGGATCCCCTCCACATTAAGCGACAGGGCGGGGGTTGGGGTAAAAACCTAGGAACGAGGCCGAATTTTGGTGTTTCCCGCCGCCGCCGCCAGAGGTGCCGAAGGGTCAGCCTCGGTGTAGCCGGCCAGTAGCAGAGGGGCCGCTGCGTCGACTTCGCCGCAGTCGCTGAGCAGACTCAGGTGGGAACACTCTGCTGATAGGTTGTGGGAAGGTCAGATGCCTGGAGAGTCACGGGAAGTGATAGAATAATACTCCCACGTTCATGCCCGCTCGCTTTCGCATTCAGCCTCCTGGTGTCGTCAAAATAGTACATGACAGCAAGTTACCGTATGTGTCTTACTTCAGTCACGATTCACTTTATTGTACCTAAATCTGACAGATATGAGTATACATATCTGCTTGTAATAAAGCTGTATATATTGAACTGTAGGTGTTGATTCAATTGATCTGATAGCGTAACCTGCTTCTTATAAACGGGGACTGGTTGTGTGTGCTCGGGGCAATAATTCGACCACGCAATCCTTGCCTATTGGCTTGCTCTCTGAGGGATATCTCGCCAGGTTACTACAGAAGTTTTACTGTACATCAACCAACGCACTCGCTTTTCAGCAATGTGGGCGTCATTCGAAAGCATCTTTATTTACAAACTTTATTCACCGCTTTATATTCACTTATGACCGCGTACCAAACGATCTGCAGCTTACTAGCCATCACGTCCGCAGCTCTATAGATAAATTTGAAACTGTACTGAAAAACGCATTCTTGGAATACTGTTACCCCTACTGTAGTGATGTGAAGTAAACTCTACGCACAATTCCAATGTTGTTACTCAGACTGTATACTGCTACCATTTGGGACATACACACACAGAGCAAAATCGATCACGCAATTAGTTTCGGGTTAATTGATTTGGTAATTATCAAGACAAATAACGGAATATCCAATTAATTACTCGATGAAGAGTTAAAGTAATCACCGTCATAATATTGAGCAGCTTCTAACGACTGGCCGGGTCTGCTCGGAACAAAAGCTTCCTGTCCACCCTCCATATCTCTTCTTCCACTGTCAGCCAATTTCCTCCTCCTCCTCCTCCTTCAATACACTTTTTAATTCCTTCACCCATATGTCCCTCGGTATTCCACTGCGTCTCGACCCTATTAGCTCCATGTCGAGCATCTTCCGTGGTATCTACTCCGCCCCCATTCTCATCACATGTCTACAGGATATACCACTCCAACCCTGATTTCTCTACTCTTTGTTTTAATGGTTCTTCCTTGACCATATATCTGATTTTATCGTTTTCTTCTGTGACGAGATGTTGAAGTAATAATGACACAAATTGCTGAATGAAACACCAGCCAAGAAAATTTAAATAAGCGGTTACAAAAGCTGATGCTTACAGGAAAATGTTTCAGAGATATTGTAACTATTAATTTATGAGATGTATCATTATATTCATTTCAGTGCTTTCTGTGAACCGTGACCTTAACTCATCTACTTTATTCAAGGACGAGTCAGTTATCACTGACGGAAAGGTGAAATTCCGCAACATAAATGTCTAGTCACTTGAGAAATTGGCTCTACTGAGGAACCGACACATTAGCATCGATTTTCCATCAGTTGCCGCGATAAAATGACTGGTTCATAGAGCGTAACAATCCATCGAAGAGGTCGATATAATCTATTTGTAACAGTATTACGCAGATGGTTGAGTGTTTGTCGAATGCGGTGACAGGGGCAGCAAGTATGAAGAGCGCACGAAATTCATTTCCGTTACCGGTACTTAGATTTCTCCAGAGTAACTAAAAATCAAATTATAGAATGGCATTATTGGCCGGGAGATTCCGAAGGTATGTTTCGCCAGAGTTTTCGATTCGCCGCGCAATTCACCTCCTGATGTACCTAATTAACATAACCCGGTAATCCTGCCGGGTAAAGCGTATCTACAGTTTAACGTGGAATCCGAACGACGGAAGCTTTCTGGCGTATTTTACATTAGACATCAAAGTGTGCCAGGGATTAAGTCGAGTTAAAAACCTATAAAAATCCCAACCGAGATAAGAATCCGAACAGAGGACTTTATGGTCTGCAACAAGACGCCTTAACCATTGACCCCCCAGACTGCTTGAAACCAACTATAAAATTTTCTATTAACCGTGAGCATTCGACAGCTGTCGCACCAAAACGTGGCTTTATACTGTTGGACTTCATTTCTTGCCACATATTCCTCGGAGCTGCACACACCAAAAGGCTTTAGCGCCATCCCATAAACGGATTTATCAAATGTGTCTAAAGTAGAAAGGATAGCACATACGAAGTCGTCGTCTGATTCTAAATGGGAGAAAAATAGAAACTGTTTAAAGTATGGAAACAGTCTGAGAGGTCCAGACCAGGTGAGTACTAGGAGAGTTGCAATGCCAATTAAAATTCGCACTCAGTAACAATGAGAGATATCAGCTGACTGACAGGAATGTCTTCACAGAATAGAAAATATGTATTTTACACTTTTTCTATCATCCATTTTTCTTAATAGCTGCTGTCAGTTGCTACACAAACGCAGCATAATATCACTCGACGAGGGTTTCACTATTTTTAACTTCTGCTAATAGGACGGGCCCAGTTTTCATCCACAGTCAGTTATTGCTCAATAAAACCTAGTGGATTGACGGGGTGTAATTTTCAGTATTGATTCTTCCCTGTTTAAATTCAGATATTCTCTGTTTTACTGTGATGTAGACTGGAGTCAACACGTCATCCTCATGAGTGTCTTTTGGTGACGTATCGTTCTCACACAAATATTTCACAGAACGAATTAATTTCTTCTCTACTTCAGATTGTACGCACACCTCATTCTCTTCCAGTGACTGTTGCATAAAAGTTAGTTCTAGTATGTTGTAATTTTGGACTGGGCTAAAGAATTATCGTATATACAATTTTCGCAAGGTTGTACCATTTCGTTTTCCCGATTATTTGAAGCAAACATATTCGTATTTTTTAGTAGAAGAAAAAATTCTTCATTAATTGAAGTGGAAACATTTAACAACACTCGGAACAGAGGACGTTGTAAGGTACTAATAGACAAAATGCGTCAATGTTCAAGAGTTTCACGAAAGGAAGATTGGTATTGGCAGTGAAGACTACATGGATTGTTACCATTGCGGATGCACGTTAATACAGGAAGTAACTTGAGGAAGATAGTGAAGCGGCGCAGCATACTATTGTAACTTGGCTCAGTTCTTACAGCGTCTTGACTGGCCGCAGTTAAACCCAGCCGTGAGGCGAGAAAACTTTGGAGGTTGGTCCTTAGTGGAGACCATCACCGTTCATAGGGGCAACGTGTAAGTAAATAAATTCCGTTTCATGGGAATATTGGACTCGTCGGATATCCCGTCCAGCACGTGCAGAAACAGCAATGAGACACCGAGCCTGATGGGGTGAGCGGCGACGCTCTGGCATCGCATCCGGGAGTACGCGCGTTCCAATTCCCGTCCGGCGATCCAGATTTCGGTTTTCAACGATTTCTACAAGTCACTCCAGGTGAATGCCGGGATAGTTCCTTCATAAGGCCATGTCCGACTTCCTTGCCCCCAGTTATTTCCCGCCTCTAATGACCTCGACTTTTATTTATATTTTAAATTTAATGGCATTTGACTTCGAGGCCACCATACAGCCAGCTCAAGTGTATTTCTAATCATCCAGTGTTTTTAGGTTTCTCCGTAGTGTATTATTACCCAAGTGGCTCGAGACACAACAGGACGGACGCGACGTATACACACACAACAACTACACTAAACAGCCATGCCCTCAGTCGGACTCGAACCGCCGACCTTCGGCACGTGGAGCTAACACTCTAGCCCCTACGCTTCCGAGGATGGCTAATACCCTCGACGTAAACGTGGCATAAAGCCAGAGGGGAGGGGGGGGGGGCAAACCAATGAGACGCGACATCATAATTTTTTCTCACGTTGAGGTTGAGGCTATTTAATGCCTTCAACACCGTTGGAAAAGTCTTCCAAGGACTGTAGATACCATAAACCTAGCAGGAATGTATGTATGTGTTTTACATGTTCTATTTGAAGGAATAAACACATTTGTAATGAGCGGTTGATCCTTCTTATTTTATCTCTCTTTCTATATCCTGACTAGGGTTGCAACGATATATCGATCAACAGATAATATCTGACTTAAAATATTGATATTTATATCGATATTATTACATGGTATATACTATAATATCGATATGATGCAGTGAAATATCGAAAACTTCAAATCCCGTGGTGGGTGAGTGGTTAGCGCTCTGACTTCGCATTTGGGAGGACGCAGGTTCGAATCCCCAGCCGGGCATCCACATTTGGGTTTTCCATGGTCTCCACAAATCACTCCAGGCAAATTCCGGGATGCTTCCTTCAAAAGGCCCTGGTCGAATTCCTTCCCGTTCGTTGTCCCCGTCCCATCCCGCCTCTAATGACCTCGACGTCGACGAGGCTTAAATACATAAGTTCAAAAAAAAATTAAACAAACCACTGTTTTCAGGATCTGTTGAAGTTGAATATTTGCAGATCTATTTTTTCAATACACTATCTCAAATTTATTATTAAATTTTGAATTGGATATTTATTTGTAATTTCTGATATAATATATAGAAGTATTGTAAAATATCGATATTATCGGCTGGATGCGACCGATATTAACGATATCTGCCTGGCGTCGGTATATATATCGATATATTTAACGATATTGATATTAATTTGCATCTCTAATCCTGCCACAGATCTGTGGCAGGATTAGCATTCGTAGTGACCTTCCAACAGTATATTCTATATAACCTTGCCTAACCCACATAATCTTAGTAAGAAAAAGTTTCCTTGATTTTGAGGTAATCCTCGTAATTTCAAGTCACGCCACGGAGATTATACCAACTCTCCAAGAGATGGTGAGGTGACATTTTTATTTTGGCTCAAGCGAATATATTAATACTTTCTGTCAGCAAGGTGATGTAAATCATGAGGCTGGAAGGGGCAAAGACATGGATCCCGAGTGAACTTGCTTATCCCCCGCTCTCAACAGTAACTTCGGCAACGTGCCCATCAATACTGCGCAGCATTTTTCTCTGTTTGGAAAGTTTCTCGAAGTCTTGCCACCTGCAGAAGCCTTTTATCCGTCATGCAGACGCAGAGGAAATCGTTTCGGCGTATCAGTGTCTCGCCTCTCTCGGCGTGGCGTCCCTAATGACCGCGCTGACGCGGGGTCCTCTCCTCGCAGCGGCGCGGCGGTTATCGGCGGCGGCAGTTGTGCTCGGGCTCCGCTAGAGTCGTTAGTATCGCCGCCGGCGGCCGCCATTTGTCAGCTCCCGCCACCTCCTTCCTTCCCTCCCCACCGGATGTAGACTTCCTCGCCACTCAGCGACCTGTTTCGTCCTTTATTTATCCAACACTTGGGTCTCAAGCAGGCGCTAAAACTTGATTCACACCTAGGGTAGCCGTATCCTTCCAGGAACAATGTTTCTGGCCACAGTGTGAGTCTTATTTTGTGAGAAGTAACATTGAATGACATCACGTTAAAAGGATCTACCATATAGTAATCAGGTATATGTTTTACGTTCTAGAGGAAATTGAACCAAATAATAATAATAATAATAATAATAATGACATCGCCTGAGCAAAATTATATCTGCTCTAGGATTAACAGGATATGTATAGAAAAAAGAAAATTATTTTAACTATAACAGTAAGTATGTGGAAGGAATAGTTTGTCGAAATTATGCTTATGCAGAACTTAGGAACAACTTTATTAAATTTTCACCTCGCATTATTTTTTATTAGTTTGTAAATATTTATTTTCTGACCTGACTTTTTTCCGCGTATAGTTTTAAAGAAAGTAGATTTTATTCATCAGATGTATCAGATGAGGCGTGTCGCCAACCTTTAAATGTCAAGGACATATTTTTCAATGTAAATTACATTAATTAAGAAGAGGAAACCCTCATTAAATTAAAGCCATTTTTCACGGTAAAAACTTGAATTAAATGTGCTTAGAGAGGCATTGTATCTGCCCAAAGCTTAAAAGAATGATCACTCTCTCAGGTTTCTTTTTCACGCTACTGTGTGTCCTGGCGACTGTGGCAGATGTTTGAGATCGTGAACTATTAATATAATGATAACTGGCAGTCAGTTCTCTGTGGAATTAAGTACCATAGTTTTAAAAACAATATATTTCATTTAGTAAAAAACTATAGAATGGTTAAATTAGAAACAAAGTTAAGTGATGCTGAATAAACAAGTAAATGTAATGTATCCTTAAAGGAATTAAGAAATATATACTCAAGTATTACATTGTCTAAACTGAACACTATGAGTCGAGAAAACCTAATTAACCTATTTCTGTGACTGCATAGTGTCTTAATCTGATCAAATCTAAGCGATACTAAGATGCCCACTGCTACAGTCAAAACCTTGACGACTGATAGTGAGAACAAATACCTAAGTCCAATCCTTTTATTAACACCTGTTAACCTAACAACCCACAGCTCCAATAACATCCACCGAGCGTGGTGGGTGAGCGGTTAACGTTCTGGCCTCGTATTCGGTAATACGCCGGTTCGAATCCCCGTACGGGCATCCAGATTTGGGTTTTCAATAGTTTCTCCAAATCACTCCAGGCGAATGCCGGGATGCTTCCTTCGAAAGCCCATGGCCGAATACCTAGCCGTTCCTTTTCCCATTCACATTCCACCTTTAATGACCTCGATGTCGATGAGGCGTAAAGCCGAAAGGGGGTCCAATAACATCCGACGGACGATTGCTAAGCAGATAGTATTACTATAACTGCCAACCGACGGTATCCGATACTCTCTTAGCCGCTGCTGATAAACTCTACCATAGGCTACATTTCTTTGCAGGGCTGGTTCAGAAAATTTCTTTCTAGGCTTAGCTGAACCTTGTGTAGGGAAAGGCGATATGACGACTACTTTCCCTGCATACTATAACGTCCCTTAGTGACGGGAAATTTATGCGTGTGAATTCAACGTTTCTTTGGCATCGGCGAGAGCCAGGTGACTCCTACCTGCGCTGAAAGACCCAACGATTTATAGCAGGCCGTAAAGTTAAAAGCTTTACACATTCAAGGAAATTCAAAGGACTGTATAGGACCTCTGCCGAAGGTTTCCTGGTAGAGTGGAAAGTTGAAACTAGAGAAAAGATATTTCCGATAAAAAGTCAGGTTTCGGAACACCTCTGTTTGGAGCCAGCGAATCAAAATATGTGTTACGAACTTTTATAACCCATAAGTTTTATGTTTCATGAGGAGTGCCAATGGAGATCGAGGACGCCCCGCCAAACTCTCGCATTGGCTGGAATTTCGCGGGCCAGCTAAAACACCGGAGCCTGGAAGCCTTCGACGGGGCCGACAAACGAGGAGGAAGACATTCTGTTTCTGGCCGGCCAACAAAACCGCAGCGGCCCACCGCGGGAGACTGTTTTCTGGTCGGAAAATGAGTTGACCTCGACTGGGAACGCAGCCCGCCAGGCCGAATGCTCCAGGGACCAGCCGCCTCTACCTGAGGCGGCCATCACCGGCCTCGCAATCAGCTTATCAACAGGGTCCGTCTGTTTTCTCCACACCTCATCGGCTACGGTAAAGAACTCCGGTGATGTGTAGACACTCTTGCGTCATTCAATCCTAGGCAACACTCTGAGATTTGAATCATGCTCTAAATTGTTCAAAAGAAACGTTTAACTTTGTAAACTCCTTAAATTATCAGTTCTGTTAAATAAATCAACCAATTTTATATTCAAAGTAAAAAATATAGGTATTGTAAACCCTGCTTTCAATACCTTCCTTTTCAATGTATCAGTATATCATTTTAATAAATGAAGATATGTATTTTTAATGGTAATTTCAAAAGTATAATTGATTTGATAAAAAGTATTTCAGAATTGGAATGCCGCTTCTCTCTAATAGAGAACACTTCCATTCTTAGCGACTACCCGGGATTAATTTTGCAAATTAACTTATTAATTAATGCATCTCATTAATTTTTCAATTTTAATAACGTCTTAAAAACCAGACACTAAAATACTAATCTCTAGCGAGGGCCGAATAGATATAAATCTAAAATGATTTATCTTAGCTCTCCTTCCTTCTCTTAAATGAATGCATAGTTTACTTCAAAAACTAAGCCATCAATCGATTAAACAAAAAAAAAAAAAATGGGGGCCTAGTGCGGGGCCGTATCGTCTGGGGTCGAACTCAGATGTTCGACAGAGAAGCCAGGGAAATCTCAGCAGGGAACAACCTCCAATGGTCGGTGGCATTACGGTGAGAAAATAATAAAATCGATAAAGCCACTGTAATTTTATCAGTTTTCGTTAGTTATAGTTTCTCTTTTTACCATAAAAATGATATGATTTGCGAAAACCTGTCACAGACTGAAGAGAAAGATTGCAAAACGAAAACAGGACTTTTTTTAAAATAATAAAATAGAAAACCTTAGTACGCCTGGAATCTGACACACATTTCCAAAACGATTTTCTATGTTATGGGTCATTTTACCTAAGTTACGGTATTACCTGCTCTGCCGGGATAGGTAATCTGGCATTCTTCAAGTGTAAAATAAAATAGAGAGAAACAACTACGTGGAAGAGTTGGAACCAATGACAGAGGAAAAATAATAGCACTAATGCCATAAAAAAACTACCAAGACAGCAAGAAACCGGATACTCTTAGAGTTGAGGGGAGAAAGGTCTCGTCTATGCACAAGCAACTACTGCATAAACGTTTATTAAAGCTTACGGGATGCCGCAAATAGGTTGGTAACTGGATAGACATAGGAGGCAATCAAGAAGAACCTTGGTTTCAAAAGCAGGACGAAAGCTGCTATGGAGTCCAAGACGCGTGAAAATACTTCTGATGGAAGCACACAGATGGAATGCTAGGTGCACATTATCTAGAACAGTAGGATGCCTGGAATGAAATGTAACGAAATGCCCTTTATGGCATCAATCAAATGCCAGAATTCGACACAACGCATACACTGACCACCCAATATGTGCTTAATAAGAGCAGAGACTTCTCACAACGGGAAAAGTCACTGCTGAGGATGGCATCATTGAAAAATCATGCAGTAAGAAAATTCTTATTGCTTTATACCTGCCTATGGCCCTCTTTATATCCAGATGTTTTATTTAGTGGGGCATATACCAAAAACCATCATAAATAAAAAAATTCCGAGGTGACTGAAGGAATTGTTAACAACTATCATTAAATTTAACTCTTGAGCGTAGCAGCAAAATCATCCACACCAATCGTTGTGATGCGCTTAAAAAGTGAAGAAAAAAATACAGCGAACAGTACAAATCACTTTTCACAGCATTTACAATGAGGGAATTTAACGCTGCTTTATAAGAACGTCTGTCTGACCATAATACAAGGCTAGTTTATCTGCTTTTACGAGAGCACAAAACTTACAACTTCTTTAATGGTGCACCATCAGCATAAAAATTTCCAGAGCACGGTGGTAAAGTAAGAATATGTACTGACCCACGTGTTCTTTGGCCTTTTTTCCTGTTATATTTATTGTTTTTTCGTGGATATTGCTAGCGGGTAGGGTATACATAGAAATCTGTGCAAGTACTGCTCCCATTCCAGCCAACAGCAAGGCTAGCAAAACATTTGTTTAGTGACAATGCAGTCTTGATACGTCACACAGAAGCTAAGTTGGAATACCGTCTCAATACGCTTCAGAGAGATGACTTTAACCACTCGTCTGCAGGAAATTAACCTTAGGTGCAGTGAAGTAACGCTGCTCCGCCCATCAACACTGACGGTCATTCACACTGCACTGGTTGACTGTTGAATCTGAGTGGAATCGATTCTAATCAGCCTCTTCCTTTACATGCCGATCTCACTAGTATCACTGCCGGAACAGAAGCTATCCTGACTACACAAAAAAGAAATACTTACAGAGAGTACTGTATGAAAAATAGAGGTATACGATTTTTGCGTCGTGGGTCTAAATAAGAAAAGAATTAACAAGTATCATTACCGTCGCCTCCACAGATCACTTTAAATGTATAGAGAAACCTAGTTCCCAATAAAGAAGTCCTACAGTGGACAGGTGTCTCAGCACCGAAACTTTCGAGTATTCACAGTTTATTTAAATAGTGAGGACAATTTGTGAGTGTACAGTGCTGCAGTTTCTCTAGGGGTTTAATGTGTCGCCATGCAAGTGCTATGGTACGGACAGGGCGTAGCCAAACAATAGACCACCAGGAGAGCACCTCTCAGAAGTGACGGTATTGTACTATTCTGGATTTCTGACCCTAGCCACTGTACGAGTGATGCATGTGGCGGCACTAGCAAATAACTGATCGTTGAGAAACACGGTTCCCGCCACACGCTGATATTCAATCGCGCGAGTTTGAACAGTGGACAGACAGTAAATACAGGATTGGTGTTGTGAAATGTGGTCGTAACTTACGCCGCCAATGAGAAGCAAACTCTCCAAAAAGGAGAGAAGAATAAGGAATAGATCTGGTGAGGCAGACAAGCAGATCGGAAGATTCATTCCGCTGGCAGTTTGCAAATATCTTTCAGGTAGCAGATCTCAAGTCGCGAAATTTCCATAAAGACATTATTTAGAATTAATACTAGAACTGACCAAGATGATTTTTTCGGTCTTGGAAAATATTGCACTTCACCTGTTAAACACTATAATCATTAGCATTATAGTTACGTGATCATTATGTCATTTTCATCTCAAACACTTACAATTCGAGTTATGAATATGTAAATAAATTCTAAAATTAGTATTTTGAGCGCCAGCCTCGCCCAACATCAACAAATAGGGGGAAGGCACAGAAACGAGGCGCCGAGGCCAATACGCAGAGAGACTCACGAAAATAGTGATACTGACGATGAGATGACAGACACTAATCGTGTAGATGAAGGAGCCGTCATCGAGAATGATCCAGTACTTGCATTGTACGAACCACAAACTAGGGAGTAAACTTTGCTCGTGTTTTGCTCGGCTCCTTATTCTTTCTAAGAGATATTGTGTTAGTAATCACGATGGGCGATGAAGAAGAGTTGCAATACAATGTTCGACAACTTGGAACACCAGGGCGCCAGGTCAACTAAAAAGCATATCGCTTTAAAATATCAGGTATGCTACTGGCGTCTAAAATTTTGACCCAAACTAGGCGATTGCAAGCCACAAAGAGTGAAGCGGGCGGTGCAATTGATGGCAATCATCGAGCAGCAATGACTAAACCTGTTGCAACTGTGGTGGACAACGTGCCGCGTGTTTTGGGGGATCCCCGGGACGGAAGAAACTCCCTCCGAGCAGCCGGGTGGCTGCGGAGCGTGGTTCCATAGACGGTATGGCATTCAACAGCCAGCGACCGAACAGAGCAGATAGGGTGGCTCAAAGGGCCACCGCATTGAAGCTGCTAAAATGGCTGGCTAGAGTCATATGCCTGGCCAAGTAACCAGCTGCATCCAATTGGGTGACAACCGGCGCTCTGCAGGACCCCCGGAAAGACGTGCTCGGCACTCCAAGCGTTGTCGTACTTGTCATGGCGGCAGGCAACGGTAATAAAATTCAGAACGCTGCTTCCATGTATCGCCAACACAAATAAAATATCTTAGGCGGGTCAAAAAATCCAGCAAAAAAGAATCAAATTTCGTAAACAAATGAAGCGCTACTACACTATGATTAACCCTTATCCCTACATAAAGATAACTATATAATTACAGACACAATTTAATTTTTTGCCAAATTAACCTAAAAATGTAAATAACAAAAATATATATAAATCCTTCTGGAAACAATTACTGCTCTGTGGCGTCTCGACCCGGCCTCTAACTGGGGGTAAAAAAACATTAAAAGAACTGGAGCTGATTCAACTTTCAGTCCGTTGAGCAGCAGAGATGGATTTACACCTGAAGAAGACGGCGGAGCAAGCCTTAGAAATAGCGCGGTGTTGCGCGAAGATTTCATGGCACACAAAATAATATATACCCAACTGTTCGTCGGTAATAATTTCCTTTGTGGCTAATTGTTCTAAACTTTCAACTAGGATAGATCCTAACACTATACGAAAACGAGAAATATACTGACACAGTGACATAGGCACAGGCAAGTTGAACTATAGATACGCAGATATACATACATTAATACTGATCGGGTACTCGAAATGGTAAGGAACGAACATTTAAGCTGTCGTATATTGTGATTTCTCACTCATCTATTACACTAAAATTACTGTTACCAACTACAAAGATAGCATCTCAAACCGACCACCCAAAAGTGAATAACGAAACTTGCAAGTTTATACACAGAAATTTTCGGAGAATGCTGATGATGCATTCTGAAGATATATTATGGAAAATTTCACTGAAACTTATCAACTTCGGTAATCAGAATTAAGGTCTCCGGACGCCTGCATAAATTATTTTTTGTCGTGATAAATATCCAAATCGTTCTAAGTCTACATACTCTTAGCTATGTATCCCTGGGTCACTTAGATAACCAACGTATCTAAGTTAATTCTCTGATATTTTTTCTCCAGTTCTGTTGCCACCAATAGTAAAGGTTTTTAGTAATGAATACATGTTTCGTTTAACGATGAGTGACATCGTTACGCGCCTGTAATGCCAAGGAAAAGAAAATTCACTGCTAACATTCACTTCCAATGTCCCTGCCAGAAGTTCGACGGGACAGGGGGACTAGAAATTATCCTTAAAAGTAAATAACATTGAACAGTAGCTCCATTTAGACCATCGAATCACTTCTTATTGGAAGCTATTTTATTCAATAAGGATGTAATGTAAATATAAAAATAACAGAACTGTTTCAGATAACCATAACTTGAGCTCTCTTATACCATCACACCTCAATCATAAAAGGATAACACCAAGGTATGTTATGCCAGTTCCATTAAGTCACGTGAAAATAAGGTACTATTTTCCATTTCTTTTGTTAAGTCAGTGACTCACATATGAACCATAAAAACCAAAAATAAATACGTAGCCGACATTAGTATCATTGTCAGGCTCTTTGGTGAACATTGGAGACTGAGAATACGGATCTGCTTCATCTTCAAACCGAGAATACTTTTGGGATTATCTATGAACGTGTTGCAACGTATGTGCTGTAAAGGTACGGTCAACTATCCATGCTATATAAGGCGATTTCATACGCTGGACATTTAATACGGTGTTTAATTAAGCTCAAGCTATGTACTAGAAGTCATTTCCCAGCATTTGTAGATGACCGAAATGAGTTTCAAGTCCCATGCTTGTAAGTGAAGGTATTCTGGTGTTACCAGACCAATAATTGCATCGTAAACTGTTATTTTAGTTTTTCAAGGAGTAGAAAAATAAACGGAATAGGATCCTGTTGCAATTTATAAAAAGTTATTTCTCTGGAGCACGTAAAAAAAATGTATCAAATTTTTTTGATTAATATTAATATGCAGCAATTTAAATACTGCATTATGTCCAAGTTTCACTGTAGAAAGTGAGACTGACTTTAAATTAAACAACTGGGGCTTAAATCTCCAGCAAACTATTTTTTTCGACGTTGCTGTCAATGAAACTCCTTGTGGGTTTCCTTGCCAGATAGTGGAATTGACAGCACTAACTTTAATATGATGGCTCCGGTTCTATGATAAATGTGAAATACATCTCTAACGAGTGTCAGTAATCACTTTTCCCGGTAGAGTGCATCACAGAGTAAGGCTAGACTTAAGTACCAGCAGAAAGCGTAGCGACCTGAAATTCTGTCACCCGATCGTTGAGGTAACAAAATTAGCTAGCTATAACAGATTAACGCACTATTGTGAACCAATTTCGGCAAGTAAGAATGTTTTACTGGGTAATTATTACGTTTCTTGTGTTGTGTGTGACGTCCAGAATAGAACACGCAAGCAATTTCTGACACCTATAGCATCGTAGACCAAAAGTATGTTGTCAATGACGGGAGAATCTAGGACCTAGATGCTCCCGTCACTAGATTCTAGGTAGTGTATTCATCTCGACTCCTGCGGATAAACTAATAAATATTTTTATTTCACTCATTGTGGAGTGGGTGGGAATTTCTAGGCACTTCATTGCAATCTGATATCTTTTGAGGATTATTTCAACGACGAAGAAGTTCTTCATTATTACATTTCAAGTAATGTGCAACATATGGTCTTCTTTGAGTGAACGCACTTGAATGTATTTTAAGGGAAATACGAGGTATGCACAGTTAACAAATGAGCCGCAACGGTCTGAAGATTCAAAGAGATTTTATCAGATATCGCTAATGTCTCGAATATTTTCCCTTTCTAGAAATCTGCTTACGAAGGTCAACAAGTTTCCACCAAATTTTATATTTTATAACTTCGGACAGCCTATCCAATATGTTTTATATCTTCATGTATAGCAGCTTGCATTTGTCTTCCGATATCGCTTAAAAGATGCATTCCTGTTAATACACAATTACTGTAAATCTTAATTACGGTACTGGTGGAGTGAGAAATTTCTATATGCCGGTGATAAAGTGTTCTTTCTGAATAACAAATCTATACCACTCTACTTAAATCTATGCGAGTGTGTATACCAGACGTTCAGCTGGCCTATTTCTATGCCAATATGTCTGCGGATTTTTCACTTTCAAACAGCGTTGGGTCATCAAGGGGAAAATAAAAAAAATTAAATTAAATTACATATTCGGTCCGGAAACGAAAACTGTTTGGGCGCGAACGCTGAATTTCAATTAAATTGCAAATTCGGACTTCGAGCCTCCGGGTTTTAGGACGAAATTCCCATTTTTTTCAATTCGTAAACATATTAACACCGAACTTCGATACTCCGGAAGAGCAATACTAATTTTGCAATTAATTACTTGTTTGGGCATGGAAACACATGGAATAGACGTAAAAGTGGCGTAGTGATAATGTATTAATGATGTCAAAGGTCTATGACTGTCAGAAGCAGGCAATGGTTATTGACACACTTATCGGAGCAGAAAATAATTTCTTGGGATCGTACCAGGTATTTCTCATGGTTACAGTTCACAAATTCTCTATATTGCTGATGTCCCATAATGCTGATAAATTTACGTAGTGTGCAGTCAGATGGTTAGCACAAAAGCCGTTTTAAAGAATTTGGATTAATACTTCTGGTTTTTTTTCAGTTCTTACGTACACCTTCAAATTCCATTTTTTTTTGCAACATATTTTATATTGTTAAATTTTTTTATCCTTGAACTGTATGCACTTCTCCTGGGAAAATGTGTTTTTTTATTGTGGTTACGTTGTAGGTGTTTGTCTAAGACCTATCAAATGTTCTTTATTTCTCGTTTATAATTTCCAACATTTCAGGTATACGGATTCTACTATGCAGTAGCGATATGTGTGTTTTGTTCATGGTACAATTTAGTAACCGAGCGAGGTGGGTGAGCGGTTAATTTTCTGGCCTCGCATTCGGAAGGACGCCGGTTCGAATCCCCCCCCCCCCGTCCGGCATCCAGATTTGGGTTTTTCGTGGTTTCCCCAAATCACTCCAAGCGAATTTCGGGATGCATCCTTCAAAAGGCCATGACCAAATTCCTTCCCGATCCTAGTCCCATCCCGCCTCTCATGACCTCGAGGTCGACTAGGCGTAAAGCCATAAATAAAAAAATCGATTTAGTAGCGTGTATGTTGAATGTTACAGCTTTTAAACTTTGTTTTCCTCTTTATAAGTGTGCTTATAGATAATATTTAGTATTTATTTTTACTTGTTTTTATGTGTGGTTCATAATATGGTATAATGTTCGTGTGGTGTAAATTCTTAGTTCTCTGAAATTCAGGTAGTGATATGTGTTTCTTCCGCTTTTGTTTTCTTGTATTCGTCTTTCGATGAGAATTATTGCTTTGTGTCCCCCTTTTTTAAAACTACGTGTGACTGAATAGGATTTGTAAGTTTCCGTTTGCTGTACTTAACCAAGTGTCTTTCTACAGTTTCTTCCCGTACTTATAGCTGGATGGTTATTAAGGTCTTTATTATGCCAGTTTAATAGATTTTGTGTGTATTTGAAACTGATTTGTTTTTATGGGTTATTTTGGTTAGTTCGATGGAATTTAGCTTATTCTCCTTGTTTTAAGATATAGTAAAGATGACGTCAGTGTCGGATCGAGAGAGGAAAAAAAGGGGGCGGGGCAACTTCAGGAGGGCGTCAGAGTCATGAACGAAGGGGTGGCAAAGTTGTTTTCGCCCCGGCTCGGATAATTCCTAGATCCATTCCTAGATTTCATATCTATTAAATAGTTTATTTCAGTATGCGGCTTTTGTATTTCTTCTTTTGGTTAATATTTAATAGACAAAATTGATTTTACCATCTGTAAATATGTACCAGAATATTCTGTTACATTTTTTCACTAACCCTCTTCAATATTCTAGGTGATTCAATGTCGTTGTAATTTGAGTATCGATAGTAATTAACTGTATCGTGTTTTCTACAATAGTGACTGTTAAGGTGAAAGAAATACTGAGGGGTGTAAGCTGTTTAATATTTAAAATGAATAGCAGAGTACCCGGCATTGCTCGGGGACTGGATATAAAATTTATCCCGTTTGAGAGGATTGTCGTAAGCACTATCCATTACTTTGGCCGATTTCCCAATGGTTTTAGAGTTGTTTGAATAAAAAAAAACTGAACCGTAACAGGTGTAAGTTTTCCTTAATGGAGCTAATGGGGAAGATGGGTGGGGTATGGTTTTGTGTTGCGCCTCACCAACAGTAAAACAATTTTAAATTTCAAACACGAATTTTTCGGTCACTAACTGTAAGACCGTAACCGGACCAACGCTAATAAATAGTAAATTGTATTGGCTTTCATAATATCACCATCCAGTTTGACCGATTTCCCTACGGCTTTCGAGATATTTGCAAAAACAGAACCATTGCACGTGTTAATTTTTACAATATGGTGACGGAGGAAAAAGGTTGGGTTTTTGTAAACCAAATGTACACAGTATTTGTGCCCATTTTTTTTAAAAAGTGTAAGTGTACAACGTTTCGTGGAGATCGGATATAAACTGTCGATTTATATAAAGAACATACAAACATACAGACCTTCATTTTTATAGATTTTATCGAAATGAGTGTCGAATGTCCATCTACTATATCATTTCCTAAGCTCACTCATTTACTCTCCTGGTTAGCTATTAGCTAAAGAACGGTGTCAAGGGTCAGCCTTCGCTCACAAAACAGCGACCAGAGATACCTCTACAAGAAATTCATGGTTATGTCCACAATTTAAAAGGTAAACAACTGCTACCAAATTAATTGACATAATTTATTAATTAAGTTTGATCTTCGTAGCGTTTTATATTTAGAACATTATTGACAAATTTTTCGGCTGAAAAAACGTGGATCTGCTTTTCAGTAACATGCTGCAAATGAAAGCAACTTAAAAAAAACTTTAAAAAATTAAATCACTCATGGTCTCTGCTGTAACCAGGAATGCCAATTTTCATTTCGATTTAGGATAAATTTCAGCTTGATTAAAACGTTCACTAATGTTGTTGCTTGACCAAAGTTTATGTATTGCGGTTTATTTGCTTTTTTGATATTTTACTACCACTTTCGTTAATGGTCTTCATTTATGTTCACTGTACGTGAATTATTAGTTTATTTTAAGTGGACATCAGACCAAATATGTTACCGAATCGATTATTCTGGCAATTCATTTCTTCGGAGTTGCTAAACTGTTTAACAATATGGAATGTGTATTAAGTTCTGTGACTGTAACAGATACTGTGACCAATGATTACATTATGAATGTTTGCCCAGTCTCAATAAAAAAACAACGTGATGCTTTCGAAGGAAACAGGAACTTTTTTAAATTTTTCAGAGTGAACTTTAAGGGTTAAATACAAGTCATGTTTGTATTTAAGCAAGTTCGAGTCTATGGGCTTATAAACAATTATTCGATTGCACTATCATCCCTGTTGGTGTTTAATACCTACCTCTATTAATGCTTCTGAGTTCTTCAAGCTCAAGAGATTTTATTCGCCCTGAAACACAAGTTTATAATTGATCATGTTAACCTGTCATAATCTTTCATCCTAAAAACTAACTATTCTAGACCCTTGACAATACGCAAAAAACAGTCACGGGCTTACACTAATTCCAAAATAATTTTATTTATGACAATAATGTTATGTATAACGGGTTATGAAACTCAACAAAAGATAGTTATGCAGTTACTAGTGATGCTTTATTAAATAATTATACGTTAGTTGTAGTGAGATTAGTTTCGACGAAGCTCTTTTCGAATGAGGTAGACAGAATTATGTGTGTTTAAAGACCAATCTCTGCTCTGATACGCCTAACTGCGTCTACCCACTGCTGAAAACTAAATCAACAGAAAACGCCAGTTCACAAACAGCGGGAAGTTAAATTGAGTTGAGCACTGACCCTCCAACCCCTCCAGGGAAGAAAAGTTGGCGTGCGTGAAATAGATCGGCCGCGTCCCCGCTACGAGGAACTTTTCAGGACCCAAATACTTCGTTCTATGGTTTCTCGACCTTTAGTCTCGGGTGTATAGTTTCTCATGCAATTTGAAGCACATTTTTGTAAGGAAAAGTATTTAGAGATTTAAACTGAAAAAAACCTATCAAATTACAATGTTGTGACTTGTATACCAAAAAAATTATTTTTCTTAGATCCATTTTTTTAATTTTATTTTTTTATTTTTTTTAAAGTGCTTTACGTCTCTCAACAGCGAGGTCTTTAGAGACGGGAAAGGATGGGGGCAAGGAATGGGAAGGAATTCGGCTATGGCCTTTTTAAGGAAGCATCCCGGCATTTGCCTGGAGTGATTTGGGAAACCATGGAAAACCCAAATCTGGATGCCCGGACGGGGATTCGAACCGCCGTTCTCCCGAATGCGAGGCCAGAATCTTAGAAACAGGCCAACTCTCATGATTGTTATGGCTTATGAGACCTTCTTCTGGGTCAGCTCTACTTTCTAATGTAAGAATTCACTTCACTTGCGGAATAATAATGGTTTGTCTCAGTGTTATGTATCGTTAATTTAAAATAAAATAAAAAATCTGATGACTTGGCTATTGTACATGTCATTATTTTTATTGACATGTATGATTTATTTTAAAACTCAAACAAAGTGCAAGGGAAATAATTGTGTTCGTACAGCAATACAATTAATGTATTTGCATAGGTAGAAATTGTACTATCTATTTCACCACAAGATAAAATGCATGATGTCCAAGGAAATGAATCGTGAAACTCACATACCGATAGAAATTGGAGTTGTACTAGAAAAGATAGAGATAACATATGGAAAATTTACTAGAACATCTCATTTTGGACAGTTTTACCATATTTAAATGCTCTTTTTTTGTTTGAGTATAGTTTTGGATTTTACTGGTAGCTTTTACGTTTTATAGTAGCTGTGTTAAGGGATAAATACGTTCACTGACATCTGACCTCCATGACTACTAACGCATCCCAGTTTCATCATGAAGGAAACGGACGGTAGTAAAGAAGATACTATGTAGTAGATTTCTGTTTATATGCGTGTGGTGAGTCCCGCAGATGACGCCAAAGTTCTGTTTTGGGTGGCCGAGTGGATACTGATTGATTGATTGGCTATCGGACGCGTGATCACTAACCTGCCCGATAGTATCGTCTTCTTGTTGTTCTTCTTGTCAGGACGACGGCCTTCTGGCTGACACAAGACGATTATTGATGACGCAGTATCGCCAACTGCGAAGACGATAGCTGCTAAAACAACTATTGTCTATTAAAGATGTTAAATATTTTAAATGGATGGCTGCGTAGAGTACTTTGGCTTCAGTGATGTTAGCCTGATACGGATTAGAAAGGTTTTACGGAAGAAAACAGAAGTTACAAAATAGTTCCGGTTTATTTGTCGTAAATCACACTCAGACAGTTTCACAAACACAAGAACGTAATTTCTGTCCCACGCAATTTGTTAGCTGCACCCCCGCTATCTTGAATTTAGACTCCAATTGCCGAAATGGGGTACAAAGCGATATTGTTGGTAGTAAATTACGAAACACGCGTTACATCCGTGCGTTAACTTCAAGAGTCCGAGTCGTACTGCCTGGGTCTGCTGCGGCCAAGTGCCGTCTCTCTGATGCAGCGCATACCGACTCGTGCTACTTCGCACGGCTGTGCAGCTATATTCACTCCGCTTTTACGCAATATCACGGGGATTTATTTGGTTCCCTTACAACTAATATCTTTCGAATAATAAAGGAGGAAGATCACTTCATACTAGAAGAATTCATCTGAAACTAAATTTCCGTGTAGAAGGTTATGAGAGAAAGGACACGCAATTTAATATGTTGTGATCAGAAAAAGGAACTGATGTGTTGCATCAACTGAACATTTTACAGCATTTATAGTTACGTCCAGGCATATAAAAATTATAATAGAAATATCATTCACTGCATACGTAGTTCCTGTAGCTAACCATCCTTTTCGTTTGGTTTATCGAATAGAGTCATGTCTATTGCACTAATAGTTACAGTCTATGCACTCGGAAAATATTTAAATTCCACAATGACACGTTCTGCACGTATGATGTAACAGAAGTGAATAGGATTAATAAAGACTACTTTTACACAATTAAAGGAAATATCAGACAGCTTGAAACCAAATATCTTATTGATAGGTTGACAAATATTAGAACGTTGGCACTTCATCTCATGTATCAGTTACATATATTAGTTAATCAGCCTACGAAACTAGAATTTCGTCTCTTGGTCAGTTTGTTCCGGCTTCACACATGTATACTAGTCCATAAGGGAGGATAGATAAATCTCGTTTAGTTACCTGTCACCTAGTTTGACCTCAGTTATGATGCGACACGTATATCGTGGAATGAAGACGAGAGGTGGATATTTCGTAGAACACTGTCGGCGAGTTGCGATTGGTTGAAGTATTGTATACGTGAAAGCTGTTTTCTTTCGCTAGAAGGAAACGCTAGAAAATAGAGCCTTGTAAGACAGTGGTGTCTCTTTTGAAGCGTCCAAAAACCACGTTCCTCCATTTTTGCCTCTTGTGAACTCCTCCTCCCCCCCCCCCCCCCACGTAGCACGTAGCTTTTTTCCATTTTGATTCCAGAAGACATTTTGTACTGTTTCAGACTATTGTAAATTACATGCGGAGATAATTAAATGAAGGAAATAAATATTCACATGCTGTTGTGTGTTTTTTACCTCATTTTAGTTGTAAAAAATGATATGAATGGAAAGCTACGTGGTCTGGCTCGAAACCCTCCCCCCTTTCCCACTTAGCGCAGCGTAGCTTACCAGCCAACCTCCCTCCCAGCCCACTAGACCAGACCACGTAGTTTATGGAGGCTCCCCTTGAAAATGTTGCTTAGATAGCGAAATGGAAAACGAAACCCGTTTTTTCCAGGGAGTACTAATAACATGGTGTTTATTTGGTTTCTTCTCTACCAAACGAAGGAACATGCTCTTGCACGTTGGCTAGCAATTCTCCCCGCCAAATACCAGGATAAAGCCGTGGTGACTGGTGGCGGGCGCTACGGATAGATGACGAGATATCACTCCCTCGCCGACAGCAGCGCCGAGACATTGTGCCGCTGTCTTGCCACAGGGAATGGAGCCAGCGGCAACTTGAAGATCAGCCGACCTTGCTTGATGCGCCTGCAACTCACCACGGCATCGTCTAGTTGCTGCATCATCAGCAAGGTACTTCTCTGTCCGAAATGCGGTAACAACACGAGTTGTGGAAATATCCCCTGAAAAAACTTGGCCATAACGACCCTTACACGAAGGCGGAACAAATTGTTAACACTATAAAAGTTAGGTCTGTTCTCTTCAATTAACTAACATCATTCGGTTTTTTTTTGTGCTCACATTTACAATCAATCATTAAGAATTGTTTATCTTTAATTTATTATTTAATTTCTGTTCTTAGTGAGATGAATTTTTTAATTAAGTCTTTGAATTCTGACGAATATTACGTCTATTAATATATTATCAAGTAATCACTAATAACAGGAATTATGCTTACCACGCAGTGGCTGCTCAGTTGATGGCGCACTTGATACACGACAGAAAAGTTTGTGAGGAAAGGAATAGGTTTGTAGATCAGCAAACTGAGTTTAGGAAAGGTTTTTTTTTTTTTGTTGTTGTTGTTATTGGCAATGGGCCAGTAAGCCATACAGCCATAATACAGCTTATGAGTATTCATTCACAAATATGAGGAAAGGTTATCCAAGTCAGTCTGATTACGTGGGCTGCGCACAATATACTTTCGATGCAATTAACGGTGGAGGCTAATTCGACAGTGTAACAGCCTGAATACCCAGATGCAAGTTTTTAAACCCATCATCTTTCTGTTTGAGAGAAATACGCAAAGGTTAATTGTAAATTAATACATTATACCAGTAAACATTTTGATGGATGAAAGTGGTTTAACGAACTGTAATTTCTTTTAAAACAGTACATTGTCTGAACACTATATAAAAGACTTTAACTAAGAATGTTATGCAAGCTATAATGCTTTTAATTGTTTAATTTTGTCAAATGCTTGTAAATATTTCAAATATCATTTAGAAACGTTCTCTTATGATTTTAAGTTATTTTGTATAACTTTTAATTAGTTTTGTATGATTTATATTGTTGGAGCTATTGCCAGCACCCCAGAAACGTCGGTCGATGCTTTTAATGTTCTCTCTAACATTCTACGAGCCTTATTTAAGCTCCCGACTATATTAGCTGAGCAAGGCGCTCGGAAGGAATGCTATCTTATTTGTTATTGTAATGTGCTTTAAATCTTCGGAGAGAAGTCTGATTTAAAGGTTTTTTTTTATGTTTTTCTGAACTGTTCTATACGAAATAAAAGTTCAGTTAAAAGTTTATCGGCAGTGTTGTTATTCCAAAAGCATTCTGCCATTGAAAAGTGTATTTTATTCAGTTAGGTACATACTTTGGTGAAAGTGCGACTGTAGAAAATTACCCGTAAATCTTCGTAAAGCAGTAAAAATCACTATTTCAGAACTTAATATGTCAGAAACATTTGATCACGAATATCCTTCAATAATTTGAACTCTGTAATTTGTACGAAGTTATATTAACTGAGAAATAGCACGATCACCCAAGATCCTTCAATATTTTGAACTCTGTAATTTGTACGAAATTATATGAACTGAGAAATAGCATGATCACCCAGGATCATATAATGATTTCGTGCAGAAAGAATGATGTGTATATTCCTCATCACAAAGAACTGCTTATAAAATGAATATCTCTTGCAATTTATTGTACTTAATCGGTGGAAGTTGGCGGAATGAAGTATGGCTGCTCGGAGATGTAATATGCCAGGACGCTGACATGGCAACTGGCGACATCTGCAAGCAGGCGAGGCGAGTGCGGAGCTCTCAGCTAATTGACGCGTCCCGGCTCGACCTGAAACAACAAATAGAACAACCAGTTAACTGATTACTCTGCCTGCTACCGGGCGTAATTTACCGAAACTCTGTATATATTGATCTTTGCAAGTAATTGCTGTTATTGTCTGTGAAACAGCCAGTGAAACTAGTTGCTAGAGACAAATCTATAGACAACCGTTGCTAGCTATTCAACCTACCTTTCTCATTCTCACTTTCATCTCTCCAAAATTACGTTGTATTTATCACGTCATCGGTTTGCAATTCTGGGAATCACCTGGAACTTAGTAATCAAGCGTACAAATAAAATGTTTCGTCAACCTCATCTGTCTGTTTATATTTATTTTCCCTGTTCCCGCTATTCACCTCCAATAAAGTAAAACTAGTTGCATTTCCTCCTTTATGGACCTGTGTTACATACAGTATGTGGTGTCCCTGCTGTTTGTGTAAATTACACCAGTGTTTCCAACAGAGGTATTATTGTTCCACTGCGGATCTACCCCACTGGCCGGGAACTGCATTCATTATCGGATAGAAACAAAAATTTTCAAGTACGTAAATATTCAGTTATCTAAACCCTTACAAATTTATAAATAACTACCATTTGTCCGCTGCTTCACGCGCGTATGCTTTGGTATGTGTAAAAATTCTTTTCCGATTTTATTCTATTACCATATATTAACGTTGAGAGGAGTGAATTCTAAATCCTTTGTTTAGTTATTGCCTTAGGTTTGATTTTCATACTGATGACCGAGAGTTTTGTTTCATTCATATTTTAATGTTATACAATTTAGGAATTAGTATACAAGCTATCTGAAAAATTAACTGTCTTGATTTGAAGAGATAATTATCGTGAGAAGAAAAAAAAAAAAAAAAAAAAAAAAAAAAAATGTGATGTAAGTAGCTGTAACAATGTTTAAGAGAAATAAAATGTTACCTTTACCCTACTTGGTTGGTTATTGTAACACCTCTGAGTGCCATTTTTAAATGCTGATACGGAGGACTACACGATTTATTATTGTTATTAATTTAATTGCAATAGAGTTAATATTCCGGTTTCAATTCTCCCAGTCATCTAAATACTACTTTTTTTTATTTTCTAACATTTTCTTTTATAATCCCTCCCCCATTTATTTTTCTAATTTACAAATTTTAATTTTTAAAGTCCTTAAGGGTTTTTGGTACATTACTTACTCATTACTTAACTTGGTAATTTGTTCCAATCCCTGACACCCTTACCAACAAAAGAAAATTTTCCTGCCCTCTTATACATGAAATCGAGCGCCAACTTGTGGTAATGGTAGTGTTTCCCCTTACATGCACTATTCCTAATTCTTTAACCAGCCCCATCACCAACATATGCCCTTTATATTCCCAGCACTCTCTTCACCCTCCTACTTTCATCCAGTGATTCCCAATCCCAATTTAATTTACTGAAATATTTTTTTTTCCTTTTGCTGGTAGAATATTGGTTTTACTTTGACGATATGTTAGTAAGATGTTATTTTTGATATAAAATGTAAATTTACGTGGATTAAAACTAATCGTGCGAGGTATCACACGTCAAGAATAATTTTTAATTTCCTTCGCTTTCACATCACCGTATTACTAATGCCATTATTTCAGCCACACATAAATAATTCAAAAATGTCATGATTTTTTCACGGTACAGTGTATGTATTAATGCACGTTTGACTGAAGCTATGATTTTCGAACGTCAATATTATCTGAGGTTGTGGTTCGGTTGAAGTACAGCCTGGACCATGATGACAGTTGATAAGCTTCGTTGAAACATAAGAGACAAAATGGATTTAGTTTTATAATTAATCCGATGTAGCATCAGGATATGAATTATTTTAATTTATCTTTGCTTTCAATAAAGCCGTATTATTGATGTTATTATTTTAGTCGCATATAAGTACCTCCAGCAGGCCAAGATTCGATAGGGAAAGAGTGAATGTATTAATGCGCATCAGACTGCAGCCAAGTTTGTCGTTAGGTTGAAATACAGCCTGGACCAGAATGGCAATTGACACGCTACGTTACAGTATAAGGAATAATGGATCTAGTTTTATAATTTCCGCGGTGTAACATAAGGTGTTAAGATGCCTAATTAATTTTTAATTTCATTGATTGCACGTTGCTATCGCCATTTACTCAATTGCACGTATGGAGACAAACATTAGAAAATTAGGGTTATGAAATTATTTTATAGGAAGAATTTATTTTACTGCTAGTGGTTTGAACAACAGCCAAAATTTGTACACACGTTTAAGAATATTTGGACATGAGAGCCACAAAATAAATATTAATCGAATAAATTGCATCGAAATAATAGACAGTTCTGTAGAAGTTATTAAGGAAAAACTACGTATTTACCTGTTAGATTTTTCTAAGACATATATCTTTTTTTTTTTTTAACTGAATTTCTTATCTATAAGGATATGTAACGAAAAAATATTGACCTAATAACGTTTTTTTTTTTTACTTCCTTTAGCGATCACTCAAGACATATTGTACCAGAGACAAACATTAACTGTCTACCAAAGACAATCTATGTCTACCACGTTAATAATCTAATGCATTTTACATGACAACTGACCTGTTACAATGTAAATTAATGGTGATTACGTTTGATTCACGTATTCCGTTTACTTTAGAGTACTGCGATACAAAAGCTGAATATCAAAAGTAAAATAATAAAATCGAATCCTTAGATTTGTCAGATCTTTGCGAAAGGAGTGCGTAATGATCCGCGGCCCACAATTCCCAATATACAAAGGTTTTTAATTGCTTGCTCCTTTCCTTGTGTGACATACGGTCATTTTATGATGCAAAATTTTTTATATAAATTAATAAATTATTATTTTTATAATTGACATGATTATGGTGAAGAAATAATTAATGATTTGTGTATATTTTTGGTAAAATTTATTGTAACGAGTATTCCACAGACGATATATATATTGTATGTCGCATGGAGGAAGGAATTATATGGAGGAGAAGTGAGCTTAAATCGGTGAAGCAAGCACTAAACTCTCCCGCATGGTGGCAGCACCGGCAGCGACCATATGGCGCTTCCCAACAATTAAGGTGTTCACATTGTGGTAGAGGCAGTGATTATTTCATTTAGTATTGTGTATAAGTGTTTAAAAATGCCAGCTTGTGTTGCGTACGGTTGCACAAATAGGCCAGACAGGAATGAACCTGGAATATCATTTCATAAGTAAGTTGAATTGTAATTATCGTTGTTGAAGTGAGTGGTAGACACCGCAAACTTTGCAGCACGTCTATAAATATTTAGTCATAGCTCTCAATGGGATGACTTTGTTCTCAAATTTTTCTTGGTGTAGTGTAGAAAATCAGCAAACCTTGATATTTTGCACATAATAGACTAGCATTTTTTTTAACGAGTGTTTAAAATGAGATTTAAAGGGGCGTGTTTTACTTCGTGATTCAGTGAATTTACTATTACGATTTCTTTCGTCACATTCGTGGTCGGACTTGGGAGGAAACTGTAATTCTTTTTCCTCTTCAATAATTCGATGATGTCTTGATGTAAAATTTATAATATGTTCTGGAGCATGATTAACAATTTTTCCAGGAGTATACAATTACCAGTGTTTGCATATTTCACTTCACATTTCAAGAGTAGTTTTTTTTTTTATAAGCTGCTTTAAAGTGTATGGGCAGTGGGATTGTTTGAATTCCTCCCCCCCCTCCACCCCCCAAAGATCTGATACATTGTAAAAATATTTCAAAGTGATCCTGACTAAATTTATATGCTAATATATATTTTAAGATTTTTTGATCAATAACTAAGGAATTAAAGAAATACTTCAAACATGAATCAGAAAACCTAAGAATCCAGTGCTCCTACTGCTGTCAAGTATTATCTTGCCATATGGTGACACTTTCAAATTACATATATAACTTTCTGTTTCAATCAATCTTGTATCACTGTTTCCTAATTACACTTGGATATTATGGAGCGTGTGCTCCATTGAAATTAAATAAAATAATAATACCCTTAGTCTTTTTTTGTGGCTGTAGATGTTTTGGCAAATAAAATTCTATTAAAATAATTTTTAACAGACTTTTTTTCCTTAATTTCTAATGTTTTTAGATAGCATCAATTGAGATACATACATAAGAGAGCGTGCATAAACCACATAGCTCCAATTTGGCCTCCTGTGAACCACTATCCCTCCCCAAGTAGACCAACTTGGCTTTTGCCTCCACCCCCCTTCCCCCCCCCCCTCACCCAGCAAGTAGGTTTTTTTTCCCCTTTTGATTCCAGAAGACATTTTGCACTGTTTTCTCTTGTCAGACTATTATAAATTACATAAGGAGATAATTAGCTGAGGGAAATAAATAGGTTTAATTCTAGATCATGATACTGCTACAACTACTTTAGGCCTACTACCAGTACAGGGATCTAGCTTTTTTTTAAAATTATTCCTAGCAGTTGAGGTTAGGTTGAAATACAGCCTGGACCAGAAGAAAAATGTCATAAAAGTGGTACGGATAATTCTTTGATAGCTGCGTGCGGCAGAAAGGTGCTATAGCGGTATCGCCATCTAGAATTAAACCAATAAATATTCACATGCTGTTGTGAATTCCATTCCTCATTTTAACTGTGACAAATTTTATGAAAGGATAGCTACGTGGCCTGGCTGGGAATCCCCCCCCCCTCTCCCTACATAGCTCAACGTAGCCTTCCAGCACCCCCCCCCCCCCGGACCAGGCCGTGTAGTTTGTGCACGGTCCCTACCTTTAACCACATGTTAATTCATTATTAATAATGTGAAGTAAAGGAAAATAATGAATCAAATTCTGTGTCATAAAGTTACTTTTACATTCCTGTAATAGCAACAATTGTGAAACGGCTCTTTTATTTTTAAAGGTAATAATAAAGCCTCTGCCCTTTTAAACAGAAGTTGAAGTAGAGTTCTTCTAGCGTGATAAGTTATTTTGTTGAAAAAAGTATAGGCTTGTTCAGACAGTGACTCATCATCGCATTTATGATTGGAGCACACTTGCTTGAAGTTACTTAAAAGAACACCGCATGATGCCAACCATACATTATAGTAAAGTATCACTCTTTACTTTTTGTTGATACACTTTATACTAACTATAAATTATGCGGAAACATTTTATTTCTGGTACCAGCCTACAAAATGTCTGGGTTGCTCATCCCTAGAGTGGGTCCTCTTACTTTTTTCTGGTCTAGGACACATTTCAGACTAACCACAAGTGGTAGTAATAAAACTGAAATATCCATTCTGCATGTCAACCATGTAATCATTGTGGCTTTGACAGAATTAATTTTTGGTCCAGCCTGCATCCAAACCTAAACCCCTCAATTTGGTTGTTGTATATCCCCCAAACTAAGCAAGATATCGAAAACATTTATTCCTTATTATCGAGTTTTTTCGTCGTGTTACATAAGAATCCATCATTAAATTTGACTTTTGCGAAATTTTTCTTCTGCATTTCAACTCAAGACACCTCACTTTTGAGACAGTATATCTCGAGAACTAGGTGAAATATCGAAAAATTTTACTCTTTATTTTTTATTTGTCTCGTCTTTTTAAATAAAAATTCATCATAAAATTTGACTTTGAATAATTTTTTCTTCTGAATTTCAACCAAAACCATTTCACATTTGAGACAGAATATCTCGAAAACTAAGCAGGATATCAAAAAATTTTATTCTTCATTTTTTATTTGTCTCATCGAGTTACATAATAATCCATCACCAGATTGCGGCGTCACGTTTATCCTAGAGTCCCCTTGAGGTGTTTAACCATACTCCCCGTGTTTGTTGGGAAGCGGTCAAGTCCCCACCACTCCGGCCATGCCCCCCCACTCCTCCGCCGGCCTGCTTCACTTCCATGCGTGGCAAAGGTCTCTTGCGTCGTCTCCATATTATTCCTTCCTCCATGGTATGTCGTTGGAATAATATAAATGTCTTAGTTTTGTATTTAGTATTAGTATCTTTGATTGTTTGGTTGTTAAGAAAAAAAAAAAGAGGAAGGCGAAGAAGAAAAAAGATTGTTAACTAAAACTTAATGTGTGAATTTGTAATAATTATTATTGAAATGAACCTTAAATATAATTAAAAAGAATTGCTACAAGGTATATTCACCTGGTGTATTAATTTAAAACTAACGAGGAGGTTACATATTTGGCTACCGCTGCCAGAATCTTACTGGAATCTTCTGATGTGATGATGCAATTAGTTATCTTTGAGAAAAGTCTATGAAACAGTATGCAGTACTGCATATGTCAACTATTGGAATAACGGAAAACGGGGATAAACTGAACTTCTGATACGACAACTTGGGTACGTAGCAAAGAAGCGACTACGGAACAGCGACGCAGTAGGCAAGTACTAATTTGTTCCTTGTTTTGGTCCGGGCGTCAACGTGCAACTACTAGAAGGATTGGCAGTTAAAGTGGACAGTCGATTGATAATTAGGTTTGCTATACTGAAATAAAAAAAAACTGAACTTATATTTAAATTGTTGAGTTCAATTTTGATTAAGATACAGAGAGTTTTGTGGATTCACACTGAATTAAAGTCAAATGGTAATGGAAGTATAGTTAAAAAAAAAAAAAAATTATTGTAAAAGAATTACAGTAAAATGTCTAATGTAGAATTAGGCGTCTGTGGAAAACTCGTAATTTGAAAGAAGTAAAAGAAAGGCATTAAACAAAAAGGGGGAACATTTATTTTACAAGTAATTATATTAAATTTTTGATTTGTTGTATATGTATGTGCATGTCTGATTTAATTTCAGCGCTGTTTCCGAGTGGGTTTGTTCTGTTGTGCATTTTTGGTATGCAATACAGAATTCTCAAAGAGTTTAGTAAATGAATTTGGTGTTCTTGGTCTCTCTTGTTGAATTAAGTGGAAATATTAACAGCGTTGCAAACAAATTGGGGATTCTATCATTACCGTGGCGCCAAAATCTGATGATGAATTCTTGTAGAACTCGACAAGACAAATTGAAAGTAAGGAATAAAGTTTTTTGATATCTCGCTTAGTTCTCAAGATATCGTATCTCAAAGTTGACATAATTAGGTTGAAATACAGCCTGGACCAGAAGAAAAATTTCGCTATAGCCAAATTTGATGATGAATTCGTACGTAACTCGACGAGATAAATGGAAAATAAAGAATAAGGTTTTTTGATATCTTTCTTAGTTTTCAAGATATTGTAACTCAAATGTTAGGAGGTTAGGGTTAGATCCAGCCTGAACCAGAAATTTTTTTCTACCAAAATCACCATATCTACACGGTGGAAATGTACTGTAGGTATTTTATTTTCTTCCTAGTGATTGTTGATAGGTTGAAATACGGCCTGGACCAGAAGAAAAAACACCAAAAGCAGAAGGAACTATACCTATGACTGATTTTTAACATCCTATATCTCTAAAACCAAGCGAGATATCAAAAAATTTTATTCTTTATTTTCGATTTATTTCGTCGAGTTCTAAAAGAATTCATCATCAGATTTTGGCGCCACGGTAATGATAGAACTGCCAACAAATTTTAACCATTGCTGTCTATTGTGCATTTTGATAGAGCAGTCATTGTAGTGTGTTAGCGGACTGATTAATTTCCCATTATAAATTTTTTTTTGTGCGGGTTACGTTTTTTTTTTTTTAAATTAGTTATGGCAAACAATTGCACCACTTTAGTTAGAATGAATATTCAAAGTGATTTGGAAGATCCGAGTAATATGTCGGGTTGGCAAACGGACAGTACGGGTGTTATTAGTTTTAATATAGGCATGTACAGATTGAGAATACTAGCAGTCCCAATGTTAATGTAGATCAAAGGGGGGTTGATGAATATTTTGAAAATAGCAGTATTAACAATAATGACCAGAATAGCGGGTTAAGTAACTAAAGTAGTATGAATGTGGAGAGAGAAAATTATGAAAGTAGAACGATCTCACCAGAATTATGTCAAACATCAAACACTCGAGAAAGGAGTAGTGATACCCAAATAATAATGTCCCTTTTAATGCAAATGAAAATAGATAATCAAGAAATGAAAACAGAAATTATGTCAAAACTAGAAAAAACCATTCTGAACCAGGCTAATCAAGAACAAGCTATTCAGAAGATCGCTTGGAGTCAAAAGAAGACAGAAAAAGGATTGCAAGTTATGAGGGATGAACTAAGTAAAATTCGGGAGGATTGGAAGCAAGAAGTGGAAGTTAAATTAAGCAACTGGAAAGACGACGAAATATTAAAGTTGGCTAAAATCGATCTGTGTGATGATAGTTGTAGAAAGGAGGAAGTTGTGTTTAAAAAATTCAAGCGACGGAGAAAAACAGTCTAGCGGGAGATATGTTCAGAGAGTAAGAATTATATAGGAGTAGTACAGGACTACAGTTAGATGTTTCTGTAAGTGAAGAAGATATGTCAAGCAGTCATAGTGAAGAATATGAGGATGAAAATGAAGATGAAGTGAGAATATTTTATATAAGATGTTTCGAAGAAGAAATGAATAATGCAGGTGTATCTCAAAGAAGAACACTTGATGATATAATAAATGGTAGCCATAGTAAAATGAACGTATCTGCAGAGCAAGATAATATCACCGTCGCGACGTATTTTGAATGCAATAAGGTAAGAGGGGGCAAGGAATTTTTGGTCCAAGGCACAAGCCGGATAGCCAGCATCAATTTGAAATTAAATTTTTGAAGGATGGGAGCGAACAATTAATGAACTTGTGCCTTTTCAGGATAATGGTAGGATTTGTTTATAAGCTTCTAACCATCTTTAGTGTTGGCAAAGACGTTTTATTTCCAAAAAGACAGTTGGTTTTTGAGTATGAGTTTGCAATGGTAGATTGGAAACGCAGAAAGAAGCATTTTCATTAACTTTGAGGGGCGAGTGAACTCGCTACCTCGTACTACGTACAAATTTATTTTTGTAAGGGGTCTAAATGCATAGTCCACTCGAATTGCAAATATTTTAAGTTTTATTCCAGTCGAGTTTTCATTGATGTTAATGTTCTTACTTAACAGCAACAAGATTCTTTGTATCTTTGTTAGCGAAAATAAATGAATGAATGACTGCTGTAAAAAATTAAACAAGTTTATAAAAGCATGCGAATTATAAAAATGTATCTCATAAAGTTTGGGGGAAGCAAATTTTAGAAACAATTTTTGAGCGGAGGGATATGTCCGGTAAGAACGTTATTTGACTATTTTTTTTTTTAGGGAATGTAGTGGACCTAAAATTGTATAAATGTAAATGAGCAATGAACTGAGTGTTTAATGGTCACAATAAACTGATAAACAATTTTAGTAATGAACGTACTGACAAGACAGTGAAATTTATGATTAATTATGAGTATTAATTTTATCTTGTGTTACTGAATGGTGTGTTGTGGGTGAGTAATTTTGCTGATGGTTTGAACATTATTACAGTGTAAGCATATTGTAAAATAATGTGTAATGAACATGTTAGCAAAGAAATGAGAATGGAGTCTGATATTGGTACATCTCGGCAAATAAATGCTGTGCTGTGGTAATAGAAAAGTAGTTGACAGCATTAATTATGCCTCGATGTGGGGGCATAATGTGACATACGGTCATTTTATGATGCACCATTTTTTATATAAATTAATAAATTATTATTTTTATAATTGACATGATTATGGTGAAGAAATAATTAATGATTTGTGTATATTTTTGGTAAAATTTATTGTAACGAGTATTCCACAGACGATATATATATTGTATATCGTTGGAATAATATAAATGTCTTAGTTTTGTATTTAGTATTAGTATCTTTGATTGTTTGGTTGTTAAAAAAAAAAAAAAAAAAAAGAAGAGGAATGCGAAGAAGAAAAAAGATTGTTAACTAAAACTTAATGTGTGAATTTGTAATAATTATTATTGAAATGAACATTAAATATAATTAAAAAGAATTGCTACAAGGTATATTCACCTGGTGTATTAATTTAAAAGTAACAAGGAGGTTACACTTGGTACATATAAGTCATTAGCTAATTTCGCAGATTTTGACTCGCACCATTAGTTCTAAAGATTTGAAAACCCCGTCCAAATTGCTGTCATAGTTTTTGAGCGGCTCCCGTTCAAATAAAGGGACATATGCAGCTTGCTTAGAGACTTATAATAGTATATATAGTATAGACTACTATTTGAAGAGTCCAGAAAGCAAATTAGTATTTTGTCTGTGTGTCTGTCTTTTCGTCCGTTAATTTCGGCACTGGTAACTCCACTTCCTCAAGGAAAGGACTGCGTTCCCGGCTAACAACACAATAAGCAATTTAATTTATTTTTCTTTCTATTAAACTCCAACTTTATTATAAGAGTCCGCAAAATTACGTTGTTTCGTATTTCCGAAGGAAATCTATTTGGAACAAGTCGGAATATTATAAATTTTCGATACTTTTATGAGGAAAGTAAAAAGTTGTAATTTTTTTACCTTGTCTAATGGTTTATATTTGGCAATATCAGATATATTCTAAGCTAGTTTGATTCCATCTTGCTAACAGGAATTTCTAATTTCATTATGGCGATAGTCTTATTCAATTTACTTTTGATCCGTGGATGTTTTCACAGATATCGAAAAAGTAATATGTTGTGCTGTCAGACACTGTAATTATCCCGGAAACAGAATATGAAGTAATTACCTCACCATATACACATTGATTAACAGATCACAGATTTGGACGTTCAATTCCTGCAGTCCGAAAATGGAAGAAGGTACGCAACAAATTTTAATTTCATTTAATCTGAACGCTCCGGTGGCAATGTCCATACACTCCAACCTTCTCATGTCTTTATTTTTCACCACCTCTCTACGCCTGACCTTTGCGAATTGCAACTTTAAACTCCTTCAGTGTTTTTTATAAACGGTCCATTATTTCCTGTGGTATTTTGTTTCAGTCTCTCCCTTACCTGCAAAACAGAATTTTCCCACTCCATTTCATCTGAATTCAAGTGCCAACTTTTATTTTGGTGTTCTGTTCCCGACCATGTAGAACTAATAATCCTTCTGCTAATATCCGTACATACACTGTCGCAATTATAAGTCTTGAAAAAAACTAACACTCCCTTCGCTCGCCATCAGTCTTCCAATGACTCCCAAGCCAGCTCCTTCAGCATATCAGTTACTAGTTGCATACTGTGGTAAATTACACAAACAAATCTGGCTGCTCTCTTTTGAACCCCTTCAGACTCCTGAATTTGACAACCATAATATAGGTCCCACACCAGTCCACCACATTCAAGCAGGTCTGACCAAGAGTTTGTAACCCAATTCCCTCACTTCTCTGGTACATCCCCTCGTCACCCTCTCCAATAAATGAAGGAGTCTGAAACATCCTCCTACTACCTGCCCAATGTGTTCTGCCCAAATGAGCTTACTACCGAAAGCTACACCAAGACATTTACAATTAAGATCTTCAACAAGCAAATCCTTCCTTATCCTTCAGTCGTGGAAATCCTTACTTTTTTATCCATGTACCTAACAAGATGACTCTTCTTTGCATTTATTTTCATTACATTTTTAACTACCCGGCTAAATATTCTGTTCGGATCCTCTTTTAACTGTTCACATTTCTCTCCTGTTATAATCATTTTGTATAAAATTATTTCATCTGCAAATAATCTAACTTCTGACTTAAAATTATCAATACAATCATTCAATAGAATAATGAACAGCGATGGTCTCAATACACTACCCGGAGGCACTCCTGTATTAACATTTACCTCTTTTGATACAGCATTTCTCACCCTAATTCTTTGCTTTCTACCTGTCAGGTATTCCTTTACCCAGCAAGTAATTTTTCATCCACTCCAATGTTTTTTACAATATTTACTACCATTTTATGACTAAATCTGTAAAATTCTTTGGATAGATCAGTGTTTAGGTTTTAATTTGGCTTCCCTTGTCTTTTTCGCCTGCAATATCTAGCTTATAGACCACTAACTGAGATTCACATGAGTGTCCTTTCCTAAATCCATGTTGCTGTTTTGAAGACCAGTTCCTTAGTTAATATTTCTGGTGTGGTTGCATAGTGCATACCAATCTCTCCATCAACTTTTCCACTACTGATGTCAGATTTATTGGCCTGTAATTTTCAACTCTATTTGTCCCACCTACCTTATGAAAAAGTACAGTAGCACTTTTACAATCCTCTGCTAAGCAGCCATATCGAAAATCAATCTAAGTAATATTACTACGTAACGTACAATGTCATTTGCCACTAGCTTTAACACATTTGTAGTGCTATTATCCACACCAGCCCCTTTATTATTTTTTAGCTTTCTTATTTTACCAATAATATCCTCGGGGTTTATTTAGAGTTTCTTAGTCTATTCGTTGCTAGTTATGTGGAGAAGCTCCTCCTTCGATTTTTACCATCCCATAGTGATATTCCTTAGTGGACTCATGAAACCCTTTCCAAATCCACAATAGCTCCTCCATCCTCACCCACAATTGTCTGTATAGCTACCTTCCCGTTCCCTCAGTTTTCTAACATTACATTCCTAAATGCTTCACTCTGTGGCCTCCCTGCAACTTTTAAATTTTTCATAAATCTTTCTTTAACGTCCCTCTTTGCTGTTATTGATTTCTTGCTGTCTCTTAACTCTGCCATGTTCTCTTCTTACCTTCCTATTATACTAAGCAGATTCTGTACTTTTCTTTATTTTTTGTTTTGGAATAAACATTTGTTCACCCATTCTTAACATATCCTAGCCCCTTTCCACACTATTGGCGCTCTTCTTCTGAATGCTGAATCTTTCTCTGAAATATGTATTGAGTTCAATGACATGCGCTTTCCTATAATTGTATATATAACCACCTTAACTTCTTGCCACTCGTTTTCTATACACTTTAATTTTAGTCATCATTGGTTCATGATCACTTATTCCTTCTGTAACCTGACGCACCAAAAAAATTGTTACTAAGCTTTGTTAAGAAGATTTAAAACATATTTGGTCCCCTCATATTCTTCTACTAATTGTGTAAAGCCTCCTTTCCTCAATAACATGTTTTCAAACCTGTGTTTCCTTCTATTATTTATCTCAATCCCCTTCCAGTCGAACCCTGGTAGGCTTAAGTCTCCATCAGTAATGACCGTTCTACTCTTTTCTCTGAACTCTGAATATGAATTTAATTTCTCCCTAAGAGCCTTGTCATCCACTACGATAGGAAGTCAAGACCCTAATTTTTTTTCTCTTGTTGGATCCCAGAAGTCTACCCCTAGTAACTCATAATTATCATTTACGAACACCATATAACTAAATTTACTCACTAGTATGAAAATTCCTCCACAAATTTCTCCTGTATCTCTACGATATGCCTTATACCTATCAGGAAAAACTACATTGTCTAGCACTTATTCTTTTAAGCAAGAGTCTGCCCCGATAACCGTTTGTGGTTTTTGTACCTCTAAGTTACTAAACCCTATTACTTTGTTGATTATACTCCTATAACTCTCTAGTAATAGTCTTACACCTACCTTTGTTATGATTCTAACATCACTCATTACCTTGTGAACACGTCTTTCATTATTTCATCAATTTCATCAGTATTTATGATTTTTGAGAAAACCTGGTGACCGTAGAGGAGATCGCAGCCGGACTTAAAAAAAAAAAAAAAAAAAAAAAAAATGTCCCCGCCAATATACATTCAGCATATTTTTGGTTACGATTTATCCTAATCGGAGACTAACCAGAAAGTAATAGCATGTGTTGGCCAATCTTCTAAGGTTTTTGCAGGTACATTTTGTCAAGGATCGGGCTTCAGTCCCGTAATGTTATTTCACTTTATTTCTGCTACGACACATAGTTAAATTCCGTGCGGCCGTGGTACTGGTACTCAGTTTGTCCGTTTGCCGCCTCCTCTGTAGTGTTTTCTCTTAACCTGGTAATCCTAACACGTAGAAAATAAGAGTTCAACGTAGAATCCACATAGTGCGGTGCGCACTATCTTTACTTTTACGCAAATCTGTATCGGATCGTATTCTGTTTGTAATAGTTTCACGTAAAAAGTACCAGACATATTTTGATAAGGTTTTCATTTTTTGAGTGCTTAGGATTTCACCTAAAATCTGAGGTAGGTCATATGTTCTTCCGTGATCTGGCGCCAGAGGAGGAAATGTAAATCTGATTTTAGTCTCAAAAATTTTAAGGGCCATATTTCGTGTATTTTATGTAAGTTCGCATGGATAGGACCACAATGTGAGTATGGGATTAATGTGACATCTCAGGTTTCTCACCCTAGGACATCATGTCTCCGATTAGGATAAGACGTAACCAAAAATTTACTGAATGTATACTGGCGGGGACTATTTTTTTTTCTCTAAGATAAACATATAAGCCAGGCTGTGGTTTTCGCTACGGGTGACTGCGCTCAGCGGAATTGCACTATTGTTTCTAATTTAGTACAGCTGAGAAGCTACTTCGTTCTACAGCTTTCACACAGACCACTCTAGTGTCACTTCAGGCACTGGAGTGTTTCTTCCATGGAAGGAAATATTCTTTCTGAAGCAGTACAGCTCAGCTTGTGAATTTGGTTAATGGCATTCGTTGATTTAAGACGATGGATGTAGAGTGCTAATTCTAGTTCTGGAGTGTAAACGGGGAGTAAGCGATGACTGTTAAAAGTGGAGGTGGCCTGGGAAACGACAAGATAAGCAGCTAGAAACCAAGACTGTTTTCTGATCGGGTTACTAATTACTTGACAATTTAAAGATTAGAAACTTTCTGATTAGTCTTATTGTTGTTAAAACGTTATTGTGATGATCTGATGACCTTACTTGAATGATATTCTTACTGATCGTGCTGAGTGAGTGATAACGCAGTGGCCTCGTATTTGTAAGGACTTGGGTTCGAATCCCCGCCCGGCCATCCATGTTTCAGCTTTCTATAGTTTCCCAAAATCACTGCAGGCGAATGCCGGGATGCTTCCTTCAAAAGAATATGTCCAAATTTATTTCCGTTCATTTCCCCAAGTCCTTTTCCGGCGTCTAATGGCTTTGACGTCGACGAGGCGTAAAGCCCTAAGCAAAAAGCTAAACACACTTACACACTACGCATGGTTAAAGAGGCAGGGAGGCTTCATCTGTGTGCATTTTGTAAGTATATTTGTATGTATGATGTGTATTACTACTGTTGCAAATATGACGAATGTAGGAAAAAGGTGACTCCCGATGCTGATCTGCTCTTCCGTGAGACATTGACGTTTTCGGCAGCATTAATTTCCCATCTATCGGAAATATCACTGTGTCGTATGCTTTTTATTTTGTCAGTGCCGTTTAGTACCAAACATGGCTGTTAGAAATTGTCGGTCACCACGTCTTCGACACTTCTGGCTAAGTCACTAAGTCACTATTGGTGGGAATATCTTCATCACCGGGATTCTAAGCAGCCATCATGGAGCCTGTATGACTATAGTCAACAGGCGATCTGCAGGTAGGTAATGACTAGGTATTAATATTACTTATTTCTTCTATTGTAAGAGCATTCAGTGGTGTGGATCACGGAAAGGTTTATAAACAATTGTGTCCTTTTAATACTGACTATCATAACAACATAAAAAGTTTCTGGTGTACTTTAGGTACGAATTTTTCGTGTGTGCACTACATTATGGGTAAAATAAAATTTAGAAATAAACAATGAAGTAATTTCTAAACATTTGTTCACATTTCACTCGTAAAATATGCTAGCGTTGCAACAGTGATCATTTTTAAGGTATCATCTAAAAATTATTTCATCTAAATACGTTTTCCATTCGTCGAAACTAATTTTGTAGCTGACATCGCAAGAGATAGGAGGCCACTATTTTTCTATGTGTTAGGTGGAGTGTGTGTAAACTGCGGCGGCCTTCCCGGCAGGGTATTATTGCCCTGCGTTGGGTCTGCTCCACTGGCAACTGCAGTTCCTCACGGAAAGAACTGCGTTCGTTACTCTATAGAGGACGAACGATGTGGGAGGGGCGAAGGCCAAACTCCGCTAACTTTGCCTGAAGTGAGGCAGCCACTCCGGAGCTTCTTTCCGGCTAAGTTGGGTCACGTTCCTCTGGCGAGCCTGCCGTCATTAACAGTAACCAGCTGATCGCAGCGACCAGAGTGCTCCGCGCTCAACTCGGGTGCAGCCACGCATTCCAACACCACGGACCAATAACCAAGTTGTTACCCAATAGACTGGTAGCACATTATTTACGCCTTTGAAATTTTCCGAACTGGTTTCCTCTACTGAAGTAAAATAATAGCGACAATAGAACTGCATTCTCCTCCGGTTGGGGCCTTCGCTAATGTACAGACGTACATTCTTTATCAATAAATGTGGCCACTACGCCAGAGTCTAAGTGGCTAATTTTACGCAGTGCGGCAACACAGGAAAAGCACGACGTCACAGGAAACTGCAGCACTTCTCTTGACTCCCTTGATGAAGGCAGCCTATTGGTGGATGTTGATTAAGGGCCTTCTATATTACAGTTTCGTAGTGTTGAGTTGCCTAACATAAAATTAAAGTTAGCTGGCAGTTACGTGCCTTAGCTTCGCCCATTGAAGTATCTGATTGACAGGATATTTCAACCAGTGCCACTTACAGCTGATTCCTTTTCTAACGTCATGTTCTTAAAATTAATATTAATGTTGGGAAAATAACTTAAGGGTTTGGTTTAAAGCATAGCAAAGTGTAGACAGTGTTACATTTTATTCACATTTATGGCCTTTTGCACTAAAGAAACGTTTATTCTAATTTTATTTTGAATAATTTCATTACTTATTTCTGTTTTTCGTATCATCCATAAATCCCTGTACGGACGGCCCATAGGATAAGTAAGTCACGAATCTCGTAGTATAGAGGTCGATTTGCTCTGCACTGTACTATTACTGCCTAAAAGTTTGTGGCACAAGTTTATTTTGTTTATTTTTTTACATGTTTTTGTGGGCGTAAACCTGGCCTAAGGTGAAGCTCTAGAAGAGCAGGAGCAGCTAAAGTTGTTAGAACCCAACAATCTGATGATCATGCTAAAGAAAGAAGGAAAGACCAAGATGAAAAAAAGTTGCCCTCAGTTAACCCCCCTTCCCCCCCAAACACACACACGCAACCCCGCACCTTCGTTTGTTTCCCTGTTTTTAAATATGTTTGAAATCGATTCTCTTCATGAGACAGGTTCAACGGTAAAATGATATATTGATGGCTTTCTTATCATAGAATGTAATGCCTACCCAGTGTTGTTTGGGACAAATCCTTCGTTACTAATAGATTTCTGTATCCAATTCTGGCAATTAAATTCAAAGTCCACGCGTACGAAGTCGCGGGTAATAGGCAGTATATATATATATATATAACTGGAATGAGGTGATATAGAAAGAGATAGATCCCGTGAATACGACCATCGACCTTACCTCCTAGTCGTTTATTAACATATGTCTACAATTTAATACCGAGAGTGAAGAAAGAGCAGTAACACTGCGGCCTGGTATTCGCGAGGACGTGGATTCGAATCCTCATCCGGCCATCCAGATCTGGGTTGTATTTGGTTTCTCCAAATCACTCCATACGAAAGCGCAAATGGTTCCTTCATGGCCGAATTACTTCCCATTTATTTCAAACAGAGAAATGGAAAAAGATAAATTTAAGTGTGTAAAATTCTGTATAAATAGCGGTTGCTACAATTGATTGATACAAGGTGGGACATAGGGCATATTTTAAGAATTTTCGGATTGATTAACTTGTTAGTGGATGGCAGATTTCAAAGATGGAATTTTTGAATAAAATAAGATTATAATATAATATAATATTCGGAAAAGGTATGTTATATTTCATGCGATGATAGAAATATACTAGCACAACACAGAAAGAGATGGAGGAGTGCTTCAAATGAATCTAGGCAGTGATGTCAGATGTAGTAGAAAATGTCGTTTTGGAGCGGGGACTGTTTGTCGTCGAATGATTCACGTTAGAAACGTTTTTACAGTGAAGATATGCTCATGGCTGTATCAATATAGGACATTAAGACTGTTTTAATTCATTGGTTAAAGTATAGAGTACTTTCTACGGGCATGTTTTTTTTTTTCAGAACATTATTTCTAAGCAAAACCGGAGATGTATTTTTATAGTTTTCACCTATTTACAGTAACTGTTGACCTTGAAAATCATTAGTATTTCGTGTCGAAAAGCGAAAGAGGCAAGATCACCATTGATTATTAGACGTCACCGGCGAAGTATTTGAGACGACTGCACACTGATACTATTTTCTAGAACTGCGCTAGAAGATAATTTCTTCCCATCAATTTATACTATCGTATAACTATTTTAAAAGCATATCTCTGCCCTGCTTTCGTCCTTATCTCATAAGGAAATCATCAGGTATATTGGATTTTATTATTTGAAAATCTTGGTGTTGTAAATCTGAGTATTAGCTTCAATTACGGTTTCAGGCGCTTTTATAAATTTACCGTACTTGACAGTGAATCTACGTCAAAATTAATAATATTGTATATTTAATTTTCACCATACCTGTTTCATCAATTAATAATTCTAATCGATTATAAAATTTATACATGCTTCTGCTGTTAGTTCCTTCCGCAACACTGCCAGATGGGACAAGATTTTTTTTAAATTAAATTTTGCCAAAATTGAAAATGCATCATTCAGTTACAATTTCATAATAAGCGTTCCTCATGTAATATTATCTTTTTACAGCCAAGGGAGAGATTATTTCTGATAGATTTTCGAATTTGTTCTCAAACTTAACGCTCTAAATTGAATTTTTATGACACCTAATTGTTCCAGGTTATTCTAGTAATTTCTACAGGTATGTGAATGTTAAAAAAAATAGAAAAAAAACATCCACCTGCTGCAACAGGTAAGATCTGCTTAGGCGTTGTTTGAAAATAGTCACTAATAGTCAATAATTCCAGAGATAAATGTGCTCCAAACGGTTAGTTGTTAGAAGTGAATTTAAGATATGGTTCTTTTTATAGCTCAGTGCTTTCGATTAAACGTTATGCTTTATATAAAGAAGATTTTATTCAGCAATATTTAACAGAAATAGTGTTTTGTCTAATGTATTTATTTTTATCCTTTTTTTTTTTTTTTTTTTTTTTTTTTTTTTTTTACAGAAATTACATATTTCATACATAAGCAATGGGCCCCTAGTATAGTATTGAATGAGCGACCGCACCACCACTAGTCTACAACCGTAGCCACTAGACCACGCCACGTGCTCTTTGAATTTGCTCATACTATCCATAACCAAACCAACCTACATGGCACTTCCTTTCCGCACACATCACTGAACCTTGTTGGTTTCGAGATACATGTTTTCACGTTAATGTCCTTATGACCGCTTCCATATCAACTAAAAATGAGGATTTCAACGATTCGCGACTTGCCTATTCTTTGGTCCATTCAAACACGGATTTATGGATGATACGAAAAGCAGAAATAAGTAAAGAAATTATCAAAAATAAAATGAGAATAAACGTTTCTTTAGCGTAAAGGCGATAATTCTGAATAAAATGTAACACCCCGTCTACTATTTGCTACGCTTTAAACCAATCCTTTAAGTTACTTTCCCAACATTATTTTTAGATTTAATAACGTGAAGTTAGAAAAGGAATCAGCTGTAAGTGGCACTGGTTGAAATATCCTGCCAATCAGTCACTTCAATGGGCGAAGCTAAGGCAAGTAACTGCCAGCTAACTTTAATTTTATGTTAGACAATTCAACACTAGGAAACTGTAATATAGAAGGCCCTTAATCAACATCCACCAATAGGCTGCCTTCATCAAGGGAGTCAAGAGAAGTGCTGCAGTTTCCTGTGACGTCGTGCTTTTCCTGTTTAGCCGCACTTATACTTTGACGGGACTGGTCACATTTTTTGATTAAGACTGTACACTATCTATCTTCTTTCTATAAATCTATAGCATCGTTATTACATAACCCACTCTATCGACTGAAAAAGATGATTAAAACACATTTCCCCAAGGAACGACGCTAAATCTGGCAAGTGTGCGTGGTAAAAAGTATTTATTCTCTGTTACAAAACTGACGGAATGACATGTCTGTACGTAAAATTTATTACAAAAAGTAGTAATTACAGAAAGTTCAAAGGCTTCAAAAAATGGAATATTTGTTTCTCTGTGCTTCCGTCTTTCTCTAAGTCTATTGGTCTGTCCATCCATGAATTACAGAAAACTAAAAACGGATTTTAACAAAACTGCATATATGTCACAGCACGTAACATAGGATACTTTTTATCCAGACGCAAAAACCAACAGACAGATTTTAATTAAACTGCACGCAGTGTCATCTTATGTCAAAGGATAACACACATAATTTTTTGCCATGAGCTAGAAATATCGCTATAACAGAGAGTTCTAAAGTGTAATTTTTAAACTTTTATCTCCTGTCCGCGAATTGCGCAAAAATTAATGAACGCAGTTCAATCAAATTTCACATAGAATGACCTTAAGTTATCAGTTAGCACACAAGCTTCTTTTTAGCTAGGGCAGAAACATAGTTCTCGTTTATACAGGGACCAATTTCCGTAAATTTTGGAAACTTTGTCTGGGTAAATATATAAAAGGGGGCGTCCACTAACTGGTGTTTATCGGGAATTCCGGTCTCCCCTCCCCCTACCCTCTGGTGAGATTTGGTAGGATCCCCCGCCCTAAAGTTGACGGTACCTCCCCCCCCCCTCCCACGCTAATCGACCTCGTAGTTTTTTTAAAAAATTTATTTTTTAGCTCTCTTCCTTCCGCGTCGTTTGTAGATATTTTTTTCTTTTCTTTTTTTTAAGCTCTACAGTCCTTCAAGAATTTCAAAACTCCCAGACCTTATCTTTCTGATTGTATCCTTCACCAACAACCTTAAATTTTAAATTACCACACAAATAATAGGCCCTACATATTAGTAGCTTCTCTTGCAAGAAATTTGCTTCATCTGTCTATTGTAAACTGAATATTTATTTTGTCACAAATTTAACCTGGGAGAAATGGAATATGCACCCATCCGTATAACATTCAAACAGAAATATATTGTCATTTTGCCCGCTAATTTTGACTCAATGTTATACTCGTTTCCGCAGTTCTGAAACATCCTTACATAAATAGTTGAATACTAAGTTGGAAACCACTGGCTGTCATTCCACATGATTTGATGGAATAGGATGTATATTGCATGTAGGGTTAATATTAATCCTTTAGCTTTCTGGTAACAGTGCTCATTAATTAAAACAGTACGAGTCATACTCAAATCAGTCAGAACGAATTGATGGATAATATGTGAGTTTGTGATTTCAGGTAACAATACCTGAAGTAATAGACCTGATGAAGACAACCGAGCCGGTTGTAAAAACATTGTCTTTTTACGACGCTATCCGGCTGAACTCCTGTGAAGAATTCATTTCATATTGATAGATACTTTGCTTTTTTCCCGTCGGTCTTTTATCGTAGAAACATCAATCTAATTTTATTAATTTAATCTTTTATTTTCAAGTTTTGTTTTATAATAATAGCAGTAAAAAGTTTGTTAAACTTTCCTACAAAATATAGGGGTCGAGATTTCAAAAAGCGTTGCATAATACATAATTTTGAAAAAATAGTTTCTTTTTTTTTTATATCCTGCCGACTTCTAATTGAAAGTAATAACTGACTGCAAAAGAAATATAACATTAGTGACAAACACATCTCGCTCCTGAATAATGACTTAGTGCACTTAATACTACTTCATCGGCCGTATAATTGAAAACATTTTTGGTCTACCAGCCAGTAAGCAGCAGATAATCGATTTTGTCACTTCATAAAATCACGATTTGCGTAACGTCTGGCGTGATTTCAATTGGTATGCGCTGGTATCCTTTCAATAACAATCCACACTGTATTACAGATGAATTTTTGTGATCGTTAGACCGGGAACTAATTTAAACGTAACAAACGCCCTGTTTTATTTGCGCAAAAAAAGAATGAAAACAGAATCCGCGCATGATGCTTCATTAAAAAATGGCCGTTCTGAGTTTGGTACAGGGCGTGATAAAAGCAAAGTGCCTTATAAAGCAGCGCTTCCATTTCATTAGCCGGGCAAAATCACAGTGTGTAACTCACAAGTCGCCGAGTTAGGCCACACTCAAGTAGATTAAAACTGCTTTTTGCGCGTCGGAGCCCGGGTACCATTTGTTTCGACAATTCGGAACACGTGGCTCTCGCAAGAAGCGCCGAGCAAGATTCATAAGGCGCCTTAATGTGTCTCCGCACTTCCGCAAGCAGGCGAGCAGGTTCTTTTTACGGCCCAACTACACGCTATTAAAGATGATATACACCACCGGGAACAATTACATTTTTTTCTTTAAAAAAATCTGTTTTCCTCAGAGTGGAGTGCTGGAGTAAATCCGTTATTAATTTTTCATGATTATTTAGCTCTAAAATTGCTCGATACCTTTTCCTTAATTTATCATATTTGTCTTTTTGCAAGGCCATTAATGCCCTTTAATCTTATTTGGAGGTGAGGACAAATATGTTTTCTTTAAATGGGGTATTTCTATTGAGAAATAATTGAATCGCCAATTTAATAAATTTCTTAGATGCGGAAGATAGTTTAGAAGTTATATAAACTCACATTATATTATTTTTTTATATATCTGTATATTTGTATATATCTGTACAGTATTTTCATGTTTGAACTCTTATTTAATCTCTATTCAGAGTTGATAATTTTACTTATTTGAAGATGATTACAATTACATCTGTTAGTATCGCATTACATGGTATTAATCAAGTATTTGAGAGCAATTTGATACACTTCTTCTTATTGCATAATATGAAACCATGTTATTGGCGTACGCTTAACAATGTTAGGAATTATCCTTTTCACAGGAGAGAAAGGTTGTTAGGGGATGTTTGTAAAAAAAATCATGATTAAAACTACGAGATAAAATGTTATTTTATTCAACTATAAATAGATTCTCAGACTATTGTAAGAAGCTTATAAATTTAATTATTAGTAGAGAATTATGGGCAGCAAATTCATGAGAAATGTAACGTTTTGTAGGAGAGTGTACTATCCTTACAGAGACCTCTCGTAAATACTCGTACTATCGTTGTATGTAATGTAAATTCAGTTATGTATAATCACATCGTACACAAGTGATAATATTTGGAGTTTGTGATTTTATATTTCAACACATTTCCTAGTCTTTGAGTTCTAAGAATTGGTTTAAAGAATTTTCGGCATGTTACATGTAGCGTGTGTGGATCCCTCTCTTTAAGTAAGCATCACATGTATTGAGATTAGCGGAGACAGAGTTCCGCAATCCCTTACTCAGTGAGGTGGTATGGCCAACAGCAGGCCGTTTACTTTAATTTAATTGCTATGGAGTGCGTGCTCTGATAGTAAATTCCCTACACATCTTCACTTTTCCTGTACCACCCTACTATTGCCCTCTACGAATTTCAATTTTACGTTCTTTCAGCGTTTTTGGTAAATTGTTCATCATTTCTATTGTTAATTTATTCCAATTCCTGACACCCTTAACAGCGAAAGAAATTTTTTCCACATCCTTATGTCTGAAACCGATTGCCAGCTTGTTTTACTTCCAGATGATGTCTAGATACATAACTGACCCGAGGATTTTCTGAACCAGTGATCCTCATCCTTGTGGAGATTTGAAACAGGTAGACCAGTTTTCACTTGTACAGTACTTGTGAAAACAGAAAATTGTTTCCGGTTAGTGACAGCCTTCAGATTTCTTTAAATAGCAGTTAATTGCGTAACACTTCTGATATTACAGTTGAAGTTTATTTGCTACCTACAAAAGTTAACACGTCAGTTGCAAAACTCCGTATAATTTGATTTCGCAGAGACATATGAAGTTCGAGATTTCAAACTTCGTCGACTTCAAAGTAATAAGATTTATCGATTAAGTCTGAGATATGACATTACTGAACAATTTAGTTGTGGTCGAAGGAAGTTTCCTCCGTCAAACACTAGTGCGGCATCAGGGTGGGAGACACTTTCTGCCGCATACGCGACAGTAGCTACGTGCCCTGTAAATCACGCCGCCGCACAGTGTGTTATTTTCCAAATCTAGAGGGACAAAAGTCAATTTTGACACTAGTCTACACAGGCAAAATAGTTATTTATATTTAAAGTAGACAAACTATATTATTAGGAACAAAGGTTTATTTAACGCGTATCTGCGCCTAACAATAGAAAAAATAATTTGAACAATGGGCTTCCTGTGACCCACCGATCAAGTGCTCCAGTCGGCCGCGCCATTCGACTGAGTTTGGTCGATGATTACGCTGTGTGTCTGTGTGGTATTAGTAATTTGTGTTTTGCTATAGCTTTTGGTGAGTTTCAAGATAAGTTTAAGCATGATTTTTCCGTAATACGTTTTAAAACTGAATCATGAGCATCATTAAAACAGAGCGAGATTATTTCTGATAAAGAAAAACTACTGCGCCAGTTTCATATTGAGTTTTAGTTTATTATACCACATTATACCAATCTACTCCTATATTTATTTGAAAGAGCTACATATTAACTATAAGAATTACCTTCATTTGTTTGCGCATGTTTGCGACACCCATACAACTTTTCTTCATTTTCAGAATGACTGCACAAATTTATCGTACAGAATGTTTCAACGTATGGTTTGCTAACGCAAAACAATCAAGGATAGATGCTTTGTTACAGTTTGTATTGCAGTAACTAAGTGACACATCGTTTTCAAATGACATTATAATGAGTTCAAAAGCTACCATCAGAATTGATTCTCTAAAAATTGAGCAAAGATGGTCTAAAACGGGAAGACATAGAGACCGCTTCCTAAACACATATTCTAAGTGGTTAGAATGAAACGTTTCATTACCTGATATTGTCACCAAAACTGCACTTCCTGGGACGAGTTCGGGCACATATGGCAGACCACAAAAATACTTTGAAAATTCAAGTATTAAAGCGAAAAGACGACGAATCAAGCATCTCCCTCAAACGGCAAGTCAAGAAGAAATTTCGATGGCAACCGAAGTGCAGCTTCGCAAGTCAGGAAAACGAAATTCTTCAGCAATCGTGAAAGAGATTTGTCTTCATTCACCTAAAAGAGGCACTAATATTTCTAACCACTTAGAATATGTGTTTAGGAAGTGGTCTGTGTGTCTTCCCGTTTCAGACCATCATTGCTCAATTTTTAGAGAATCAATTCTGATGGTAGCTTTTAAACTCATTATAATGTCATTTGAAAACGATGTGTCACTTAGTTACTGCAATACAAACTGTAACAAAGCATCTATCCTTGATTGTTTTGCGTTAGCAAACCATACGTTGAAAAATTCTGTACGATAAATTTGTGCAGTCATTCTGAAAATGAAGAAAAGTTGTATGGGTGTCGCAAACATGCGCAAACAAATGAAGGTAATTCTTATAGTTAATATGTAGCTCTTTCAAATAAATATAGGAGTAGATTGGTATAATGTGGTATAATAAACTAAAACTCAAAATGAAAGTGGCGCAGTAGTTTTTCTTTATCAGAAATAATCTCGCTCTGTTTTAATGATGCTCATGATTCAGTTTTAAAACGTATTACGGAAAAATCATGCTTAAACTTATCTTGAAACTCACCAAAAGCTATAGCAAAACACAAATTACTAATACCACACAGACACACAGCGTAATCATCGACCAAACTCAGTCGAATGGCGTGGCCGACTGGAGCACTTGATCGGTGGGTCACAGGAAGCCCATTGTCCAAATTATTTTTTCTATTGTTAGGCGCAGATACGCGTTAAATAAACCTTTGTTCCTAATAATATAGTTTGTCTACTTTAAATATAAATAACTATTTTGCCTGTGTAGACTAGTGTCAAAATTGACTTTTGTCCCTCTAGATTTGGAAAATAACACACTGTGCGCCGCCCGGGGGATTACTTTCGCGAGAGAATGCCTGTGATCCCTCGCTCGATAACTATCAGAGCGCCTGCAACTAACTTCACTCCTTCCACAACTTTTGATATTATGTGGTGACACTTCCCTTCTTAGCGTCGACTTCGACGAAGGCAGATTAGAACGTCGGCACATTTCTTTTACTAATAGCGAATGAGTCAGAAGACAACTCTTTTATGGTCGCAGACACGTAAAAAAATTCAGATTGCTCCACAACCAAAACCAGCTGAGGACTGAAGGAAAGGTGATGTCCCGATTTAACATCGAAGTAATGCCAGCCAGATTAATTCAAATCCAATTTGTAGACCTTGAAAATATCAATTACATTACATATTAGTTGAATAATTCGATGGACGAAAACAAAACTAGAACCCACTCTCGCTGTCATTCGTATCGATTAGATGTCGTTACAGAGAACGTCACGAAGAATCCTAACATGGGAATTCAGAAGGCTATTCCTCTGAAGAGATACCGTAAATCTTTCGTAATCTAAGTCGAACAAATCTGGAGGAATCTTTGTATGAAACGTCTTCTGGAATAATATTATGTTAGGTAAACTTCAAGAAAGATTATGCAAAACCTTCATAACTACTACAGGAAATTCGCTCAAAAACAAAGAAAATGTACGCCGTGAGAGTGTAGGTTGAGTGTTTGAGAGGCTAGCTATCGACAAAGTAGCCTTTAAACCATAGCTACGGAATGAAAACCAGTCAGATGCGTGAATGTGAAAGCTGAATTACAAGTTAACGATTGAGTATATGTTGAGTACATGTTCTCTCCCCAAACTTCTGTATAATGTGAAAAGTCAAGTTGATCATTGAATCAGCTAATTCGTTTGCGAAAGGCAGAAAGTAACTCACTTTAACTGGTTGGCAATATTGGAAGGGGGAAGGAAAGGTGAGGTAAGGGAAGAAATGGAGTGACAAAGGGATACAGAGTTAGGAAGCAGTGTCGGCGATGTTAGGTGCGTATATGTTATGACTTCAAAACAAAATTAACAAAAATGGTGAAAGAACCATGTAGTTCTATATAGTTTATTAATTTGTTTCATTACTTTCCGTCTTTTGTTTAATTCAAGAAACATATTTATTATTTTTATTTATATTAGGAGCATATTACTTATTCAAGCAAAAAGAATATTAAAACGTATGCTTAAAGGAAAGATCGGCAACATTTATACTCCATGCCTCTGCTTTCTTCAAGTTTTTGTAGCCAGCACGACTGGTATCTTAGAAAGAATAAAACGTACTGTCTCGCTTCTTCAATCAACTTTTCTAATTTTTGATCGTACATTTCGTAATTACCGTCTGACACTTCTGTAATTCCGTAAAACGGTATAGATAGCACCGCCGCGACTGTGTGACCGTCCAAATGCAAACACAACTCTACCGCGACACATTTCGTATACCGCTGTGGTATTTTGAATGTTCGGGCTCTAATAACGGGTCGTATTTAAAACAGGTGATAGCCGCTGCAAAATACACAGAAGTACCAAAAGTAATGGAATAGCAAGATGCAAATACCCATATGGTGGTAGCACCGCGGAAGGTGTGCCTTGCAGTGTAAGGTGTTTCATTTGTACTCACAAGGGGCACCTGTGACCTCTAACGCTCGGAACCGCACGAAAACATGCTTAGAATAACAAGCGATCATAAGCAAAACAGTGGTGTGTGTCATTTCCATGCAAAACGTTGCATTCTATCTCAAGTAACATTTTAATAGAGAGAAACAATGTAACAAGATATCAACACCACATGAAGGAAATTATACGTAATTCAATGACGTCAGTATATCGTTACATTTTCAATCAACAGTGCCAAAAACTCTCTGCTTAAAGTACTTACTATAGCGTAAAACACGCATATACAGCACTACCACACACCTGACATTGCTTATATTAGTCCTCAAAGTGCTGATGCGGGATTTCGATGAGGTGGTTAAAACAAAGTGGAAGAGAATGTGCACACCTCACTAAAGCCACGTTATCACATACCAAATCACTTTCGCATTCACGCAGTCCAGTATCAAAAGCCACTCTAATTACATTTGCAAACGATGATGTTGGTATGTCAATGTCATGACCTGGTTTTCGCCAAGAATATTGCAACACAGGCTTATAGATAGGTGCAGAAAACTGATTGTAAATCACAGAATGAAGTTTCATGATGAATTAACGATCATGTATCTTCACTTGTGGTTTGGCACATTGTAGACTTACAAAATCAGTATGTGTAACGCGTACCACGTGTCTTTACATATCGCATTTATAACACTAGATCATACAACGAATGGGATTTATTTTTGCGTTTTACAATTTCGTTGCAATCTTCTCATTTTACCACCCGACTTGTGTTCCTCTTTTCATATCACTTAATCGACACTGAGCAAATTGCGCACACATAACGTTTTCCTTCGCATCTGTGTTGTTGCAAATTTAAGATTTGTAGGCTTTGTAATTTGCCTACTTGTTCGGTATGACATCAGCCACTTTTGCGCAAAACCAGGATTTCGGTCGCTATCTGGAATCCACTGAGAATGGAGTACGTTCTGTATTTTATCTTATACTGCCCATTACTTCCAGAGATACTAAGTTGTGAAAATTTTACGCCGGGTTCCCTTTTTAAAGTTACCTTCGACGTACAAATAAAGCAGTTAAGAGGTAGAGTTTACCTTTAAATGGCGTTAACATTTAGGAAAATAGTTATAAAGTACCGTTACGGAGAGGGATGGTGAACCACTATCTTGAAGAAAGTTTAGCCGTAATTCCCTGAGTTAAAATTTGATTGTAAACATAAAGTAACAAAGGTAACAACAGCATCTAAATTAAACTTAGGGCGTCAAAGCTGGTTATCTTTTGGCATTCTTTAACTACCATCCCTAAAACATTCAGTTTTTTGATCCTACAATTTTTTACAGTGAATGGTAACGTTGCTGAAAATGTTGATCATCCGAAATGGAAATCTTTGTAGGAATAGAATCACTATCCTAGTTTCTGGTAGCACATTGGACATTTAAAAAAATACAGATAGACAGCGGTAAGAACTGGCTCCCAAGCAGCAGGTCCACTGGACCTTTACTGGTTATGGTTTGGTTACGTGAATAAGCGATGTCGCGGTGCGGCGTGTAGAGTCAGATGTAAAGAAGGAACACCTAACATCAAGTTTAGTTTCTAGGAGGTATTTTATCCGCATCCACATGACCTTGAACTTAGGGGACATCCATAAATTACGTGAGGTGTTTTTCCGGATTTCCGGATCCCCCCCCTCCCCCTACTGGTGAGACTTCGTAAGATCTCCTCGTAACTTTTTTTTTAGCTCTACACTCCAACAAGAATTTCGAAAGCTCACGTCAGATTCCCCTACCCCCCTCTTGGTGAGATTTCGTGGGACCTGCTCCCTCCCCCCCTATTTCACCTCACGTAATTAATGGACGCCCCCTTATATTGAGTGGCATTACGTTGACGATAGCGAATAAAGTCACTGAAAAATATGACACTAAATATGACACTGGAACAGCTAACAGCTCGTTACAATCTTTTTTTTTTTTTTTTTAGGGTTTTTAGGCCTTTACGCCTCGTCGATGGCTAAGGTCATTAGAGCCGAGATGGGACTGGGGACAAGGAACGGGAAGGAATTCGGCCATGACCTTTTAGAATGAAGCATCCCGGCATTCGCCTGGAATGATTTGGGGAAACAATGGAGAATCCAAATCTGGATGCCTGGACGGGGATTCGAACCCTTGTCCTCCCGAATGCGAGGCCAGAACGTTAACCGTTCACCCAGCACGCTCGGTTGTTACAATTAAATACTCAAAGCGTATATTGCGGCCAATTCCACCTAAGAGCAATAACATCTTCTCATCTTGAAGTGACATGTTTACCACTGTCACCCCAAGTATGCATGGGACACCTGTGTCAATTCCGCGTCATGCCATCAAAAACGCACCGTTTACCAACAGTGCAGCAAATCAACATATTTTCATTTAGAGTCGTTCAACTTTCTGATGGATGGCTGCCTTAAGAGTCAGGAAAAAATGAAGGGGGCACTGAAACACAAGAAGGATCTACAACAGATATAAATTTCTATGCTTTAAATAAGTTTCAAGCATAGGCATATTACTTATTTAAATAAAATAAGAGATATGAATTGAAACCTTAAGGCTTATACAACCGTAGGCTGTATTAACTATCAATTATTATATTTCTGACAAACTAAAAATAATAGCGATTGCCTCTGAAGATCAAAGACACCAAGAACGATGTGGGACAGAAACAGATGTCATTAGCTACCTGAACCAATGGTCTAACCGGCTGAGATAAATCGTAACTACACCTTTTTTCATTATTTTTTTATTTGGTTTCCTTATTTAATTTTTGATTTGGTGTGTGCTCTATGAGGTATCACGTTGTTTAGTATTCCTAAGGAGTAAGGACACATTGTTTGCAGTTCTACCCGTTTTATTGTCCTAAAATTTTGTAAACTTTGTTCTGAGTATTTTTGGTTGTTTTTTTTTGTGGTGGGGGGTGGGGGAAGTATAATTTCTTTGTTAGATCTTTGCTAAAGTCTTCTGTTACGAACGGAATGTTTGTAGCTTTGTGTAACCGTACTACTGGCGTAAAACATCTTATGTCATAAATATTTCTTTTGAAATCTCTGTAGATGTTGCACGCTGTTCCCCATATGTGACAGACGTATAACAAATGCGGCCGACCGAGACTGGTGGGTAACACTCTGGCCTCGCATTCGAGAGGGCGCGGGTTCTAATCCCAGTCCGGGCATCCAGATTTTCTTCAAATGCCATTCCTGAATTCTTTCACGTTCTTTGCCCTCAGTCCTTTCCCGACACTAATGACCTCGGCGCAAAGCAATAATCAAAAATAAAGAAAATAATGAAAAATGAAATTATACAACCGTAGGCTGTATTAACTATCAACTATTATATTTCTGACAGACTAAAAGTAATAGCGATTGCCTCTGAAGATCAAATATGGGAATTTGATTTTACTGGTTTTTGCTAAAATTTGTTTTGACGTAGGATTTAGTGAACCTCTCCTTTAGAGGAGGTTACTTTATTTTGCAGGAGGGAAAGCGTAAGGTTCCTTGTTCATTTGAGGATTACCGTTCTTTCCGATGTTGGTGTCATTAGATTAGAGGATGGTATTCCACGCGTGTCATGCCAACGGTTTAATCGTAACACTGTTGCGGACAAGCTCCTCCGAATGGGAATATTGAAATAAATTGGAGCGTATGAATTTCAATAGTGCTCAGCAAAGGATGCGTGACATGAATTACATTAAAAAAAAATCAGTGCTCCTCATGTATTTTATGCTTTTAATATTATTTCTGCTTTGTGTCGGTTCTCCGATGTATACACATTATTTTCGACGTTATCTGTCTCTTTTTTTCTCCACTGCAGGACAAAGTTGCGGAGAGAATCAAGATAAACATAGCCATTAATTACGGTTGCCGCTGACTACTGTGTTTCCGCGCCAGCCTATGCCGCTGATCGTTACCTGCCCGCTAGAGGCGCTGCAGTACCAAATTAATGACTGCCATTTCTCATTCGATCACACAGCCCAAGAAATATGTTTCCCGTAAAATTTTACGTCCAACAACAGCCATTATGAATAATTCAAATACTCTTGTTGTTTCGCTTGTCTATTGCTGTTGTTAGTTTCTTTGATTCAATTGCCAGTCGTTGCGCTGGCTAATGGAAACAATTTGCATACAGTTTGACACAGTAATTGACTTCAACGGTTCTTTGCAGCCTGCGCTTAAAAATTAATATACATGCTTAGACGAAATCGGTAGTGGGAAATTGCTTTTGTTCTGCTGATCCCGGAGACGGATACATTGACTGCAGCCTTAGTGGCAGTCCTGTTTGTCGTGCTCGTCGACTTCCCTATGGCAATGGCTTTGCGATGATGCGTTCAATACAGGCGAGCGGCAATAGGCCTGTAACAAGACGAAGCCGTCTCATGCTCTCGGGGTTGCTAGAGTTCCGAATCCCTCCAAAAGTTGTCCGCACTGGAGTGGAGTCGAGGTGACGTCGTCAGCGCTACGTTCGGGAAACTTCAGTTCCGAGGAGTTTCCTTCCCAATAGTCAGTTAACAACAAGCTAAGTATGCCGGGTGTGCTGTCCTAGTTCCGGGAAAAATGGTTTCGGTGGCGTCTCAAACCAGTGGTTCAGTAAGCATTGGTTTAATCAGTAAAATGTACAACATTTTCACATCACCCGTGTAAAATATATTTTTTTAATTTTAAATTAATGTCTCGTTTTATTACTGTTAAATTGCAATTTTTACTACGATCTAAATTTTGATGTTTTTTGCTCAATAGCTTATATACATTAGTTGCAAAATACATTAGTGTTGTTTTATTTTTCACTTTTCTTTCAGTTACATTTAGTTAAACCACACAATTACATGTTGCGATGTAAGTTTGTCAAATTCGTAAGTTTTCTTTTAAATCATTAGTGTATTCCAATGTTACCTGTTAATTCTTTCATGTCTGTATTATCTTTGTTGAATGCTAATGCAATGTTAATATGTGCCGTGATAAAAAGTTAGCTGACCTGCGAGAGAAGTAAAAGTTGAGAGCGGCAAACAGACGTAATGGCGAGCTGCATTGTTTCATTTCACTCTCGTGATGAAATTCTGTAGAAAGCTGCAAGAGAGCAGTAATTAAATTAACTGTGGTATAGGGTTTTATGGACACAAGCGAAATACAGATTAACCGACCATACATGTAAAGAAAGGGTAAAATGGAAGTACTTAAATGATTAATGGGAGTATTTCAATTTATGAAACCAAATTAGTCAGTCCAACGGTTACAGATATAATTTATTAAAGAAGTGAATAAGTAAGTTTGCACAATTTTTTATTTTATTTTATTGGTGCGTGCGTGGAAAGTATACTTTTTGTGTTACTGTGCTGTATTAAAAAAATCAGGAGGCTGCAGTGCTATTCTGTAGACTGAGCTAGGCATGACTCTTAATGCAGTGCTGGTTATATAAATATTGGGTACAAAGTCTAAGAAAGATACTACGAGCCGCAATTAAGCACAAATCCCATAAGAGGCTTTCATACACAGGGCAAGATCTGTGCCAGTTGCCAGTGTTATGTCATAATGGGATACATCAGGTAGCTGTGGAAATCAGAGTGTGGTGAGTGAATGATGAACGTACAGGGATAGAAGTCAGGAGAACGTGGGTTCAAACCCAGTCCGGCCACACAGATTTTGATTTCCTACGGTTTCACAACCCAACTTCAAAAAGTTTATAACACATTACCTTTCAGGTTCTTGCATCCAATCTTCTCCAGTCGTCACCAGTGAAACACTGATAAATCGCTACTAAAACAGTCCACAGGTATAAGTAAGCATGCTGTGAGTATTTCACAGCAATCAGGAAACCCTCGTATAGTCTGTTACGAGTACATTAGTGCCGTAGCTCTCACACAGGGCTACCGTAAGGCGAATAAGCTTGTTTATTAGCAGTTGTAGACAAGGATTCTTTCTAATCAATTACCAGTTGAAACGTTTTGCAGTAAGTTGATAAACAATAACAAACAAATTTAACGTTTTCTCCACCCTATGGTGCTTTTGTTTTTATACGTTCTTGAAACCAGATGGGATGGTGACAGGGTGGGTTGAGTCATGTGGCTGATTAACAAAGGCTATAGTTGTAATTTGACCACCATATCTATCAGGGTAGTCAGGGTTCATAGAAGACTTTGGAGTATGGCTGCTTGCCCATTTCCTGCACCTCCTTGGTGACTACTGTGCGCTGACTGCTCGTGTCCTGAAGCCCAGCAGTCGGTCGACGTTTGCTATGCAATGCAGGCAGTTTTGGTCCGGCATGAAGGTGAGGCGTGCTTGGAGAGCGCCACCTACCAACCTTCTCCTGGCGTCTGTGGGGTGGCTGAACTTCGGCGCAGTAGTATTCCTGTTGGTTACGAACGCGGCGGGTTGTATGGAGCAGTACCGTGGCGGCCGCTGGGCGAAGGGTGCGCCTCGCAGGACAGCCACCGTAGCATGCCGCATGTGATTCAGAACAATTGCAACATGTTGGTGTATCATCCTGTACTCGACTGCATGCTTTAACGCTGTGTTGTTTCCTACAGTCACTACAGCGCTACGCGGCAAGGTATTTTTTTTCGCTTTGTGAGCGATGGCTTGACAACAATGCACTTTCAGAATGCCGCTTGTGTCCTCATTCTTACTTGAACTGCTTTGGTTACTGGGGAATTGGTTGCCAACGCGAAACAATCCTGTAGCTTCTCGGTGCCTGGACGTTCGATGGGGTTGATCTCATGCTCTGGAAAATAAACTTATTTATAAGAAATGACAAGGTTCTGCGCACATATATACTACCAGCAAGATAAATGTATGTATTTAATTTGGCGGAATGGGCATGATACAGGGCCACGACACTAGTTTGTCCGCTGGTACCGGACCGAGTATGCAGCCACCTGGCGGCGATATCAAGGACGAAAAATCAACACATATCAGGACACTGAAGCTGGTGTCCCACAGGGGAGCATACTTGTTCACCTGCTCTTCAACATCTTCGTAAACAACATTCCGCAATCCACACTGTGACGTTACCTCTCTTACTGGGATAATTAACTATTTGTTTACTGATAATTAAAATTATTAATTAATCAAATATTGCTTTTTATTGAGTCTGAGATATAATTACATCTCATCATCATTGAAAAACAATTAATATTTATTCAAAAAAGTGTAAGAGAAAACCTAATTACAGTAAACGTAAATTGATTCCGGCATGGTACATATTAAACAAAATTTCCGACTAGTAAAAATATTAGGACACTGTCCTTATTGTCTAAAGCTAAACTGGATGAAAAGTTTATAAGTCGGAGAACACAAGAAACTGTTTACAGGGCGCTTCAGGTATTCCAAGGTCACATGTGGACACAAATGCACAGAGAATAATTATTTCACATTACCTTGTCGCTGTTGTCGAATAGTACTTGGCCTCCACAAGTTATTCAAGGCGCTGACTGAAACGATGGCTTCATCATCGTGGCACTTAGGGGCAATCACCTTAAAATCATCTGCTAATAAATAAACTGATTCACCCACTTAAAATCTGGTTAACTCCAGGTCACAAATATGGCTTCTTTCTTCTCCATGACCAGAAGACCGTCTCCTTTGTTCAACCGTTTCATCCAACGTGCCGTGGTTATTTCGCGGCAAAACAGCACAACCAATCAGATTCCTCCATCCGATCCGCTCCGTTGGTGGTGGTGGAAGCCCAACAGGTGGCAGAAACTGTCCATTTCAATCACCCATGTTGTCACACATTGGTTCGACCTTGAGAGCCCTCTGCTATATCCAATCACTTGCTGGCGCTCACCAACCCGGGTGCAAATATTGGGAAGCTGGTGCGTCACATGTAGTGCACTACAACATAGGGAAAAATATCTCTCTATGCAGATGATACTACAGTTTATGCCAGCAATACGAACTTCAGATACGCCATACGCAAGGTACAAAAATATCTCCGAAAATTGACGCAATGTTGTAACTTGTGACGCATCAAAATTAACGAAACAAAGAGCCAGCCAATACTTTTTTCAATCAGAATTAAAATTACTGGTATTAAGTTACACATCAAAGATGTTGAACTAAATTGTGTTGACCAGGTGAAGTACTTGGAACTGCGACTAGAAAAAAGGCTCTCGTGGGGTAGTCTCATAGATGACATAAAAAACAAATCGAGAGGGAAGCTAACCGGCCTCTACCCCCTGCTGAGAGGCGACGGCCTGTCGCGGCGACTAAACTCCTCCTGTACCGTGCGATTACCCAACCCACATTCCTCTACAGGCCGGAACTATAGAGCATGGCGGTCGACTGTCACGTTAAAAAAATGAAAGCTGAAACACAGAGCGGTGCGCTTCATGTTGCACTCTCCCAGATACCTGAGCAATGTGACAGCTAGAAGAGCGCTATACTTTTCCACGTCGGCAGATACTACAGGGAACAAGACCGAAATTTTCTTTCAAAGATGCCCCATTTCAAAACATGAGTTAATATCGGAAATAGCCGACAAAACTGAAGAAATGCACAATGTCAAACGTCTAAAGCTAATGCTCACAAGTCATTATAATACATACCCACCGCAACCACCATAATCCCAAGACCACCATTAGATGTATATAGGCCACTCATCAGTTGGGTGTTGGTCCCAATTACGTATATATACAGACCCTCCATTAGACTTACGTAGGACGTAATAATGTATATAATTTCCCCGTCCAATAGATTAAGTAGGTCCCCATCTTAATATGGAAATGTATAAAATCTTTCCAATAAATCTTAGTATAAAAAATACCCAAAGACATTAAAAACCAAAAAAACATGGTAAGCTTAGGAAAATTTTTACTCCTTAGTAAATCTTAGAATTAGATTTGTATATTGTACTAGCTGGTACCCACGACTTCGTTCGTGTTTGTAAAGAATTTGGATTGACAGCTACCGACATCTAACCACCATAGAGCGCGATGCTATTACCACACACAAATGCCAGTCATCTGTGCTATGTAGTTCAGGCAGCAAAGTAAAATATACGGACACACATGTCTTTGGTCGAAATACGAAAATATCCTTGATCGGCCACTTTCAACCACCAAATCTCCCACACTACCACAGTTACTGAAATTCAGCCAACGTTGTTATCGGCGGGTAACTCTGTGCTACTACCACACACAAACACCAGTGATCAGCGCTAGATAGTTTTGGCTGAAAAGTGATACACCATGACACATACGTTTTCGGTAAGAATATGAAATTGCCGCAGGTCGACCACTTTCAATCACCATATCTCCCACACCTCCATAGCTACCGACATCTAACCACCGTAGTACACGATAGGAGACATGATACCACTACCAAACACAAACACCAATGGTCTATGCTATGTTGTTGTGGCAGCAGAGTGACATATACGGAGACACACGTCCTTGGTCGAAATACGAAAATGCGCAGCATTGGCCACTTTTAACCATCATATCTCACACATCCCCACAGCTATCGACATTCAGCCAACGTTGTGCACAACAGGAAACTCCATGCTACTTCCACACACAAAGACCAGTGACGTGTGCTAGGTAGTGGTGGCTGAAAAGTGAAATATAGAAAAACACACGTTTATTTTTATATATGTATAAGATTACTACCATGGCTTTGAGAGGCAGCCAGGATTTGCCAAACCACACTGAACAGATTGCAGGACATGACATAACACACAGCCATGCCAAAAAATCCATCATAGACAACAATAGAAATACATCCTCAAAGTAGCAAATGTTAGTCAGACGACACTGTGCTGTGCTGTTCCGAACTGGTGACTAACAGTGTACCTCGGGACTTTTCGAACAGAAGATACCTGATGAAAACGACAGAGAGCATCGTCGAAACGTTTTTTTTTTTTAATTACACCATCCGGCTGCAAACCCGTGAAGACTACATGTTCTGTATGTTCTATTTTAGTTTTATAATTGCAGTGTAGTTGTATCTAAATTGACGAGATCTGAGTTACCGTAGAATAAGTATTTTAAATAGAAGTATAGAACAAAACAAGATATCAGCCATTATACATGTACACTTCGCGTGAAGGTAATAGTTTGATTACAGTTTGTGCCCGTACCAAACCTGAAAGCGCTGCTAGAGCGAGGGAGTGGAATATGTTTTGCTGCGGGCGTTGCGGGGGCGTTGCTTTGTAGAGGAAGCAGCAGCCTGTACGTAATTTTGTTTTCCCGCTGTTCGTGGTCTGACTGCTCGAAGCAGCTCTTCTGCTCGGCACCTGGCCTCCGCGTCCCCCGCCCAGTTCCTGCGTGTTTCCTGCCGTTAAAAGCCTAGGTACGTTACTCATCTAATATAATATGCGCTACGCTAACAAAAAAGCGCTAGCAGTAAGGCTACTTCCTCTGCGCAGAAGAACAAGTTGCCGAAAATAAACGTGCTTACCTATTCGTCTCCCAGATTTGGTACAATGAATCGGTGGTGATAATCCACCTTAAACTTTCATCACTTAAAAGATAGAGCGGTCTGGTTGCTCAGTAGTTACTCCGTCTGAATTAAAGATCAATAGATCCCTGGTTAGAATTGCTGTCTCGGAGGATTTCCCCTCTGACATAGCTTGCTGTGTAGTGTGAAGTACGTTAGGACGTTTCTGTGGTTCAGATTCCACGTTAAACTCTTGGTCGCAAATACATGGTAGAATTACCGGGTTAGGTTAAGCTTAACAACGACAGAGGCGCATGCGCGGCAAATCGAAACTCTGACAATCGGTGGCCGAACCCTTTGGGGATATCCCGGCTAATAAAGCCAAACGAAATTATATTATAAAATCTCTTAAAGGAGGAAGTTCATCCTTACTTGAGATTTGGAAGCTTCAGTGTTATTATTCTACTTTCCGAATTCAGCCAAACATGGACCACAAAAAATAAATATACGCCTGCTTTTATTTTCTTTGATTCAAATAGTTCTTAAACCGTTCATTGTGTCTTAGTCTTCTTTCTTCTATACAAGAGGGTTTTCTTTATTTGTTTACAATGTCTTGTAAATCATCGATCTCATAGATCTTATTCGCAAAGAGACACTATCAAAAATATTTTGTTTCTCAAAAGCTTCCTAGTGTGGTTTTAGGTAAGTAAACCAACCGATTTGAGGCTTTCGTTTCTTTAAAAATAACTAGCTAAAAGCACGGCTTCATGAAGGCTTGCGAAGGTTTTTTTTATAAAAAATATTATAGATACATTTAAAGAAATTACTATCATCAAAATCGGTAATTTTAGTTTGTTGAAAAAAAGTTAGGCAAGTTTATAATAAGATGCGTCTTTAAATATTTAAAATGTCAATTTACTTAATTTGTTTTTAATCAGATACAAAATTTCTTATTCAAGTTTCTTCCCGTTTTCTACATTTTAACATTTAGATTTTTTAATATTACTAATTATGTCAAAGAAAATCTTCAATTTAATGCTAGTTTTTACTCTCTGTAACCCGACATGTTTTAAACCAACAAAAATTTCTTCACCTCCAATATCTACAGTCGTCAGTCTTTCGACTGGTTTTGATGCAATCCTCCATCCCTTCCTATATTGTGCTAACCCCTTCATGCCCCTTACAACCCACGTTCTCAATTATCTGCTTCATATATTCTAATCTTTGTCTTCCTCTACAGTTCTTACCTTCGACTGTTCCCTCCACTAACAAATTAACCAATCCAGCATGTCTCAAAATATGACCTACCAACCCTTCTCTTCTTTCTGTAAGCTTCTTCCACAAACTTCTTTCCACACCCATTATTTCCAAAATTCGTTCATTTCGTACTTTGTATGTCCATTTAATTTTCAGTATTCTTCTGTAGCAACACATTCGAAATGCTTCAATTTTCATTCTTTCTGGTGTTCCTAAAGTCCATGTTTCACTACCATAAAGTGCTGTGCTCCACACGTAGAGTTTTAAAAAGTTCTTTCTAATTCCTAGATCAATATTTGAAACTAAAAGATTTCTCGTTCTCTTGATGGTTCTTTTTGCTAGTGCTATTCTGCTTTTAACATCATTCCTGCTTCGGCCATCGGTTGTAATTTTACTTCGCAAGTAATAGAATTCTCTTACTTCTCCTATAGCATCCGATCCTATTTTTATATTTAATCCACTAGTATTGGTATCATTTCTGCTACATTTTATCACTTTTGTCTTGCTTTGATTTATAATCAATCCAAAATCTTCCTTCAGTATTTTGTTCATACCATTCAATAACCTCTCAATATCCTCAGCCTTCTCTGCTAACAAGACAATGTCGTCAGCAAATCGTAGCATACTGATTTTTTCTCCCTGAAAACTTATGCCACATGGAAATTTTTCTTTGACTTTCTTCATTGCTTCTTCTACATACAAGTTGAATATTAACGGGGATAGACTACAACCTTGTCTCACACCCTTTTTAACTGCTGCATGTCTCTCATGGTTCTCTACTTTTATTATAGCCACCTGATTCTTATATAGTTTATAAAGTATTCTTCTTTCTCGATGCTTTAGACCTGACTTCTTTAAAATTTTGATTATCTTGTCCCACCTAACATTATCAAAAGCTTTTACTAATTCAACAAACACCATAAAAGTATCTTTGTTTTTCTTGATCGACCCTTCAAGTATTACTCTTAAAGACAGAATTGCTTCCCTAGTACCGCGATTTTTCTTAAACCTAAACTGATCTTCACCTACTATCTCTTCTACTACCCTTTCCATCCTTCTGTATATTATTCTGGTCAGTAATTTTGAAGCATGTGATGTTAGACAAATGGTGCGATTATTCTCATATTTGCCGGATTGTGCTTTCTTCGGAAGTGTGAAGATAATATTTTTATTAAAATCAATTGGAATTTCTCCTGTTTCATAACTTTTTGATATCACCTTGAATAATCTTTCGATTCCTTCCTCTCCTAAGGATTTAAGAAGTTCTGCAGGCATCTCAAAATTACAACTGCCTTATTTTTCATTACGTATGAATTCATTGTGAGAAATATTCCTTCGTTTTTTACGGTCCGAAAAGGAAAGTTTGAATTAATATTTAAGTTAATTATGTACACTCCGTATTTATTTTTATAACAACATTTTCGTACCTTACTTTCTTCCTAAAGGAAAACTCGATTGATCAAAAGAATTAATTTTTCTTTCTCAAAAAATCTTTATTCACTAAATGCGATGCAAACTTGACAGTGAAATCATTGTTAGCCGTTTTAAAAACCTTTTTACTGAAGGATTACGTATGTTCAATACAGTATGAAGAACGATCGCCTGAAAAAGAAATTAATGATATAAATTCTGGACTGCGTATCCAACCCGCGTCGTATGTAAGTGAAGAATCATAGAACGTGTGTAATATGAACCACGAACACAAGTGAAAATGCACCAGATGACCGAAATTTTATCACACCAATTCAACTACTTGCAAAAATTTAGCCTCAATTCTGTTTAGAAATTTCCTGAAGTTTTCAGCTGCTTTCACCTTGAAACATTTGTACACTAGATACGGAATGTGTAACCTGGTTGCAATGCATATTTACTGTTAGCTAAACGAAATTCCCTACCGATTAATCTATAAGATTTCTTGTAGGAAAAATATAGATACCGTACAATCAACTGAACTTACTGTGGACGCCTATTATTTTCTGTTTTCAGTAGACAAGTTAAAATTTTGCTTTAAAGTTTCTGGATGGCGACTGCTTGAAGTGTGGTGAGGACAGAAAATATACATGTATCTTGCTGCTCCTAGGGTACAAATATTGTTTGTCAATTCTTCAAAAAGTTATGAGCAGCAGTGATAGAAAAAGATAGAAGCCACTGTACTTGCATTACAAAAAGTCAGTAGACTTGTCTGAAAACTGAATAGTTACCAATATATAGCACGCATATTACACAGAAACTGCTCCTGTTAATGGAAATCACCAAATAAAAATAATCTGCTGTTGTCACTTACCTCGATCACAACTCTTCGACAACATCAAAAAGCTATGACACACACAATTATATAGAAATAACACAGAATAACGCCCCTTCTTCCTCATTGAAGCATGCAGCTGACTGGCTGTAGCTGATTGTAGAACATTTTTAAATAGTGGGACTCCACAAAGGACTGGGGGCAAATAACGGGAAGGAATTTGGCCAAGGCCCTTTTGAAGGAAGTATCCCTGCATTTGCCTGGAGTTATTTGGCGAAATCTGGATGCCCGGACGGTGATTCGAACCCGCGTCCTCCAGAATGCATGGCCAGAGCGTTAACCGACTGGAAATTCGTGGTGAGACGGGAATAATGAAGATATGGTGATGAAAACAGCTTTCCTTGAGTCACTTTACCTACAGAAACTGGTAGATGTCAGAGGCTCCGTGATCTTGAAGACGTAGCCATTATCTTTGAAATGCAGACAGTGTTATGGAAGCGGATTTCGGGTGATTTGATTGCATAATAAGTCCTCTCGTTTTATATAACATTTTATGGTTTTTGTGTTTGGCTTAGTTAAACTACCGACCTGCAACATTTTTGTTTTGTTTCATATTTCTCCCGTTAAACATTACTCAAAATCACCATGTAGATTGTGCTTTAATTTTGATTGTCACTAAGCTTTGCATAGTTTATCATTAAAACTATACTTTTTGTAAATAACCGATTAAGGGAGGTAGTGGGATTTCTTTCTATAATTACAAAACCGCTGCATCTACATTTACTAAAGTCACTTTTTTTTTTTTTTTTTTTTTTTTTTTTTTTTTTTTTAAAGGACATTCAGCAACAGTATATCATCATTATTAAAAAAATAAATTAATATCTCTCTTTCGAGAGCATAAGGTTATTTTCTCACAATAGTTCAGTTTGTGACTACATTATTTTCGATTAAAGTTTGTAATGTACCGGTTAGCTGTAACTCCATTTTATTCTTTAATTTTGATTTTGATTAAACTTTATAAAGTCTGTCAGTGAAATTAAATAGTTATTTAAATAACTGATTAAGGAAAGGAGCGGGATTTTTTTGTATAATTACAAAACCTATGCATCTACATTTACATAAGTCACAGATTTATTTACAAAGAACGTTCAACAACCATAGATTATCTTTAATACAAAAAATTAAATCACTTTCTGGAGAATAAGTGACTGTGGAAGGATATCCATCATAAAATGTTCTTGCTATGCACGCAATTTTTGTTTCAAATGTTTGTATGATTTACATCATTCATCATTTGTGTATTTTAACAAGTGGTCTTCCGTAGCGGTATAAGTCATTTAGGCACAATTTTTAATCCCCGATTTCTCTTAAACGGAGGCCCACCAGGCAAAACTGTTTTAGGGCAAGAAGCCACAGATGACGTACTATTTCTCAGACTTGTTCATTCTACGGTAGTGATTTCCAAACTGAAGACATCTCCTTGCCAGCATGCACGAATAAAAAAAGGTTATAATTTATTTGTTTTTTGCAAGAATAATGATTGATGGTACTTCTAGAATTGACTTTGAATTATATGTTCAATTTCACGTCTTTAGGTGCGGAAGTTTTTCAAAAAGTGTACCACTAGGTGTGAACAATCTGTCGCCCATTATTATTATTACTATTATTATTACTCCGTGATTCACTAATAGTGTGTGGCGGAGGGTCCATTGCACCTATCCGAAAGGGTAATAGTTTGTAAGGGATATACGGAATATGGCAAGAGACGCCCATGGGCTATTGTGAGGAACCATCCCAGCATTCGCGTGGAGTGATCTGGGAAAACCATTGAAAACCTAGATCAGGATGGCCGGAGAGCTTTATCGAAATCTGCTCCTTTTTAAGTTTACACGCCCGGTAAATCCTTTCTATTCCTTTCCCTAATCGCTTGTGGAAAAAATGAATACAGAAAAGAATCGGTTCTGGCCCTGATTTCTCTTATTTTCGCGGTCATTCCGAAATATGTCACTCGTGAATTTTTCAATTAGCATCTGTCGAGAGCAACGCCTTCGGTGTTCCAGGTCTTACCAACCTAACTCCTTCAACATCGCACTTACGCCTAGTGTAAGTGCTCGCTTTGTTCGCCCTAATGATATAATCTTTTTGGTTGTATTTATGGATGTAGTGCCCCCTCAAGTGTCATAAATTACAGTCCTATTTTTCTTATTGTTCCAGGAATCATTTCAGTTTCTAAATGTAATTACTTATCACAGATTTCATCTACATTAGTCTCTCCTTTATTTAAATATAAAGCTAGATATTTCGCTATAGAGACTGGTTCTAATTTTTTTAACTATGTTGTTGCATTCAATTTTTTTTTTAATGTTAAATTTTCTTAATTTACAGATTGGGACCATTTTTCATCTCTTTATTTTACTTTACTGTTTGTATAGATTTTAGATTAATAGTCATATTATATCTCCAAGGTATTTAAACTTATTGAATTGATTTATTTCTGCAATTCTTTATGCTTATGAATTTTGGAACATTTTTAACATTGCCGCACATTCTTTTACAGCAAAAGAAGTTTGCAGTCCTAATTTTTCTGCTACCTGTTCAGAACATTAATGCCTTGCTGTACGTATAAATCACGGGGTAATTGCTAATTCATATACAACTAGCTGACCCGGCAATGCTTCACTATTGCTGGACTTGACTAGGCACATAGATTAATGAAAAAATATTTAGATATAAATTTTAAAATGCTGTTTCATTCATTTTCAGTTGGAAAGGGTGAGAGGGGATGCGCTTTGGAAAACATATGTAGGCAGTATTTTTCTGTTTGTTTCAAAGTATAAGTGTGCAAATTCCCATTGAAATCTGATGAAATATGTGGTTTTGTCTAAATTATGGGGAGGAGGGGAACCTTCTCCGTCATCCCGTCGACAACTCACCAAATCTTCACCCTAAACGGACGAACGGCTTGCGGGTTTGTTTAAATTATCGGGTGTTATGGGGAAGAGGGGGTAATTAAGGTGGTGGAAAGAGTGGAGAGGGATTGCGTTTTTGTGAAATTACTGTGTACAGTATTTCTCTCTCTTTTTTAAAGTATAAGTGTACAAATTCTTATCTAAATCGGATAACAAATGTGGTTTGCCTAAATTATGGGGTAAAAACGTAAAGGGGTTGGAAAGGGGGAGAGGGGATTAATATTCGGAAACCGTATGTAGGCAGTATTTTTATGTTTGTTTTAAAGTATAAGTGTACAAATTCCTGTCTAAATCAGATAAAAAAATGTGGTATTGCCGAAATTATGGGGTGAAAAAATTATGGGGGGTGGAAAGGGAGCGAGGGGTTTAATATTCGGAAACCGGATGTATGCAGTATTTTTCTGTTTGTTTTAAAGTATAAGTGTACAAATTCCTATGTAAATCGGATAAAAAATGTGGTTTTGCCTAAATTATGGGGTGTTATGGGGAATAGGGGGTGACTTTTTGGAAATTTTTTTTCAGAGAAACCTTCGCAGACGCACACTTGAAAACTCTCCAAAGTTTCATTGCAATCTGATAAATGGTATAGAAATGCATAGAAGACGAACAAACCCACAAACAAACATTGATTTTTATATATGAGTTGAGTATGCAAGTTCACTTATCCCAAAATTATTTCTGGGATACCCATTTCTTAGGACTTATTACTATATTGTATGATGGAGAAAGAGCGTCTCACTGTCTGGCTACACTTACGATTAAATATTGATATTTCTCATAGGAACTTTAGGGTTTTTACTATTATAATTAGATCTTAACAGTGTATCAATGGTGAAGTCGTTGGGGCTTGTAAGGATACAGGGCTTTGTCTAGCCATAAATGAGTATAGTCAGGAATTGTAACTTGTGTAACTTCCGAAGAGGTAAGGGGCTGCTTGAGTTCTTGGGCATTTTTTGGAAAATAACCCACTTGAATACTATTTTTGGAACCATGACATCACTGTACACATCGGCCATAATCAAAAAATGGATATTTACATCAAGAGGCTTGCACTATATCACGGAGAGTGGTGGTGTAACGGTTAGCGTTCTGGCCTCGCTTTCGGGAGGACGGCGGTTCGAATCCCCGTCCGGGCATCCAGATTTGGGTTTTCAATGGTTTCCATAAATCACTCCAGGCAAATGCCGGGATGCTTCCTTCAAAAGGCCATAGCCGAATTCCTTCCCATTCCTTGCCCCCCCCCCATCCCCCATCCTTTCCCGTCTCTAAAGACCTCGCTGTTAAGAGACGTCAAGCAGTTTTTTTTTTTTTTTTTTTTTAATGTACTGTTTGATGAGACAGCTTTCGAAACTACCAATGGAACATATGGAGGTAGACGTTTTTACAAGAGACAGGAAGGTAGGCATTTATTAAGGAAACATCCCAAAATTCACTTTGGAAGACTTAGGAGATTTGGAAACCTAAATCTGGATTGTTTGACTCTTATTCTAACATGGATTCTGCTGAGTGCCTTATGAAAACTGTAACGCTTAGCTAGTAGGATTATTTGTTGCTGTATCAGATTATTTTTACAGAATTATTTGGAAGATTGTTATACGTATTTACCTGTTGTTGAAACTTATTTCCCTCCATATGCAGGCAAACAGATATAGACAAGCAATAGAATAATGAGAGACTATTTAGCTCTCCCATATCTATGTACTAAATGATAGTCATTCACTTTTAACTTTGACAATCGAAACGGAACACTGTACAGTATAATCTGATTGGAGAGCGACGGTACCATCTGCAACGTGATTAGTTTTAACTGGAATTTCACAGATCGGTAGCGTCTAGCCAATTGAGGATTTCCTATGTTATCGATGAATAGTTCTTAAGTGATTCTATTTCTTCTTTGTATTAGTAACCAGTTATATAAGCAGCATAAGGATTGTTACCCAGCATCGTCTAGAAGAGAAAAATAAACGGCAATACACTCCTGAAATCACACTATTTATGTTGAAGTTGTACGAACATGTATAATGCTTAAGTAACAGCCCCCTAACTGCATAAATATGTTTGACTTGCAGTAAATACGTAGTTGAGAGAAAAGGTAATTTCGGCTTCTAAAATTAAGTCTGATACTGCTACAATATTAGCTACTCTGTTGGTTCATGGCTACAGTTGGCCCACTAATTGTTGTCATTACTTTAACGTCGTGCGCAACACGAATGTTATTAATGTGGCATCTCCACTCCGCTAAGCATTACATATTTGCTGCAGAGAGGTTAATTAATCAAATTCTCCGGTCTCTCCAGCACTGCCGACATTGCTATGACAAAAGATTGGTCGTTCAAAGCATTCAGACAATGTCATGTTATGTGCAACAGTTTTTTTTTTTGATAACGTCTCCCATTGATTCTATAAAAGCGAGGTGAAAACAGCAGAGTGCATTGCAACTACTGAAGCACTCTCTCTCTAAGCCGTTTGAGTTGGTTATAAATAACCACATTACAGTGAATGTCACAACGAAAGAGATTGGCTGGGAGCAGGTGGTCCGCAGGAGATGTTTTTCTTTCTGTTCACATGCTCATAGGGATTTTTTTTTTTTTTTTTTTTTTTGCTGGGATATATGTAATAAATATTGAACACCAACAAATCTGTGCGAAACTTCCCAACTTCCCCAAATTCAACCTCCGCCCCTCTTACAATTACAAGAAACAAAATTCAGTTCTTTGTTTTGATGATAAAATACTCAGCAAAGTTCATATATAAAATAGCAAAGAGCTTTTATTAATGTTAAACTATTTACAATATACAATACCTATTTGTATTTAAAGCCAGACTGTAAAAATCTTGAACTTCTTGTTTATCATTTTCAATAATTGTCAGAAAATATTGTTTACGTCGGCATTAAGTAGCCTGGTCTACCGTCAACCCCACAAGCTGCCATTACACAAGCAACTGCTAAGTGGTCGGCTTGCGTCTCTCCCCCGCCTGTAAACTATCCAGGCCGTCCGTGGGCCCATTAAACAATCAATGTCTTTTAACGTAAACTAAGCATACTTTGTCAGAATTCGCTAAGAAATCATATCCGCTGATTGCTTACTCATCGCTGTAGTCTTTATATTATCTGAGGAAAAGGTGTTGTTAAGAACAGAAATTTTATGTAGGAAAATGTATTATGTGTTTTTGGAAAAGTCGAATCTAATGTTTTTTTTTATTATTTAAAATATCGCTTTTCTATTAGTATTAGGACTAAAGAATCGTTTAAATTGCTCGGTAAATGCTCTCGTCATCGTAAATGTGTGACTGACAACCAACAGTCCCAGGGGGGTCCGGCCTTTAGTAGAACCAGTGAACTACAGGAGTAAGCAAGCGGCATCACTCTAACCACCGCGCAGGTTGTTCAGTGCGTGTGAATTTAATGACAAGGAGATGTTTCATATAATCTGTGTTACCGGGTTTAAGTACAGATAATTTGAAATCGTAAAACTTGATTCTGCTTAACTCTACTCAGCGTACTCATACCGTGATTATCTTATCATGGAAATTTCTATATGAAATCAACAGCTTCCTCCATGAGATGCATGTTCGATGATATCAAATAAAATGTATAATTACTATTTTTTCTGATTTGTAGCACCTATGTCTGCAAAGTGATAAGTGTGTGCCAGTATTCATTTGATAAGTAAAAATTAAAGATTTAAATTTTCTAACAAATTATTGATTCAAAATTATTGAGATGTGGCACCAGTACAATCCCACAAAAACAATTCTTGCAAATATAGGCAAAGTAACATGGTTGTCTAGTGACGAAAATTTATGAGATCTTGTTCTCAGCCAAGTCTACACTCTATGTATTCAGTACACTTTCTAAAACTATCGGTTTCTCTCGGTGTTATAGATGGTTGACTTAAAATAAATAAAAACCTGGTGACTTTACCATTATGCACGTTGAATGAATTGAAACGAAGGGCATAAAACGTATGATTTATTCTAAGATTTATCAAACCTGGAAGAGAAGCGAAGAAAATCTTAGCTTTTGTGTATTTGTTAGATTGGCGAAGTAAGACTATTTCGGTACTTATGTACCTAGAAGTTTTACAATCTTGTTTGCTAAGACATTGCATGCATAGTTTGCAAGACACAAGATTTGTCTTTTATTTTGAACCAACGATCTTTAACACACAACAAAACCATTCATTTTCTGGAAGTGTAGTGATACACACTATAGAGTGTAGACTTGGCTCATAACTTTTTGTCACTAAACATTAAGAAGACTTAGTCTATTTTTACAAGAAATATTTTGTGTTGTATTTCATTTAATTATGTAAGCAGCTCGCTTATTCTGACTTGTGGATCTAATGTAACGGTCAATTTAAAGATCCGCTGATAAGAAGCTTTCAGAATTCAATAGATTTGTGGCAGATATCAACAATGAAACGCTCTTTACAAACAATGGTCATTTGTTCTGGGTGAGCGATGCGTTTTGTAGTGGAATTAATTGCCACCGGAGGTAAATTTCTAGTAACATCCATACTAAGTATAAAAACATAGTAAAATTTAATATTATAGTTAAAGCTTGCTGACCTCTGACCTCTACGTATATCATAGGCATAGTGCGTCATCTAGAACAAATATGCACCTAAACGCTCCACTTTTGGAGTCGTTAATGGATAAGAACAAGTAAATTCATAAATATTGGATTTTTCTTAAGACTGGCGATGAAATCATATATGTATACCAAATTACCTGTTTTCAGGACTATGGGAAGCATAATGGAATAGTGATGACGGTGTGTTGTAGACAGTTAAAAACTTTGAATTTCACAAGCTGCCAGTGTAAAAAGGAGAACAAAATAAAATTCAACACACTAGTTAAACTTTATAAGTTCCATCTATAGTGAACATCTGTGACATATTAAGTTGGAAAGCGATTTCACGTTTGGGGTAGATACATGGAAATTCACTAGTTTTAGAATTTTCTTATAATTTGGCGTAAAACTTTATCTCTGTACCAAGGTTGAGCTTACTGCGACTACGGAAAGTATTGATGATCATCAGTTAGTTTGAGAATGACAAAACCGGTAAAAATTAAATATGAATAATTTCCAAAATAAGATCGGCAACGAAAAAAATAAATAATTTCTATCTTAAGCTTGCTGATATCCCTGTATAATAGAAATATGAGACACGTAGTTTCTTCCAAACCAAAGATATTAAAGCACATAAATGGCCCGAATCCCTTCTAGGAAAGATTACACAGCGCCGCCGTTGTATGTTTCTTTTCACGTTAACAATTTTTCCAATTCAGACAGCCTTACACATTGCTTTCAGCGGGTAGCAATTAATTTCGTGTATTACGCTCTTTTCATCTGAAAATATATCCAGTATAATGGACATTCATCTGGAGTGATTTTGTAAAAAGGAAATCTGAACTGCTGGCCCGGGAATCGAACTTGAGACCTACTGTTTACAAGGCGCGAACGTTAGCCACCTACCTAGCAATCTCTGTAGACTTCTTGAGGCTGATACTGCTCTGAATTAAACTTTGTTACTGTCTACAACCCTTTTTTAAAGAACAGTCATCATTATCTCCCAGCATCTGAAGCTGTCCTGAGTTCCTTCGCTTTTGGAGCGAGTACTTGGTGCCACTTGCATTTTCGGATCAAAACGTTGCTCGCTGTCACAAAGAAGCTCCCCACTAGAGTCGATGAGTTCCAGCATCTCTGATGAAACGTTTTTTCTTTGAATTTGGTGATTTACAGTGGAACATATGTCACATACAGATTCCAATCACCAAATACCGCTTATTGACCCAAATACCCTTCCAATGTTCAGTGGCATCTGTCGAATTCCGACGAGCTGGTGCATGCAAATAATGTCATCCATGTAGGTTATCCCACGCGAGATCGCACTACGTTCAGAGCGTGGCGGATTGTGCAGCATGGTTTCTGCACTTTCTCACTTTCTCGTAAGCTGCTTCATTTAATAACACAACTACCAAAAGCTTCTGAAAAACTTTCAAAAATAGTTTCATTTTTACAACCGAAAATTCAATCTTAGCTCATTCCTTGTAATGCATAATCAATTGCTTCCCCTTTTAAAAACCAGTATAAATCTAATTTTTGTTGAAACGATTTGCAAACTCACTAATTTACTGGAAAAATTTGCAGCATCTAATTGTATTTACTTTTACATGTTTTCTATTTTATAGCTGGAAAAGATTTGCACATAAATCATTCTGCCAAGTAAGATGGAGATAGCTTGCGAATGAAAAAAACTGTGAGTAGTGGTAAGGAAAATGTGACAGGTCATTAGTTTGAGCGAGATCGTTTGGTTACGGTGTCTTGCAAATATTGTGAAAGTGATTAATCAGTCGAACGGACGTGGTTCGATAAAACCAGTATGCTGAACCATGAATCTGCTTGACTTAATTACGATGGTGTCTACGTATTTTAAAATGAAAAACTGTTTATATATCCAACGAAATGAGCTTTTTCTTTCCTTCGGCCATTGTTGCCTGAAATATAAATTGTAGGAGATATCAAATATACCTTAATGATCATATGAACTTGAAAAAACTCGAAGAAAGATATTCTGAAAACAGTTTCAACCTTTCTAATCCACTTACAATTATGTTTAAACCACGTTTTATCCACAGAAGAATGAAGCACTGATTGTGGAAATATCAGACCGGAGTGATATACAAATACGTACACGTCGTATATATTTAGTAGTATGTACTTCATACAGCAGGACGTACGATAATGTCAGGTCCCTCTTAGTCACATGACTGAATCAAATTTCGTGGATGAAACTAGCAGAGGCAATAGATATAAACATCAAATCGCAAAAATTCGATTACTTCGAATAGCTATCTAATACTAATTATATTTTAATAATTGTATGTAAAGTATTTTACACTCTACTACGCAGAACTGCAGATTAGCGTAACGAATTTAAGGTAAACAAAAGTAGTTCTTGTGTGACACATAAGCCTGCTTTGTGAGAGGGCAGGGGAAACTAGAGCATTCTATCAAGGAGGCAACCGCATTATTCTTCTTCTTCTTGTTGTTGTTACTTTAGGGCGCGTCGACAGCGGGATCATAAGCGCCCTAACAATCACCAGGTATTACTGTGGCCGCATTATTACTACAATCTGTTCACATGCAAGCCGCATTAAGACCACAGAATCGGCTCCACAATGTCACATAAAACATTACTGCAGTACTTTCGTGATTTTTTTCTCTTTCTAAACACGGTTTCAGCTGTATGACTTACAACCAAGGTATTTCAGGTTTGAACCTAATAAATAAATAAAAAAAAATGTAGAGCTGAAATTTGGCACAAACGTTCCTTAGTACCTAAGAAAAAAGTTCTGAAAAGTTCCCACCTCTAGGGTGTCCGCGTCATAGTTTTTTTAGGTCAAATGGGCTTAAAAAAGCAGTTAATGCCAAATTGGTATAAACTCGTTGTAAGAATTAAAATGTCAGACTATGATTTATTGCACCCTAGGTAATTATGATAGGCTAACCACTGCATAAAAGTGTAATATCGGCACTATTATTATTTAAAAGTAAAAATATAGTCAAATTTTATTATGTTGACAGTACGAAACATAACATTTTTTTTTTTTTAAATATCTCTGCATTGCGGAAGAACTGTCAAAGTTACGAGGTCAGGACCTATGATCAAAGTTGTAGTGCACACTTTCCGCATTAAAATGGTACATCGTTCATCTTTCGTTATGGGTATGAACCTGAAAATTGGCAAAGAATAACAGATATTACTTACTACTGTAAGAGTCCTGTATAAGTGACAGAACTGTAAGGGTAGTCGAGTGGTTGATTTGTGGAAGAATGTGGTGGGAATCTAGAGGAGAGTTTACTAACCTCGTGGCGTTTGTGTAGCTGAAGAAATCTCTTGTATCTTGATACGAAGCTTTTCTATCCAGTCTAGTGGGCTACTAGAGATGATGTTAAGTCAGGATTAGTTGACACCAGCTGATTAATTGGTTCAGCAACCCAGGATAAGGGAGACTAGCTCGTGTTAAGTGGCTAGTTGAGAATCTATCCTGATAAATGATAACAGGCGACTAACAGTTCGCAGAAACCCATTTAATGATCAGTGAAGAGTGTAGACAATACAGTTGATAATATGACCTGCAAGGATCTGTTCGGCTGCGCTTATGAACGATGCTTCTGCATCAAATTGAAGATAGACTGAAGAATTAATGATTTGTTGAATGGACACTGAATGACTAGATGGTCCCATGATGTTACGAAGGACTACATGGTGTACAGAATGAAGCTTAAGAGAGTTGGCCTAGCTGTCAGTTACCCATAATGATTCGATGCAAGCTACCTGCGAACTGAGAGCAAGAAATATGTCTTTACTTCCGAGGTCGACTCTATTGTCGTCTTTAGGCAGTTCAAGTCGGTGCTGATGATTGACTCAGAGCATTTGCAAGTTTTGTGAATAACAAGTCCACTCTAAGGTAGCGCTTACAACCTGGCTTGGCTGCTCTAACTGCATCGAATATTACTTTTATTAAAATCTGTGATTATTATAAAATAAATACTCATCGTTCAAATACGACACTGACACTACCTAAGAAACATATCTTTGAAAGTCCGCATTTCCGAGGTGTAATCGCCATAGTTTTATCAGGGAAAAAGTTTTTAAGTGGGGTTTAAATGCCATAGTCAGTATAAAAGTCTTGTAGCTCTTAAAATATCAGCTATAGTATCATTTCATTGCACTATAAGTAATTGGGAAGGCTAATTATTGAATGATGGCGTAGTGTTTGGCACAATTATTGTACAGAGGTAAAAAAAAACCTCACATTTGATCGTAAAACAGTTAAAAAACAAGATTTATTTTGCAACAAAGTCAGATTTGCTAAAAACTATAAAATTTATCGATACCTATTATCAAAGTTGTAGAACGCAGTTTCACCATTAAAATGCTATAGTCATCATGTTTTTGTGACAAACGGCTGGCGAGATATGCATCGAAACATTCAGAACAAAGCGCAGAGGTCAGCATAAAGCGCCGTTCCACTTACCCTTCCTCTTCTGTCTGCATCATTCTAATTTCTTCTAGCAGTGCGACGAGATTTTGTGCTCCTGGCATTATATATAATCTGACAGGAAGAAACCTTGGAAATGACGAAACATTTTGCAAAATCATAAATTATACAATTTTTTATTTAAATCTTGAAATGACATTTAAAGTTCAGCTTCATCATCGAACTCATCATCTTAACAGTTATAGGTGATATCTATCGCATGCAGATCCTCGGCAATGTCCACACATTAGTGAACACTCCAGCCCAAAACGTACACATTCACACCTATTTCCGCCGATATTCTTACAATTGCAGGACACCAAATTAAGGAGATGATCCGGAGCAGGTGGAAGTCTGGTAGTCACTAGCATAAGAGCTCCATTTTGAATTTTCCAGCCCCAATCTTCAGGATCTAAAGAATTTTGTAGCAATTCTTGAATCTGTAAGTATACTCGTATGCTGCAGATGTTGGTCGAAGGGACGCAAGCTGGAAGAATACAGTGACTAGTTGGTTTGCGAGTTTCCGACCGTATTTTATTACCCGAAGCTCGACCACATTTTGACACTGAAATTTAAAATTGTCATAGAGGGCAACGGCAAACGTCCCTCCTGCGGATGTTATCTCTTCTTTCTGTGGGTTGGGATGTACGAATGTTTTCACTTTGTCACGCAATACTGTAGAATCCTTCAATAACTTCCAGCCTTGATTTTTTCCTTTGCCCAAAAGAGCGCTCGTAGTATCGCATCCAGTGAATACATGACAAAAGAGTGCAGAGTTTTTCATGTTTGTGATGGATTTGCATAATTCTGCCACGTTGAAGACCTTACTAGCAGCTTTGCTTGTGGCAGGGTGAACTACATTTATACGACTGCTTTCACTACCAACTCTTGCTACCAACAGTACCAGAACATCCAGAGCGTTTGAAATGACCAGTCCCTCTTGACCCCTGGCATGCGATAATGTCGCCTATAATGGTACGATGATGAGGCTGAACTATAAATTTCATTTAAAGATTTTAATAAAAAAATTCTATAATTTATGATTTTGCAAAATGTTTCTTCATTTTCAAGGTTTATTCCTGTCATTTTTAATATAATCCCAAGAGCAAAAATCTCAGCGCACTGTTCGAAGAGATTAAAATCATGCAGATAGAATAGGAAGGGTAAGTGAAAAAGGCTCTTTATGCTGAGCTGTGCGCGTTGTTTTGAATGTTTCGATGCATATCCGCCACCCGTTTGTCACAAAAACTTGATGAATATACCATTTTAATGGTGAAACTGCGTTCTACAACTTTGATAATAGGTCTTGACCAATTAGATAGGTTTGAGTAAATTTGATTCTGTTACAAAATAAGTCAAGTTTTGTACCTGTTTCACGATCGAATGTGAGCTTCTTTTTACTTCTGTACAATAATTGCACCATCATTCAATAATTAGCCTTCCCAATTACTTATAGTGCAATGAAATGATACTAAAGCTGATATTTTAAGAGCTACAAGACGTTTATACTGATTATGACATTTAAGCCCCACTTAAAAACTTTTGCCCTGATAAAACTATGAAGTGGTAACCTCAGTGATGGGGAATTTTCAAGACATATTTCTCAGATAGTAAATAACGTCTGTAGGTCTACATTATTTTTTTTTTTTCAGGTTCATATCCATAATGCCCATGGAGCGGCGCGCGGAGCTCTCGGCCCAGCGCTGACTCACGTGTGCTTGTTTCAACGCGTATCTCAACAAACATATGTTTTAGAAGGGTGAACGATATACCATTTTAAAGCGGAAAATGTGCACTACAACTTTGATCAGCTTTTCCGCAATATAGAGATATTGAAAAAAAAAAAGGTTCTGTTTCGTACTGCCTTCACGATGGAATGTGACTATATTTTTACTTTTAAATAATAATAGTGCCGATGTTTCACTTTTATGCAGTGGTTAGCCTATCATAATTACCTAGGGTGCAATGAAACGTAACTAAGTCTGACATTTTAAATGTTACAACGAGTTTATACCAATTTGGCACTCAATCAATTTTTAAGCCTTTTTGACCTGAAAATCTATAGCGCGGACACTACAGAGGTGGGAACTTTTCAGTAACTGTTTCTTAGGTACTAAGGAACGTCTGTGCCAAATTTCAGCGCTACATTATTATTATTATTTTGGGTCTAAAACCTGTCTAAAATTCCTGTACTATTATTCCAGTTTGGTGGCACGAAAGAAGCCTTAATCTTTGTTTGTTTTGTTTTCAAACTTGCTGCAGAAAGGGTCTGGAGCTAAAGCTGCCCGGGTTTCGGTATCTCAATGTGTTTTGTGATCGTTGGTTGTCATTAGCAGCGGTCGCGCGTTATGACTGAGAAATCTCACTAGTCGGTAGTGGTCTCTGGGTGTTCGCCTGTCTGCGTGACTACTCTGTTTGTTATTCCTTTCTCTTCTTTTAATATTTCCTCACTATATGTCGCAGCCCTCTGTGCATTCTGTCGCTTTCTTAACGGCGTGTGTCTGTTTTTCCCCTTCATTTTTGTTAGTGTTTCTTCTTTTAGGCTTGATGTTCAGTAATTGATCTTTGTATTGTTCATCCACCCCTTTTCATTTTGTTCTACTGCGCATTGTACGTTCTACTTATTACTTATTAAAGGAACAGTTGGCTTGTTGGTCACTCATTACCAGATTTTTTTGCATGATTTTACAGAATCACAGCCACTCAAGATCTGCCCTCAACTGGAACCAATAGCACATTTGAAAACCGTCTATCGACTAATGATTAAATCAAAACTGCCTGAAACGTATGATTCAGCGGACACGGAAATTAAAGAATATTTCAAAATTAATTTACTGTCATATAGATTTGTTGTATAACTATTTTGACAACTACAGCTGTGTGAAGCAGACGCTTAGTTTTTTGTTGTTTTCAATAAGATCATTATCCTTGTATATCTTTAAGTCCGACGACGCCACCAGAGGCAGCGCCGGGGTTAGCGAGTTCGTCTGTTCGAGACGGACTTGAGCGTTTCTAATGAAGTGTGTGTTCGTATGAGCCCTCTTGTGGATGGTAGTAATGAAGATAGCATGATATGTACATACGAGGAATAATCACCCAGAAGAACTTCAGTATCGACTTTAAAAGATGAAATGTGTTTGAAATAAGTCGGAAACTAATAACTGATTTTCTGTATCCTTATAAATTCATAGCGGTGTCAGAGATTTTTAACAAATATAATTTGGTGTTATAATCATGCAGGCAGGTGTGGGCGTGGAGTGTAAAATATTATCTTCTATGTCAGTTGCTGATTAGCTGTTGAAGCCAATCATCATTGAGCATTACTTTACAAGAAATTATTTGGACTATATAGTGTAAATTCCTGCGATCCTCTCCAATATTTATGTTAATTTAAAAAAAATGAAAGATAAATATTATTACTTTTATGAATTCCAATTACTAGGAGACGATGGAATAGCTATATTTGCAATTAAATCAAAACCTTGCCGAATTTGATAAATTATATATATACTTATTTCTTGAGATGTTTTCATTTATCACAGTCAATGTTACATCCAAACTGACTCAATTCTTTGCAATAACAATGAAAATCTTTGTGAGAATGAGACTCAAACTTTTGACTTGAATCAATATGACGTTACTAGTACCCAAGTACGCTATCGGGCATTCGGCAAGACGTCGTCATAGCTCCACAGTACAGCTGCATAAGATAGCATGCCCTAAAGCCTTGTTCAAAATAACAAGTCAGACAGGTGAACTAGGCGCAGCTGGAAGTCTCTGCGTCATTGAGGTAATATCGAGCAGGGAGATACAACCCGAACGAGCACAGTACCTCACTTGGGAGCCTTACAAGGAATAATAATCTTTCCTATCCACATCGCGCCTTTCTCGGGTCAGCTTGCTGGGCACGTCTAATGTTGTGGTGAGTGGCGTGGTGGCTCAGTGGTTAAGGCTTGTGACTGCAAATCGAAAGGTCCCCGGGTCGAATCCCTGTCTCGGCAGGGCATTTGAAAGGCCCTTAACCCGACCTTCACCTCTGGCACAGCTTGCTGTGTAATGTGAAGTACGCCAGAACACTTCCATTGTTCGAATTCCGAGTTAAACTGTAGGTCCCCTTTACCCCGCAGGATTACCCGGTTAAGTGTAGCCACGACAGAGGCGCTTGTCCTGCAAATAGAAACTCTATTAAACCGGTGGCTGAACTAACCTTCGGGGTAGTCCGGACAATAATCCCATATCCCCTTTCTTTCTTTACATCATAACTGAGGGCGTCCAGGAAACATTTGGCGTTCATTGGTTGCAGAAATGGATAAAGCTTAATATTAGTGTGTTAAGAACGAAGTTGCCGTTTGTTTACTGGCTGTCGTCACATTCACAGCTTCCACACACACACACCCACACTCGTTACTGCCCATCTCTTTTTTCTGAATTGATATTTGAAATTTGCTTTTCTATCACTGTCTAACGCGTGTATTCCCCAAATCTGGAGATTTGTAGGTGGAGTAGCCACCGTCAGTACTTTGCTGAGTATCCCCTTTGACAACAGGAACCTAGCAGTGTTCACAAAATACAGGCGTCCGTTGGTTTCCTTGGTGCTATTGCCAACGACCAGCGATCAAATAAAGACGGCGTCCCTCTCTGCTCGCGCAGTCAGCCACCCAAGAAGCCCTTCCTTTCCCCTTTGATGCCACACTCTGGCTGAGAGCCACTACCTGCTCCGTGATTTATGCCTACTGGCCCTGCTCAGCCTCCCATTCACTCGTACTTGCAAAGACTAAAATAATCGTCTGTTTTGATTATTTTCACCATTCAATCATTAAATTGTTCATACATAATCAGACTCTTGAATGTCATGTTGCAATTGTAATTTAAATTGTTTAGTACTTATGGGTCACTGTACAAATATTTTGGCAATAATTTCTTCTACTAGACAACTTTTGAAATAAATACTGAAATTTAAATGACACTCTCTCTTTTGAATGGTTAAACGAAGATCCATCGGAATTTTTTGTTTGTTTTTTGAAAGTCTAGGGAAGAACATGAAACAAAGAAAGATACGAGGCTGTGGGAGCATTTAACGAAGATAGTTATTATTAAGGTATTCGCCTCAAGTGATGAAAGTGAGTTTCGGAATGAAGACGTTTTTACACACACCGGCGAAGTCGGAGCCGGTGCGAGCGCAGATTCCGGTGCCGGCCAGAGGGGATTTTCACACACACCGGCAAAAACGGAGCCGGCGCCGACCTATTGCACCGAGTGAAGTAGATTTAAGCTTTAGCGCAAGAAATATTCACGCATCATTCAACAAACGTTACCTCATTAGATTTTTACACCTTAGAAGAAAACACACACTACTGGACACATCCTCTGTTGACAAAAATATATATAAAAAAGAGTGTTACACGAATAGAGAAACAACGTATGTAAATTTTATGCTGAGTTTTTATTTCATTAAATAAATTTGCTCAGTTACTAAATCAAGTGTTTGTTTTTTCTATACAAAAAATGTGACAGGCAACTGCAACTAATGGAATCGATATATAGGTCACAAAAACTTTCAATTTATTTTATTTCTTCTTTTGAATTTTAAATATCTCAATACAAAAGCAACCTTTACTGATTTACACAACACCTACAGATTGGGAATAAGCACAATAAGTATAATTGTATATCTGATTGTGGAATTATTTGCGGTATCAACTCAAAGATACTTTATTAGTAAAGAAGGCTCGTTTCCAATGCAAATAAACAAAATATACTATGTAAACTATCCTGTATTATTATCAGGATTAATAAATGTAGAACAGTTTTTTTCTTTCATTTAGAAATCTTACTTCAAAAATGTATACGTTTAATTCCACGTTTTCAGTTTTTCTGTTCTGTCTTTGATATAGTCGCCTATTACATCTCTCAAACATGGCTTACTCTCAACCAATTCATTTAATGTATCGTGGGAGAAGTTACTCATTATTACAAAATTATGAGCTAAACTGTTCTTACTGATATTTAACCGTACGAACACCTCGCTGTCACTGGCACGCTGAAATCAAAGGGCTGGTGATCTGGCCGGTCCGGTTGTCGAGTTCAGCGCCGGACGCCGGACCGGCGAATCTGCCGGACCGGCCTACGTGTGAAAGCTCTCGTTTGATCACATCGCGTCCGGCGCCGGAGCCGACTCCCGTTTTGTCGGTGTGTGTGAAAACGCCCTTAGTGTGGCTATTAACTACATAGAAGGAGCCCCGATAACCATTTCTCAACAAAAAGTGTCATGAGGCTCTACAACAGAGAGGTCATTGGGGCTGAAAAGAAAGTTGTGTTCACCCGATGTTTGTTTTGTCTGGATACGTAACAAGATCTTCCACAGTATGAGAAACAAGTCTTCCTTTGAAGCCAAGTTAACGCTCTAGTTTTGTCTAATTCTAGGACCCACCAATGACTGCAAGAAACCTAATAACTTGCTGTGGTCCTCGGAACGTCAAAGCTACTGTTTCTGCAGGTCTGCCGACTGTTCTTCTGCTGACAGTATTAGCTAAAACATTGCATTCTATATCTATTCAGATTAAATTTCATCCAAGCATGACTAGGAAACAACAACACCGTAATATTTGTTGAGTTTCTTCAATCTTTATTGAACACAATAAACATCAAACTTCTGCTGTTTTTGTTAGCCTTTCAGTTTTCTCCACACAACCGCGAAACTTCTCAACCAGGACTTCACGCGTCTTCCAGACAGACAGCCCGTGCACCCTGTCTTGCTGCCAGCAGATGCGTAGTGGAACTACTGACAATAGGTACTCAACGAATTAGTAACACGTCGCCGCAAAGGTCATGCCGACTGGCCGGGGCTGGTCCATATGCTAAGTACTGCCACAAATCTCTGCAGCAAAAAAGAGTCATTATTTACCTCAGGAGTATTCATTTCAGCAAATAATGTGAAGAAATAATGGACCTCTGAATTTTTTGTATTAACTTGCATTCTCAAGGGAAACTCAAACTTTGCCAGTGGAAACACATGCAGCACAAACACTAAAAGAAATTGTGAGGAGGGAATTGTGTATCACGCTAAGAAATATGATAATTGTGTAGTTTCATACAGTTAAAGCCCTACTGGAATTGGGAAATCGAATATGCATAATCAGATTTCTCCAAAAGCTTATAAAGTGTCATATGTGTGATATTAAACCTTTTTGCTTTACCGATGTTCCGTTTCATGAAGGAGGAATGCTAACTAATCAGGCTCCGCGTAGGTAATCAGCACAAATTAAGGCAAAGAATGCGACATGCATATAAGTTAACTGGGTACGTATGCTGTAACAGCTATGTATATTTGAAGGTATTAACTCAGGAGAGAAAAAGCAGGCGATTATACAAAACCGGTAGAGGTACTGTTAAGAAACCATGCCAGTGCCCTGGCGTGTTGATCCAGGTAGCTGTTGAGTTTACTGCCTGAAGGTGTAGATGATGTACACAAATATCGCTAATTTCCACACCCATTTCAAAAATATTTTCATCTATTCTAGCTACTGCCAAAATCGCTCCAGCTACAAAAATGCAATGCATCCACCAGGATCAATATTGACAGGTTGCAGTAACGTTTAACATTTATCACATTTATGGATTCCCCACATGTTACCGTGACAGATTTGCAAAACAATACCAACATCGCATGCCTATAAATCTTTTACCTTTTTCACAAATGAAGTCTCTTTAACAATATCAAATACTTGCTTCTAAGCCAATCAAAAATCTAAAGCAGTGTTCTAGCAACTAATTTCCTCGTAGTTGCTTAACTAAGTAGAATTGTTGTTAAATAACGCTAAAAAACTCAATTTTACAGTAATTTTGTACATACTTGTTTATACATCCACCAATATAAATAAAGAAAATTATATGGATTTAAACAAAATATTGTTGACTTTTCTTTATTGTTGTCTTGCTATTTAAAACATATTGATCCATTACAGAGTCATAAGTGGGTATCCAAAATCCATAGCTTATAACAGGGGCAGCTAAGGACGGAGAGGGAAAACATCTGTAGCTGTTGCTCGCCCGCCAACGAAGGCCCTGCGCGTGACGTCACAACTCTACAGACACCATTACACAGTGACCAAACTTGCGTTTTATTAGCATTGATTAGGTTAGTGCTCTGTTGTTAAGCGACTTCCCAAGATATCGAGACACACAACAGTTCATTCTAATTGTGGTAGTACGCGATCGAGCCACTCTGGTCTGGTATTCGGCAAGACACGCCACTGCTCCCATTTTAATTTTGGTTTTCTATGGTTTTCCAAAATCATTCCAAGCGGATGTCGAAATAGTTCATTCGATTGGCCATGGCTGAATGCTTTGCCACTCCCTGTCCCCAGCACTGTGCAGGTTCTAGTGAAATCGTTGTCGGCGAGTCGTAAACCACCAAAAAAAAAAAAAAAAAAAAAAATGAAAGGTAGTTGGCGACACATGGAAAGTCTTTCAGAGTTAGAGCAGATGTATTTTTTTCTACGCTGTGTATTGCCTACCTACGACTCCAGATAACTAGAAGCTGATCTCGTCTGTAAATCTGTAGGCTACTTGTTTTGTTTACTAAAAATTTTAGGACAATCGTTAACTATCTTGATAAGAGAGTTTGTTTTAATATTTCCAACTGAGCTCCTTCTCTAAGATGGATGAAATTTAGATCAGTCATAAATCCCGTCGTTCGTTACTTGGAGGAATCAGTCAGCTTTTTAATCTATTGTTTCGTCTCGGAGCCGAACGTCACAACGTCAACTTGTCGCCACATGTGTAACGTGCAGCAAGCACTACCACACACAACTCCTCCGATGAAGATAGATGGATGTGTGCAGAGATAGAGACAAAAGCGTTTATCAAGCAAGATTTTATTACATTTATTTCCGAGATATGTCTTATATCACTTGTACAGAGACCGTTAGTGCAGCGAATACTGGTAAGTTACAGGAAAAAACACAGTCTAACTAATTTGGCTGCTCAGAATTTTGACACAGACGTGTGTGTTGTGATGTGTAATGATCAAAATGTCGTTATTAATGGAATTTAAACAAACTATTTTGATAAATGCTTGGTTAGTAACCGAGAAATTTTTATGTTGTTTGTATGAAAACATTCTGCCGCTGTTTTATGCATTGTTACACCAGCTAAGACATAGCACAGTTTTAAGTTTGTTCACTAGATTGACGAAACTGGACGTCCCTCCATCCCACCTATGTCAACAGCTGACGATGTCATTTGCATCGCATCACTTCATATCTCCAACGTTTCCTCGCGGCTTTCCTTCGGCTCCCTGCAGGATTCACGGTGGTAAAGCTCCGCAGTCCCATTACAACCACGGCACTAGAACGGAGGTGACGGGATCAGCGTCACGCTCCGGACACTTGTTGCCTCCACGGTACTCACTGGATAGCAGCCTGGGTGGGTCTGGGAAAACTTTCTGGACGTTCCGCTTTGAACAAAAAATTCTCGGCTTCACCGCGGATCGAACCGCGGTCGTCCGAGACGTTGTCAGGCGCTTTATCTCCTGAGTTACGCCGCTTGTCTTATGTTTCTAATACGGACATAATATTACATTATATACCGGAGGTACTAAAATTACAAAGAACGGTAGTGAAGAAATAGAATTTGTTGCGAACTGAATTGCCAGCGGGTTAGTACTTTGAGCAGATTCTCGGCTGTCGCATCACTGCATAGAAGGTAGAGTGTGCATTTCAGCCACAGCCCGGCGGCATAACATTTTCTGGTCCAACGCAATTAAAAGCTATTCTAATAAATAAAAAGAATACCGAGTCTACGAACCTATTACGATGCCGTAGCAGGGGGAGAGGTGATACTCCCAAGTGGCGCGTCCCAGGTGGCGGATAGGGAGGTCCTCACCGGTTTACCGGCGGATCTGAGAGGAATAAAATAGCTCTCGCGGACCAAACACACCACAGCAAGACACCAGATACACGTACGAACTAACAGTCCGTACGATGAGACTGAGTCGATAAAGCGATTCATTCACCGCGGGTATTTCATGCCCACCGGCAAAATCAACCGTAATTCAGCATGATGGAAACAAAAGCAAAACAGCTACTACCTCAGGCCCGAGCTGAAGACGGCGACGGCGAACCTGGTCATTCGGATTCTGGGGGACCAGGACATCATGCAAGGAAGCGTCGGAGCTTCCCAAACCTCCTCAAACACAAAAGAGTACAGTTTAAATGTACACTCAACGTACAGACCTTGACCAAAACAGGGAAACTTAAGGTACTGACAGATACCTGTGACAGGTTTAGGATGTTTATACTTCTGCGATTCCAATTACTTTGACTCAGGTGGACATCGCATCTATAAGGGAAAACCCGCAGCTAAATTACTTAACAGTAACTTACGAGTATTTGGAATTGCTTTCCTAATACACAAGAGTATCTAGAATTCTGTTGTAGACTTCTCATCACCCTCGGAACGTCTCTCTCTGCTCACAGTAAAATATGCTAACAAGGCCTACACACTGGTGAATGCACATACTCCAGTAAACAATGAACCCGACAAAAGCAAACCGAAAAGTTCTGGTCACAAATAGAAAGACTACTTGTAAAAATCCCTCAACACCATGTCACGATCTTCCTCGGAGACTTTAACGCACAATTGACAGAGAAAGGGAATACAGACGCATAATCTGGAATTTTTCAGCATAAGAAAGACAAATGCCAATGGACGGCGCCTAATCAACATCTGTGAAATCACCACAGTTAATGTCCACACACTTTAAGAAGCCCCAACGGAAGATGACTACTTGGAAATCACCAATCAAACACACAGGTGAATACCAGATCGATCATATAGCTGTTACCAGAAACTTCTCTCCAGAAATTATGAATGTGAGAGTACGGAAGGGTTACTTAGAGTCCAACCACTACCTTTCACAAATCAAAATACGTTTCAGACCCAATCGGAAATGATATAAAAAGCACAAAAACCCACGCATTGAGACCGAATACTTACAAAATAATCAGATGAGTCAAACGAATGTACCACCACATTAAAAGATTAGATTAAATCGACAGCGCCTTCAAAAATAACAACACAAGGAATTTCTTCAAAATTTTCCGAGAAGAACTGTCTACCCCGTTACGCCTCCTAGTCCTGATGGTACGCTTGAAACAAACACAAAGGCTAATGGTGACATTATGAAGTAGTTCTTCCAGAAGCTGTACAACTGTCAACCAGCTTCAGAGAAACTCCATTTCCAGATCCCCTCCCCTAACCACGACTCTGCTCCACCAACAGTGGATGAGATCCTAAACATCATACTTCAGATGAAAAATAACAAAGCACCAGGGGAAGACGGAGTAATAGGCGAGATGCTCAAGATCGGGAGCGAAATACTGATTGACCAACTGCACGCTATAATCTTAAATCTATGGGAGACCGAAGTCACACCCGCAGATTGGAAAATTGCGTTAATTCACCAGCTACATAAAAAAGGAGACAGGACAGATGCAAACAATTTCGGAGGGATTTCACTCCTGCCACTCACCTAGAAAGTACTTTCTCGGGCCCTCCGGTAAAGATTGGAGAAACAGACAGAACTCAAGATTGGTGCATACCAAGCAGGTTTCCGACCACACGGATCATGCATAGAACAGATCTGGAGTCTCAAGATGATACTCCATCATCGTCAGTCAAACCACACAGTGGTAACTTTTGTAGACTTTAGGAAAGAATACGATTCGATTGAACAAACCACGCTGTAGAATATACTAGGGTCTATGTGAATATGGAGTAGATAATGAAACAAATGCGTTAATTCAACAAACTTTGACAAATAGAACTTCAAAAGTGAAATTTATGGGCGAAATCTCTGAATCTTTTGAAATTAAAACTGGTGTAAGACAAGGGGATGGGTTATCGTCACCTCTGTACTAGACAAGATCATTAGCATATGGAAAAAAGAAATATCTGGAATATATATTGGAACTAAGGATAAACGAATCAACATAAAACGCCTTGCTTTTACGGATGAACTCCTGAGAAAGCCAGACATGCTTTTGAGAAGTTTAATGAGATAGCCATCAAAACCGGCCTCCAAATCTCTTATGAGAAAACACAGTATATGGACTCCTAAGGCACAAACCTGAAGACACTCGTTACCAAATATGGAACTATCAAACATCGTCGTTCTTCCAGGAGCACTGTGTGCTACAGAAACTTCGTCATTAACTGTAAATGTCAAAGGAATCGAAAAAGTATAAAGACATATACGGAGAAAATATTCCTTCCAATGATCCAAGACGGCATCCGGATCCGCAAAAGCTCAGAAGAACTGTATTCACTGACCGAACGATTCACCTCAGCCGCACAAAAAGACGCATGAAATTCTACGGACATATAGCACAAATGGGTGACTGACTAAGAAAATCTTCCACATCGTCAACGGACTCCGACAAATCAAAGCACGATGGTTTGTAGAAACCCAGAAGGACCTCACAGAAGTCAACTTAGACCCATTGACATCTACACGCAGTATATATAGACAATTAATCACCTCACACAAATTTGCCCCTAAGAGTCCAACAGCAAAAAATATGAAACTCAGAAATGCATGGACACAAGAGAGACGTCAAGTCCACAGGAAAAGGATGAGGAGGTTTTGGGAAGATAAGAAGAACAGCAAGAATAATAAAAAGGACAATGCAAATTAATTGTTCCACACGCTCCTTAGTGGGCTAAACGGTAAAATAAATACAGTAAAATAAAAAGATTACTGAGTGGCGGGTATCGCACGGTCGCGTTGGAGTCTGCTTCTGCAAATAATTTTAAAGCCAGTCTGTTCGACTAGAGCAGAGATGGGTGCTGGCTGAGTTACTGGGACTGCAGCAGACTTACGACAGAGCGCAGGGCCATGAGAACACATGTGGCAGGAAGTAGCGCCGGCTGGCGGTCGCCTAGCAACTGCCTGTGCGGCGCGGGGGGGGGCACCAATTACCGGTGGGCTGGCGCGCGGAGGGAAGTGCGCCTTTAGCAGGCCCGCGCACAGTAATTACAGACGGCCCGGCGCGGCCCCAGGCTGCTTCGCTCGCATTTTTTATCGACCGCGGGCACGGCGCCCGCGGCACGACACGATGACGTTTCCACCACTCGATATTGGATTTTAATTAAGCCTCACCCAAGGGCGCGCGTTATTACTTTCTGTTTTTCCGAGCTGCTTCGTTTTATTTTGTAATTCGTCGTTACAAAAGAGATTAGTTATTCATAGACCCGGTAATTATTACGAATATGGTCAACATGTAGCAGATGCAAATAAATTATCGGAGTAAATTTTATTAAATATTTTAAAAATTGAGAAAAGAGAACAGATCTAAGTGCTGTGTTTGCTAACAGCTGAAATTTTTTAATACGTCTATCAGGCTATCATAAATTATTCGGTGCTATTAAACGGGTTCTTAATTTCGTCCCCCAATCAAAATTCCATAAAATGTAATGGATCTTGTGACAGTCATACGTCTCGTTGCTTTGTGAAATGTAAAAATAAAATTAAAACATATTTATGGAACGCATCTATCTGTTGCAGACCAGCGAATCTTTTTTGCTTTCGCTCTGCCACTTCCCGAGAGGTATATTAAACAGCTGGTAAGACTCTATGACATGTCAGTGGCAGTAATCGTAAATGATACTCTCAGTAAGGATATATATATATATATATATATATATATATATATATATATATATATATATATATGTGCAATTTATTTACGTCAGGTTTATATACATAATTAAGCATTACCATCTCTCTATTGCTTCTCCATATGTAAGAGCTACTGCTTGTGTCTACCTACTGACATCCCGGATAAGGTTCTCTAATGGTTTCATGCCACCTGTTAGGATTAATGCTGCTGGCGTATGCTACTGGCTGCGCCCATCATTGACTCGGCTGGCGTCGACGACTGTTGCTCGTCGCGAACACCTGCTGGATCAGCCCAGGTCAGTCCAAATCAGTTCCATGATGCAGAGCCGCCTTCTGCTCAGGGCTCCCGGGTTTTGATCCTGATCTCCTACAACTGAGGACCCTTCTACAAGTGGTAGAGAGGGTTCTCGACCAATCGTGGCTGCTGCTCCTCTCCCATCCTTTGCTGTCATGCTTCAGCGTATTTATGCTTACACCTGCCCTGCTTTATTGCCATTACCTTCTGCATACCCACATTCCAATGCCTGCACCTGCTTTCTTTCGCTGTTGCAATTGGCCTGCTTTGGCTGGCGCTGTACGAAATCATAACTACTGACCAGCTTTAGCCAAAAATCCCCTTGAGCCACAACAAATCTATTTCAATATAAATGAGAAAGTTTGGATGTAAGAGTGGCTGCACTGTCGGCCTCAACCACGTCTTAATAGCTCAACAGATTTAAATGAAATTGGGCACGAAGTTAGTAAATTGTGTGCGAAGAGCCATAGGATAGTTTTTATCCAGCAAAACGAATAGTTCCTTTATAAATTTCAATTATAAATTCGCAAACTCTAAAGAGTTTCCTATTTCGTGCACGGCAGTTCTACGTTTACTCTTTGCCTTTTACGTACATCGCAAACGCTTCTCATCAGAAATAAAAGCTAAAAGCTTCTCTCATACGCATGTGTGTGCTTAGATTAAAAGCGCTAAAACTGATGCGCCTGACAAATAATAGTTAGGAAACAGGAAATATAAATCTTTACTTAACCTTCTTATTTAAAAAAAAATAAAAATCGTACTGTCGGTAAGTTCACGAAGAGAAGTCTTCAGTTGCATACATGAAATGGCATAACACTTCAGGTATCACACCGTAATTCCGCTTGTAATAATGTGAAAAATATAAATTTTCAAAAAGTGCTAATTTCCAAGGAGCTATATTAACGAAGGGTCTGGTAAGGTTGACACAGAGACTGGACCAGAATGATTACTAATATTACATGGTGCACAGTGAATTTGGAGTGCAGAAGGTGGCTGCCATGCAGAATTCTGACTATAATGACGTCAGATTCTGATAAAGACGTCTACTGCCGCTAAGTGAGTAATGTATGTAACCGTATCTTTCGGCACGCGTTGCACCTTTGTTACCTATGTCCCGCTTTGAGGTACACATTTCTTTGAACAATAAAAGCCAAGGAAGCAGCTGACCATATTTTCAACCCTAAAAGGGGGAGCAAATTTTAAGCTGGTAGTACTCTGAATAATAACAAAAATCTTTATACCATAAAACACTTTCAAGCGGACTAAGTCGCCGGTAACTGCAAGTAATAAATATAAAATGGTAATATAAAATACTAATCAGGTGTTTTTGAAGAATCTCTTACATCCATGAGAAAATGTGACCTAGTCATGGTGATCCGGAAGTTGATGTACTATTATTATTCAAGGAAATGAAGTGATGGATAGGAACAGAATGAGATGAGAGTGGAAACGACACCGGTAGAGAGTTACCAGAATAAGAAAGAAATTTTAATTATGGGAAATATTTACGGCTGTGTCCATAGAGAACATTGTTGACATTAAGTTGTGTTATGTTCATTTTTCATAGTGTGAAAAATTGATTGTTTACATCGGGTAATATATGAAGTGTTGCAGAGAGATTTCATGGTGTTGTATGTTTTTTTAAAGTAAGCTATCGTAATAACCGGATTGGGAAGCGTTCAATATATCTTACCAAAACGAAGTGGCAAAAAACGTATGGCCTTCCTGGTGGAAAGTCTTTAAGGACACGACAAGGTAAAATACAATATTGTAAATTTACTTATAACCATTGTTAAATGATCCGAGCTAGGATTTGAATGTTGATTAATTGAAATGAGAACACTGAATAGAATTAGTATATGTAGAATACACCAACGTGAACACATATTGTCAACATTTGTGCACATTAGACCAGACCATGAGTCATACCACCCATTATAAATCTAGCTTTTTTCCTTGTGACTTTACGTCTTGTCTACGTCTAGCTCAATAGAGGAAGGAAAGAAATGGGGTCAATGAACTGGAAGGAATGTAATAGCTATTTGTTGCTACTGCCTACTCGTCAGGAATGGCTGGTGGTGTTAGGCAGAGATACTAATCCGACGTGGTCTTACTAGTTGAGTTGACTCTCTGGATTGCAGCTGCTCCGACGTCCCTCTAGACCTGAATACTGGTCTGGTTCTACTAGTGATTGATACTGTATAGCTCGTGCGACTGACAATGGAGAGGGAGCTTTCAGTGAATGAGCACGTCTTCACACCTCTTCTGTTTTATTAATTACTAGTAGTAATGAATACAGCTCCGGCGGCTCCCCATCAAAAGAACTCCATAGCTCCACACAGGCCAATCTGGCAATCGACACTTACTAACATCTCGTGGCTCTGTGGGCGGGCTGGGAATGCGCCGCCGCGGCGCGGCAGCTGCCGGTTCGACGCTCAGACGGACATAGTCGCGGCAACAATCACTCTTGCACCTGACCTTTGGTCGGCGTATTTATACCCGTCAGTCACGCGTACCGACAACATGATCACATACCAAGCCTCACCAGCCAGGCAACGACCTCAGTGTTCGATCCATGTTTTCGAACATTTGGCACGTGAGAGCAGGTCACGTTTTACTGTCGTCAGTTGGTCAGCCAATGACCTAATGCTACCATCAATTTCTCGAAGCTTCTTACGCGCGACTGTTTGTGTGAATGACCAGCCAACTTGAAAATTTTACCAACGCTAGCGTCCCACTTGTCACGCTCCGAGCAACGCCCGTCGCTGGCCATACTACAATTAGCCTATCACAGGAATTTGGCTATGGCCTTTTGAAGGAATCATGCCGACATTCGTCTTGGGTGATTTAAGTAAATCATGGAAAACACAAATCTGGATGGCCGCACGGGGATTCGAACACGCGTCCACTCGAATTAGAGAGCTGAGCGTTAGCGCTCTTGAATTTTGCGTCTTCATCTGTCCTCTGCTGCTTGCTAGTGGATGAGCATTATAGGCAAACGGAAGTATTCCTGCTCTCGTTTCACCTTGGCAGCGTAAACTTGCAGAACAGGATTGCGTTCTTAAGGTAATGGCATTAAGAAGAGCTTCAATTCAAAAACAATTGTAATCACTAAAGAGCGATAACGTCTTCTACAACAGTTACGAGGGATAAAACTACGATTTCTCAGAGGTAACTTGTAACAGAGCCGTAATTTTCTCCTATAATCGTGGTCACACTTCAGATCTGCCTTCCGTTCTTTATAGCCGTATTTTATGGTTAATAAGGTGTGTCATAATATTGCAGTTGAATACAACTGATTTTGATTAAATCTTTCAACTAACAATTTAAAACAGTTTACAAAGGTTAAACATGAAGCTGGTTTTCTGGAAGGGTCCCGTCTCCACTGCTCTGCACAAATAAACGTACAAAGTTAACCTGAAAACGTAGCAATTACCTGAAATGAGCAAAGAATGGTTCCCTCGCGTTTCACAATATTTTTCGAAGTATTTCACTTTAAGAATGATGCAAATAAAACAAATATTACCAAGTTAATCAGATATCCCAACAGCTAACCTAAAACAACATTCGCCTTTTCATGTATGTAAAACTGTGAAACTGTATAGATTGGCTCTTCTAATACGTATGAGAGATATTTACTCTCGCTAGTGATAGAAAGGTGACCATAGATGATTGGGAAAACAGCGTGTGAGGTCCACAACACCACCACTTGTGAATTTTAATGTTGAAGAAAAGTAGTAAGAGGAGGCTTGGCTGGAAAAGCTTAATGAAGAAACTAGCTACAAAATCATGGCGGGATTTAATATTGAAAATATAAGCCCGAGGGCGGAAGAAGAGTATGATAATAAAATTACTGAACTGTAAAAGTTGTATTTGGTAATTAATTGTCGTTTGTAAACGGAAGATGAAAAGATAAGTGGATGACCTTTGTTTCTTATTGAAATTGTAATAAAGAAATGGAATTGATACTTAAAGGATATTTTATATTAATTTAATTGTAATTTTATTTCAGCGGTGGTATCAAAAAACCAGTGACGGATATAGAGGACTAAATAAAAATCATATTGAGCTGATCTGACACCGAAAATATAGGGAATGGTAGGGTATTTAATTTCTAAAATTAAAAATAAGTTGCAAAGGCAAGGTTGCAACGAAAATACAACATACAAAAACCTTTACAGGTACAGTCAGGGATTCTTTTTTTCTTGAAGTGTTACTGAAAATATTTTCCTTGTCTTATTAATCATTTTTTAATTAATAAAATAACACAAACTATATCCGGCGCGAAAAAAAACTGCTAATAAGAGCTTAATTTTGTTGTTGTAGTTGTATAACCTTTCTTTCAACATTATCAAGGACTGATTCTTTGTGCTGTTTAAAAGATTTCGATAGTTCATTGAGAACTAGCTGGAAAAACATTTGCAATAAGCATCTTAAAGTTTATTATACAGCGCAATTTTAAATCACACTTCGAACTTGAAGTAACATTTTAGTGAGTACAATAATTAGAGATGCACTGAAATCAGAATTATTTTATCAACGAGCGGTGTCGTGATATGTGGGCGATCGGAATCAAAACAGCTCTTTTTTAATACAAATTGTCACTGGCGAGAGAAATCCCGGGTGACGAGTGAATTTAGGTGTAGCTACCGCATGTTTGATGTTTTTCGGTGCGTAATGCTTCGTGACGTCTAAGCAACGAGCAGTTCCAATGAGCTACTCCCGTGTGACCCTAACACTGTAGCTTCAAGTAACACGGATGCGCGGCACTGTAAGAATATAACATATCTAAAATACGGAAACAAATATCAGCTTGCATTTGTGTGTACTATATCCTATTCTAACATTGACAAATAAAATTAATGGAAGGCTACATAAGTTGGCTCGAACCCATCCCCCCACTCCACGTAGTCAGCGTAGCTTTTTACCCGATCCCCACATTTTTTATTTTTTTTTATTAGCGAGTCACATAGTTCATGGACGCTTCTGTTTGATGCCTCGTCGAGAGGCTTGTTGTGTGAGGTACTGCGTAGCTGCCAGGCTGGATGTCACGTACACTGATTTGCACAGTACTTCCGGATTCTGACCTGTCCTCTCGCGGGTTCGGCGTTTCCTTTCTAATGGCCGGATGTGGTTAGTGAACTTATGGAAACGAGTGTCCCCTACCGTACCACCCCACCTAAGTTTCCTGCGGATCCTTAGAATTTTTGTGACGCTAACGATGTAAAAAACAAATTTTTTATAAGACGTGAGTGGACTTAATGCAGTTCGTCGTGAAGTGTAGCGCTACCGACGACTCTCTCCCGAGACCACCAGCTGATTTGTGTGTATTCGTGTTACGTGTTGAGGTAGAGATCTTTTTGACCTTTCTGTAGTAACAGTCGGTTCTGGAAATCCGACTGCCTAGTTGAGGTGAAGAACGAGTACGAAGGCCAACAGGGTAGTTTAACTTCTGCCACCCGAATACACTCAGTGTGGTGTTCTCGGCACATTGGTGTGTGTAGAAGCCTAGGAAAGTGGTGGAGCCCTGAAGAAGGACGATAAACATTTCTGAGACTGTGTACATCCAAAAATGCACATGGTCATAATAACTGAGTGAAGTGAAGCGCCCCTGTTGCTTGCATTTATTTTATTTCATGATTTCAGGTATCCAACTACGTGGTCACATAAAGTAGACACTTAGTTTTCACAATTTGTTTTCTATTTTCAATTTCTGATTGTATAATAAATAGATATTTTTAATTATTTTTATGTTATTTTACATTTGTATATTATGCTTCTGTTTCTGTTCCAACCAACCGATGCTGGTTACCCATAGTGTGACTGACTGAATGGAAGACCTGGTACGAAGGTCGACATGGAAGTAGTGTTCCCTGCCATTGCTTTCGCCCTAGGAGGCTGGATGTAAGTTCAGGGACGTAGAGGGACAGTGCAGAGTGGCGACACTTACTCACTGCGACTCCAAGTTTCAATCCACGCACTGGTTCACCTTGTTAAAATTTCGTAGTTTCTTTGCATGTCACTTATATAATCACTTTTTATGCCGAGTGCAGCACTGCGTGTTCTTCATGATTAACCTTTGATTCTCCTCGTTTTAAGGAAGTTCTGGATGTGTAAGCAACTGCGAACTTCTGTTCCTATCTCAGCTGGCAATGATCCCGAGCGCATATTTTTTGCTTCGGCTGCGTCGTACTTATCTTTGATTGTTGGATGACCCATTATTGGTTTCTGTAGTATAAGCGGTCTCTAATGCTTGTTTGTGATCTCCTGACAAATGTAATGAGGATACGCGCGCGCACGTGTGTGTATGTGAAATTGGTAACAGTATAAATATTTAAGGTACAATTTATTTCAACTTCCATAATTTCACTCTCAAAATGAGTCACCTAATTTCCAGTGACACCCTTAGCCTTTTCTCTGATTCTTAGCTACTCTACTATCAAAATACAGCTCAAGACTTCCTGAAACTGATACACACAAAGTCACAGAATTAACCACAAGAAGAAAAATAACTTCAAATCATCGGTAAACAACACAATGAGACACATCAATCAAATGAGACAAAGAAAAGAAGAAACACAATTTATTACACAAAATTTATTTCACACAAGTTATTCAAAAGTGAGAGAGAAAAAAATTGCTCGCCGTGTAAAAGAATTGCGACAAGCGTACTGAGGTATCACGAGGATGCACACCAGGAAAGATAATTAATTATTAGTTATTTATTAATTATTATTAATGAGAGGATGGGAATAAATTAATGATTATGGCAATATTTAATTTCACGTTTATGAAGACAAGTAAAATTTGTTTTGTATTTATTTTACATAGTTACAGAACATGATGATGATAGTGATTGATTTGTGACAAGGGAAAATTATGAGCTTCTCTCCCAAGTTCGTGACGGGTTAACTAAACGGGTGCCGTGGCGAGAACACACTGAATAGTTTACAGCGTTGCGTTGTCCTTTGCAATGTTGATGGCTGGTGACTCCGTGATGGAATCAGCGTTTCGTCCACGTGATATCAGCTCCTAGCGTCGAAGATCCCATGACGGACAAGTGAGTAAAAAACATGATTTTATTTACCTGTAGTCAAGTTAAGTTTTTAAAGAAAAGCAGTTCATATAATGGATCAGTTATGAATTTATTGATATCATTATAATTTGTTGTTGTGAGTTTTAGAACCAGGAGCTTGTATGTCATTTGCTGCAAGACATACAGGTAGTGTTCTTCACCGCACTGATGGCGCTAGTTGTCTAGGAGAAGGCATGTTGTCACCAGTGATACGGCTGGGTCATACAGATCAGATGTCCGCCCGACTAGACATGGGTGCTCCTCCATCCTCCCCCCACAACCCCCTCGCAGGGGTAACGACATCGCCGCAATGCAAACAGTCCGTCACATTTCTCGCAAGTCACCCAGCCGATCGCTACTCTTTGCCAGTTTCAGGAACAGACTGTCGAGGAGAAGCCAATGTCCACTACTCGACCCCTCTCTTTAAGGCGACATTCTCCTAACCTCTTCCATTCATCCACACAGAAAACAAATATGTAGGAATCAATATAACTGACATATGATGTTCCCCCTACATACAACTCTTACCGAAGCTTTAGTTGTAAAGTTGAAAAGATACTTGGCTGCTAATTCGACAGCGTATCATCGGTAACATATTTTTTAGGGTACTTAAAATTGCTGCATCTTATTAGGTCGTCTTTCTTTCCATTTCTGAGATACTTACAGTGCGAAAATACGGGACAGGAAATGATTTTCTGAGATTACTAGGATCACAGGAACTGCCGCTGAAAAGTCGCCACACATGGTTTTAGAGAAAGCGCATGATTTATTGCCCATCATAAATTGTGGGTTGGCCAAGTATTATGTGTTAAAACACCGCCACACAATTATCCTGCTGGACGCCTCGTGTCCGAATTACGTCACAGCACACCACTGGTAAAATTTACATGTCCCCCAAACAATACAACCATGGTCCATTAAACATACCGTGCTACCGCAAAAATTCTAGCAAATTATAAATCCTTGCGATAAGTGCAAAAACCTATCGCGGCCGCAAAACCATTCCTTACAGCATATAAAAAAATGGATTTAGACAGTGAAAACTAATTTTAAATGACGCAATAACAATCGCACCATTACAGTGCTTCTGCACGTGTTCCCTCCAGCTCACAGGTGTCATCGCCTGTGACACTTCAGTTTTAATTTTTTTCCTCCGATTCTGCCACCAAAGACCACCAGTGACCAGTGTGAATTATGAGAAGGGTGAGAGGAACTGAGTTCAGGCCCCAAAAGCGGAGCTATCAGGACAGCTGTGCCTAATTTATCTGAGGAAAGTCTTGTGTTGTCATGTGCCTGCCAAACATGTGACATTTGTGTGTGCATGACAAGTGTATAATGTGTGTAATGTGTAGTTTATGAGGCAGAAATTTGGGACCATTGCAGCGTTCGGTAAACGGTCTAAAATTTGCAGTCAGTATAGCCGGCACCAGGAGCTCTGGACTCGCGCCCTGTTGCCTTGCAAACAACGAGGAGCAATCGTTGGAGTTGTCCGAGCGCACGCAGCTCTATAATCAGAGTCTAGCTCCAAGCGGAACGGACAGCTTTTACCCTTAAAGCTATTGGTGAGTTAAACAATCCCATGTAATTGGGCAACAGATGCTTAGCAATATGTATTAGAGGTGCGGTAGGAAGGTCACGTGACCTCGGCGGTGACTCTTCTAATGTTGCTAGTGAAGCCTTGTTAAAAAGAGAACAAACGTTATGGCATTATTACGATATTGCTTTGGGGGGTGTGGGACCACTTGGGCCGTGCTATGGGGTATCTACGTAGAGCAGTCGCTCAAGTTGTCGGGACTTAGCAGTCGAGCCGGGTCTTAGTAACCCAGACAAGCCCTAGCCAGACCGCACTGCACTTACCCTTAATGCTGCTAACGGACTACCCAGTCCCATCAAATGGGTAACGGGTGTTAGGGGCGTCCATTAATTACGTGTGGTGTTTTTCCGGAATTCCGGAACCCCCACACCCTCCCCTAGGATGACGTGAGATTTCCACGGGACATGCGCTGCTAATCGACCACGTAGTATTTTGATACCTTCTTATTTTTTTTATCTCGCCTCCTTCCGAGGGCCGTAATACCCCCCTCAGGTCGGATTCTGCGTCGATTCTAGTCCTTTAACCCCCCCCCCCCAAGTCGAAATCCGCGTCATTTGTAGACTTTTTTTTTTTTAAAAAAAGCTTTACACTCCTTCAAGAATTTCAAAACCTCACGTGAGATTTCAGTCCACTCCCCCTCCCTGTTGGTGAGATTTCGCCGGACCCCCCACCCCCCTATTTCACCTCACATAATTAATGCCAGTAGCAATAGACGTGGGTAGTTCGTTCATGTTCCACCGACGGTGACTCTTCAAACGTGGCGAGGGAGGCCTTGCAAACAAGTGTGCTAAAGGGAGGGGGATCCACACTTAACTTCTCCTGTGCTCTCTAGACGTTGGCTTCTTAGTGGCCGATAGTCTTGCTGGTTATAGGAGTATCCAGGGTGAGCTGTAAGAGGGATAGTTCTGCAGATACTTTCTATAAAGGCCCTAACCCTGGCAGTGAATGTGAAGCCGGATGAAGCGGGTTTGAAGGTAACACGTGCACCTCCCCCATCCAGTATGCGGTGTCTCAACTCACTCAGCCACACTGGTGGGTTACATAAAACTTTTTATATCGATGAATATTTATTGCTACAGTATCTTCGAACTTCACTGTGTGCGCTGGGATGTGAACTAGAACTTATCCTGATACAATGCGATCGGCTGGCTGCAGCCATTTCAGTTAGTGAAAGTCGTGTTCACGGTGAAGGCGGCGCCTTCGGCCGATGCATATTCATGAGTGCGCCGAGGTGGTGGGCGGTATCGGAAAATTCGAGCTTGCGTCCAGTGGAATGGCCCCTTCCTAATGCCGACGTGCATTACTTTCGCATTAGTCGCCTCGGCCCGGTGCAGCCAGTTGTCGGCTTACGGTGCGCGCACATTTGTTTGAACATGTTTCTTGCTGAGTAAGCAGCCTGCAAGAGAATGCTTTCAGTGCGCATGTTTGAAAAATAGATTGAGCAGTGAGTACACGACACGCTGAACGCTGTATTGTATTTATAGGTCGTCGTATCAACAAAAACCGTTTCCGTCTCGGGAAGATTTAATAAGGCTGCAAGAAGGATGCGACCTTTATATTTCCATTAATGGTCTCCACTGATAATGAATATTAATTAATTTAAAAATTGAAGAGTGTAAGATTATAAATAATGTACGATACAGAGCTTTTATTTTTTAACAGAATTCTCATAAACATAATTTCTCGATTTGTGTTTGGTTTTCAAGCACGTGTTACAAGAACGAACATGGTGTACAAGCGATAACGCTTTGGCTTCATATTCTGGAGGACGCAGGTTAGAATACCCTTCCGGCCATCCAGATTTGTATTTTACATGTTTTTCCCAAATTACTCCAGACGAATGCCCATTTCTTGCCCTCAGTCTTTTCCCGCCTCTAATGACATCGACGTCGACGAGGGAATAAACGCACGTTTCCAGTAGCAGCATGTGAAATCCACACTTTTCTAAGCAGTTTTCTCATCAAAGGTATGCGTTAAATCCCAGAAAAGTTTCTCTAATTCCTTTACACTGGTCCAGTCAACATCGGTTCCCTCCGAAATTTCGAGGGCACTTGAACTATGGATAATTAATGGGCCTGTGTCGGTTTTTTTTCCTTTCTCACCACCTTTAGAAAATTCTCATGTATATATTATTAGAAACAAGAGCGATTGCTTTAATATTTAAATACACGTACTGAAAATGAAGAATTAACATCACTGTTTTAGAAAAATAATTGTTATTAAATGACAAAGTAAACATGGTGTTTTTCACCTGAAGATGACGACTGAGATTTGATCTCCGAAATATTGCGTGGAAACACCATGTTTACTCTGATAGTTTCCCGAGAAGAATGTAATAATATCTATCAGCAGGAAAACCTTAGCTCTTATTTGATTGTTATTTGTTAATTGATTTATTTTGTAACGACCTATTTAATTTAGAATTCCATACAATAATTTAACTGTAATTGTAAGCTTCCATGGCCTCTCTTGCCTGTCCGTGTGAAGTCGTGTGATGGCGTATAACGCCGACGTTTCCACCGCCATACCACGGTCTTCTTCTTGGGCGGAACTGTGTTATCCACCACTATTATGTGGTATTATATATCAGTAGGCCACTACTCGTCTAGATAGTTCGGTCTACCTGGTGTGATGTTACAATACGTTTTAAATTATAATTAGGAATTTTTAGGGTTAGTATTTAGTTATAATAAGAATAGCATTAAGTAATTTCAATTGTGTAGAGAGAGTGAGGCTGAGAGATTTTAATTGAAATTTTCAGTTGGCTGCAGGCAAAACCGCAGTAAAGCTCACTCAACCCCTTCCCGCCCACTTCGTTGGCGCGCAGAGTTGACCGCTGTGGTACCACTCCTCCCACGTTAAAAGGTGTCTCCGGGGCGGGGTGATATCTGTGGAACCCTGTGCTTTCACCCATAACGGGTTCATCGCCTCACTCGAAGTACCGAATCGTTGCTCACAAATTCATTTCACTACTCGCATGTTTCGTAAAAGAATGTAATTTACGAAATAAAAGATCTGTCTAATAGTTTGTGATATACATCTCCGCATTTGTTTTGTTCTAACCATATTTAATTGTAATGGAGTGCACGCTCCGGTGGCAATTTCCTTACACACTCATCTCCCACTCCCCTATTTTCCTGCATCCACCTACATTTGCCCTTTACAACTTTTAACTTTAAATTCTTTCAACGTTTTTGGTAAATGATTCATCATTCCCCTTGGTAACTCATTCCAATCCCTGACACCCTTACCCAAAAAAGAGAATCTTCCTACACCCTTGTGCCTGAAATCGAGTGCCAGCTTGTGCTCATGGTAATCTTTCCCTTCCAGGCATTACTTTTAATTCTTACACCAATATCATTCCATGTCTCATCATCAATATATGCATTTTACACTCCCATAACCCTCTTCATCCTCCTCCTGTCTTCTAATGAATCCCATTCCAGCTCTTTTATCATATATGTTACTGATTGCGTTCTGCGATAATTTCCAAAAACAAATTTAGCAGCTGTTTTTTGCAGTTCCAGATTTCCATAAAGAAACAACAAGGTACAATAACTTTATTCCTTTTGGCTGGTGTTAGTTATTGTATTATTACCGTAGGATCCTCGTGATCAATGCGGTACTGGTGTTGATGTTGAATGTTTGTTGTAACCGCGACGTAACAACAATTACGAATCTAATCGCATGTTTGTTCTGTACCTTTGTTATTGATTTAAAAGTTTTGAATTTTGATATTTTTTAAAATAAAACAAACCGGGAGTCAGTAGCACTCTGCCTGCAGGCCCGATTTGATGGTATGTCCACATTTATTTTAACAAATCTATCACAAAGGGATAAAGAATTTACAGAAATAAATGAAAATAGTAAAGGAAGACTGTGGTGAAACCTCCTATTTAAAAACGTAATACTTTGATGAGATTATAATATTTGTTAAATACATGTCCCATTATCATATCTATGCAGGCTTCTATGCAGGGTTTTGAGTAGGCTACTTCAAAAAATAATCGTCATTAGTTATTGTCACTAGATATGTCACGATCAGGTGAAACGTCTTTTTTTTTTATGCAAACAGGTGTTTGTTTTGAAATTAGATTATACTTTCGTATATAATATTCATTACAGTAAATCAAGTGTTCATTTAGAGATTTTCCATAAGATACATGTACTAAATACTTGACTTTAAGTTTTATCCAAATGAACAACTTACCTTAACTTATTTTACTAAATAAATAATACCGAGTATGAAAGCGAAGTTTCATGCTAGTTTGTATTGTATCAAAAGTAACGAGTAACGAAACGACACGATAGTAACGAAGTCATCCCGTACGCGACGCGACTAGATGCAGTGCTTGTTTTTTTTTTTACTGCTTTACGCCTCGTCGACGGCTAAGGTCATTAGAGGCGGGATGGGACTGGGGACAAAGAAGGGGAAGGAATTGGGCCATGGTCTTTTTGATGGAAGCATCCAGACATTCGCCTGGAGTGATTAGGGGAAACCATGGAAAACCCAAATCTGGATGCCCGGACGGAGATTCGAACCCGCGTCCTCCCGAATGCGAGGCGAGAACGTTAAGCGTTCACCCACCACGCTCGGTTGCGATGCTTCATGCTAGTGTTCGATTGTATCAAAAGTAACGAGTAACGATTCGAAAGTAACGGGTACTGATTGGTTTAGTAACGAATACATACGGGTACAGAATTTCTCGTTACTTTTACAGCTCTAATGGTTTCGCCAAATCTCTCCAGGCGAATACCATAGACGAAGTCCTTTCATTTCCTTCCTCGCTCTAATGACCTCAAAGTCAATGAGGCTAAAGCTAGAAGCAGAAATAAAAAAAAGTGTGATGAGGGAAAAGATCAGGAAAATTGAAAATGGTTTACTACGTTAAAAAACACCGTTCTTTTGAGAGTAGTAAGTCTAGTTATTAAGCAGAAACGTTTTACAGAAACATGTGTCAGAGAAGTAACGTTTATAATTGACCTACTCACAGTAGATACATATCAGGTTTCGGACAGGACGATCAAGTACTGATGCCTTCATGGTGAGTGGTTAAGTCAGTTTCTGGGCAGAGGCACAATACTGCAGAGAGATGGAACGCGCGACTAATTGTGTGAATCAATGGCGCGCGTCGAAAGCCGGCGATTTAGCCACTCCGGTGTCCGCAGAGAGCGTTAATCGCAATCGTGCACATCATACCTCCGCGCTGTGGTGATAGCAAGCCGACGCATCAGTATTCATTGCAATACCGCCGGTAGCAAGTCTGCCGCAGGTTCTCGTTAACACCGCTTTATTGGAGTCCGCCCTACAGATTTATTGTTCTCGGTGGAAACGTCGCCATCACCACCAACAATACCTTCAACGGATTTTATTTTTCAATACGCGCCTTTAACACTGCAATCCAATTAATCTGAGTGGGATGATTTAACCAGACGCGGAGAATACCTACACACGCGAATCACCTCTGACACAGAATAGTGAATACTCTTCCTCCAACGTTTCTGACGCTATCATCGGTAGTCAGTCCTGCAAACTGTCACATTATTTCAAATACTAAAACTTCTTCAGAAGAACATTTGAATACAGCGGCTAAAAAGTTACCAAAGACAGTAACATTGAGGAGTAATATCTAGCTGATAAGTTGGTAACAACATGAAACCATTGGAAGTTTGTTAAATTTAAGCAAAAGTTCCTAATCTGACATTGCAGACAGTAACCAGTTAGATAATTTCAGAAGAATTTCAATTGATTAATATTTTAATAAATGACGTAAACAAGTCAAGTCATCCCTCCTGAGACCACTCGAAAATGTTTTCAACCTCTCTCTCAAATGCAATTTCGTGATAAGTAACAGGAAATACATATGCTGAAAACAATTTATTATTTACTTAAGAAAACATTTAAAAAATCTACCGTCCTAAAGAATTTCAAGTTCTCACACATTCAACCTCCGACGTGCCTGAAACAACAGCATAACGTACTATACGAAACATGGATGATTGTAACACGTTTGGCGATCACTAAGTGATGTTTCTTACAGGCGACGGTGACTATAAGTGCCCGTAGATACTCCTTCCGAGACAGCGAAATAAAAGAAGTTAGCTAAGGTGAAGCTCTTCCATTTCTATCGGGCTGAACCCTGTGCTTTGAGCTGCTATTGTGGTGCCACTTTCATGCGGGTCTAACGACAGTTCTTTTACACACTGTTGAAGAATTTAGTATGAAAAATACAAAGAATTATAGAAAAAGGTTACTGTAACGTGCTTCCTCGCATAAATCTTGAGTTTTGTCTTCAGGTGTAAGCACGCAAGAATCGTTTGAAGCATGACAAAAATTTTCACTTAGTTACAAGCATTATCAAACTCAAATTTCGATGACTCTGTGCATTGTGAATTACGTTCAAGAAGGAAGGAAATGCAGATTTCTGTTGTGCTCTGAACGGAAATTCTCTTACTTAATGAGTCGATCAGCTCTTTCGAATACCCCAGTCTATGATGCACTCCGTATCATTTCTATCCATTCCGCCTAGTTCTCGTGAGTGTGAGAGGAAAGTAGCTCATCTTTGATAAATATAACGCGAATTAACCTTGATGCTGAAGACACTTGCTTGGCGTAATTGTGGTAGTAAACTACAGTAACAGTGCTGCTAAATAAAAAAACTTAGCTTTTTGACAAAGGAAAAGTTTTTTTTTTTTAAATTTAGCTGCACTAGACGGATAAGTCACAAAAACCTTATTATTAAAGCAGTTAAGGATAAAAAGTCCTGAATATAAACATGTTACAGTAACTTCATTAGACTCTGTTGCTGGACGAAATATCGCCTTGGTTCCTGACAGATGACAGGTGTAAACAACATGATTGTGTTTTGGAAGCAGTGTGCTCGTGTGTCTTCAGTATAAAGTTAGGTCCTTTCTTTAGCAACTTTAATCTTGCGTTATTATTACTATTATTATTTTTTTAAGATTTATGGCTCGATGTTACTAAAGCCGTTATGGAATTTGGGGCAACGAACTGGAAGTAATTTGGCTATGACCCTTTTAAAACAACCATCATTTACCAGCTGACTACGGTAAACCACGGAAAACTGGAATGCACATGGTCGAAAGAGGGATCGAACTTTCAGTCAGCGTACCTCCCTGATGCACGTAGTTTGTAAGACCCAGGACACGTTGAAAACATGTTTCAGTTTAGCTGTAATCGAAGACTGACTGCTGTCCGAGCAGGGTGTTAGTTTTTGTCGCCAGCCTGTGCCGCGATCATTAGTGAGGGGCGAGCCGCCACGGCGACTCAGAGCCCCTAGCTAAGCACGAATTATGTAGCCCGCCCAACAGCGCTGGCGGTGTCCTTCTAACGGGACTTTATTGTGTCCGTGTCTAATTCGCTCTGGACGCGAACAGGTTTTTCTACTTTGTCCTGGTGGCGGACACTCCCGCGGGAGCCCTCAAACCCTTCCTCTTCCCGGCTAGCGCCCACTGTGTTAACTCAGGCGGCTTACAGCTGAATCATTAAATCTACTGTTGCAAACCCTATCTCTAGTTTTAAATTCTTCAGTTTAAAACTCGAATTTTCCAGTAAAGGTATCACTAATTGCTTGAGCGTGAACTATGTAACTATTAAAAATTAAGCCAGTAATAATACACAACTCACAACTAACTGGTGCGTAATAATTCAGCTAGAACCTTAAGCATACATTTTGCTGTAATTAGTCTTTTGACTGGTTTGATGCAAGTCTCCATCCCTTCCTATCTTGCGCTATCCACTTCATCTCAACATACCCTTACACTCTAATCCTCAATTATCTGATCCATATATCCTAATCTCTGTCTTCCTCTACAGTTCTTACCTTTTACTGTTCCCTGCAGTAACAAATTAACCAATGCAGCATGTCTCAAAATATGACACACCATCCTGTCTCTTCTTTCTGTAAGACTTTTCCACAAACTTCTTTCTTCGCCCGTCATCTCCAAATCTGGTTCATTTCGTAGTTTATGTGACTCTAAATTTCCAGCAACCTTCTACAGTACCACATTTCAAATGGTTCAATTCTCCTTCTTTCCTACTTTGCTTGCCTACTATAAAGTACTACGTTCCATACATAGAATTTTAAAAAGTTATTTTTAAGTCCTAGATTTCTCTTTTTCATGAAGGCTCTTTTTGCTAATGCTAATGTTCTTTTAGCATCATTCCTGTTGGGCCACCATTTCTAATCTTACTTCCCAAGTTGGAGAAATCACTTGTCTTTCCTATTGTATCCGATCCTATTTTTTTATTTAATCTACTAGTATTGGTATCATTTCTGCTACATTTCATCACTTTTATCTTCCTTTGGTTTATATTTAGTCTAAAATCTTCCTGCAGTATTTTGTTAATGACATTCAGTAACTTCTCAATATCCTCAGCCTGTTCTGCTATCACAAAAATGTCATCAGCAAATCGTAGCATACTGATTTTTTTTTCTCCTTGAACACTAATTCCACATGCAAGTTTTTCTTTCGCTTCCTTTATTACTTCCTCTACACACAAGTTGAATGTTAATGGGGGTAGACTACAATCTTGTATCTCACACTTTTTAACTCGTGCATGTCTCTTATGATACTCTACTTTTATTATAGCATCTTGATTCTTATATAAAGTAGTTTGTAAAGTATTTTTCTCTCTTGATATTTTAGACCTGACTTCTTTTAAAAAAATTAACACCCAGTCCCACCTAATACTATCAAAAGCTTTTTCTATATCAACAAACGCCATAAAAGTATCTTTGTTTCTCTAGACCCGCCCTTCAAGTATTAATCTTAAAGCCAGAATCGCTTCCCTTTTACAGTGGTTTTTCGTGAACCAAAACTGATCTTCACCTACTATCTCTTTTACTACCGTTTCTATACTATTGATATCATTCTGGTCGTAATTTTGAATCACGTGTAGTTAGACTTATAATGAGATAATTCCCACATTGTCGGTTGGTGCTTTTTTCGGTATTGTGTAATTTGTCCTGTTTCATAACTTCTCGATATCAGGTTAAATAATCTCTGGATTCCTTCTTCTACTAGGGATTTAAGAAGTTCTGCAGGTATCTCATCAATTCCAATTGCCTTATTTGATTTCAAGTCATTCAGAGCTCTATCAGATTCTGTCCTCAAAACAGGATCTTCTAAGTCATATATGTCAACATCGCCTTCCTTTTCCATTACGCTGTTGTTCAAGTCATCGCTATCTGATATTTATGGACGGGCAAACAAAATCTTTGATCGACTTATGTCAGGGGTGTTAGTTCCAATTTCGAAATGAGCGGTTATAATTTCTTTGCTTAGGACTTTACTTCTCACCAGCGAGCGGTACAGGAGAGAGAGAAAGAGAGAGAAAGAGAGAGTGTGTGTGTGAGAGAGAGAACCGAAGACAAGGAATAAAAAGCAATTTTTTAGTGGCCTTCTGAATGAACCATTCTGAGACTCGAAAAAAAGCTGAAATATGGATGCCCCGTTGCGGATTCGAACCCGCGTCCTAGTTCGAATGCCAGGCCCAATAGTTACCGATCGCCCACCAAGCGGTTAACTCTTACAAAATTTTTATATTTACATGATCATTTAGTGAGCCATCTGTACCTACTTCTGCTTTTATAATGTGCTATAAACAGCAATAATTTAGTTTTAGATATATATATATATATATATATATATTGATTGTGTTTCATCAGCTAGAATTTTCTTGGTTTTACTTCCTAACACATTTATGCAGATGTAAAGCCATGGATTATATCGTAATTCTTTTTTCTGTTAAAGAACGATTTCTCATTCTTTTCTTCCGGAGGAATATCTGGGATAAAACTAAACAAGAATATCATGCTAAGAGAGAAACTTTGTATACCTATTGCTGATAAGGAGAAGATATGTACCTCGTAGCAACTACACATTTACCACAAGAAAAGAGAACACCACATTTCTTGCAGATAATTAGGCTATCATTCAGTTTCGGTTGTAAACGACACTTTATTTTTAGAATACATAGAGCAGAGAAATTAATTTATTATTTCGATCCGTTGTCCAGTAAGTAGTTTGACTTTCATACTGCTTTACCACGTCATTAAAGGAGAAGACATGCCACTGTCCGCCGACATTGTTCAATTTTTAATGGAGGAAATGTAAGATCGAAATTAAGAGATTATGGAAAATTGTAAATCGAAAGGACAATACAGGTGGAAATATCTACGATTTTAAGTTACAACCAACAACGAGCATTCCAGCCATTGTAGAATCCTAGACCAGATAATCTTATATCAAAGATACCAGGCAGAAGTGGTTTTTCTGTCATTACTATATTTCTTTACGAATTTTATCAGCTCCATTCATCGCCAGTCACGTTTCAGTTATACTACCTGCAACGCCTTTTTGCACCTATCCTTTTATTTCTCTACTGGCAGTGAGCCCAGTTAATTCTTGAATCGCCTGTTTCCGGAATGTTCCGCGCTGGTCTCATCTATGTCGACTTCACAGTTACTGTTTACTTGACGAATAAAATTATACCACATAACGGCTGCTATAATCGTGGACCGTAGTATCTAGTTCTAGAAATTTTAAAGTCCAGTTTAGATATTTACCTACCATTGTGCTGTGTTGTAGGTGAGTTACAGGAGTCATCGGTTGAATTCTGGCCTCCAGAATGATCGTTGGCAGGGTTCCGTACGCAACGGTAAATGGAACCATACTACGAGTACTAACGCTTCGCTGTCTGTCCGTCTGGCACAAGGCTCTAGCAAGCTGGAGACATCAAATTTGCAAATGGTATGCATCAGACCTAAATCGACTTTGAAATTTCGTAAAATTATATAATACAGAAATAATATTTAAAATAATTTGCAAATAATATGTATGATACCTAAATCGATTTTTAAATTTTGTAAAATTGTATAATATAGAAATGATATTTAGAAATAAAGGGGAGCCAAAAAAATCAAAATATTACTACACCAGCATATGAGCTGTAAATGTTTACAGCTCGTCAAGTAGAGGACTTTCTTTTTCTTATTTACTTCGAAATAAAGACGCGAGTGATCATGAAATTTTCATTTTTGGTTCATTTTTGTTACGGCAGCTGTCTGATAAACCATCATTGTGCAGGAACTTGAAATGTGTTACCAATATCGACTTTAACCTATATTTGAACAATATATAATAAAAATGCCTATATATAATATACTTCGTACGTTGTGAGAAAAAGTTTTTATTTTGAGGTTGTATAAAATGCTTTAAATACATAACACTATGAAGTATTCAGAATCTGTTAAATCGGAAGTTAACCATAACATTAGCAGCGCTGGAGAACCTTGGAGTGGAGCCCGCTGTTTAAGCAGGCCATACACATTAGGACGGCCGCAAAGACTGTCAATCGAACCATAGCAACGACAGGCTTATTATCACACGTGCGTTGTAACTCGTCGTATAGACGGTTCTACAAAATTTCACCACAATACTGGTTAGCCAAGACGCACGGACCGTCTCAAACATCAACTCTCACGTCACGACCGGAGCGTGTCGTGTCGCAAGGTTCGACGACAATTTCAACGGTCATGCGACATGACCTTGGTCATACATTCTGCTTTACGACCAAGCCATTCACGATCGGATTTTTCGCATACTACCGAAGTCCGTGTGACCGTCGAAACGTGCATGGCCTGTTTAACATGAAAGTGAGTCAGCTATTGATTTTTGTGTTGAGTGACTGATCTAATGCAAGCGAGATATGTGTCTGATGATTAGGGTACAGAACATTAATTCGCAAGGCTTCACTCGTACTGCCAGATTGCTTATTGCTTTATACGCCTTGTGGTGTCGTTACAATTTGTAAGCAATAAGGTGAGTGGAGTTAAATAAATGCGTGTAAGAAGAAATACATACTTAGTGTTGTCTAATGCCCTTGTCGGTTTAGAACGTTTTTTAAGAGGTAATTCTGTTGCAACAGCTTCCACAGAGTTGCCCTTACAATAACAACGTCATAGCAACTTAGTAACTGAAATAGTAGCCCACCAGTGTGACTTCGTGTGTCTGGATCAAGGAGACGCGAACACAGGCCCCTGCGTAACGGCCGTCATAATTTTGCTTTTCTGCAACCACCAAGGCGAATGCTGTCACGGTCCCACCTCATATAAACTACACATTTTACAAACAAAAATACACTCATCATACACAGAAAATAGTTAGACATTTCCCAGACAGATGACAACACTTCACTTTTGGCACTACTTCGTAGTATGACGTGTCAGTTGGTATACCTTAAATTATTAATCATTTCCCTTGCTAATTTATTCCAATCCCTGAACCCCTATACCTAGTGGTCTGGTGGCTCAGTGGTTAAGCCGACTGACTGGAGCTCGAAAGGTCACCGGTACGAATACATGTCTGGCCGGGGATTTTGAAAAGCCCTTAACCTGACTTTCCCCTCTGGCACAGCTTGCTGCGAAAAATGAAGTACACAGAACGCTTCAGTGGTTGGGATTGCACGATAAACTGTAGATCCCCTGCACCCAGTAGGATTAGCGGGTTAGGCTAAGGGTAGCCGTGATGGAGGCGCATGCGTGGCAAATAGAAACTCTGTGAAAATGGCTGCCGAACTAACCTTCGGGGTCTCCCGGCAAACAATGCCATACTTTTCCTTTTACTCCGTATCTGCAAAAAAAAAAAAAAAAAAAAAAAAAAAAAAAAAAAAAAAAAAAAAAAAAAATCTTCCCACAGACTAATGCCTGAAATCGAGCGCCAGCTTGTGGTCACGGTCGTCTTCTTCCTTTCATGCACTCCTCTTAATTTTCCCACCATCATATTTTCATGACTCTTCATCGATATACACCTTGTACATTTTCATGACTCTCTTCACCTTACTTCTATTTTCCAATGAATCCCATTCCAGCTCCTCTATCATATCAGTTACTGATTATGATCTGCCACAGTTTCCAAAGACAAATATCTCAGACCTTGTTTTTACTCCTTCCAACTCGTCAATGTAAAACCAAAAATGTGGGTCCGATACTACCCCACCATATTCAAGCAATGGCCTGACTGAAGTTTTAGAACTCAATTCCCTTACTTCTCTGGTACACGCTCTTATTACTCTTTCCAACAAGGATTTTGAATCCTTTCCCTTCTACCTATACGTAAAAGAAGAGAAGAGTTGCCCATTACATAACAGTTGCTGTATATTGATACTTAAAAAATCACATTCACCAACCTTATTGCCTTATTATTTGCGAAGATTTCAGTTAACGAAAAAGTTATTTAATTGCTATTTGGAACTTTTTGTCACTGATGCAGAATATTCTTTCGGCTTAGCACGCTAAACTTCGTCGTATATTCTCCTACTGGATCTTTAAACTTAACAACTTTTGTTCTAAAAAAACTTCTTCGCTAACTCGTCGTTTATACCAACGCTTAATAACTTCCTTTAACATTTTTTCTGTTATGTTTTCATTCTTCTTTTATATTACAACTCTGTCTTTTTTTTTAACCTTTTTAGAAAAAATACTGGCTCTTAGAGTGAAATATTGCGACACACTACCTTTCCGAACACTTTTCCGGAGGGCACTTCTTCAGACAAACTTCTGCCGCCTCTTTTTCTTCTCTCCAGTTTTCTGCTTGTATTTATCTTGTCTGCTGTAATTAAGTCACTTTTGCACAAGTGTCTTAATATTGTCTGTAAATTTGGTTTCATATCCCCCACAAGCTATGTGTGGACAGCATGCATCGACGTTATTTCCCACCTATGGAGGAATGTCTTCGTACCTTCTATCGCCTGTCTCACACACTGAATATTCCCCAGTAATTTATATTTACAAAGTCCTTGAAGCATTACAGCACCTAGCAGGATATCCCTCGGAGAAATACCTTGTAAAATTGGGAAACAATCTAAGAGGAATAGCCAGAATGAGCCACAAACGGGTCTCCACCAATCTCTGTTTGTATGGTGTCTTTGAGATGATAATATTGATTTTAACACAAGTGTTTCAAGTAGATTAAATGATTCCTGATCACTACCAACCTCTAACCACGACACGACGTGTCACAGTATTCCAGTCAGGTTTGAATTAATTTTAGGAAGCACGTTAGTATTGATTTGATACATTCACATGTTTGACCGTGGCACTCTGTAAGAGGAGCCTCCACGTCATATTCAGCCTATTACCTTTTAACGGTATTGGAGCACTTATCAATAGTTCAAGTGTGGAAGTAATTTTAATTCAATTTTCGCATTATATCAAGATTGATTTTTCAAACGTATGGCTTTTACAAGCTTTGAAACTTTGCATAAAACTAATGCAACTTATTGAGGAAACGCTGATGATAAAACACGAAATGTGTAAAGCCCGAAGTGTGTAAATGTAAATACGTGTAATTTCGAATTGTCGTTTGTAGACGAAGAGGTTACTAGTCCATGCGTCGTAATATAACTGATGGCACTGAACATAATACTAACGAACGCGTCTTCACCAACACTTCATCCTGACGTGGAATAACGAGAATACGAAGGGACTAGTGGTTAGTGGTCGATAACGCCCCAGGATGTGACGAACCCAGTTCCTCTCTTCACCTCCGCCTCTTCTGAATACAGCGCCGGCTTATCTGTAAGCCACCACTAACCACGACAACGTACTGAATGGAGTAGTGGGAGCAATCTGCAGACTCAGTTTTCGTGCAGGTTCGTATTCGTCTGTTGAACGATGGCGAGTGTGTCTGCTGAGTTGCTCTAATATGTACATAAACGCATACACATTAAACTACTCCAGCGATAAACTGAGAGCATTGCCGTTCAATGTTAAGCTCGTATAAGCCGCCTTGCACCGTTCATACCTGTCCCACTCACGATGGACTTTCCACTCTGCTAGCGAGCGTCCGAGTAATCTCTTAATGACCGTTTATTATTCCTGTTGGTTAACCTATTCCCACCGTAATCGGCTCAGACTTCTGAAAACGTCCCTCGCTGGCCGAGCAGGTCAACGGCCCTCCACTCGGCGCTAATGGTTAACTTTCTGGTGGTCTGCGTCTGCTACCTGTCGCCAGCTCATGTGCAAAGCGAAGAGGGCTCAGATGGACCTCACAACAGGCTTAAGTGGGAAAGCTGAAGCTACAGTTGGAGGCTACAGCGTCCAGTCGAGATGTATTCACTAATAACAATTTTGTTAACGTGGAGGCGTCTTTTGTTACAACAACAAAGCAAAAAATTAGTAAGCGTTACAATTCCTTGCATATAATGAAAGTAGCAATGGCGATAGTTACACATCTCACCTTACAATCATCTACCTGCCATGCAGAGTTACTACGGTGAAGCATAGTACCTGATGAGGAGAGGGCAGTGGGACCTGATGTAATGTTGCGGCCTGGTGTTCTGGGGAACTGGTAGGAGCAGTCGCGTGAGGTGTTGGAGCCCACGTAGCTCCAGGCACGGCATCTAAGAATAAAGCGAACAGCGAACTATGCAGTCCCAAACATTGGGTATCTGATGTTTGTCTGTACGTATTAGATGTGGCTGAGGAAGATCAGCTAAGTGACCCTGGTGGCGACTCTTCCAATGCTGCAAAAAAGCACTGCCAACAAGAGAAAAAGTGTAAATGTTTCGAGGGAGTACAGCCTCGGCCGTCCTATAGGTTTATCCGCGTAGGGCAGTACGTTCAGCTGTCGGGAAATAGGGGGCGTACATTAATTACGTGTGGGAAAATGGGGGGAGAGGGTCCGGGAAAATCTCACCAAATCTTATTAAAAGGGGTGCGTGCTTAAACCATTTTGGCCTCCTGTGAACTCCCCTACCCCCTCCCCCCACGTAGCCCTACGTGGCTTTTGCCTCTACCCCCCCCCCTCCCCATAGCACGTAGCTTTTTTTCCTTTCGATTCTAGAAGACATTTTTTACCGTTTTCTCTTGTCATTCGATTGTAAATTCTGTCCCTCATTTTAACTGTGAAAAATGTTATGAAAGAAAAGCTACGTAGCCTGGTTCTGAAACCCCCCTCCCCCCCACGTAGCCCAGCGTAACCTTCCAGCTAAACCCTCCCCTCCCCCCTCCCCTGGACCAAGCCACGTAGTTTGTGCACGCTTCCAAGGGAGGGGCAATTAGAATTTCACGTCAACTTCTTATATAATTTTTCTCTTCTTATTTCACAAAACAATTAGTATATAGAAGAAATTAGTATTAATGCTTTGGTATTTTGTAGGATGAAGCAAAATACGTGAACATATCAAATAAATTTAATTATTTAAAAATTGAAGTTACAAGGTAAATCTCACATGAGGGAGGGGAGGAGGGTCCCATCACATCTTACCAAATCTCAGCAACAGCTAAAAGGGGGGGGGTGAAATTTAAGAAAAAATGAAGTCACGTAATTAATGGGTTCCCCCTTACCGGGTGCTAGTATCGGAGACATGCCCTCGGCAGTCCACACGGATTTTACCCTAAAACCTGCTGGTGGACTACCCAATACCACTCACTACGCGGATAACGGACTTTGCATGCGATGGCGGTAGGGATTCCACGCAAGTGAGCAGACGTTGCGAGCGTAGCCAAACAGATAGAAACAAGGGTGCTAAGGGGAGGAGGAGCCCCACCGCACATTGCCGTTGAACACCCTAGGCGTCTGCCTCTTAGTGGCAGACTTTAGTTAGGTTTTACAGTGAACAGGATTAGTGGTACGAGGGTAAGTAAACTAGGTACCTCCGATGACGACCCCTTTCGGTGTGATGTCGAGTGAAACGCGTGTTAAAGAAGAAAGTTCTTTAAGGAACAGATTCAGTACTTGGAACGGCAAGACTATCGTAGGGTATTAATGGTTCTTGAAATCGTTGTGCGCTTGTTGAGTTTTTTTCAGTACTGTACAGGGGTTTATTTTGGGTGGTTGTGAGTATTTGTATAGGTTTCACCTCGTGGAGTGGTGCCAGTGGTAGAGACGTCAGGTGCGCGCTGAGTGGGGCTGCTGTAATGGGCACCTGTCAGCGCGTGCGCGTGACGCGCCTCCGTAATGAAGCCACGCGCGCCGCCCGCAACACAACGCGTTATTAGAGCGGAGAAAAACGCGCGCCGCCGCGCCGCATACACAACGCGCCGCAAGGCAATTAATAATAAACGCCGCGCCGGCTGCTCTCGCCCATAAATCGGCCGCCAGGCGTGACGAGTCGGACGGTCCGCTACCAACAACGCGAACAGCTACCAAGACAGCAACTACTGTACATCGCTCATACCAGCTTCTGCTTTCAAAGGCTCTCATACACATAAAACAGCTCTTTACTGATTTATATAATAAACCTCCTTCAACTCTTATTACTGCATAACAACCATCGCTGTGTTAATAATATCTTACATGTCACAGATATGCTGTTTCAAGCAAAGTTTCGATGTGCTTGTTTAAACGGTAACGTAATTTATCGCAATTTCGTGAGTGTCTCACAATTTCAATATAGTCCTCGGATAGTGACGTCGATTGTATCCCGAGTGACAGACTGAATTTGCGTGAAATGTGTTAAGATTCCAGCAAGGTCCCAGGTTAAGCCGCACTGCGTTTGTTACGAACGCAGTGGAGACGAAGCAGTGCCAGATTAAGACATCAAGACTTACTTTGCCTTCTCACAGACTTGAGGAATGGTTGACAGTCATCTTCACCTCTTGAGCTTATTTCACGCTACCTCAAACGTCATTAGTTAGGATACTATTAAGTCTTATGCCCCAGTTAAAAGTTTGGAGACGCTGACAGCAGGACAACTCTGTTGACGGCAAGTGTTGAGACGGACATGTTGTGCAAAGGCTAAGGCGCTGGTATCGTTCGCTCTGCTACAACACGACAGGAATTCAGCCATTTCATTTTTGAAGCAACTATCCCATCATTCACCTGTAGTGATTTTGGGAAGCCATGGAAAACTGAAATCTGGATGGCCGAACGGGAATTCGAACCCGCATCTTCCTGAATTCCATTACTTAGCGTTACCACTAACCCACCATGGCTGATCCATCCTGAAGCACAAATAAAAAGATCTGAATACGAGACCCACTTACGTGGTATGTATACATTTTTTACGTCTGATCAGTCAGAACAACGGAGCTCATAAGCTGCTTTCAAGGGCCCTCGATATAGCTGAGGACACGAGGATGTTGGGACCTCGCTCTAGTGTGATCCTAGCTGATGGCTTAATTGTCTCTAATATTTAGGTAGACACGATAAGATCCTCACATTTGACTTAAGGAAAAAGATCGGTATCCGTTGGTGGCAATAGACAATCGTCGAAAGGGCCAATGGCAGTGAGAATACCACAGCATCCGAAAGTAGAAAATAACTTTTTTATATATTTTCTGCCATTCTATTTTTCTGAGCGAAAAAAATAACAGGCTTGTAAATTTACATCATTCTGCAGCATGTTATATGTTCTAAATGGAAACGAGTTACCTATAATGAACCAACACGGATTTCGGAAGAACAGATCGTGTGAAACACAGTTGGCCCTCTTTTCTCATGACGTAATGAAAGTTACTGATGCAGGTTCACAACTTGATTCAATTTTCTTGAATTTTCAGAAAGCTGTTGACTCCATGCCACACACAACTGACTTCGAGCGTATGTTATATCGTATCAGATTTGTGAATAGTTGCGAGATTTTCTAACAGGTCGGTCACAGTATGTCGTTAACGTGGAAGCCTCTTCTAATCTAGATGTTACTTCGGATGTACCTCAAGACAGTGTAATGGGACCACTTCTTTATTTTTGTAAACGATCTCGGTGGCAATGTTAATTGCAGCTTGCGGTTGTATGCCGATGATGAACTGCATCTATATGGAAGTAAGGTGCTCTGACGATAGCTTAGAAATTCAGCGCGATGTGTATGTTATTTCGGAATGGTGTCATAAATGGTAACTTACACCAAACTGCAAAAAGTGCAAAGCAATGCACACAACTAACAAAGAGAATTTGTTTGCTCGAGAGTTCGCTGTGAACAGCTCAGTTGTTGACAAGGTTGATTCTGTGAAGTATTTGAAGGTAATAGTACAGAGCAACAGGGACTGGGACTTGCACATAACTACCGTTGTGGCTAAAGCTAGTTCTAAGTTAAGATTCATTGGTTGTATTTTGAAGAACTGAAACGCTCATACTAAGGAAATAGCTTATAAAACTCTAGTGCGTCCACATCTGGATTACTGTTGTGGAGTTTGGGATTCTTATCGCACGGGATTGATTGACGCGTTAGATGAAGTACAGAGGAGAGACGCTCGATTCGTGACTTGTTGCTACAGCCCTTACGAAAGCGTCACAGAATTGATACATAGATTTGGCTGGGACTGTCTGGCAGACATACTACGTCGGTTTCGTCTGAATTGTTGGCGAATATGCGAAATTCTTCTTTCATTTAGGAGTGCAATGAAATACTTCCTCCACCAACCTATTTAGTTAGCAATGACAGGAGAGATTAGAGAAATAAGATGCCATAGTAATGCTTGCATGTATTCTTTCTTTCCTCGGGCTATTGTAGATTGTAATGCCCAGGGTTAGTTTTCGTGCAAAGCACCCTCTCCCAACCACAATATTTGTGAATTGCAGAGTATGCATGTAGATGTAGATGTAGATGTAGATGTAGAAAGATATCCTTCTGCAATACTATAATGGTTCCAATTAAATTTGTTAGATCTTTCATGTTTTCCTAATTCATCTGTGGTAGATAATTACTACGACATCCACAAATCCTCCCAGCATATTATCGTTTGCTGTATCACTTTTCTGCGATCGGTCCCATGATACGAAGAAACAATAGTGCTTCTTAATGAAACATTTCAGCTCAGAATTTTCTGTTCTCTACAAAAGTTATTTCGATATGAAGGACTTCCACAACGAGTCGGCTGGTGGAGAGATGAATTTTTGGAAGTTTGGTTTTAATTACCTGAAGCCGAAACTGCGAGCTTAGCAGTTAGCGGGGAAAGTAAATCAAGTCAGTTAATATTAGGGCAGCATGAAATCGGGACTGCTCCAGACTCTAAATACCTCTGCAGTATTATGATAATTACAGAAACATGCAAGAGGATTAAAACAGTTAAAAACTTCTATAATTATTTTTTACATATGTTATCAGAAAAGTTTTCGTCAGGCAGCAAGAGTATTTTTTTTATATATATAGGAAAATTCCAACCTATAGATTATAAGCTGCCACAATGACAAGGAAGGAAATCAGCAGGATTCAAGAGACTAAACTAGACGAGATAAAATCAAATGGGAATCAGTCAGACTTCAACTAGGATTGCAGAAGATTCAAGACCGAATTAGTTTGGCCACATGATGGTAGTGGAACCAAGTATATTTTCTGCGGCAGATTTTGAAAAATCACTAACTGAAGAAAAACCAAGAGGAAGTCTGCGAGAGATTTGTATGGAGCGAGTACAAGCCGTGGATCAGAGTGGGTGAAGATACTGGAAGAGAGGTGATGACGAGACAGCAGATTGCGGAAGATGCTGGTTCATTTCCACATGCCAGATCGAGTGGAAAATCAATGATGATAATGATTTAGATATTTTTTCCTGCACTACGGCCTGTTTGCTTGTGTTTCTACGTTTATCAGTATTACAGTAGAGTGGAGGATACTTGTACCATCACGCTACCTAGTGGCGCTTTTGCTCAGAATATGAAAATAATCAATTAAAACAAATTTTTTTAGAGCGAAAAATCAAAACTTTTTGAATGAAAATGGAAATACAATTAGCTTTCAGGGTTAGGGATTGCTGTTGGTGACAGATTTTGCTTTGAAGGTATGAAAGGTAAAGAACTGTGATTTTACAAATACATTGAGAACGAATTTCGAAAAGACATTGCTTTGCAGTATCGTTTAAACGTTCATTGGTGAATTATTAATGTCTGCACAAACTGTTTGATATTACCGTCATATTTAGGGTATAATGGAGTATAAACGGCGTTGTTCAAATTATTTTAATCTTTATATCGACGTAACTAGTTTAGATACTCTCCCAATGATGTTCGGAGAACTCTCAGCGAAAAAGAAAAAAAATAGCTTTTATTTTCGATACACTGATCTATTTTGAAGATAAATGTGATTTTTTTATTTTACTCTCAAATTCCTCATTCAATCGTTATTGCTGCTGTAACAGTTACTATAGGATATACGCTCGTTCCTAGAAGGAAAGTACTTGATGTAAGTTGTGAAAGATAAGCAGGATGGAGTAAGATCCAAACTGAACCGATTTTGAAACGATAGATAAACGTATGAGAAAAATACACTGGTGAATTTTCTATCAACATTAACACTCTTTTTTGTGAATATTCTCTGTCGTTTCAACTTCAGTTCCTCAGATGAGATTAGAGAAATAAGGTGCCGCACTGATTCTTATATGAATTCTTTTTTCCCCTCGTACCATTAGGGATTGGAATGCACAACAAAGAAATTAGCTTTGGTGCTGAGCACCCTCTGCCACCCACAATTTTGTGAATTGCAGAGTATATATGTACATGTAGATAACCGAGTTAAATAACCATAGATGGATCGTAAGGCCAATAGTCTCTAATTATGAATTAATAATAATTCCAAAGAAAGGACAGAACTTTAACTTAGAACATTTGCTCTTTTTGAGGCTAGAGAATGTTTGTTCGTATTATTTCCTCATATATTTTTTCTTTATCATCTCTCTCACAGCGGATCAAAATCTCTAGTGCAGTTTCCTCTAGATCCACTTCGCGAAATTATCCCATAATCTATAGCAATAAAACTCTTTTTCTTTACTTACTCTCCTTCTGTGTTTTTAGTCACACTAACTACGTAATGCTCCTTTTCCCCACATGTCTTTGAAAACGTTTCTTTCACAAAGATTGTATTTCGTTAGGATACGCTTACACAATGAAATTTAATTTGGCTAAAGGCTGAAATCAGACTTTTAGTAGTAGCATTTTTGGTACTGAAGTAGCCATGTAAATTATTCTTAGTAACAGTGAACAGAAATACGAAGAGCAGTACTTGCTAGCGAGAAGAAATTGGCTACAAGTCGGAGAAGTTGCTGATCTAGGCTTTCTGTCGAATACGGCCTTTAATATGTGACTGAATACTAGTAGTTGAAATATAACAGTATTAACGTGTTCCGTAATTCGCAGTGAGTTATTTCTCAGTTGTGAGATAGCTTCCTTCTTCAGTCTAGAGCCCGCGAGGCGCCTGATTCATCGAGACGGGAGAAGCCGCCTGATCGCCTCGGGGGAACGAGCGCTGTTGATTTAACAGGTTTATCTACTGCGGGGCAACTTTAATAGTTTATAGCGACGTTCGTAACGAGGCTCGGAGTTGGTCGACAGCGCCTCCTTAACCTCTCAGGAATATTTTGTAATCTCAGTTTCCTCGTGTTTTCCAATAAAATCTTGAAATACGCAACTTGAAGCTCCTCGTTCATGGCAATTAAACTTGCATGAAATCAAATGCACTGATAAACTGACGACAGCTTTTGGTAGCCGTAAGGAAGTGAAGACCAGGATGTGAGATAACAATAACGATCACAAGTAGGCGAAAAAAATGTTTAAGATACAGTATATGGACAATAAAAGGAGAAAAGGTTTGGACCTGTGCAGTTATAACAATATCATTGACGAAATAAGATTTTTAGATAGTGTATGGAGGATTTTAAAAAGAACCACCATATGTAGATTGACCAAAAATTTTGTTTTATTTCCCAGAAAATTCATGGAAAATAGCCACTCACTGAAGAAGTTGTGTGGTATTCAATTACAAGACAAATCAACTGATTAGTTTGATGAGAGAACAATTTTAAGAAAACAACCAATTGGCAGTCATTCGTGACTGCAAACCGAAGCGAAAACGTAAAATTGTGAATATCATACGCGCTACACGTCATACTTACAGCTACAGATATACTAAATAATAATAACTACGTGTGGTCGTAATGACCTGGTGTCAGGGTTCCTACTGCATGGCCGTTCTGCCCCTGTCTTAGCAGCCTTAACCTAAACCAGTGAGCTACTAGGTATAGGGGACCTACAGTTTATCGCGCAATCCAAACCACGGAAGCGTCCTGGCGTACTTCACATACACAGCAAGCTTTGCCAGAGGTGAATGTCGGGTTAAGGGTCAGTGAAAATCCCCGTCCAGACAGAGATTCGATTCTCTTTTTTTAGGCTAGGGTAGCAGGGATTGGAATAACTTATCAAGGGAAGTGATGAGTGATTTGCCGAAGACGTTGAGGGAATTTAAAGTTTGTAGAGGGCAAATGTAGGTGGGTGGGTGCAGGAAAGGAGGAAGATGGATGTGTAGGGAAATTGCCACCGGAGCATGTGCTGTACTGCAATTAAATTAAATTAAATTACACTGGGAACCTTTCGTTCCCCACTCAGTCACCTTAACAACTGAGCCAGCAGACCGCAAAAGATAAACTGTTAACATTGCGATCCAAATATCGACCAACGCGCCTAAAGAAATTTTCACCTCAAAAACAAAAAATATAACTTAGTCTACTCTACACCCAGTAAGTTCGTCCAATCTTTCCGAAGGAGATGTATAAAGCTATTGTGTCAGAAGCAGGAGCCTTCAGTTTAACAAGGGATGTCCCGGCCTAGCTCATATAATCAAATACAACTACTAATAATTCCTGCTCAACACGGAATCTGAACTCGCGACCGTAGAGTAAATCAAACGAAAACAGTATTTTTCTACTTGCTTTAAAGTATACGCATACAAAGTTCCATCAAAATCGGATAAAAACTGTGTGTTTGTGTGAAGACAATTGCAAAAAAAAAAAAAAAAAAATAACAACAACAACAAAAAATTCATTTTTAAATATTAGATACAGGTATTATGCTATTAACATTAGCATGTTGGTGACGCGATCTCATATGATTTTACCCATCCAGAAAGCCTCCAAGGCGCATATAATACGCGTTGCACGTCATAGCGTGTCGGTGACGGGAAGCCGCGAACTCATTGATTTACCCCCGTTCAAACATAGCCTAGCGCGCCAGTGGAAGTTTCCACTTCAATAAATCATTCAAGAAGGAAGAAAGTCATTATAAGTAAATTCTTAAACCTATTTCAGCGTCTAGATTGGACATGAGGTTTGAATGTAGGAATTAGTATTATGATTACATACATATAAATAAATTTCAGCATACGTACTACAGATCGAACCCTAACTAGGTAATGGCTACATCTAAATTCATTTTCAAGTGGCGGGTAATAAAGAAATGTAAATGTGTGAGAAAGTTTTATTTATAATCTTAAATCGACCATTACCTTAAAGTCAAACAGTCTTAGAAGTGACTTTTCTAAGTGCGTAATAATGTTATCAGCTGTGCCACGCAGATCATTCGAAGCTTCCTGTTATGTTTATACTGAACTAGAATTTTCCTAACGTTGTGTGTAGGGTTAATAGTATGTTAGTAAGCTACTTATTTTCTCTACAAGGGTTCGAAGTAACAGGCTGAGAGATACTGCTACTAAAGCAGCTCGTGTCGAACCTGTAAAACATCAGTTGCAAATAATTCGATGAAGGAGGTGCGGCATTATAGTTAAAATCGCTCACTTGTGCATTACAAATTCTTGTACGAAAAGCGACTTGTAACAAAATATTCACAGCAGTCAGAGAGTACACTTTGACCTGTTTTGTTGTTGCAAAAGCTGATGCCATCTGAATGGCCACTTTGGGTGGGTGAGTAATGCCCTATGACAGTTCCATCTTCCTGGTGCCGGCCACAGCAATACCGCTCATTATTGGATATGCTGGTACACCCGCACATTTGGTGATAGCTTGCCAAACGTAACGTACTGCCGCCTGCAAATGGCCGCCATAATCAGAAGAGTAACACTTCCAGACCTATCATATCGTACACACAGCCTGGCCCTCAGATTTAAGTCTTCAACCATCATCTGACCAGTCACTGTCCATTGCTTCAGATTATTAAAATTCAATCTTCAGGGGCATTAAATGTCAAATTTATTTTCTGAAATTAAGTATGACATTATTTCTACATTTTTAAGTTTTAATCATTTGTTCAGCATTCGCAGATTTAATAGATTTAAATAAAACGGCAAGGTATTTACTGTCTGTTTACGAAACAGAAATTAATTATTTATTTTTCAGAGAATTGACCTAAAACAGAAACGGTCGTTGTAAACAGATTCATAAAGGCAAGTGTTTGACCAGAGTTCAGAGTTTCTACACACATTTTAAAGTATTTAATACAAGTGTGTACCTTTCTTGACATTATGAGATGTTCTACAGAGAAGACTACGTCTTTTTACATTTATATCTTAATCTAATTCCGGAGATACATCGTTTATACGGCACTTAAGGTATTTTGATGCAATGTTCGTTTTCGAACTATATGAAAATAGTTGAAAACATCTCAAGAAGAACGGAAAACATTAAGTATGAAAATACTGCTTTCACCTGCTATCTGTTGTGATTGAATTATACCTATACAGCAAGGAAACGTTTTTATTCTTTATCGTTATGTGGAGATCAGATAGACCATCTTTGCAGCTTTGGACTTTGTTAACTTGATTAAATTTATCAAATTGTTACCCTACTTAAAATTATATTGAACAAACTATAAGATTTATAATGTGAATACATTAAAAATAAGTATTCTGTGCAATAGATCTTTTATTCATAAGGAAAACTCATTGCTGTGTTAATTTAACCGTCATACCATAAGAATATTACGCTTAAAAGCAATATACTCCCAGGAAGAAACTACTCTAGAATCTTGGCTGAATAAATTTACGATATCGTCTGTCATTGCTTGTCGCATCAGCAGATATTCCTTCCCATTTAAGAGAAGTGCCCTTTCAAGAACGAATTACTGAGATAGGAATAGTTGCAGCTGAAAATAACGGCAACATATTTTACTCACGGTGACAACTCCACAAGCGTTCGACTATTACTGATCCACCTCTACCGCAACGCAAAACAGCGATAAATTTACCTGTCCACATACCATTGTCCACTAACCATACACGCTTCACTCCAATACTTTCATTATGATTTGGAGTTAATCTCTGATGAGGAGATTAACTGTGATTACTACTGCAATAAACTCAATAGATTGTGCATAACATGTTAGAAAAACTCTGAGAATTGTCATAAGGGAAGATTATTGGTTAGTGATAAGACGTGGTACTGTAAACTCATAAAAAATAAACTAGCGAAGTTTCATGCCTGCTTGATTTCCCCACCGAGCGTGGTGGGTGAGTGGTTAACGTTCTGGCCTCGCATTCGGTAGGACGCCGATTCGAATCCCTGTCCGGGCATCCAGATTTGGGTTTTCCATGGTTTCCCCACATCACTCCAGGCTAATGCCGCAATGCTTCCTTCAAAAGACCATGGCCGAATTCCTTCCCGTTCGTTGTCCCCAATCGCATCCCGCCTCTAATGACCTCGACGTCGACGAGGCGTAAAGCCATAGTAAAAAAAAAAAAAAAAAAAAAAAAAAATTGGTTTCCCTCCTTCAAAGGCGGAAGAATATTTGCTGCTGGACCTAATATTAGTTATCTCTAATATTTTTGGAAAAGTTTTAAATCTGTATACAATCTGCTTTTTTAAACGATTAGGAAAAAACAAAAGTAAAGAGAGATTAAATGGAAATGTATAGTTTGCACGTGCAATAAGAATAAGATCATGTAATAATTAAACATATTTTAAAGGAAATTCAAATCACGTAAATCTACAAAAACTGTAACTGTTTTCTCAGCAACGAAATGTTATAAGATTAGTAGATTGAGATTGTAAAGATAATTACTCAAACAAAACTAAAATATAGAAATAACACTTAATCGATTCCAAAAGAAATATGACGTGTAATGGAGAGGAGAAGATTATGGAAGAAGGAAAGTCTGTGTATTACGTTGCACGAATATGCTTCATTCATAATATCAAATCAGTCGTCGACTGCCAATCAGCGATAAAATATAAAGTAGAAAGACAGTTTATTTGATTTAGTAATTTAATACAAGTCTGTATCGAACAGTGTATATACAATACCTAAAATCTATCTGAAAGTGAAACGAATAAATGTAAATTCTAAATAACGTCCATGAATTTGAGGTTAAACTAATTATGTGGTGCTGAATCTAATAAAAAATTCCATATTGCTGAATGGCCCAGGGGGTTAGAACACCAATAACTCCTGATAATACACGCAACCGTAGATCTCACGTTGACTTGAAACATTTCTCAACGTATTTTCGTTCAGGTTCCACAACTTCTCGTACTATACTAGGCTAATGTTTAACAATCAGAAATAAATTTGCTCATTTAATATCCAAATTTAATGATTTACTTCAGCCGTTAAAAAGTTTTCCGGAATCCTGTATTCCCATGATAGAATTTAATTTTGTCTGGACCCTTAGTTTCAATCGGTCAGTAAATTTATTATTTCAAGAATTTTCCTTTTCAGATTTTTTTAACATCTTCTCATAAATTAACTCGATATGAAAGTAATGTCATTATAAGATCAATAACTGGCTGCCTAAAATTGAAAACATTTGAATAGTTCTTCTCATTATATTCGTCAGTGCTTTCGAATCGTCTCTTTCAGTTATTTCCCGTAACCGGCACGTATCAATTTACTGGCGATTATTGGGAACCGTCGATTGTAATTATGGATCTTAAAAAGACCATTGCGGATAGCTAATATTTCTTTCTTTCAGATGTGTTTTAGCAAGATAACACTAGGAACAGTACCAAACGCAGAAGGATGCGTGAAAACTAGTTTACTTCTTTTTGTTTTGATGTTTTTGTTAGAAGGAACCGGACAGATGATACCAGTATCAAACTGCTGAGATTAAATACGATTGGATTTCTTGAACAATTATACATAATTCAGTTACAATTTTTTTGCTTGGATTTTGGCTACAGCTAACGAGTCTTAAGTGTAGACATGTACACCGTATACCTATCTTACTTATCTTTAATGAAATATCATTTAGCCACCAATCTCTTAAGTCTTTTTATGCTTCAGGTTACAGAGAACGTAAGAAGAGAGCGTTAACTAGAAATGTTTATTTCTGAATCTGGATGAATACTTATAAAAATTCAGTTTCTCCAAGGGCTTTTCAATTACTTTCACCTTGAGATCCACCGCTCTATCTGTGTTTCTACAGCACACTTTCTGAATTGGTTTAAGTAAGTTTTTATTAAACTAAGTGCATGTAATTGCAAAAAATGGTTTCAGATATCAGTTTTTGATTTTGTAATTTGATTTTAAAATGTGTATTAAATCGTATTTTATGCAGCTTTCCTTTAAACCTTGATCTCTATGTGTGAGATATCCGAAATGACATGTTCTAAACACGTTTAGCATTGAAGTAAATGATATCCTTTCTGTAGGGTCTCATATACCGCTGCCGTTTCATTTTAATTATTCTCATTTGATTCCAGAGGATTAACGGCTAGTGCCGTAATGTTCGTAGAATTGAATCAGTTAATTCAAGTATCGGTCGTTTCCTTTCTTTAATTCAGTTTGCGATCTTACTAACTATTTAATATACACCATTCAGTCGCGATAAGCAGATTCGTTGTTTGAGATGTATTCTTTTATGTTAGTGAATACAGAACTCGTCTCTCCTTAATTTATTCCATTATGTAACTCATAATTGTGTAACAGGCTATCGGGAAAGTCATCTATCTATTTTGGTTACATGACACGATAAGACTGTAACTCCTTCACCTGGCTGTAATGATCTATCACTATTTGCTTACAACCAATCAACTACTCACCAGTTCGGCAGTATGCGTTAAAGCGATTTATCTGACCGTAGAAGTACAATGAGACTAGTTTCAAACTTCGAGACAAATTTTTCGCTGCTCCTGATAACTGTTTTCTCTAATCATCTAAGCCAGTGCCTATGCTGTCCCCAAGATCCACGTCAACAGCTAACACTTAATACGGAATACAGCTTACACGATTTACAGATATATGGCAGCTGGATTCTTCATTTTTCTATCAGGTGAGGTTTAATTTGACGATCAAGCAGATGGGGTAGACGCGGTGGGAAACAATAAGCTATGTGTTCAGGCCACCTGGTCTTCCCTGCGGGGCTAAAAAAGATTTATAGAAACATGCATTTTATTAACCTCGAAAGCATTTACATGTGTGATGGTTATTAGATGAATGAAAGCTACGGTTATTTTTTTGCATTGATTTCACGTAGCTAACGGTAACTGGTTGCAAAAGATGAGTTAATAATATTAGCAACTCACATGTTAGAGTATGACAACTATATGATAATCTGAAGTTTTAATAGCGTGTTCACGGACATGGTACAAAATAAATTCTCTAGAACCTCAGGGATTTATTTGTAAATGATCTATTTTAGTTGTACTTTTTAGGTTTGGTCATTTTATCCCTTTATTTTAAGATTTTATAACGAGCAATACAAGTAGCTTCCTTGTGCAGAAATCCTTTCATAAATTTATTAACTTTCATTACTTGAAACACTAACCCAAAATTGAGTCAGGTGTCGTGGCTACCTGTCGATCCAGCTGGGGCAACTAAGTAACGTGACTAGTTCGATACCAACAATAAATTGCTCAGCGGTCCGTGTCGCCCTAACAAGCCAATCACAGAAGTACTGTACGGAGGAACTCCTGGGAACAGTCAGTCGGCAGGTTGGACTGTATCCGTTGGCAAGGCATCCTACACAGACGGAAAAAAAAATCCCAACACCAAGAAAGACTTGTGTTAGATAAACGAAATTTGGTAGGCGTGTTTATACATCTGAAAGATGACATCGATTCAAATTTCGCGCTTCGCGCATAAGTGTGGCGCTAGTAGCGCTACTCAGAGCTTGCAAATCAGGTTTGCTTTAAATACGCGCTGTAAAGTTTGTGAACGTTATTTACCGCTGAGATTTGACATAGTGAGTTGATGTTAGCCAAGAATGCCTTTAAGAAGACGAAGAAGCCATTATCAACAGCTCACCGAGTTTGAACGAGGTCGTGTAATAGGGCTACGAGAAGGTGGATTTTCTTTTCGCGATATTGCAGAAAGACTTGGCCGGAATGTATCCACTGTGCATGATTGTTGGGTGCAGTGGTCAAGGGATGGTACTGCCTCAAGAAGACCGGGTTCCGGGAGGCCACGTGGCACTACTGAGAGGGAAGACCGCCGTATTCGGCGTACAGCTGTGGCGCATCGTAATGCGTCTGCGGCAGAAATTCGAGCTGCAGTTGGTACCACAGTGACACAACGAACTGTTAGAAATCGGTTACTTCAAGGACAGCTCCGAGCCAGGCGCCCTGTAGCGTGCATTCCACTGACTACAAGCCATCGCCGTTTGCGACTCCAGTGGTGTCAAGCCAGAGCTCATTGGAGGACGGAGTGGAGATCTGTTGTGTTTTCTGATGAAAGCAGGTTCTGCCTTGGTGCCAGTGATGGCCGAGTGTTGGTCAGAAGGAGGCCAGGGGAACGCCTGCAACCAAACTGTCTGCGGCCTAGACACACTGGACCTACACCTGGAGTCATGGTCTGGGGAGCAATTTCCTATGACAGCAGGAGCACTCTTGTGGTTATACCAAACACACTGACTGCAAATTTGTACGTCAGTCTGGTAATTCAACCTGTAGTGCTGCCATTCATGAACAGCATTCAAGGGGGAGTTTTTCAACAGGATAACGCTCGCCCTCATACCGCTGTTGTCTCGCAACGTGCTCTACAGAGTGTCGACATGTTACCTTGGCCTGCGAGATCACCAGATCTGTCTCCAATTGAACACGTATGGGATATCATTGGACGACAACTCCAGCATCATCCACAGCCAGCACTGACCGTCCCAGTATTGACAGCACAAGTACAACAAGCATGGAACTCCATACCACAAAGTGACATTCGAAACCTGTATGACACAATGCATTCACGTTTGCAGGCTTGCATTCAAAATTCTGGAGGTTACACCGGCTATTAATTTAACAGTATTTCACATTTGAAATGCATTTTCTTGAGCTTAAATTAACCTGTGATCTTGAAAATTTAATCAATTAAACATGTTAACTTGACAAATGCATTGTCCAAATTTCATTACTCTACAATAATTTTTTCTTGGTGTTGGGATTTTTTTTCCGTCTGTGTATTTGTGTGACTTGACGTGGTTAAGTAGAGCATCTTTTTTTTATTATCAACTTTTTATATCGTAACGATCTTCACATTCGTATAATCATTACTTTAACTAATCTTGAAACTTAAAATATTTATTATGTCTGAAACAAGACTTTTAAAATACACGAACACAGTTAATTGCTAACAAAACGTAAGCCACAAAAAATTCTAAAAACTGAGTTTGTTGTAATTTTAGGTGCAAAAATTGTTTATTGGTCATAGAATTTTTTAAATAATATTATTACTGGTGGTATAAGCTTCGGTTTCAAGTAACTAAAATTTAAATGATATGTGATTTGTTTACTAAACTATGAGAACCCCTCCTCCCAGGGCACAATGTTATGATTAATGCAACAAATATCTGCGCATAACAACTGCTAATAATGTAGCAATATTCCTTAAGCTTCTTTAATCAATCCATAGTTAATCAATTTCGATAATAAACATTGGCAGTATTGTTTGCAATGACATCGTTGTTAATACGCTGGCTGGACACTGTAATACAACTGAACTGAAATCATTTAACACCTACCATTTGTAGCTACTACAGTAAGGACACAATATCCTTTCTCTTATATTTATAAATTAATTAACTTATGTAATTACTTTGAATCTTCAGCACGGCCATGTGTCTTTTTTTTTTTTTTTTTACATCTAGGCGACAAAGAGGTAATTAGAGGCGGGAAAGAACTGCGAGAGAGGAACGAAAGGCGATTTGGTCAGGAAATCTGGATGGCCGGAATGTTCTTGAAGTATCCATCTTTCAAAGAAGTTTTATCTGGTTCAAACTGTAACTACTGATTTTTATTACTTTCGTTAAATGTTCTAGTGTAATTTATTAATTGTTTGATGTTATCCACAGTGACAATACTGTTAGTGTTCTCGATAGTTTGATGAATTGTAGAAAAGTATCTGTTTCCAAAACATAAATCGCTAATCGAGTCATTTGGGGTGCGAAAGCAGATAAACATTGATAGCGTAAGATCTTTATATTCTTGAAAACCTCATGTACTGTGCATGTTGCTAAATCTTCAACGAGAACTCTCTAACCGTGCATGGGAATGGGCTCTGGCCTTGCATTGGGCAGGAAGCAGTTTCGAATCCCCTTCCGACAATTCAGATTTCAATTTTTCAAGCTTGTCTGATATCACTTCAGCCGAATGACGGCTTTAAACAGCCATAACCGAATTCCTCCCGTTCCTCTCCTGTAATCATTACCCGCCTTTAATGCCTTCAACATTGACGAAGCGTAAAGTCATAAAAAACAATGTATGATAAGTTCATAAATGACGCCATGTTAAAAAAAATAGCAACTGATGTTCATCCTAGTGTTTCATTTGATCCAAATAACCTATTTATTTTAAAGAGGTAATTGTGTTAGCAACTATTAACAAGAAGAAGGATAATGTCAAGGAAAATGTAGCAACCCGTGTTTGTTAGTGATAGAAATAAGGGTAGTTGATTCCAAAGAAGCGAGGAATGGCATAAAGTGCCGGGAGAGGTTCTAATTAATCCAATGTTTTTTTAAAAATATTAGCACTTTAACTTTTAATCTTAATGATATTGTGTAGATTGTATATCCTGTTATCAATCAGGAACTATCTATCATAACTAACTATCACGCAGCATTCCAGATTTCATTTCATTGGAGGTGTGCCGTTTTATTTTTATGATTTGAGATAACTTCCGCAGAAAATTTAATAGAACATTGCATAATTCTAACTTCAGTACTTTCCGTTGAAGATAGTTTTCACACACGTTTCAAAAATGTTAATCATTTTTAGAAAGTTTTAAGCTAAAAGAAAATAAGCATTCCAAAGGTTAAAATTGCATTTCATGTAGTGATTTACCTACTACAAAATTCCGCATTTAATATAAGAAATAACATTTTACAATATTTGAAAGAATTATGAACACAACCTTCGTACAATCTACAGTTACAAAATCTAAGATAGTTTTCATAATTAATTGGAAACCTTAGCAGTTTTCACACACACTAATTTAAACGAAATAAATGTATCTTCAATGGATTAAATAGGTCTACATACCTCTTTTTTATTATGAAAGAACATTAACGAATATAACTGCAGGAATCGATTTCGGTAGCAATGTATCACGTTTAACAGAAAATTAAAGTAATCCATAGAACTATGGTCTATGATTTTGGGCTTCTAAGATAATATTTTTCAAGTGTTTAACCATGTTGATTTCCCCTTTTTTATTTATTTTACTCTACTTCATTGGAGAAGTTAGGTTTTAAGTAGATAAACTTATTGAAAAGCATAACTTCTAAATGCTTATTATTTTATTAGTTGATTTTGTTTTAACTTTGTACAGCGAAAGGTTACAGGTTGTAAGCAGCTTCTTTAAAGACAGGTAAACTGTTCACTGATTACGACGCATGTTTGACTAAATGGCACGAACTTCAAAGAGCATTTAGTTGAAAACAACGACCCGTAACATTGTGTTCTACTAGCAGAACTTGGGGTGGAACATTAAAAAGACAACTGTTGTAGCAATCGTATGCAGTAAGAATTATGACTTCTTGCTGCAATTGTTTAGAAGTCTGCGAGCATCAAGATGAGAAAACTTTTGTAAGAACTGTTACGAGTACAGGTGCTATTACTGAATGTCTCAGCGTCGCAAAAGCCACACCTAGCCATTCACACCATTCAAACTAATGGTCCACTTGGGATTTGAGTAGTTCGCCCTTCAAGTTGGCTGGGATTCTCGGCTGCAAGCCCGTGTAGAAATTGTCTCCTTATTCAATATCTTCTCCCCTTCTAGATTTCCCAAGAAAGTTCTCACCGAGGAGGAGGATATTTTGGGCCAAAATGAAATGTCGTCACACACGAGGGCGTACGGCAGCCTCGGAATTGCACAAGGTAATTCTCACATCCGCTCGGTTAGTGGAGAATTCACAACATAACAGCTCCAAAGTCCCCTTAGCTCCGTGATTTTCCCGTACATTGACAGCCAGGAACGGAAAGGATTTCGAACACGGCGTTTTGTAGGCACCACCACGGCATTCACCTAGAGTGATTCCCGGGAAATGATGGAAAACTCAAATCTAGATGGCCGGAAGGGGACTCGAACCCGCGTCCTTCTGAAAGCGAGACCAGAGAATGTCCACTCACCCACAACTTCTTCTACATCTACATCTACATATATACTCTCCAATTCACAAAGTTTGGGTGGCAGAGGGTGCTCAGCATCAAACCTAATCTCTTCGTTGTGCATTACAATCCCTAATGGTACGAGGGAAAAAAGAATTCATATAAGAATCAGTGCGGCATCTTATTTCTCTAATTTTATCTTTTCTATCACTCCGACTCAAATAGGTTGGTGGACGAAGTATTTCACTACACTCGTAAGTGAAAGTGGGAGTACACTTGTTTACCAATAAGTTTGAACGAAACGTGCGTCGTCTATCTACCAGAGACTCCCAGCCTAGTGTACTAATCAGTTCTGTAACGCTTTCATAAGGACTGTAGCAAGCGATCACGAATCGAGCAGCTCTTCTCTGTACTTTCTCTATACTGTCGCTCAACCACTTAAGAAACGGATCCCAGATGACACAACAGTACTTCAAATGTGGACGCACAAGAGATTTGTACGCTATCTCCTTTGCTTGTGTATTACAATTTTTTAAAATTCGACGTAGGAATCGCAGCCTAGAATTAGTTCTACCTACTAACGAATTAATATGTAAGTCCCATTTCATGTTCCTTTGTACTGTTACTCCCAAATATTTCATAGAATGGACCATATCAATAACTGAACTGTTTACTTCGTATCTTCGAACAATCGGATTCTTTTGTTAGTTATGCTCATTGTCTTACACTTTTTACAATTTAGAGTTCCCCCTCAGAGCACCATGCCAAACAAGACAAATTCTTATAGTTACATTACTTTGTGACAATTTAACTTCTGTGCTAAAGATGTATGATACAAATCTTATGATCATTTTATTTATACAATCCATAAATCATAGCAAAAAAAAAAAAAAAAAGAAAGAAAGAAAATCCTAACTGAGGATGTGTTTTTATCACATTGATTTCAATGAGCTTTCAGTCCAATATGATAACGATCGGATGATACTATGTCTGCTTTGTCCCAAGTAGGTTAGGAACAAAGCAGAACACCAATTCTACAGGATGGAAAACGGATTATGAAATATATTTTACAAATTATTTTTATCTGTTCTGAAGTGGACGTAAACGAAACGAAAATGCGACATGCATTTTAGATGTGTAAATATACAACTGAGTATTACAGTAGATAGTTGATCATGGATAACTGTTTCGTAATACTGAATATGAAACTGATAATAATTTGTTGACTGACAATTCACTATAGCATGAGGGCATCAGTTTTGTTCTGAAGAACATTTTATTATAAATACAGCAGGAGTAGGTTCCGAACTCCAGATCGTGAACTGGAGACTCAAATTTCTGAAATTTTATTCCCCGCGTAATAGCAACGGCAGAATCAACATCTGCGGCCTCAGAGTTGTGTGTGCAGGTAGCGCCTGGGTGTGTTTGTCAACCACTCGTGCAGTCGCCGCTGATTAATATGTCTCGCAGGCAGGATCCCCACCCCGTATTTATTTTGCTCTCACCACCGAAACGCTCGCTTAAGTCGAGTGTCTTGCAGGCAGGAAAGCGAATCAGGGAAAGGGGATGCTTCTACAGATGATGCAGGTAATATAGAAATCACATGATGACTGTATTTGGTCGGAAGTGTCTGAATACTCGCTTTCATTTTTGAAAGTTTGACAAAATATCTGTTGGAATAAATATTAATGAATGCTTAGGCAAAAGAGGTGCGTTAGAAGGAAACAAATTATCAATACTTATTAGGTCAAAACTCCGTAACTGTTTGAAGTGTTCCCTATGTTAGGAAAGCGACTTCTCGACCTCACTGTGGCCGTTTGCTACCAGTTGTTAATTTCCAAATAATATTAAGTATAAAAACAAATCAGGTGGGCGCCAGAGATTGGAGTGTACCCTATTCTGAGGGAAGCGACATCCATATATCAAAGTATTATTATTGAAACATGAATTATTGAATTAACCAAGATAAATGACACATTACAGGACTGGATGGGATCTATTGAAAACAAGATTCACAATCTGACTTTACGATTTACTTATGTATTTGAATTGTTTACTTTACAAAATTTTACAAAGATTAATTTTCTTTTTACAACACAAAGGTACATAACTTTCTCGGTGGAGCAAGAGAGTTTGTCTCAGGGCTGACTAGGGTGAAAAACGACTATGATGCAAAAGTTCCTTTTTCCGTGTTGTTATTACCGTGTAGGCGAATCTAAGTTGTGCATTCGGTGGATTGACCAGCTCTCTGTGACGGCCGGCTGCCTCCCTGCTGTTTCTCCCGTGGTCAGCTGGGCGGTCGATCTGCCACCCTCGGCCGGCAACCAACAAGTCCCTTCTTTCCTTCGCGCTGAATCGAAGAAGCGTCGCTTTCCGCCCCTCTTGATGTCGTGCACCAATGTCCATCTTCGGAGGGAAGGTCTTCTCGCTGGTTGGCTCGAGACATGCAACAAACCGCCCTTTGTTAATAATAAAACACAAATTTTTCCTATTGGCTGTACTCCCTGGCTTCCTCTCACCCTTCATTCTTGGATACATATTTCCTCTTTATTTGTTTATCTGTTTACTGAAACAGTCCAGGTTCCTCTTGAGCTGTGGTCCTGTCCCGGGACTATTTGCTGCCATCCATCATATCTAATGACAACACTCAGAGGCTGGCGTTCCCCAAATAAGAGCGTAACCTACCCTGGGACCGACACACACGCGACGAGAAAAGAAACACGCATACATGCGTTTCAATCTCTGGCTCACGGAACACTACATGCTCAAGAAAACAGTAGCTTTCATTGAAACTTCATTACTAACTAATAGACACACACACTGTAATAGGCAATGCTGAAACTGGAGGCATCAAACTTTTTATAAGGTTTTATAAAGTGAAATTTTTTCACGTTTGTAAAATTTGTTTTGCTATTTTCTCCCGAGGTAGATAAATTAGTAAATGAAGCAACTGATGTGAAGATGAAACCCACTTGCCGTATAGAATGTAATTGTCGCGGGCGCTAATTCTAGTATAGATTTTAGCGGTAATAAAGGCAGTGTATTTCCAAGCAAGTGCAGCGGTGTGAGAATACACCGCTTCTATATGACACCGGCAACAAGGCCGCTGGTCTTGCAGTCCTTACTGTGAGAAAGTCCACCAGCTCGGTACACGAGGAACACATCCTATAAACACGTGAAGTCACGCCTATACGGCATGACATACAGCCAATGAGAAGAGAGCTTTCCCCACTTTCAGGGCCGGGGTCGCTTCTCGGCACGTACATTGCTACGCAGTCCGTGATGTGAAATTTTGTAGGCCAGACCTGTTACCATCCAAATTGATCATTTTAGGCATTTTTATATCATTCTCCTTCCGCTGGCTCGGAATGAATCTGCATTAATTTTGGATCATATGATCCACCATTCCAATATCGGAAACTCAGATTTATGTACAGGGTGTTTCAAAAAGGACTTTACAACTTTGAAAATTCAAATAAATTTTATGAAACAAGGTACAGAGCTGGTTTTGGTGTTGTTTTAAAGGAAAGCACTTTTTTTTTTACATTAAACTAAAGATGTTCTATGTGGCTTCCGTTGGTTATTCTGCAGACATCCCATCGGTAGTCGATTTCTTCCCAGACTCGCACTAGCATTTCAGGTGTAACTTGCTCAGCAGCAGCGTAAATTCTTGCTCTAATTTCAGGTAGAGTGGCCGGCAAAGGAGGTACGTACACCATGTCTTTTATGAAACCCCAGATGAAAAAATCTAGCGGTTTCAGGTCTGGGGAACGGTGGGCGGGGCATGCAATTGGCGCATCACGGCCAATCCATTGACCTGGAAAGCGGTCATTGAGAAAGTCCCGGACGTCAGTCAGATAGTGTGGTGGTGCGCCGTCTTGCATAAAGAAAATATTTCGTTCTCGGTCATCCTCATCGATCTGTGGTATCAAAAATTGCTGCAACATATCAAGGTACACTATCCCGTTGATGGTTCTCTCTTGGAAAAAAAAGGGGCCGTACATTTTCCTCTTGCTCAACGCACAAAAAACGTTCACTTTAGGGCTATAACGATCATGTTGCAATGTTTCATGTGGATTTTCACTGCCCCAAATCCTACAGTTATGTGTGTTAACCTTGCCACTTAAGTGAAAAGTTGACTCATCAGAAAAGATTATGTTGTCCAAGAAATGTTCATCATCATCCACTAGATTTAACATATCCACACAGAAGTTCCTACGTGCAATCTTATCAGTGTCTTTAATTGCTTGTAAAAGCGAATATCGGTATGGTTACAAATGCAAACGTTTTCTCAACACACGCCAAACCGTCGTATGTGGGACTTGCAGCTCACGAGATGCACGCCGGGTCGATTTCGTAGGGCTGTTGACAAAACTTTTTCTCACTTGCTCAACGAACTCGTCAGATGTGCTTGGATGACCTGAGGATTTTTTATGTTTTACTGAGCACCCTGTTTCTACAAAACATGTATGCCACTCATAAATTGTAGGCCTACTAGGAGGATCTTTAGCGTACTTGGTACGAAAATTACGCTGAACTGTTGTCGCAGACTTCGATTCTTCAAACCAAAACACACAGCTAGCACGCTCGGGTCCAATGAAGGCAGCCATCTTTAACGTAACTGCGCTAGCGCTTGTGCGGAGCGGTTAGGCACTAGCGGACTACGTGAGTCAAGACTTGAAGTATTTTCCTTTAAGACAACACCAAAACCATCTCTGTACCTTGTTTCATAAAATTTATATGAATTTTCAAAGTTGTAAAGTCCTTTTTGAAACATCCTGTATAAAGTCCATATAATTTTAAAATGCAACACTTTTCAGCGATAAATCAAGTAAACAAAACTCTTGATATTTCAAGGAGCACCTACGTCCTGTTTTTAAATGAATTAAGTCTCTTTGTGTGTGTCTAGCCAGAAGCTTTCAGATGCCGACTGGAAACCAAGAAAACCTCAGCCGACAGTAAGTGGTTGCTAGAACGGACCCACAGTGTGGTAAGTGTCTCACTCGCTTGGTTCACACGCGACATAGTTTCCGAATTTTCATATCGACATTTGACAATACATCGGACTCAATTTTTGTATTTGTTTTTTTTAAGTTTATTTCCATGGTTATTTTCGGTATACACTCCCAGACTAAGATGCTATTTATTTTTTTTTGGTAGAGATTTACTTAGACTGCTGGTAGGCAAACATGCTCGTATTAAGTAAATAACAGGAAAAATAAATTACAGCTTTGTTTTATTGCTTTATATTTTGATGCAATTTGATATCTCCCAGTACAAATGTTAACGTGGTTGAAGCCTACTGAGCAGGTTTTTAAAGATTAATTCAAATTTGTGTTCCGAGAAATTCAGAGATAGGTACAATAAAACCATCACGATTAAAGGCCCAGCAGCTGCCAGTGACGTGCACACTGCTCTCTGGAAGTGTACAGTACTTTTGAAAGCGATGTCTGAGTGATTAAAACTTTGGAGAGGTCTGACATGGTTTCCGATGAGTGAGAGCCGAAAGCTGCTCTTACTCTCCAACCCACGCCCGCCGACAGACGTGGACCAACGCGTTTTAATTAAGTGGCGAGCGCTCTGCAGCAAGGTAGCGGACGAGAAACATTGCACCCGTAGAGAAGGCATCTCAAACAACGGCGCGTAATACTCGCAGCTCACAAGTCTTACGCTTGTCAGTAGATAGGGACACACCACATCGACTGTTGAGTTAACATTCAATGTGCATGTGCACGCTACTCGTATTCGCCCACGCTGTTTGTAGAAACCAATGTGGTTAATTCAGAGACGCTCCTTATCTTATGCATGAAAAAGCACATAACAGAATAATAGTACACACCTACAGAACGTTGGTTACATACGGCCTCACCAGTTAGATGACGCATCCGGTTTATCTGATACAGGCATGAAACAGTCGCTATCTGTATGTTCATGTATGTGGACCTTCTGATGGAATCAATAGAGGAGAGGTTAAAGTTGAAGTAACTTCAACCCTCTCCCGGATTGGTACACTTCATTACAGGTCACGGGCCATACAATAGCTGGCTCCGAAATCGAAACATTGTGGATTCAAGCAGGTGCGAATGTGGTGAAGAGAGTACGCCGGAGCACGTGGTATGGGAATGTGGAATAGCAGCCAGTTTGAGAGAACACCAACAAGCTCGGCTGCAAGGTAGGAGAATATTTGACATACTACGCAACAAAAGTTTGGGGCATTTACTGGACGAGGCAGCTGATCTAGCCACAAAATTTTGGAAGGAGAAATTAATAGAAAGGAAAAATGCAGAGCGAAATCAAAGGCCACATATAGCAGAAGAGGAGAACAGAATTAAAACTCGTGGAAAAGTGGATGCTAATTCCAGAAACAACTGCAGAGGGAAGTCTGGTTTTCACAACTCCGGATTGACGGAAGATATCCTACGACAATGAGCAACATCAAGCGTCGGAGGAACTTCAGCGTGCTCCAGAGAGGCCATCTTCTGAGCGACAGCTGGGGCCGTCTTGGTATTCCAGGAGGTCAACTCTTGATGGTCTGGGCGGCTGACTTCGCTGCCTGTTGCGGGAGGGTGTACCTTTGGTGTGCAATCAACAACACCGAGAAAAAAATGAACTTTAGTGGAACCGAAGTGCGGGTGTGACAATAGATGGTGGTAATAGTAGTATTAGTAGTAACAGCAGTTGCTTAATAGTAATGTTAGTAGTAGTATTAGGAACAACAGCAGTAGTAGTAGTAGATGTAGTAGTGGTGGTGGTACCCACTCTGTTTAATAACAGTAGAAGTAATAGAGATACTGCAACTTGAATCAAAAGCTTCTAGCCATCATTGTTTATAAAGTGAATACGCTAGATATATAAGATATAAATATACATACATGCAAAATAATGGAATTAGTGGCCCAGATTAGATACTAGGTGCTGGGCTATGTTGTATATGGGAAAATAAATAAATAAATAAATGGAATCAACTCGCAGTTGTCATACGAAGTTACTGCAGTACATTTCATGTTGATTTCAAAAACTCTGTTACGGCAACACTACATTCATTGCATTTCTGCAACAAATTACACTTTTTCTTTATCGGCACTTTGCCTGGGGATATGATACGTGATCTAATACAGCTGAATTATTGATGCACACAAGTGAAACTGAAACATTACAATTTCTGTAAACATACGCATTTTACAGTAAATATCAAAGGGCATATAGCCTCGGAACACATAGAAAAGTCAGTTTTGATGGGTGCATTATACGTCTTAAACGTCCGGGCTTTTCTCTTTCCAACTCATAGATACCATTCAAAGACTATAGTATAAACACATCTAAATATGAATGCTAATCAGAAAGCTAATACTTCAGTCTTCACGTTTCTCTCGCTCCCACCTTCATTCATTTGGAAAATATGTGTAAAATTAATTTAACTGAAAAATATTAGTGACCGGTAATTTAAATTTATCCAGAACTTATCCCTACTTTCCATTTATTAAAAAAATAGCTTGTATTCAAGAGAAATATTCAAACCGTTTAGAAAATTTAAATGAATATTCCATATGTAGAGTAAGTAACGCAGAACGCAAAAGCAGAGAAGACTGGAAAATGCTAAAAACTGTTAATTCACAGAAAATCACATGTAGCAACATACTATATCAAACAATGAGATATGAAGAAAAGATACAACCACTTCTCATTTTTTTTTTTAAAAAATAATTATTTATTGCAATTAACATTATACTCTTTTTCTAAGCTGGTAGGCTGTTTTATCTGTAATGTCAGTGCTACTTTACTGGTGACCCTCTGAGTGCATGTGGCGGGCGACGTGTCGAGGATACCTCCTCACCTAACGAACAGTCGACCTCCTCGTTACGGTCCTGCAACATTCAGGACACGTGTGCAATCTGCCACACGTGTCGCCGCCACGCCGGCTGCGACTGCCTCAGGTAGCAATTACGCCCTTATCAAACTCCTTTCTTTGTTCGCGGCACCACGAGAAACATTCGGTATGAGCAGCAATGCTGTGGGGTTACCTTACGACATTCGCTGATTCGAAGGGAAAACTGCTGCTATAACACCAATGGCATCCTTTATCAAGTGCAGTTAACTTTTAACACTTTTTGTAGAAACTAGTCAATTTCGTATACTGTAAGAAATGATACAAGTTTATATGTACTTTTTAGAAATCAGTGTATAACTTTATTCGAAAAAAAAGGAGCGGGATTTGCATTTATATTTCTCACAAATTATGAAAGATACAAATACGTTACACACACCACTGGATAGAGGGAGGTTCAAAGTTTTTCTTTATACATTCGATATGAGCGCGATATGTTACGCGACAAATATAACGGCATTCCATTTCTTGCCATACATGCATTAACTCGTCTCTAATTATAGAAATCACAGCTGAAATATTTAGACTTCGCAGCTGTTGAAGAGTAGCGGCAGTAGGTGGTAGCACACTTTATTTTTTACGCACTCCCGCAGATAAAATTCGCAGGGGGTAAGATCTGGTGACCTGTGAAGCCACAGACGGCGAATAAGATCCTCTTACCATCTCTTACAATGCATCGTTTTGAAATTGTTTCATTCATGCAGTTTCGTACCTCACAGAGAAACTGAGGAAGAGCATCGTCTTACATAAAAATAAAATCTTTCCCATTTTCCTGAAGTTGAGGAAAGAAAAACTTCTGAAGCATGTCCAGATATGAAATTCCAGTCACAGCTTTCGGAATAAAAAGGAAAGGCCCATAAACTTTGTTAACAGCAAGAGCGGTGAGTCCTTTCCGATGTTCGATGACAAAGCAAGAATTGTTAGAACCGCAGATTCTGAATATCAGAAAATGTCTTCCAAATCCTGCAGAGTAACCTTTCTTTCACGATCGCCAGTATGCAGTGCCTGAAGCCACTGCAACTTATACACCTTCATAATCAGATGCTTGTTAAGAACACGCCAAACCACTGTCCCCGGAATTCCGAGTGCATTGCTTGTCTGTGTAGCGGGTTTACGTGAGTTCCATGCAAAAGAACTTTGGATACGCTCAACATTTTGATTTGACGTTTGAGGATACCAGTGTTTTTATCCTTTGCATATGAACCAATCTTCTACGAATTTCATATGCCAATCGTGAATCTGTTTATGACAATGTGACATTTTTTTGAACTTACGCACGTTGTACGTAAACGATTGAGTCACTTTTTGCATACTGTAGCACAGAAAACAGACTTTTTCTGTTACGTCTCCATTTCCACGTAAAAAGACAACAGCACCGCACTTTACTGTCGTGGTGACAAAGAACTCAGTTATCGGGCCATTACAGTTAATAACTGTTTTCAACATTATTCTTCAGATTCTTAATTTAATGACCTGTTGGTGAACCACCGTTTACAATTTTTAGAAATGAGCACCGTACCGTTTTGGGATGGATGGTATTAAACTCCACCAAATGTGTTAGAAAGACAGGTGATATAAAAACACAAATATCGATATCAGATTAACTAGCTATGACTGCTGTGTGCTATTGTTTACAAAAAGGATAAGAATTCAGCAAAGAATTTATAAGGAGTTAATAACCACCGAACAAAAGGTAGAAAAGTAGCGGAAAAATTTACCAGTGACGTTAACTCTGTTGTCTTGTCCATTATTTTGAGAAGGCAATTTAGGCAACGGTGCGTGGAGGAGATACTGCGCGCAAGATCGTTTCGTTGGACAGCGCTCTGTATCATTTGCCTTGCGACAGGTACCATTCTTGGAAGGCAATTCTGTCTGTTCTTCTTAAGCGAAAACGGAAGCTGGTACACTTCTGCAGTGGTTCAAAGACTCGAACTAAAGTTTAAAATATAAGAGTTGTAACTTTTTCATATTAATAATTTAATAATTATTTATATTTTTAATTATTTGCTAGTAATTGTTTACTGTTTAACCATTTGATTAAAACCCATTTCATTTTAGTACTGTATACAAATACCTACCTTGGATTACTATGTTTAATCGTCTTAAAAGAATTAGTTCACCAACTGTCGTAGCTTATTCTCCTATTTGGTAAACATCAAGGTTTCAAAAATCCTTGGTAATCCCCATCCTTATTCGTCTAGGGTACGCTGAAATTAGCACGTTTGTATAAGGCAAAAATATTTGTGCAGATTTCTTCAGCCATGCAGAATTCGTCTCGATTTCCTATTAAGTACGACAACGTAGTGTTTGATTACCTATGAAATTTACTTGTGGTGATATATTCTTGGTTACTTATGTGTGTAGTTACCACTTTTCACCTTTATCTTATATAGCTAGCATCTACATATGAACCGATGCTTAAGACATTTAATTGTTCTGATAAAACTTTTATTCAGTTATTGGTTTAACAACTTCCACCAACACCAGTTGTAAATACGACCGTTAATCTTTTAAATCGGACTTCTCATATTAATATTTCTCAATCAACATATCCAACTTGCGAACTTAATATGTCGCCTCTACCAGATAGGCTTTCAACATGTCGCTCCTGGCAACCAGCATCTCAAAACAAAAGGAACACGAATGTAACCCAAACTCAAAGAGTAAGCATATTAATATACTTGCATACTACATAATCGTCCATAATATAACCATATGATCATCACAACCCCCTCCAGTTTACCGCTATTTTTTGGAAGTTTTATGACTTCAACAATATAGCGTTAAACTTTAACAATATGTTTGATCATATTATAAACTCATACATAATTCATACATACTGACTTACATCAAATAAGTATGTTTCATACTACATTACTGCCTTACATCATAAAAATATGATTCTCATACATCATGACTGACTTACATCAACAAAATATGATTTTCATACATCGTAACTGGTGTTGGGGTATTTTTACAAGTGGTAGTACATTATTATATCATTTTTCTTTTAATTACATATAACATGTACACTTAATTATTATTATTAAAAAGAACACATATAAAATTTCAATCTTTTGGAGACATGTTTGATGTCTCTCATAACAGATTCTTTCCTGATGAACCAAAGTATAGATTTTTTTTCCCTAACTTTGTCACCAGCATACATTTTTCACTCACTATTAATTCATTACTTTCCCCCACCAAAAATCGCATGGGGCGAGGAAGCGACTCTCAGTCGCTCCTCCACGCCACAAGCTATTTTTTTTCTGTATTTCCAATTTTTGAATGACATATCATTTAAGAGGTAAAACAACTTGTACTGTTCAAAGCTCTTTATAAAACAGACTGTCTGTTTAGCACCCTGACCCGAAAAGTTATGTGTCAAAATGCTTAGTTATTCCCTTTATAAAACAGACTGTGTATTTAGCACCCTGACCCGAATAGTTGTCTGGGTCAAAATTCTCACACCTACAGGTAAGTGTGGACTACCAATTGACTGCACCTTCAGATGTATGTCTCCCAGCTGTTGATGTACTCTATTATAGTTATCTTGAATTTCTCCCAAGTTCTTGTTTATGTCACTGTTGGATGATTGAATTATTAATATTCGTTTCTCTTCTGTGTTATGTCTTTCTATTACCTTACAATGAGGTGTACGTATTTGTCCCTCAATCACCTGAAATTGTTCTGTAATTTGTTTTTGAACTTCGACATTCGAAGTTGTTAATTTACTATGGAGAGATGATGAAGTTTATTTTATTTTGTCATAGATTGTACTGTGTAAAATTTGACTGGTAGCTAATCGTTTTGATTCACATTCTGCAACTTTGTTGTCGTGTGTGTGTCCTACTAATGAACGGAAAACTACAGACCGTTTTTCCATCGCGACAGAGTATTTTTCTAATTTATTTGATTGTACTTCTATTTGAGCTTTAAGTGATTGGACTTCACATGACTGTTGATCAAATAGTGTTCTCATTTCAGTAGCTTGTAATTCAAGTTTGGATTCAAGGTCACTGAGTTGTGATTTCACTTCAATAGCTTGTGATTCAAGTTTTGATTCAAGGTTACCGAATTGTAATTTCATTTCAATAGCTTGTGATTCAAGTTTTGATTCAAGTCTTGATTCAAGGTCACTGAATTTTGAGTACAATCCTAATATAAGGGATTTCAGCTCAAGATCACTACTTAGTGGGTCACCAAGAGGCTGTATTTTGATTTAGAGGTGAGAATCCTAAAAATGGAGTTGAGTATTGCTGCATGTGATGGTGAAGTACTACTTTCATCTAAACCATGTCCAGTCGCTTCTGGTGACATTACATTCGTTTCCGCCGCTAGAACTAAATTGTTAGAAGCAGTGCCTGCCACACCGTTATTAATATTATCCTCCAATGATCTTATATCAAGAAATAATATTTTTCTGTTTACTAATATTCTTTACGTAAAGGATTGTAAATATTAATATATTTCCACATACGGCACTGTACCAACTTGATACATTTTTATCCTTGATTTAATATATTTTAAATAGTGGCGAACATGAAATTTCGTACTATGTGGAAATATACATAAGAAAAAACTAAATTAATATGAAAATCAAAGAACGTATACTTTGGTTCACCTTTGTTACAATAATTTTTTTAAGACAAAACTTAAATTAACTGGCGGCGAATTTCCCCAAAGTATGCGTCTTGAAAAGGTTGACTTAGCTTGTTCTCTCGTCAACATTGGCAGCCGTGGAATTCTGCGATGTTATTTCGCTTGCCGAGTCTGTTAACCTCCAAAGTTCAGTCGGCGTCAATCAGTATTTTCAGGTTCTTTTTCGTCGCTATTTTGCTTCCTTACTTCCATGCATATGCATGTTGTAGAGAAAAACTGTCTCGAGTCGCCATGTGGTGATATATTCTTGGTTACTTATGTATGTAGTTACCACTTTTCACCTTTATCTTATATAGCTAGCATCTACATATGAACCGATGCGTAAGACATTTAATTATTCTGATAAAACTTTTATTCAGTTATTGGTTTAACAACTTCCACCAACACCAGTTGTAAATACGACCGTTAATCTTTAAATCGGACTTCTCATATTAATATTTCTCAATCAACATATCCAACTTGCGAACTTAATATGTCGCCTCTACCAGATAGGCTTTCAACATGTCGCTCCTGGCAACCAGCATCTCAAAACAAAAGGAACACGAATGTAACCCAAACTCAAAGAGAAAGCATATTAATATACTTGCATACTACATATTAGTAAACAAAAAATATTATTTCTTGATATAAGATCATGGCGGATAATATTAATAACGGTGTGGGAGGCACTGCTTCTAACAATTTAGTTCAAGCGGCAGATACGAATGTAATGTCACCAGAAGTGACTGGACATGTTTTAGATGAAAGTAGTACTCCACCACACATGCAGCAATACTCACCTCCATTTTTAGGATTCTCACCTCTAAATCAAAATAATTTACAGTCTCTAGGTGACCCACTAAGTAGTGAACTTGAGCTGAAATTGCTTATATTAGGGTTGTACTCAAAATTCAGTAACCTTGAATCACAATTCAGTAACCTTGAGTCAAAATTTGAATCACAAGCAACTGAAGTGAAATCACAATTCAGTGACCTTGAATCCAAACTTGAATCACAAGCAACTGAAGTGAAATCACAATTCAGTAACCTTGAATTAAAACTTGAATCACAACTCAGTGACCTTGAATCCAAACTTGAATTACAAGCTACTGAAATGAAAACACTATTTGATCACCAGTCATGTGAGATCAAATTACTTAAATCTCATATAGAAAAACAAGCAAGTAAATTAGAACAACACACTGTCGCGATGGAAAAGCGTTCGGTAATTTTCCGTTCGTTAGTAGGACACACACACGACAACAAAGTTGAAGAATGTGAGTCAACATGTTCAGCTACAAGTAAAAGTTTACATAGCACAATCTCTGACGAAGTAAAAGAAACTTCATCATCTCTCCATGTCGAAGTTCAAAAACAAATTACAGAACAATTTCAAGCGATGGAGGGACACTTACATACATTTGATGGTAAGCTAGTGGACAGACATAATACAACAAAGAAAATAATGTCAATAACTGAATCATCTAACAGCGACATATACAAGAACTTGAGAGAGATTCAAGATAACTATAACAGATTCAATGCTGAATTAGTCCAATTGAAACACAGTTGCAATACAGTACCTCAACAGCTGGGAGACATACACCTAAAGGTGCAGTCATTAGGTGTTCCACATTTACCAATCAGTGTAAGCGAGCATTTTGACACAGAAAACTTTTTGGGTCAGGGTGCTAAACGCACAATCTGGTTTCAAAAATCCTTGGTAATCCCCATCCTTATCCGTCTAGGGTACGCTGAAATTAGCACGTTTGTATAAGGCAAAAATATTTGTGCACACAGTGAAAACAGATTTCTTCAGCCATGCAGAATTCGTCTCGATTTCCTATTAAGTACGACAACGTAGTGTTTGATTACCTATGAAATTTACTTCTTTGGCCTATGGTCTGCTATATTTGAATACTTTGCGTAACTTTGGATCGTTGCTGACCCATATCGCTACAGTGGAACTGTAGAAAACAATATCACTTAGGTGTGTATGGAAAGTACAAAGCCGGATATTTTTAACGATTGGCACTTGGTGCCTATGAAGACATCAGCATCTCTGTGGCAGCTACAGGCGACACGATTTAGCTGCAAGCGCCATCTGACTGTGACACACCAAACTTTAAGTTAACCACAAAATACAACACTCTGCAGATTGTTTTCCTTTTTTTATGCTCCTATTCGGCCGTCAGGGACTACCTCGACACTTGCCACCTCAGATGGTCAATGTGAATCATTGGAGGGGAGGAACTAAGTTCCTGCACAAACTCTAATCGGCGTATTTAATCTATCGGAGGCGCGACGGAAATACTGAACGAACGCGAAACCAATAAGAACGCCACTAATGGGACCTTGAGCGGCTGTCAAGGAACGTAAAACGAATACTCAGTTATGCTGTCAACTCACAAAATTAGGCATTTAAATACGATCTGCTTACAGAGGGGATGCGGACGGAAAATGGTTTCGGGGGAACATAAACATACGGTATCCGAAGAAAGAATCCAAACACGTTAGATATGGCAACAGAAATAGATCACTAGTGACACACATTTCAGCCATATTTATACCCGTTGGATTTAGAAGCGAATGGAGAGTTTGTGATCATTTATGGTTCGTTCCAGATCGCACTACGGTGTGAAACAAGCAGTGAATGTGATTCAGCAATACCACCAGCGTCCTTGTAAGTTGCAATATTCCACCTCTTTTATCACCGCAATTTGTTTTTTGTTCATGCAGCTTAACTTTCCTTCCGTTTTAACTGTATTTACTGCAACTAATTTGAGTTCTAATTCATTCATGGTTATAATTAACACTGTACTACGCTCACCCAACCTAAGAACTCTTACTGTCAACTTTGATTTTTGCCCATTAACCGTGAGCTTATGTTTGCAATAGTTCTGTGTCGTATCACATCATATGTCCTTTAGTGCAGTAGTTTTCCTCTCTGTTTTTAATCAATTTTCAGTATTATGTTTAGGGCTTTATTCTCGAAGATAGACCTGAAGATCCGATGGAACAATAAGTTACTTGTAGCTAAATACTGATTTCTGGGATAGATTTGTGTACATGCGGTTCTTTTCTGCTACTGTAATGGTTTTACCGAGGACGTTGTGATATGATACATCTACACATTTAATGTAACAATGAGTTATTAGGGCATTGTAATATTGCGGGGTGCTTAGCGTAATATTTGGACAGTGTGTGAATGAATTTCTGGAGAAATGAGATCAGTGACCACTTTCCTTCTTAAGAAAAGTTCAGAAGAATTTCCTTTTAAGCCAGAACACAGAGTCACAATAAGAGGCGGACAGCGACCAGGCATTTTTTTGATAGCGAGATATACAGCCTATCAGAGCCCGCGGAGGGAAGGGGACGACAGCAGCCGCAGTTCTGAGCTAAGTTAAAGGAGACATTTCTTTGCATTGGCTATAGCGTAGCTGCTTGTAATAAATCCTTGGCATGCCTTGACCGCTCACTTGTCTCGCACTGCATCATCATCGGCGGAGAACAACAAACCACCTGACGAGGCAGTGGCCGTCCTGCCATACATCCAAGGAGTTACTGATAAGATTGGTCGGCTGCTTAAAAAGAAGTATACAAGGCCCGTAGGAAATTATCCAGCATCCTGACCAGCGTTGAAGACAAGAGGTATATGAAATTCCTTGTAGCTGCGGCAAGGTATACATTGGGGAAACAGGGCGCACTGTTAAGGAGAGCCTCAATGAACACATTGGGCATTTGAAAAATAATGACACCAGCAAGTCCGCTGTAGTTCTACATTCAGCCGATAGTTGTCATTAATTTTATTCGAATAGATCAGCGTTATAGCCATTGAAATCATATGGTGGCCTAGACGTATAAGATAAGCGTTAGAAATGCAAAAAAAGGCAGAATAACATTAATGCCGACAATGGTTTGCAACTTGACTATATTTGGTCACACTTGCTCAGGAAAACCCAAGATGAACGGCCCTATCCTACCGCCTACACTGGGCGCGGTGACGTCACCGCGGTGGTTTAGCGCTCGCTTCCTGCTTCTATATAAGGCGATAGGCCGGCCTCGGTAGCGTAGGGGCTAGAGTGCTAGAGCTCCGCGTACCGAAGTTCGCCGGTTCGAGTCCGGCCGAGGGCATGGGTGTTGTGTCTGTGAATGTCTTGTCCGTTTTGTAGTGTCCTTGTGTCAATACTTGATAGCAACAAATCACGTTGAGCTGGCTGTATGGCCCAGTAGCCGAATGCCATTAAAAAGAAAATAAAAAATAAAAATATAAGGCGATAGCAGCAAATCACAAGCAGTCCTCTGATGAAAGCCACAGCAAGATGGCAGATGCGTTAGGTTTTAACAAATCGACGCGGCTCCACCCGGAGAACCAAGATAATACCAAGTCTAATCTATTGACCACTGTCACGGAGAAGATTTACACAAAACTGCGACATCATTTAAACTAGCGTGGCCAGCAGATTTTTGACGCCGTCCAGATACTAAAGATTAAGGTCACGACTAATGACGAAGTGAGACAGAAAATCAAAACCAGAGAGAAAGAAAACACCGACGGAAAGCATCGGAAAGTAACGATCTGATCAACCAACTGGGTCAAATAAAAGATGTTTTAATCCGAGAGTGTTTGGAGGTACGGCTGATTCAGCCAATGCTGTTATAGTTTAGATAACAGTTACTTCTTGATGGTTCCATGCTTCCAATGAAAAGGCAAGCGGGAACAGCCAGGAAGCTGACTGGACGACGGCACAATCGCAGAGGAGAGGTGACACCGTGGGGAGTTCTTAAAATGAGAGGACTGGGGACTCTCGAGATCTTTGGTCTTGTGAGCTTGGGTTCTCAAGTGTTGGGCCTGCATTTTTCAACTAAGCGAGGGCACGAGATTGACCAAAAGCCGGTAGCAAATCATGCTACCGGAAACCATAAAAGTCTTTATTCTAAGTCGCAGGGTGATTTATAAATTCAGAGTAACGGTAGGCTATGGTGTGAGAGGTTGCTACGTCAAACCTGGTAAGACGGTAAACACTTTGCCTAATTTTCTAAAACGATGTTTACAATTAAATCTTTCATTTTGCTGTCCACGTTAACACCGCAAAGAAATTCTCGTGATTAAAGTCTCTAATCTCTGAACTATAAACTGAGAAATTTTCCGTGGCATTTATGTACCAGAGTTTAATTCCGTAGCTTCTGTGAGCGATGGAGAATGTAGTAATTTTCAGGTCATTCCGTAACGTTTTACTTGTTGTTTACCAGATGACTGGAAAAGTGTGATAGTAGTTCCGGTCCTTAAAGGAGGGTGACAAATAGGGTCGAAAACTATAGGTCAATCAGCTTGACATCGGTTGTAGGTAAATTAATGGTGGGATTAATGTGCAACCATATCAGACATGTCTGTGAGGAACGTAAGTGGTTTTCAAGTCAGCAGCATGGGTTTAGACAAGGATATTCATGAGAATCTCAGTTAGTAGGCTATATGCAAGATTTTTCTGATTAAATGGACAGGGGAGGTCAAGTTGATAGTGTAGCACTAGATCTTTCAAAGGGCTTTGACAGAGTGAGCCATAAAATTGTGCTAAATGTGGTAAAAACTATTGTAGTTGAAAAAATGGTGACTCGTTATTCTAATGAATGATTGTGTTAAGGTTTACTGTCAGAATTTAGATTGTTTACAGATGAAATAATGTTATATAAATGAATCAAACCAATAGAATACTTTAAACAGCTGCAGGGTGATCTAGATAGGGTAAATAGCTGGGTAAGTCAACATGGGATGAAGATAAAAGCAAAGAACAGCCAGCTTATTAGGTACACAGATAAAAAGCTAAAGGTTGATTATGATTATAAAGTGGGGAGGAGCTACTTATTGAAGAATCGAAATTCTAAATACCTAAGCGTATCATTTGATATTAGACTTAACTGGGCAGGACACATTGGACAGGTAGTAGGGAAAGGGTTCAAAATCCTTCACCTATTAGAAAGAGTGATAGGGGGATGCACTAGAGAAGTAATGGAATTGTGGTATAAAACTCTGGGCAGACCACTGCTGGAATATGGTTGTGTAGTATGGGACCCACATTTTAGGAATCAAATACAGGAGTTGGAGGGGGTGCCGAGAAGGAATGCCAGATTTGTCTTTCGAAATTACAGAAAAACACAATCGGTAACCAATATGATAAAGGAGCTGGAGTGGGATTCATTGAAGGATAGAAGAGGGGTGAAGAGAGTCATGGGAGTGTACAAGGCCTATATTAGTGATGAAGCTTGGTAAGATATTGGTGGGAAAATTAAGAGATGTGCATGGAAGGGTAAAGATGACCGTATCCACAAGCTGACACTTGATTTCAACCATGGGATGTGGGAAAATTTTATTTCGTAGGAAAGGGTGTCAGAGATTGGAATAAATTGCCAAGAGAATTGACTAATAATTTATCAAAAACACTGAAAGAATTTAAAGTTAAAATTAGTCGAGGGCAAAAGTAGGTTAGGCGACGAAAGGAGAAATACGGTTGTGTAGGGAGATTGCCACAGGAGCGGGCGCTTTATCGAAATTTTATCAATATTATTCTTATTATTATTATTATTAATACATTCATAACGGTATTAATCAAACAAGTGATGTATTTTTACTTGTATTATTTAATTGCTTATTTTAGTGGCCATTGATGTAGGACAAAACTGGTGCTTTGAGAAAATTTTGATGTGTTACTGAATATTAAATTAAATTCACCTTATGTCAGTGGGCCATATTTAAGAGAGTAATCTTAAATGTGTTAGGATAATCAATCTGTCACCCTTTCCAATTAGTAATATGAATAATTAATCGTATAAATATAAAAATAAAATTATGAATAATTACCAAAAATTACTGTGGTATAGCGTATCATTTTACTGGCACCCAATTTGAGGGGCAAAATCGATGACGAGATGGTCTTCCTGTATTGGCCACTACGAGTGCAATCGTCACTGATCATGTGAGAATTGAGTCTTCCCCTGCGTACAGTTGCTAAAAATACTTCTAGGGTGTTGTGCCTGATACGTTCTGCCATACACACCGTTTTGGTAGCTACCTTCGCTGTCTTCATCAGGTGAAATAGTAGATCGAAGTCGTTTCTGCGACAACTCGTCCCGGACTGATGTCCAGAAAAATTATGCAGGCATTTACTTGATCTATAATTATCTCTGGCATAGGTGTTCACTGGTAGTTTCATTTAGATTCCACTGTGATACATATTTCTGACTGATCTTAGGTGGATCTTGTTGCCCTCTGAGTGCTCTATCATACATGGCAGTTCTTAAAACAATCACTTTTGTCTGTATCTTTCAGCTCTGATTTCTAAGTTAGGTGAGTAAGCCAATATTCTTTGCTAAGCTAATATCCTTTACTTTGCTTGTCGCTTCTGAGCGAGGGTAAATCAAACTGGTAAGGACGAACTGTAACGTGTATCTAATAAGATAACGGTGTTATAGTTTTTTGTGATGGATGGCATGAACCTGTCTTTCTGTCCTCTCATTAGTTCTCTCTCAGAGTTATGTACGACTTTTGCAGAGGAAGACAGTAGTAGTGTGCTTGACTGACTCTTTCCAGCAAGTGGCTGACGCAACCTGTTTCACATCAGAAACAATAAGTAATAAAAATTATGATTTATAAAGCAAACATTAAATGATGATATTATCTACGATTTATGAACAAAGCATATAAAAACATAAAATCTTTCTTAATTGACTTAAAAATTTGGAATATGATTCCGTGGTACATTCCTTTGTTATTGTTTTTCATGTAAGTAATAACCTGAAAAAGGTTGTAACAACTGGATTGCAGCTCCAAAAGCTTCCAGATTGGAGAAAATCATTAATAACTGCAGAGTTTTTCGAGTGTAATTTTGTTTTTGAAACGAGATGGAGGAGAATAATGTGCGTCTTGTGTGTCCTACTGGGAGGCGCCAGCAATTGTGGAATTCCTCGCCGGAGATTGCCCTCCCCCTTCCCCCTCCACAATCCCTCTTTGAGCCTGGTGACTAACGACACAGAATTAATTAGGATGTCGCCGTAATTACGCAGCAGATCGTTTTTAATTACTCCACATCCGATTAGATACGGAAATATTGCTTTATTGGCCACCAATTGCTGCTAATTAGCATTCCGCTTTGATCAGAGATATCGCACTTCGCGAGCAGTAATACTCAGACATTAGTCTTACCCGAGGCTTTCCTTGATGGTAAATGTAATCAGTATATTAAATGCAATTCTGCAATATAAAATCGACGCCACTTGATTTTCGCACGTACATCTTTTTCTACAGTACAACACACAAGAGTATTTTTACCTGCTGGCTTAAAAAAATCAGTGGGACCGATGGGAAATTATTTATTGGAAGTCTAGTTGCTTCTGTTGTGGTATTGGAGTCCGGAAGAAATATTAGCATCCAGGATATCAACGTCCAAGAGTTTAATGCTTAATGCAATTTTGTAGCATTAATGGATGAAATTGTAATTGCTGTATATCTCAGCATCGTTTAACGTTATAATAGATTTTTCTTTGTCTCCCAGCACATAAAATTTAAAAGTAAACGATCTGGAAATAAATACTGAACTCAGTTATCGCAATTTTCTGAATAATTCCGTTCACAGAAGGTGCTAATACTCATTGTGGAACAAGTTACGGGTAGAGGAAGATAATTCAGAACGCATTTTAACCATTTCTATGATCAAAAAAAGACTACCGTAAAGTGTTGTGGCCCAGTTTTATTTACGAGTTGTGTTTGTAGTTTCATTTGATGTAATACAGGTATTCACTAAAAAGAAAAGAAAATTTCCATCCTTACTATTTGAATTGAATAGACTTGCACCATTTGCACAAATAAACAAGGCTATGAAGGCTCATTGGTTTTTACGTTAGAACTTCTATGGCTAGACTGTTTTGTGTATATCTATACTAATATTATAAAAACTAAAGTAACTCTGTCTCACGACTAAACGAAGAAGCCGGAATTGATAAAATTTGACAAGAAAATATTACGTATCATTAGAAGAGGCATAGGATACTTTTTTCCGGATAAATAACAAATTTTGTTATGAAATTTTGAAAACTATCCAAATGGTGACAGTGAGGCAAACAGCGAGTGTAACTCTCTGTAATGTCCGTTCCCTATCCATCTGGTTGCTCGGGGGCTTGCTTTTAAGTAGTCGCTCTCTGGCCCCGGGTTCAAATCCCGGCCGGGTGAGGAATTTTTAATCATATGAGCCACGCCAGGACGTTCCGTGATTCGCATTCCACGCTGAAGAGTAGGTCCAGCAGCGACAGAGGTGGAATGCGTGCCAAATTGAAACACTGTCACGCAGGAGGACGAACAATCCTTCGGGCTCTCATGGACAACAATGTCATATGCGTTTACTTTTTTATGTTGTATTGTAGCTCAGGCTTTGTTTTCTAAAAGCCAGTTTGTGTATGATCGGTTCATAAATTTCCTGTACAGACACAATCAACTACGAGTCTGCTGTAAAAGTAAATGAAAAAATAATGACGCACGTGCAAGGCGAAATAGTGGAATATCTATTAGTGGATAGTATTGTGGATACTGAGAAAGTTACCACACACCCCTCAGAATTCCTTAACTTTTTGGAGTTATCAGGAATGATTCTTATAAATTGAGATTAAAGTTGGTGTTCCCATACTATTGCTGTGCAACCTCGATGCACCGCGCCTATGTCGTAAAGGCTTTCAAATAACGCCTTTGGAACGCAACGCATTAAAAGTTGTGATCATGACTTGAATGATAATAGGCGATGATGTGCTATTTCCTTGAATCCTAATAATTACGGCAGACCTACCATTTCAATTTTAAAGACTAGTATTGCCTCTAAAATTAGTTTTTGCGATGACTATCGATAAAGCCCAGAGACAGACACTGAAAGAAGGTGGGGTACACTCAGAAAACACGTGTTTTTCACGGGGGCAGTCATATGCAGCTAGTTCACGGGATTCAACCCCCCAAGGGTGTATATCTTATCAAAGGAAAATAAAATCAATAACGTTGTGTACCAAAGGTACTGACATAAGATGACTCCAGGAAGTGAAATAATTTTAAACCACAAACAAACATCTGCCTGAGGAACTGTCGAGGAACTCTCCCACCGTTGATGCCGCCTCCCTATTTTTAAACACGTTGCAGATTGGTTCTTTACATGATACAGGTTCGATGGTAGAAAGGTGTGGAGATTACTTCACCGTCGTATTATCCCCACTCCCTGCTTTTGGGACTCTTTTACTTAAGTTGAAGCTTTCTATTATCTTATTCTGGCAATAAAATTCTAAGTCCACGCGTACGAAGTCGCTGGTTGTAGGATATTTCAAATATTTAGAGCACCGGCTTCCTGGAAAGGCCGAGTCCAGTAATGTGGAAGATCGGAGCTGTGGTACACTAATTCAGTATCCTAATGCCTGATGAAATGAGAGCCAGAAGACCCTCCACATGCTGATATACGTGATCGAATGTTAGTTCCAGAAATTAATACAGTTCCAAGTTCTATCCACACCAGTCAAATACCACATTGTAGATATTTCTACTAATGAATTTTTCCAGTTTAAGAAAAATAATTAATTTTTAGGAACGGTGTTACGAGAGTGTACATATATACTTTTTCTTGAGAGATAGATGTGGACGAATGTCTTTAAACGCCATCCAGCTGGATAAGAGTATGTACAAATGTCTTGGGTTCAAATATCACTCCCATATTACTCACTGTTTTAAGCAGTTTGCGATAGTGAACAAATTAAATATTGAAATGATATTTACCTACCCCTCAATTATAGGAATTAAACAAACAAATTTACAAAGTGAAAATATGGTAACAGGATCACTGTTTGTTATGTTAGATCATCTCCACCCCCCAAACACACAGAAACAATAAAGAACGTCTGAGAGTAGAGGTTTTGAAGCAAGTTTAAGCTCTGTGAAAATTTAGTTAGCTATAGTCAACTAAATATGACGATTCTCGATACCACACAGTGTTAGCACAGCATTTTGCTTCTTCTCTAGCATATCGCATCTGTGCAGCTGATATGTGTTTCTGACAATTAAATTAAAGCATTGCGAGGTGTATTACTGTGCTTATATTTGTGGAATTGAACCTTGAATTAGCACTGAAGCTAATATAAAAGGGAAGGAAACAATCGGTTTTAAGTGGTGGATAACTATTACGATTTAAATCAGCGTTAATCGAATTAATTTTCTAAAAACAAGTATGTAAGGTATTACTTGGGGACTTCACAGCGATAGGAATGAATTAACTCGAGTTTTGTCGTTGATGTTCTCTGAAAGTTGTCTGAAGTGACAGAGACAGTTCTGACAGTTTCATTTATTTGATCATTATTATTATTACTCCGCGATTCACTGAAAGTGTGTGGCGAAAGGTGCATTGCACCTATCCGAAAGGGTAATAGTTAGAAAGGGATATACAGGATATGGCAGGTGGCGCCAATGGGCTAATGACAGGAACAATACAAGCATTCGCCTGGAGAGAGCCGGGAAAACCATTGAAAACCCAGATCAGGACGTCGTGGTTGCGGCTTGTGTGTTGCTACCGTGTGTGTGCAAGGTTCCATTACTTGGATCAGGGCTCAGACCAGGCAGGATGACTCTGCTCGGGAGGACGCAGTTCCAATCCAGGTTCGACCATTCAGCTTTGTACTTTCCATGAATGCCCTAATTCAATTCAGATCAATGCCAGGATGACCCTAAATCAAAAGTTCTTGGTCTAAAGTCGAATTCCTTCACGTTTTATTGCCGCAACCTTGTGCCGGCTAAAGTGACCTCGACTTCAACAAGCCGTAAAGCTAGTTCCCAAAACAAACCGCATCATCGGGGAGAAACATGATGTGGCTAGCACCTCCGCATACGAACCGGGCGTTCAATATTTCAGCATCCCTGGGACAGCTACTAGCATCCGTAGGTGCAGTAAGAAATATCAAAAAGTGGGAAGGTGTGAAGTAAAATGCTTATCAACACTTTACTGATCCTGATTATACTCAGTAGTTACATATAAACATACGAATGTAATGAATGTTCTTAGATAAGATTTCGTTTGAAATATTCGTATTACTTTATTTGAGCCAAGTTTATTTGTAACAACCTTTACAGACGTTATGGGTTTTAGATTATAAATTCATGTACCCCTGTCTAGACTAATAAAATTCTAACCTTGGTCACGGAACCAGCCTTCACTGCAGGATTAATAACAGCCAGAGATATTACTACATAGTAGAGTTTATGTGCTTTCTTTAGTAACAGTTCTATTTAGTTAATCAACCGTGAAGAAATAAATTGTCAGAACACTGCAAGTAAAGAGTGTATTTCGTTTAAAGAAACATATTAATTATTATTTATTTGTTTATTTTTACTCGTTCGATGTAGATTTTTGTCTAAATTCTTTGCCAATAAATATTTAAGAAAAAAGCTTTAATTTTCGATCAGCAATGTTAACAGAAGTTTTGATTAGATTGATATTTATTCTGGGTCAGAATTACAACTGGCATTTGATGTTACAACAGAGATCATGATTAATTTAAATTGTTTTCATGAGCGCCCTGTTACTGACACCAGTACTTCATTTAAATGAAAGTAGTTCCACACTGATTCCAATTACAACTAATATTACGTGGCATTATGTATGTACGAAGTTAATATTTACTTTTAACTTCGTTTTTATATCACTGATGCCATACTACTGAGGTCATTATTTGAGCGGCACGTAACTGTGTCAGCCGTTCAGACATTTTAATATCGATCTGAATTACGAATAACACAAAACAAAGATGTAAGAACCAATGAAGAGTTTAGGTGAAGTTTAAATCGCGATTCATGATGTCACTAACTTGCAATATAGTGAATGTGTTAATTCACGGGTGATTAAAGTTTTGATTTTCTGGTGGCAATATTAGCGGAGTTTGTGGTTAGATTGAAATGCAGCCAGGACCACGATGACAACTGGAATTTTTGACTACAGCACAAGGCAAGTGAAACTGCATTGAGCATTATTTTATAACATCTATTTAGCTAAGCAATTGAGAAAAAAATTATTTGCCAGATCACCCCATTCAATTTGTCATTTTTGACGAGCCTAGAGACTAGTGTATCTTATGAAACAGAACACACTAAAGCTCCATTTTAAAATCAGATAAATATGATGAGTTGTAAATAATAATCTTGTGTTTTAAATTTGCTTATAATTTTAGTTTTCTCACTGTTGTAACATGGGTCGATACAGATTTTCAAAATGTGTTTCCGTTTGAAGATAAAGGAATGAGTGGCACAATTTCACTTCTAGATCACTTTGGATTAGAAACAGCACTCATAGACAAGTTGCTGTAGTATCTACTTACATTATACAAGAGTATTGGCAATGCAGGAAAATGCTGCTGATGTGCGGTTTCTGTCGCTACTTTACTTTGACGTTTTGTGAAGACCGGGGCTGTGCGCCGTAACTCAATGAAATCGCCCTTCAGAGGACAGATAACAGCTGGAGCGCAGCGGCCAAGCCGACACCAGCAGCTTGTATGTCCACCACACATACACGTGGCAACTAGGTCGCTCCCAGAAGGGCGTACTAACATGTTTTCACTTACTCAATTATATTAGATCTCATATTTAAAATAAAATGTCGTTCCCACAAGGTAATTAGCATGTTTTCACTTAATTATATTAAAACTCATATTTAAAACTAAACCAAAAGGTTGTTCCCAGAAGGCATTTAACACGTTTTAACCTACTTAATTATATTAGCACTCATATTTAAAACGAAATGATAAGGTCGTTCCCAGAAGGTATCTGAGACGTTTTACCTTATTTAATTATATTAGAACTTGTATTTAAAGTGAAATTAAAAACTAATTTAGAGCTATCTTTAGTTTTTATTATGAAAGAAGCAGGATTACCTTTTTAAAATATGTTGTGTAAGGCTAGCATCATTTTACAGTACTCTGTGTACTTATTGAAAAAATTGTTTGCGCTGAGTAATCTTTACGCTGTCAACTTATGTAACGATGAATTTACCAATTTACTTTATTTGGATACTTGCACTCTGTTGCGATAACATTACAGTTCTAAGGAGCAATCACATGAAAGATTACGATAGTTGTAAACTGGAATTTATAAAAATTATATTCACAACTTTATGCGGCATCAGCGATGTTATTCTGATTAAATTTAATCAAACTCTGCGATTCCAGATTAACATATATAGATCTGTTGTGGGGACACAATTATTAGCAGAATAGATTTCGATGTAATTACAGCTTAATATTTGTTCATGAAAAGAAATTGTATGTGCTGATTAATAAAACTGTAAAACATCATAACGATGCGTTTAAATATGCGACCAAGTTTAGAAATAGTGGGACCTTCAATAAGCAAACAGGTTTGCACATAACAAGTCCATCTATACGATTCACAGCCAGATGAAAATATTTTTCTCTTCCCCGACATTCTTATAAGAGTAGGTAGCCGACATAGAAGTCACAGATTTAATAACCTGTAAGGAATATTGCAATAGCAAAGTGGTAGCACGATATGTGCTACGGTTCAGCAGAATGATTGTGGTAATTAATGAATTAGTTGTAACGCCCTTCAAGGATGTCCCTTTCTTCCATTTTGATAGTGCGTTGTTGAAATTAGAATCTTAAAATTAGTCCGTATCATTGTCAAGTTTTAGTTAACACATCTAGCAGCAACTGTTGAAATGCCAGATATTTGTTAACGTATGGTGAACTGCAAAACTGTCATATCACCGACGAAAATCTTGAAGGACAGGAAAATCATCCGGACTAACGCAGTGAACCTATAGGTACGGACTAACCTTTTTCTAGACAGTCACGACGTGCGATGAGAAAGTATCAAGAGAAAATTTAAAAAAATATGATACTTGAAGGTATAAATATTTATTTCCTATTAGGTAGGCCCTTTTCGTAAACAATTAGTGCATTTAGTATTCCCTGAACCTTCTCTAACAAAAGTAATTTTTGAAACCATCAATACTGTTTGTTTTTTCTACTTTATACCTCAAAAACATGGAAAGTGTAGTGGCAGTTTTATTTTGGCGAAAAAACAAAAAAAACCAGAATGGCGCAGTTCAGGACCGGACCAGAGATTTTTCGTGAAAACGTAGTGATAAAATCATAACAAGTGTTTTGTATTAATATGTAATTTAACTCCAATCTCTTTAATACATTGGTTTCTTAAAGTAGCATAATAGTTTCAGAATAAATAAATTACAAGCTTATCGCATTTATCAGGGGTCTGTGTTACCTAAAGTAACACACGTACACTTCGTTCCTTCGGTCCTGAACTCTTTATAAGTTTCTAGGGTTCCATTTTAAGCGAGCTTACTTCTAATTTGCATTTTCTATAGTTCCAGTAATATTTACGTCTCATAAGAAACTACATCTTATTTTTTGTTGTTGTAATTTTCAATTTAATATCGATCTTTACGTCCATTCCGAAAATTTTTACTATCTCACTTTAACTCCTAGTAATGGTTCGCGATATCTTTACAGTGGCACTTGAATCAACCCTCTAGCTGAAAGAGTTTTGACGATACACTAATTTATAGCTTTAGACAACGCTAATTCGAAACAATCGGCTACATGCATTGTCTAGTTCGTGGATGTCGCAGGAAAAATAAATGCTGTACTACTAACTCGTACGGACATGCACTACCCGTTGTGGGCTCAACCGTTATTAAAGCATTATTACTCTCGCAGTTATTAGCGATTCAAATCTGATGGTATTTTGTAACACAAGAAAGTTCTACCGGCTATCACCAGACTTAACGAGTGAATAGACGTTTTCCCGTCAAAAATGAAACATACCTTGCCCTGGTGATACATTGGTGGCTGTACTTACGTGATGCCACGCTCGGCCATAAGCTATTGGATGAGGGCAAAGTGAGTAGGCGCATGTCGCCATCCGCCAGGTACGGTAGATAAATGATGCACAGTGCTCTCGCAAACAAAATACGCGGTCAGTATTGCCTTCATACGGCTTCGATTGCGGATTGTCACCCGTATCCCGTTGTGAAGTCAAGAACCTCACCTCCGGATCATACATCAAGGTTACGCAACTATACTTTTGACAGTATTTAACGCACATGAATTGTTTGTAGTTTCCTTTGTTATGAATTATAACAGATCACATATTCACTCAAGGACGATGGTGAATAACTGACACACAATAGAACAACGTCCTAACACATCAGTGCGTACAGCGAAAACTTAACCACAAATGTGACCACACTGTAAATACGTATGCATACTGATCGCAGTTCGAATAATGACTAGGCAATCCACATTCTCGTCTCTTGTACATTGTCCGGAGAAATTGCAATCATATGCTGAAAAAGGTTCTTCCAGTAGACTTTAGACACATCGGTTTATTCTTAACTACAGTTTGCCCTATACTTTGACCACGTTTGTTGGAGTGTCAGTGAAATGGTAGTTACAATTTTTCTTTTGTGCTGGCAATAAATTTATGTTTTAGATTTATTCAAAAGTATATATCTAGCATTCCTGTTATGTTCTGAAAATTCATGCTCTTCGAAATTGTATCGTCATGTAAATTATTCGTAATCAGTAACACTCAGCGTAATGTTTGTTGAGTGAGTCACATCAACATCATCAACGGAGACCAGAAGCAAGGAGTAATTTACCTTATGATCAATGGAACACACTTTTTTCCTAATTCGATACTGACTCCATAGTTATCAGAGTAAATAAATCTCCCCTTATTGGTTAATTTGGGTGCACGGCAGTGCACCCGCCAAGTCGAATCAACGGCGGCACTGCCTACCCTTTTCTCGAGGCGATTTGGGCCATATTTGAACCTCAATTTCTTCGGTCGTATTCATACTACGTGTCTCAAATTTCTGTTATGCATAGATATCAGCAATCTTAGCAAACGTACTAAATTTTATTTTTTTACTGTTCTTAGTTCGGATGTTATTCCGATGCCAACTTCAGCGATTTTGTCACTCACTGACTGAATGATGATCATCAAAACTATAAGGCACTTCCCGTATCCGTAGAAACCTGAAATTTGCAACACAGATAAAATTTTACCCGCATGTTATAAAAAACGTCTGAAAGTCGTAAATTTCAAAATACTTACCCCTTACCTACCCCTAACTTGAAATCGCTTTGTACACTATTAACTTTATATACCTCAGTTTTTTAACTGTGGATTTAGCTCATTATGTTTAACTAATGTGTTAAATTTTACTTCTTTCCTTTTATTACTTTGGAAGTTATTCAAATTCAAAATTTTTTTCGGCGCGACACACCGACACCAAAATCTGACTGTACTTCCAGTAATCCTAGAAACAAGTAATTTGGTACACATATATGATTTCATCCCTAAATCATAAGAAAACTCTGATATTGGATTTTTTCCCCTTATTTATTTAATTACAATCCCAAACATGAAAAATTCTGGCACATATTTGCGGCTTAATTGCTTTTCTCCGGATGAAGCTGTAAACCTGATATTTCTATACTACATAGAGGTGAGCAAGTTGAACCAAAGCCTTAAATTTTACTTTCTTCCTATGCTTAGTTTGGAAGTTACTAGTAATTTTGTTTATGGTGGTAGTGAAACTAACGGCAATTGCTCGGCTACTGCGCACACCCATTGTTTTCAGAGAGTGGGTCGTTGCTGGTAACGTATATTAATGTCTTCAATTATGAAATGTTCTTATTCACCGATTTTCAAATGGAATCATTACATTCAGAATAAACGATAAACTTAAAAAAAGAAATGAGATCCCACAAAAACAATTCTTGTAAAAATACGCCAAGTCTCGTGTTCATGTAGTGACAAAAAGTTATGAGTTATTCTTCTGAGCCAAGTCTACACATTACAGTGTGTATTCAGTTCACTTTCACTCGGTGTTACAGATCGTTTACTTAGGATAGAAAAAAATCTGATGACTTGGCCATCATGTACGCCATGTTTTAGTTAACCTATATAAATACCTTAATTGTTTTGCTTTATCAAACATATAAATACGTAAAAGCCAAGATTTTTCTCGCTCTTTTTATAATTTGACAATTATTTATTATACCATCAATTTCAGTAAAAATTATGATGTGCATAATGACCAAGTCATCAGATTTTTTTCCCTAAATAAACGATCTATAACACCGAGAGAAACCATTCTATTTCACAAAATGAATTGAATACACTGTAAAGTGTAGACTTGGCTGAGAAGATCTCATAAATTTTTGTCACTACATGAACACGAGACTTGGCGTATTTTTACAAGAATTTATTTTGTGGTATAGTATTTTTTATACATAAGTTTCTATTACCTTACTCGCTGCTATCCTTGCTAGGAAACAATGTACCCAACTACAAATTTGCTTTCAACAATTTCCATCGTGTGAAAGCTTCTCCGAGAACAACAAAATTCATTAACGATCTAAATCAGTGGCTTCGTTACACTATGGTATTAATGTTACATCGTAAATTTAATGACAAATCGTAAGTCTTCAAACTGCGAAATAACCTCAAAATCTTAATATATTTTTCTCGAGCTTCCAGCCGTGTTAATATGTCATATTTGCGGGACGTTTCGAAGGCGTCCATCTCTGCCTTCATTTTCAACCTGATGTCAATGTTTAACTGTTTGTTTATTAAGCCGCTGCTACGGAAACGGTGGAAGACAAAAACCAACACAAGGCGATTACGTCATCCGCTCTTCTGCTCGAGACCGACGCGAAACTGTTTCAGCATTTTAATCGCCGGGTTCCAGGCCGCACTGAGTTGATAACCAGTGTCCCTGTTGACTAATAAATCAGTTAATCTAATTTCCACAGCCTCTGTAATAACGCTGGCCCAAAAATCTTTGACCCGGGCTAAAATGGTTGTTTTTTCAAATTCAAAAGTGTGACCCTCTTGCACACTATGTTCGGCCACCGCAGATTTTTCTTCTTGCCCAAGACGAACATTTCTGGCGTGCTCTACACATCGCTGAACAATGCATCGCTGTGTCTGTCCAATGTAGCCGCGGCCACATTCACATGGTATATAATATACACCAGGGGTTCGTAAACCTAGGTCATCTTTAACGCTGCCGACCAAGTTACTAATTTTAGTGGGTGGTCTATAAATTGTCTTGACTCCGTGTTGTGATAGCAGTCTACCTATTTTGAAACATAGGGCACCCACAAACGGCAGAAACGCAAGGCCCTTGGTATCAATCTGATCTCTCCGTCGATTTTCCTTCTGTTTAAACGCACGAGTAATCTGTCCCTGATTATAACCATTATTTAAAAACGTTTTCCGGAGATAGTCCAATTCACCAGCCAGGCTATGTTTGTCACAAATCCTTCGTGCTCTGTGTACCAAGGTAGTTAATACAGAGTTTCGTTGAGCCGGATGATGACAGCTGTTGGCATTTAAATATAAGTCGGTATGGGTAGGCTTCCGATACACAGTGTGTCCCAGCGAACCATCAGCACGTTTAACAACAAGCACATCAAGAAATGGCAGGCAACCGTCCTCCTCCAATTTCATTGTGAACTGAATATTTTCATGGATTGAATTGAGTTGCGTAAGAAATTGGTCAAGACTGTTTCTGCCATGGGGCCAAATCACAAAAGTGTCATCGACATACCTATAAAAACACTTCGGCTGGAGTGGTGCGTGGCTTAGTGCCTCTTCTTCAAAAAAATCCATGAAGAAATCAGCAATGACAGGAGACAACGGCGAACCCATTGCTACACCGTCCACTTGTTCGTAATATTCTCCTTCAAACTTAAAATAAGTGGTTGTCAACACATGGTGGAAAATATCAATCATTTTTTGATCAAAATACCTCCTTAACAGATCTAAGGAGTCGACCAAGGGAACACGAGTAAAAAGAGAGACCACATCGAAGCTCACCATTAAATCACCAGGATCTAACTTCATATTGTCTAAGATTTCCACAAACTCACTGGAATTTCGAATACTGCGATGAGCCTTCCCTACCAATGGGTTGAGAATATCTTTGAGGTATTTAGCCAAAAAGTACGTAGGGCTATCAATTGTACTTACAATAGGTCGCATAGGTACTCCTACTTTATGTACTTTCGGTAGACCGTACAACCTGGGAGGAACAGGAGCACGGGGTTGGAGTCGTCTTTTCACATCTTCTGGTAGTTCTAAGGAGCGGATAAGCTTCGTAGTCAAGTTGGTTAGCTTAGATGTAGGGTCACGGTTAATCTTCCTGTATGCTTGGTCCTCCAAAAGCTGCATAATTTTACTATGATAGTCCATCTTGCTTAAAACCACCGTGCAGTTACCCTTGTCTGCCGGAAGAATAACAATATTTTTGTCTTTCTTCAACTCACGAAGCGCACGCCTCTCTTCACTTGAGATGTTTGATTTAGGCAATTTACCTTTACAAAGCACCCGCCATGTTTCACGCCTTATCTCTTCCGCTTCTTCCGCAGGTAGCGTGCGAACTGCAATTTCAACACCACTGATTATCTCCCGATAAGGCACAGATTTAGGTACCGGAGCAAAATTGAGGCCCTTCGATAAAACAGATGACGTAGCAGGATCAAGTTCTCTGTCTGATAGGTTAACAATAGTTCGCGCTGAAACATGTGGCTTCGGGGAAAATTTCGTTGAAATCCGCTCAAATTTCGAACACTGTCTGGCCGACACACGTTGTTGCAGCTTGAAACTATACGCTGTAGTACTGCCATCTACCCACTCCCAGGCATCCACAGATAATGCGTTAGCAAGGTAAAGATGACGCTGCTATCGTGTGATCTTTACCTTGCTAACGCATTATCTGTGGATGCCTGGGAGTGGGTAGATGGCAGTACTACAGCGTATAGTTTCAAGCTGCAACATCGTGTGTCGGCCAGACAGTGTTCGAAATTTGAGCGGATTTCAACGAAATTTTCCCCGAAGCCACATGTTTCAGCGCGAACTATTGTTAACCTATCAGACAGAGAACTTGATCCTGCTACGTCATCTGTTTTATCGAAGGGCCTCAATTTTGCTCCGGTACCTAAATCTGTGCCTTATCGGGAGATAATCAGTGGTGTTGAAATTGCAGTTCGCACGCTACCTGCGGAAGAAGCGGAAGAGATAAGGCGTGAAACATGGCGGGTGCTTAGTAAAGGTAAATTGCCTAAATCAAACATCTCAAGTGAAGAGAGGCGTGCGCTTCGTGAGTTGAAGAAAGACGAAAATATTGTTATTCTTCCGGCAGACAAGGGTAACTGCACGGTGGTTTTAAGCAAGATGGACTATCATAGTAAAATTATGCAGCTTTTGGAGGACCAAGCATACAGGAAGATTAACCGTGACCCTACATCTAAGCTAACCAACTTGACTACGAAGCTTATCCGCTCCTTAGAACTACCAGAAGATGTGAAAAGACGACTCCAACCCCGTGCTCCTGTTCCTCCCAGGTTGTACGGTCTACCGAAAGTACATAAAGTAGGAGTACCTATGCGACCTATTGTAAGTACAATTGATAGCCCTACGTACTTTTTGGCTAAATACCTCAAAGATATTCTCAACCCATTGGTAGGGAAGGCTCATCGCAGTATTCGAAATTCCAGTGAGTTTGTGGAAATCTTAGACAACATGAAGTTAGATCCTGGTGATTTAATGGTGAGCTTCGATGTGGTCTCTCTTTTTACTCGTGTTCCGTTGGTCGACTCCTTAGATCTGTTAAGGAGGTATTTTGATCAAAAAATGATTGATATTTTCCACCATGTGTTGACAACCACTTATTTTAAGTTTGAAGGAGAATATTACGAACAAGTGGACGGTGTAGCAATGGGTTCGCCGTTGTCTCCTGTCATTGCTGATTTCTTCATGGATTTTTTTGAAGAAGAGGCACTAAGCCACGCACCACTCCAGCCGAAGTGTTTTTATAGGTATGTCGATGACACTTTTGTGATTTGGCCCCATGGCAGAAACAGTCTTGACCAATTTCTTACGCATCTCAATTCAATCCATGAAAATATTCAGTTCACAATGAAATTGGAGGAGGACGGTTGCCTGCCATTTCTTGATGTGCTTGTTGTTAAACGTGCTGATGGTTCGCTGGGACACACTGTGTATCGGAAGCCTACCCATACCGACTTATATTTAAATGCCAACAGCTGTCATCATCCGGCTCAACGAAACTCTGTATTAACTACCTTGGTACACAGAGCACGAAGGATTTGTGACAAACATAGCCTGGCTGGTGAATTGGACTATCTCCGGAAAACGTTTTTAAATAATGGTTATAATCAGGGACAGATTACTCGTGCGTTTAAACAGAAGGAAAATCGACGGAGAGATCAGATTGATACCAAGGGCCTTGCGTTTCTGCCGTTTGTGGGTGCCCTATGTTTCAAAATAGGTAGACTGCTATCACAACACGGAGTCAAGACAATTTATAGACCACCCACTAAAATTAGTAACTTGGTCGGCAGCGTTAAAGATGACCTAGGTTTACGAACCCCTGGTGTATATTATATACCATGTGAATGTGGCCGCGGCTACATTGGACAGACACAGCGATGCATTGTTCAGCGATGTGTAGAGCACGCCAGAAATGTTCGTCTTGGGCAAGAAGAAAAATCTGCGGTGGCCGAACATAGTGTGCAAGAGGGTCACACTTTTGAATTTGAAAAAACAACCAAAGATTTTTGGGCCAGCGTTATTACAGAGGCTGTGGAAATTAGATTAACTGATTTATTAGTCAACAGGGACACTGGTTATCAACTCAGTGCGGCCTGGAACCCGGCGATTAAAATGCTGAAACAGTTTCGCGTCGGTCTCGAGCAGAAGAGCGGATGACGTAATCGCCTTGTGTTGGTTTTTGTCTTCCACCGTTTCCGTAGCAGCGGCTGAATAAACAAACAGTTAAACATTGACATCAGGTTGAAAATGAAGGCAGAGATGGACGCCTTCGAAACGTCCCGCAAATATGACATATTAACACGGCTGGAAGCTCGAGATAAATATATTAATATTCAACGCCGTGAAAAATTACAAACCTCAAAATCTGTTCACTAATTTTTAACCTTTGCTGGAACAAGTCAGAAACAAATATAAATGCTATCGAAATGATGATAAGAAGAAGGGCTATAAATCAAAGCAAGTCATCAGAATAACTATAAATCAGGCATGTAGAAAAGTATTAGACGAAGTCTTGTGAAGCAAAGTTTTTAGTTTTTGTCGCTCATCGCTTCTTGTGTACTGTAAGTAGTCTTTTAGAAGTATAATTTTTAAGACTAGCATTACAGAAACTAATAAGATTCCAAGAAATACGCCCATGTCTGTTAGTTGGACACTTGTGTACTGATACTGTTTGCTGAGGACTTGTGGTGTTTGAGTGCTAGTCGCTGTTTAACTCCGGGTGCGATGCTGGCTCCCTCAGGTGCGCGGCCACAATTGGAGCAATTTGTTTGGAGAGGCTGCGGACTGACGAAGGCAATTTATCGCTCCGAGGCTCCGGAAAGCTACCGCCCTGGCGTGGCTTCATCTGGTTTACTTCCCTCACGAGCCGTATCCGTCTCTGAAGTAGCTACGTATCCTACTAGCAGTTATGAAGCCGTCGTGAAGCATAATTCTGCTTCATATGTAAGCGTTGTTGGTGTCACTTGCACCTATGATGCTGTAGAGATTATCAGTGAAATGCACAGATATTAAATTATTCTTTGCATTGTCTGTAATCTCGCTGGTCTATGTTGTCGTTGTACGTTGTATTGCGCATTGGCGTGCGAACGTGTAATAAAGAATTGCTGTTCGCAATAACGCGTCCTTTACAGTTTATTTTAGTACGCTTCTGTTCTACGCTATTTACTGCTAAAAATATAAGTAATAATAACATTGGTTATGGGCCCAGTTACAGCGCAGAAGTGTTATAAACTGTGAAATTGATTGCGCAATCGTTAAGTTGTAGCGTCGATTCGAAAAAATTGGCTAGGATTTTTAGCGTGAAGGTTACGACAGGCAAAAGTTGCGTGAATCAGTTCAAAATGTCTGATCACCGGTCTACAACTATAACCAAATTGAATGGTATAAATTACGCATCATGGAGTTACCAAATGAAAATGGTAATGATGGAAAGTGATTTATGGACAGTTGTTGATCCAGGTGAAGAAGAACCGTCTGTCGACGCAGATACAAATGTAAAACGTAATTACGCATCGAGACAAAATAAAGCTTATGCAAAGATCGCACTTTCTGTGTGCGACGAACAGCAGATGCATATTCAGCACTTAACGAATGCTAAGGAAGCATGGAACGAGCTGGAACGGTTGTATGCACCGCGTGACTGCAAATTTCGTATTGTGCAACTCAGGCGAAAATTGTATTCGTTGAAACTGAGTGATTATAATTCAATGGAATTATACTTGGGACAGATAAACAGAACTGTTGCAGATCTTGCTAGTGTTGGCAACGCCATAGAAGATGCAGATTTAGCTATGACGATTTTGTGCGGACTTTCCGAGGAATGGGATTCTGTTGTAACAGCTTTGTGTAACCTACCAGAAAGCGAGTTTACGTGTGCTACAGTGAAAAGACGTCTTCTTGCCGAAGATTCAAGACGACAAGAAAACGATAGCACGAAACAGTCTGCTTTATTCGTGAAGAAAGTTAACACGAAAATAATAGACGTCAAATCTAATTGCAAAGATGTCAAATCTAGCAGCAGAGATGCCAAACACTGTAAGAAAGGAACACGAAAAGGCAGAAATGGCAAAGGCAAATGCTTTATCTGTAAAGAAATCGGTCATTTTGCAAATGTGTGTCCAAATAAATCAAGCAGTAAACACTCATTTAGTGCATCGGCAACATGTGGATCGGCTATATTGAATAGCGATGTTTGGGTCATAGACTCAGGTGCTACTCATCACATGTCTCCAGAGAAAAAGTATTTTTCTTGGATTAGTAAAAATGTGACTACTGAAAATGTTGTGACAGCAAATGGCACAACAACACCTACAATTGGAAAAGGTACTGTAAATGCAAAGATTATAGGTAATAATTCTGCAAATAGTGATATACAGATTAAAAACACTCTTTTAGTGCCTGGCATTAGCCATGGAATTTTGTCAGTTAAACAGTTAACTGAAAATAACAAGAAAGTTGTTTTTAATAAAAATGGATGTTGCATTTACGATGACAGTAGGAATTTACTATTGAAAGCAGAGAATATGGGTCGCTTGTATGTGGTGAGAACAGAACCTAATGTAAAGAAGAGTGTAGTAAGCTCATTACACTATGAAAATGGAAAGTTAAAAACATTGGATTTGTGGCATCAAAGACTAATGCACGTTAGCAAGAATCAAATTATAAAAATGGTCAAAACACAGTCTGTAAATGGTTTAAACTGTGAGTTGACAACTCCTACACCATGTAATGACTGTTTAGCAGGAAAAGCTACAAGGTTGCCATTCCTGACACATCCATCAAACAATTTGAAAAGTGATGGAATAATTTTGAATCTTGTTCATGCAGATCTCATGGGACCAATAGATGTGAAAAGCTTTGGTGGCAACAGATATGTTCTTAGCATAGTGGATGATGTTAGCAGATATGCATTCATCAGACTTCTTAAAACAAAAGGAAGTGTACTGGCCGAGTTTAAAGCATGGAAGATCCAGGTTGAAAAACAAACTGGCAAATCTTTAAAGCGAGTTCGAACAGATAATGGACTTGAATTTTGTTCAAAGAATTGGGATATCTTCTGTGAGAGTAATGGCATTGTACATGAAAAGACAATGATTTACACACCACAGCAAAATGGAATCGCAGAGAGATTCAACAGAACTCTGATGGATTTAGTGAGAAGTGAAATCAGCAGTAGTAGGTTGCCTAAGGCAGCTTGGGCAGAACTGATATATACTGCAGCATATATCAGGAACAGAGTCACAAACAGTCATAATGAAGTTAAAACTCCATATGAATTATGGGTTGGAAGGAAGCCAAGTGTAACTCACCTTCGGGCAATAGGATGTGAAGTGTTTGTGCATATTCCTAAACAGAAACGCCACTCAAAACTCTCGGCAAGGGCCAAGAAAGGATTTTTGGTTGGATACGCAATATATGGGCGTGGTTATAGGATTTGGATGCCAGATACTCAACAAGTTGTGGAGTCACGTGACTGTGTATTCAAAGAGAGCACAAGTGATGAAGCAGAACACATTAGTAAACCCGAAGATTCTAGCTTCAAACAATTTGATAGAGAAGAAACTATCAGTTTTGACTGCAGTGATGGAACTGCAGGCAGTAATCCTGAAGAAAATGTGATGATCAATTCTGAAGAAGATCTGTCAAGTGAAGAAGAAGACTTCAAAGGATTTCCAGACACAGAAAGTGAAGAAGAAGAAACTTCAGACAAAGGTGAACAGAGTGAAGGACACTCAACTGTTCAAATTAAGAAGAGAGGACAACCAAAGCGAAATTCTACAAAACATAATGCAAACCTGCAAAAGCAACACAGTATGATTCTTCGAGAAAGGTGTTCTATAAAATCAAAGAAAGATGATAACATAGAACCACAATCTCATATGGTTCATACTAATAATATAGTGGAACCATCTTCATTCAACGAGGCTATCAATTCTGCTGAAGCAGCGCAATGGTTTGGAGCAATGAATGAAGAGATAGAATCATTGAAGAAGCACAACACCTGGTCATTGGTTGTAAAACCTCCAAATGCAAATGTCATTAAATGCAAATGGGTGTTTAAACGGAAGACAGTAGGTGAAACAGAACGTTTCAAAGCACGCTTGGTTGCAAAGGGTTTCTCTCAAAAGAAGGGAGTGCATTATGAAGAAGTGTATGCGCCTGTATCAGGCTTCGATACTCTAAGGTTACTTGTTGCTATTGGTGTTGAGAAAAAGTGGTTCATGGACCAGTATGATGTTAAATCTGCTTATCTTCACAGTGATTTAAAGGAAACTTTGTATATGGAACAACCTGAAGGGTTTATACAAAGAGGTAAAGAAAAACTGGTTTGTAAGTTGAACAAATCGATATATGGTTTGAAACAAAGTGGAAGGTGCTGGAATGAACATCTCAACAAAACATTAGAAAGTCTTGGATTCGTTCGTAATAAAGTAGATCCGTGTGTATATCAGTTGAAGAAAGGAAATGGAAAGGCCATATTAGCTGTTTACGTGGACGATCTACTTGTATTAACAGAAAATGAATCAATGAGAAGTAGTGTTAAAGAACTTCTGGAGAGATGCTTTGATATTAAGTACCTAGGAACGATTTCGCATCTACTGGGAGTAAAATTCAATAAGAAAGAGAATGGTAGCATCACCCTTTCACAAGAAGGATATGTCAACAAACTGTTGAATGAATTTGGACTGCAAGACGCCAAAGGAATTAAAACTCCAATGGAGCAGAGGCCAGAGTTTCTCGACGAGTGTAATGAAGATGACCTCAAGAACCTTCCTTACAGAGAACTCATTGGTGGTCTATTATATTTATCGCAGAGAACTAGACCCGATATTGCCTTTTCAGTAGGCAAGTTGGCTCAGTATTGTTCACAATTCAACAAGTGTCATTGGAATGCAGCTAAAAGAGTACTTAGGTATTTAAAAGAGACACAAGACTATGGGATTACATATCACCCAACTAATGAAAGTCTTGTAGCGTATGCTGATGCAGATTGGTCTAGTTGTACAAAAACTCGCAAGAGCATAAGTGGATATGTGCTTATACTTGCAGGTGCTCCAATCATCTGGAAAAGTTCAAAACAAACTGTGATTGCACTTAGCACAATGGAGGCAGAATATGTGGCCTTGGCAGCTTGTGCAAGAGAAGTGTTTTGGGTAAAAGAACTATTAAAGTCCTTGGATTTCCAAGAAATAAGTGACAGTGCAACCACGATATGGTGTGATAGTCAAGCAGCTATTGCACATGCTAGAAATTATGTTGACAAGTCCAGAACAAAGCACATTGCAATCAGGCATCACTTTGTAAGAGAAAAGGTGATGGATGGGACAGTGGAACTTCGATATGTTCCAAGTGAACAAAATGTTGCGGACATCTTCACGAAGGCGCTGTGTAACAGACTACACGAGTCACATCGCAGTCAGCTGGTGGAGCAGGTCCAGGTGGCATAATCTCCGAAGTGCGGAATGATCATCCACAAGTCAATGATCTTCCGAGGGGGGGATTGTAGAGATTATCAGTGAAATGCACAGATATTAAATTATTCTTTGCATTGTCTGTAATCTCGCTGGTCTATGTTGTCGTTGTACGTTGTATTGCGCATTGGCGTGCGAACGTGTAATAAAGAATTGCTGTTCGCAATAACGCGTCCTTTACAGTTTATTTTAGTACGCTTCTGTTCTACGCTATTTACTGCTAAAAATATAAGTAATAATAACAGATGCTTTGGATGATATTTATCATTTCACTCTGAACTGCAGGCAACATCAACCAGCAAGACAACTGCTAGTAGATGGTCTGAATATAACTAACATAACCTCTCTGATGCGAAATCTCTCAGATCCGAGCAAGAAAGTGGTCAAGCTATTATCGCTGATGTTATACGTACTAAAGGTGTAATTTAAAAATCAATCGACTAAACTATCTGGTGTTTATTGGCTGTATTAGCCTTTGGCGAAAGCCACAGGATAAAAAACAAAAATCTCTCTCTGTTTGGTGCTGGTTATTGTAACAAACCAACGGACCATGTTTCTCTTCCCCTAAAAGATTCCGCCTTAGTTTATCAGCCGAACCAGTGATTTTGGACTGTATCATTTGGAGAAGACTGCTCGCATATTCTTGACAGTCGAACTTGTGTATTCAAAGCCGATAGATTAACATACAGCGGTTTAATTTGTTCATACATTGTATAGGGAGCAAATTGTGATATACCCTGAAGTGTCAAAAGTCATGATATAGGAAGATGCCAATATCAAGATAGCTGTAACACTGCGGAAGGATCCGTATTAATTAGTCGTACAGAATCGGGGCTTTTATTTGTGCTGTCGTCGTATGAAAGATTTTCTGACGTAATTATGGCCGTACGACGTGAATTAATACTACTCTGAATGCGGAATGGTGGTTGGTGCTAAGCGCATGGTGCATTCCATTTCGGAAATCTTTCGTTAACCAACATTCCTCGGTCCACAGAGTGGAAGAGTGTGCCGTGAAAATGTAATCTCCGGTATTACCTCTCACCAGAGACAACACTGTGGCTATTGACCAAGGCCAGCGACTTCTGCAGTCTAGGTGTCAGTGTTGACAGACATTCAACATTGCATCAAAGATCAGCAACACTCAATTAGAGACGTACGACAGACGTATCAGTGCAGTGAGATTTGGTGTTGCTTCGACATGGCAGCAGAAGACCGACGGGAGTGCCTCTGACAATAAAACGCCATTTGCTGCAGCGCCTCTCCCGAGGTCGAGTAAACGGCGGTTGACTCCAGATGACTGGAGAAAGATTGCGTGGTCAGATGAGTCATTATTCCAGTTGATAAGAGATAACGGTAAAGTTCGATTGGCGCAGACCCTACTAGGCCATGGACCGAGATTGTACACTGTGCAAGCTGGTGGTGGCTCTATGCTGATATCTTCACATGACACGGATTGGGAAATATAATCAAACTAGCTGGTGCCCACGACTTCGTTCGTCTTTGTAAAGAATTTGGATTAAGAACTACCGACATCTAACCACCATAGTACACGATGGAATACTCGATGCTATTACCACACACAAACGCCAGTCATTTGCGCTATGTAGTTCAGGCAGCAAAGTAAAGTATGCGGATACACATGTCTTTGGTCGAAATACGAAAATATCATTGATCGAATCAATTTCAACCACGATATCTCCCATACCCCCATAGCTACCGAGATCCAACGACCGTAGTACACGATAGGAGACACGATACCACTACCACACACAAACACCAATGGTCTATGTTATGTAGTTGTAGCAGCAGAGTGACATATACGGAGACACATGTCTTTGGTCGAAATACGAAAATACCTTTGATCGGGCTCTTTCAACCACCATATCTCCCACACTCGCACAGTTGGCAATGGTTCATCATCATTGGTGTTATCAAAGGCAGATACGAAATATGGTACTATCTTCATTGTTCGAAATAAGAAACGAGAACCTGACAAGTGAGAACGCAGCATGGAGCGATGAGTTCCGTGCTCTAATGATACACACATATGTAATAATATTTTTCCCATGATGGGTTGATGGAAATAAACGACTGTGATACCAAATTTGGGTTGATATTGAAAGTAGCAACCAGTAGCAATTTGTTATTATTATGTTTATTTAACCATTACCGGTTTCGAGCAAAATGCTCATCATCACGTGGTTTGTATTTTTACATAAAAATGGTTAAATAAACATAATAATAACAAATTGCTACTGGTTGCTACTTTCAATATCAACCCAAACAAGTTACATACATATGTCTCGCACGTGGTAGTTGATAATGACCGATTCCGTGGTAGGTAGCGGACTGCGCTCCGAGGCTCTCCAACGTCGCTCCACGTTCCCGCTCGCACCGCTGATGATATAGGTCGATTCCAATCAAGTATGTTATAGGTAATTACGGATGTAATGCGCACTGAATTAAAAGCTCTTCCAATAAAAGATATTAATATATGGCAAACTAACTTCAAAATAAATAATTTTTCTCTGTTGGTAACAACTTACAGAGCATCTTAGATGTTAGTGTTTTTCGAATTTGCCGTGTAAATGCAAGATATATTCAATACAGGGGAAAAATTTCAGATTCTATCAAATAGTGTTTTCTTGAGAATTACCTGTTAACAAATATATATATATATATATATATATATATATATATATAGTCCTTACATATCTAAATATGAGTACTGCACACGTTTGGATTGAAAAAAAATTTCGGCTTCCTTTACTGCTATAGAATCAACCTGCAATAAAATTTTTAACCCAATATTTGTATTTGGATCAACGAAACACAAAACACGTGTAAATTTTAGGAGTCTATAGCATTTCGTTAACGATGCGATCTGCGAGAAGTAGCGTAGCAACAGCAATAGGGATCCTTTTCCGTTTGGGTGCGAAACCTTATTGTAGGGCAATAGACTACCTAAACTTTTTAACGAAATCGATCACTATCCCGTGTCGTTCAGACTTGCAGTTTACCGACCTAACTGTTACAACACTGGTCGTTTTTTTCTTTTGTTTTCTTTTTACTTATGGCTTTACGCCTCGTCGATGTCGAGATCATTAGAGCCAGGATGGGACTGGGGACTAGTAATGAGGAGTAATTCGGCCATGGCCTTTTGAAGGAAGCATCCCCGCATTCACCTGGAGTGATTTGGGGAAACCATGGAAAACCCAAATCTGGATGCCCGGACGGGGATTCGACCAGAGCGATACCCGCTCACCCGCCACACTCGGACACTGCTCGTCCGGATGGTAAAAAAGTTAAACACATTAACGCTCTTTCATTTTTGGTTTTTAAGGGTCTAAAAATTCCCTTTTCTTTACTATTTATTTTTGGAAGTGGCATTATTTGGGTACGGTAGGGAAAAATTTGTCAGCGCTACGCTTGAAGTGCGCATGCGCGTTCTGCGAATGTGCACTTGGCGATACTTTAATGAGCGCCACTTTAACTCGTGTTAAACATATTAAATGTGAAATATATAGCACCTATTACAGTTACCATAATCTTTGATTATAAAAGCAAATGATACAAATTCACCGCATACAACGGAAGTACAATAACAATAAAAGAACGTATGTGAAATCAAACCACCAAAATCAGCTGCCGTACCACCAAGGCTTTTTCATCACAGGCTGCATCACGCGCGAATCACCGACTGACTACAGAATCCCGTGATTCCGCGCACAGAGTTCCGCACCCTGCTTCTGCACGCCATCATACCTCACTCCTATGTTTTCGCTAGCCATAAGGTGACAAGCTAGGGAATAGCACTAGCTATCAAATACAGATGTTCGAAATATTAAAGAAGTCAGGTCTAAAATATCGAGACAGAAGAGTACTTTATAAACTGTATAAGAATCAAGTGGCTGTAATGAAAATAGAGAATCATGACAGACATGCATCAGTTAAAGAGAGTGTGAGGCAATTTTGTAGTCTATCCTTGTATGTAGATAAAACAATAAAGGAAGTAAAAGAAACATTTTAATGTCGCCTGAGTGTTCAAGGAGAAACTATCAGTATGCTACAATTTGGTGATGACATTGTCTTGTGGGCTGAGGATATTGAGAAGTTACCGAATGGCATTAAAGAAATACTGAAAGAAGATTTCGACTGAATATAAATCAAAGCAGGACAAAAGTGATTAAATGTAGCAGAATTGATACCAATACTAGTAGATTAAATATAAAAATAGGATTGGATGCAATAGGAGAAGTAAGAGAATTCTGCTACTTGGGAAGCAAAATTACAACCGATGGCCGAAGCAGGAAAGATGTTAAAAGCAGAATAGCACTAGCAAATAGAGCCTTCATGAAAAAGAGAAATCTTTTATTCTCAAATATTGATCTAGGACTTAGAAAGAACTTTTTAAAACTCTTTGTGTGGAGCACAGCCCTTTATGGTAGAAAGTACGGACTTTAGGAATACCAGAAAGAAAGAATACTGAGGGATTTAAGATGTGGTGCTACAGAAGTATGCGGAAAATTAAGTTGACAGACATACTACGAAATGAAAGAGTTTTGGAAATGATGGGTGAAGAATGAAGTTTGTGGAAGAAGTTTATAATAGAGGAGACAATGGTGAGATATTTTGAGACATACTGGATAAATTAATTTGTTAGTGGAGGGAACAGTTGAAGGTAAGAACTGTAGAGGAAGACAGAGATTACAATATATGAAGCAGATAATTGAGGGTTTGGGTTGTAATTGGTATGTAGAGAAGAAGAGGTTATCACAAGATAGGAAGGGATGGAGGATTGCATCAAACCAGCCGAAAGACTGATGACAAAAGAAAAAAACATACAGCTTTGTAAGTTATTTGTTTACCTTTTCACCACTTGCAGCGTCACTGTTCAATGTATGGGTTTGTTAACCTCCGGTTGAGCAGTGTGAGTTTGTTTTCATTTGCGATGGAGTCTGTTTACAAGAATTTAACAGTGAAAGAGTTGAAGGAGTTACTTTTTAAAGATGGATAATCTATTGAAGTGCACTAAGCAAGAATTGATTAACAGGTAAGACTTCACAACATCAAAACCAGTTAAACCTTGTAGGTAATGTTCGATTTCGGCCTGTTGCCGTTGTTTCGATCCTCGTATTGAATCGGTGGAAATCATCATAGAACTGAGTACAGTGTTTTTATCACTGTTTTTAGAATTTTTGCTTTGTGTTTAGAGACCAACGATCAAAGATCAAAGATTGTTTGAAGATGAGCTTATTATTCTGTGTGATAATTTCACCCTGATTTGTTTAATGAGTTGTGAGCAGATCCTAAAAATAAATTTTACTTCTTTCACGAAGATAATGTTAGCCATTAGTCTTTTTAATTCATTTTCAATTTATTCCTTTTGTTGACTTCAAAAGATTGGTCGATGTTGGTCTAACGCAAAAGTTGAGCCGATTGACGGAAAATTTAGATTCGGAATGGCTTGAGCGTTTTCCTTCCAAAATATCGTCCTTTGAAATATTGAAAAAAAGAATTTCGCGTCGAACCAATTGCCTTGATGAACCTGTTTAATACTTTTTCGGTAGATAAATAGATTTTCAATCGATTTGAAGTATCATTAAAGGTTAATTCTATCACAGGACATAGCAGGAAAAGGAAATAAAACCACAGCAAATCAAGGTTGTACTGTCGTAATCCAGGCACTACCACAACATCAATAACTGATTTCTAGCAGAGGCGCATACGAGGTGATATAATTACTTCATACTCTTAACTCAAAGAGTAAAATCAAGCTTACCACCGCCGTTAAGCAACGAATTAAAATCTCGGGACCACTTCGAGGGCGATCCATGCCGCAGTTGTATAATCTACCGCTTTCGCTGTTATTTGTCTTTGGAAAAAAAGGGATAATTGGGCTTCTTATTTTTAGCCGAACATCCGTAGACACAACAATTAAATGGCGTAATTCAGTTTTTAATAAGCCTTGTAGCGGCGAAAGTACATGTAAACACAGTGCTAAAGCCCAACCGGAAGTTGAGTATATCACATTTTTGTAGCCACATTGAACTTACAAAGCTCTATTTTCACCCTCTGCTCTGCAGTACACGCCGCCCCGGGCTCAAGGACAAGGTTCCACAACTGTGTGGCACCTTCACGTACAAATGTATCTAAATTTATAGTGTATCTGTTCAAAGCCACTATAAGCTCAAGTTTAAAAAAAAATAAAAAAATAAAAAAATAAAAAAAAATGTGTACTGATAATACAACCTAATGATGGTTCGCTATTCCGAACAGTTTACAGCTCAGAATCGAGAATCAGTCCGCGTTCTCGTCAGACTGGGTAATCGCATCGACTGCGTATTTGCGGCCTGCTGTCCTTTTGTTGGCGCTGCGAGGCTGTATACAGGGAGCGGATAATCGGCGGCAGCGACAAAGGCGACTCCAATCAGACCGAAATGGGGTTTGATATTAGTCCAGACCTCTTTTTCATTCAGCGGAACAATGCCTGTGTGTACGTCCGTATTCGAATGAATTAATTACGGTTAATGTAATCGAATGCGTTTCAGCAGTGCACCGCGATACGAGAAACACGAGCTGAAAGATTTAATAAATACAGATCACGCGTCGCGCTGCGTACCGATCGAGCTGTGATTCGGGAGCAATTTCACGGTCGGCTGCAGCTCGTGGGACGCGCACACTGCACGGAATATCCCATTTTTTGTTATTCCTCTCACGTCCATCTGAAACGTCATAAAAACTTTGACCAGGCTGATCGTTACACGTTAAACTGTTCTTGTTTAGAAATTTGCTTGGTGAAAGGTGACAGAATGTCTTTAATTAGGAGTGTATAAGTGATTATTGCGTTGAAAATCTATTTTAGAAATCTATTTTAGAAATCTATTTAAAAAGGTTATAGCATTATATTTATCTAAAAAGTAGCCATAAAGGCAACGAGGAATATTGAAATTGCATTAAATACTCCCGGTTTTCCACCACCTTTGATTGTTGGGGTAGCGCTTGTGTCTGTTATTCGGATGAATCCATATTCGATCCCTATTATGGCGATCAAATGTTCTGCTTCCCAATATCATTCGGGACGATATATTGGTAAGTTCAAAACATAACAATCGAATTCCTTCCCTTTCCTTGGAACCCAACTTACTTTTTTTTTACGCCTTGTCGACGGCTAAGGTCATTAGAGGCAGGATGGGACTGGGGACAAGGAACGGAAAGGAATTCAGTAATGGCATTTTTGAAGGAAGCATCCTGGCATTCGCCTAGAGTGATTTGGGGAAACCATGGAAAAACCAAATCTGGATGCCCGGACTGGGATTCGGACCAGCGTCCTCCCGAATGCGAGGCCAGAGCGTTAACCACTCACCCTCCACGCTCGGTATCCATCTTATCCCGGCTCTGAAGATATCGATGGCGACGAGCCGAAAATCCTTAAACAGAATAAAGCTACGTTTGATAACCAGATTAAATTTGAAATAATTTATTTATTTCGTGTCAGAAACGTTGTAGTACTGTAGTAATTTAGCAGTCGGGCGTACCCTGGGTGACGTCAGAGAATAAATTGGAATGACTTGACGGCTGATCCTTTCACTCCAGAAACATTTGAAATAACGAAGGTTGGTGTTCGTTATTACACTCCACGATATAAAAGAATATCCTCTTACTCTGAGTTGTTTCGTATCTTGCAGCAATAATGCGCTATTGAATTATTATTGGGATTAAATTTCTACCGTACAGTAAAAGAAACTGCATAAATCTGTAAGCAAGCCTTAACGGAAACGCTGATGTTTCTGGTTGCGACAGTGAATCTCAGTGAAACAGTGAAAAGGTAACACAATGATCTCTGAGATTGTTAGATGGCGCTGTCACCAAAATGACGATTCCACGTCCCTAAGAAGACTTGTGCAAACAAACACTATCTACGTAATGCTTGCATAGAGAAATTAGCAAGAGTTGTGTGGTTTGTTACGAGTTTTCAGGAGGTGTGTTAACACTTATCTGTTTCTCTACTCCGGTCTGAACTATTCCACCTTTGCGAGTCAAACAGATCGGACTTAAGGACAGGCGTGAATTTCAGCACCTGTACAACTGATTCTCCTACACCGTGCAGACTATTAATCGTTATGGCAGGAAGGGATCCAGTATATTCTCTAGGACCACTGCTGTGATGATGTTACCACTGGACCCATGAATACAATGACGCTTCCAGCCACATCAGATTTTTCCAACGTTCCTGTGAATCCAAGACCATATCTCAATCACTTCAAATATACAAAAATATCATGATCCTTGCACGTACCTAGAACGCTTTACGAATGTACTAATTTAAAATATAAAGAAACCAGACCAATTAATGGAACTGAATAATCTGAAAAAAACTTTCAAAACTATTATGATGGTTATTTATATAATGTTGTCAAAAATGAATGGAACAACTGTACGATGTTTGGAGCATGTGTCATCGTTGGAAAAAAATGCAGGAATTCCTGCTTCCAAAGTTCTAGTTAGTACAATATCTCTAGTTGTTGCAGTATAAACACTTTACTTCCCTGCCACCTGATTTTAGAACTCTTACATTCATTACGTCATTTGTGCCTATTTGAGTAAAGCTATGTAGAACCATACGAACGTTTCTCACGGCATTGAACCAGCTATTAGTATCGAGTGAAATGAAACTAATTCCCTGTGCAGTGCGAGGATAATAATCTTGTCGTTATTGCTTACTGTTACAACTACATGCAACAGCTTAGAAAGTAATTCTGCTGAGCGATAAAATTATAAAATTCTACTTAGGAACTTCTATTTCACTTCATTCCATTTCTTAAGTTAAATTAAAATTCTCCAGTCGTAAATTCCACATGTAGCTGAATAAGACAAGACAATGTAGAGAGTTTTTAACTAAGTGGGGCACATTATTAGTCCGAAATCACTCCAGTCGAAAGTGGTGTTGGTTCCGTCAAAATGCCATGGGTGAATTCCTTCCCATTCCTTGTCCACAGTCCTTTCCCGCCTTTAATGATCTCAACATCGACGAGGCGTAAAGCAATAGAAATAGAGTTTCTTTCTGAAGATTTTACGCCTGACATGTTGTCGCATTTTGGCAGTTATATATTGTACAGTGAGATCTTATAGCAAATCGTTCAGTCTGTGTGCTTCGAAATCTGTAGGTCACCGGTTTGAATCCTTGTGACGTCTGGAAATTTTATGGCCGCGTAACCTAACCTTGAACACCGCTTTGTATATGTTAAGTGTGCTCACTGTGCTGTGAACGCTCCGTAGTTCAGATTACACATTAAACTGTAGGTCTAGCGATGACAACCAGAAATGTAATACTTGATTACTGTTTAATTATCATTATTAACTGAATCGGTGACAATTTCGGCACGCACCTACAATTTCTATGTTTAAGTTACTTGTTTAGCATTTAACTCGATTATTTGTTCCAGTCTTTGTTTTCCTTATTTAGCACTGAAAACTTCCCAACCACCGCATGTCTTAAACAAATATGGCCAACGTCATTTCTCTCGTCCACATAATTACTCATAAAGATATATGTTACCAAATATTTATTCATATGTCATAAGCGAGGTATGTCCTACAGAAAGACACATGTTTATCCTCCTCCTGTCTTGGATTGATTCCCAACCCAACATTTTTAACATATCGACGGTATCCGATGGTAATTTCCGTAGACTATGTTATTTTCCCTTCTTTGTACTACTATTGCATTTAACACCTGTAATGTGTGACTCATACAGGTTCAAGTAAAGCCATGACTAAGGTGTCGTGGTCCAGTTCCTGGCACGTTCTCTCATTACGCTCCCTAATACATGAGTTTTCCTCACGATCTCTCCAAAATTTCCTGCACAAGAGAGCTCACTATTAAATGATACACCGAGCTATTTACATTTTAAGTCCTAGTTAAGAAATTCTCCCTTAACATAAAATCATGAAAAATCGATAGATTTGTTATAGTTAATTATTTTTGGAGCATAAGTTGATTCCATCTTGATCTGTCAAACCAGATTTCCTTTCGAGATTGCTCTGTAAATCCGTTTCAATCTTTTTACATAACGTATGAGTGTAGAGAAACCAGTGATAATATGATTTGAGTAATTAACAACAATTATAGTAATCTGTGACCGAGCGTGGTGGGTGAATGGTTAACGTTCTGGCCTCGCATTCTGGAGGACGCGGGTTTGAATCCCTGTCTGGGAATCCAAATTTGGGTTTTCCATGGTTTCCCAAAATCTCTCCAGGCGAATTCCGGGATGCTTCCTTCAAAAAGGCCATGGCAGAATTCAGTCCCGTTCTTTGTTCCCAGTCCCATCCCGCCTCTAATGACCTTAGCCGTCAACGAGGCGTAAAGCAATAAGGAAAAAAAGTAATCTGTGGCGCTTCTCTTCTCACTTCTAGAAAATGTTATAGAAATGTTTTACAGTCCACAAGAAATATTTTCATATGCCTTCTATTAGGCCGTCTCAGATATTATCTCTTTCAGACGGAAACTATTTTGACGGAAAGAATCGTTTTGTGATTTGCTGCTAGTATCAGTGTAGCTACAATAATCGAGTGCTGGAATTATTTCTCGCTTTTCCTGAGGTATTAAAGTATGGTAAAAATCTTTCAAAACGAGTGCCGCGCCAATTTAGGATAATTTTCTGGTTGTATAAAACTACAGTTGAATTAGAGAAGAAACTGACACAATGCTTGGAGATTCAGTTAGGTTAACAGTTTCCGTTGATTATAGTGCCGACGTCGTATTCTGAATATTCTAAAGGAGTCATCAAGTTTTCAAAGTGTACCCAGAATAACTGACGTGAGATAGATAATCGAGTTTGGTTTGCAACTCGTTTCACAAATAAACTATATTCCCCGGTTCCGATTAGACTGATGTGATTTTATTTGTTGCAGTAAGGAAGGAAACTTGCTTCGGAAAACACAGCACTAATAGCTGATGGTAATATTAGATAACAGGCCTCGAGTAAAGAGGGGTTCCCTTTAAGGTGACCCGCTCTCGCCAGCAGAATACGTTCGAGTGCGCCTTAGGGGCTGCTGCACTGCACTACACCGCGCCCGAACTAGTAGAAAGAAGCCTGAGTACAGATTTCAGGAAAGAAGTAACGCAATGTCTGAGGCAATATGTAATTTGTATTATCTTGAGTAAGATACTACTGAAAACAATATAAAATATCGTATCGTCGTATCTTCATTAGACAATGTACTACTCGAATCGAACGATTCTGTCTCCTTTAATACTTTTTTTTTGTCTTTGTCAGCTTAGATCCAGAATAATTTGAAATGGATATCTACTCCATCTAAATGAATTCTGTTTTGTGCGCGATGGACAGGTAATTATGATTTACTGTGTGACTTTTCAGTCTAATTTTGTTAGTAAGAATGTGGATACGCACTTTAAAATAGATAGTCAGATTCAAGATTTTACTTTTGAATAAACACTAAAGATATATTAAATCTAAAAAATAAAAAAAAACGGAAAATACCTTCTGAGTCTATTTATTTGATATTTACGTTTCAGATCATGATCTAACCATCAAGAAAGTTTATTCGAATTTCATGAAATCAATTCTTCCAGTCAGGAAACCGCTGATATCCATCATAAATGCAACAAATTGGAACCAGGGTGATTTGCTGGGTATGAGAAAATATCTTCTCTTAGTTTCGTTGGATAGTAATCGTTCACACCGCCTACATGTAGCTTTCTAAACTCAGCCTCATGTGATTGCGTGAACTTGAAACATATACGAGGGTTGGAACTTTAATAGTAGCTATAGTACTACTATTAATGGAATCAAATAATTTCGCTTCTACCACACGTTAGTTACATAACTATCTTACCCTGTAGCACAAGGACTCTCCTACCCCACATCATATTCACGCGCGGTGATGAGATAAGCGGAGCCTCGTGTTAGCTGAAGTTCTAGTGTACTGTTGTGACGACGTTTTTGAGGGACAACGGAGTTGGATGAAGACACGAAAGTGTCTTCAACATGCACCATGGATATCCATTATCTTTCAGGTCAGTTGAATGGTGGGTAAGCTTTTACCCACGCCCCCACTGTTGCATAAATCTCTCGAAGACCTTATGTCACTGTCGTGTCTTTATCCGACCGCATTGTTCCTGTTTCAAAAACGTCGTCTCAGCAGTACACTAGACCTCCAGCTAACACGAGGCTCTGCTCATCTCCTCACGGGACGGGAGTATGTTGTGGGATGGGAGAGTCCTATTGCTACAAGATACAGGCACGTAACTAACGCGTTTATTGCATGGCGTCTCTACAACAGCGATTCCACTATTGAAATTATTACCTTTGTATTAACATTAGTTACTGGCGGTAGTATGGAATGGCTGTACCTAATTAATTTACCAAGATTTCTGTATGTCAACAGAATTCATAGTTGATAAAATGAAGACAAAACCGGTTTACTTCTTCTGCAGTCTTTCAGCTAAGCTGAAAATCGACAAGGGTGGCAACATGTAATAAAGAATAAAACGAGGTCACGACGCTCAGGACTGAGCCAGACGACCATTCGAGATGACCATTTGGAAGGAGACTTGTAATTTTAGAGTACCGTAGAAATTGATTAACCTGAAGTAACTCAAGCCCTCGATGCTTTAGATAACAATTAACTATTCATGCCTTCAGCGAATATGATGAAATGAGCCACTGCTAGTATTTTATGACATTAAAGAATTAAACTCTGCACTTAATTCCATGATGTCAATTAGTGTCATTATCTGTTAGCCTTATCGTCTGCTGATTCTGATTTTCGTGTTTTTAAACCAGCAATGTATAAAAACAGTATGTCTTACAGTAATATGACTATTATGAATTTTATCGTGAATATCGTGTAAGAACATTTTTTTTTTAAGTTTCTAGTAAAAGGAATGTACCTTGCTAACAACAAATACTGTGTTTATCGTTTTTTCAGGAGAACATCAGGAAATTCGTGCTGTGGTACATTACCTACTGTTATCAGAGACGGAAAATGTGCTTTGAGACTGCATATGATGACCTGGAAGGTCTTGTGAAGACGTAAAGAATTTTTTCCCCTCCAGATATAAACTTCGTCGCAAAGAAGGCTTCCTCGTTAGCAGTCATTAACAATAATTAGACGACTAATTGAGATGGACGACTTGCCAAAGTTAGTCGGAAACCAGCGTAATATTTTACATTTCAAATTTTTGTTACAACGTTATAAGGAGGAACAAAGAGTTCCACGAAAATTACTTAACTTCATTTTAAAGCTCTCTCGAAGGTAACTTTGAAGTTTATGTTATGGGGAGTTGTCAGTACACACAATGGTAAGCTTTTTCGTGCCTGAAAATGACTGGCTACTGTCATTTCTTTGTACTAGAACTCATTTAATATTTGTGTGTATATAGCAAAATGAATACCTGTCCGCGAAGCATTTGAAGGACGAAAGCAAATGCTGTCCGTCCATTGTGATCTTGTAGAAATTTTATTTGAAACATGCCTCATAATTAAACGCTTACGAAAGGAAAGAATAATCTTTCACTTCAGAAAATGTTTTCATCTTGCACGTTTGGCAATTTACAATATATCTGACAAAGTTCAGATTGAATCTTCTTTTAATGTTTCAGTTTCTACATAACCTTAGCACTTAATCGCCATTGCTCTTTATATATTTATTCCAAATTTGTAAGTAAATCTGTGTTCTCTTCCTACTTATAACTGATTTAAAAACGTTTATAGAATCCCACCCCCCATTTTTGAACTTTCATTTTTTTTTTTTTTTTTTTTTTTTTTTTAAAAAGAAGCTCGCATGTAGAAATTTGGATTATTCCGTTTTTGTGTCTTAATCTTGTTACACGCTACACACAAAAAACATGATAACATTGTTCTTTTGGAAATTATAGAGTTATTATATACTTGGCCTGATAGGAAATAGATGAATTGTTATCATTGACGGAGAAAATAAGAATATAGCACGAGGAAAGGACAAAGTGGAAACTCATTTCAAGAGATGTACGGTATTTGAAGCTAATGTTACAAATGGAACATTTTATTACTCCGCAGTTTCACAATAACAGCAAATAATCAACAAAGTTTTCATATATGTATACTTTTAATTCAAATTGAGGATGTTCTGGGCACATTGGTGTCTGAATAATTGCTAATTGTTGGAGTTATTTCTCTGAAACTCTCACAGAATTATATTAGGTAAGCAATTGTGATTATAACATTCAAATCATGATTCATTTGTTCTATAACGTACAGTCTAAAATAAATCTGTACTTTTGTAGGATCACCGTCAAATACCTTTCATTCTTGTATACGTTCAGTGAAATACACCGAAGAGCCAAAAAAACTGCTATAGGCATGCGTATGCAAACACAGAGATATGTAAACACTCAGAGTACGGCGCTGCGGTCCGTAACGCCTTTTTAAGACAACAGGTGTCTGGCACAGGCGTTAGATCTAATACTGCTGGTACAATGACAGGTTATCCCGATTTAAGTGAGTCTGAACGTGGTGTTATAGTCGGCGCACGAGGGATGGACACAGCATCTCCGAGGTAGCGTTGAGGGGGTGATCTTCCCGTACGACCATTTCACGAGTGCACCGTGAATATCTGGAATCCGGTAAAACATCAAATCTCCGACTTCGCTGAGGCCGGAAAAAGATCCTGCAAGAACGGGGCCAGCGACGAGTGAAGAGAATCGTTCAGCTTGACAGAAGTGCAACCCTTCCCCAAAATGGTGCGGATTTCAATGCTGGGCCATCAACAAGTGTGTCAGCGTTCGAACCATTCAACGAAACATCATCGATATGGGCTTTCGGAGCCGAAGGTCCACTTGTGTACCCTTTCTGAGTGCACGTCACAAAGCCTTACGCCTCGCCTGGGCCCGTCAACACCGACAGTGGAATGTTGAAGATTGGAAACATGTTGCCTGGTCTGAGGAGTCTCGTTTGCAATTGTATCGAGCGGATAGACGTGTACAACCTCGTGAATTCATGGACCCTGCATGTCAGCAGTAGACTGTTCAAGCTGGTGTAGGGCGTGTGCAGTTGGAGTGAAATGGGACCTCTGATACGTCTAGATACGACTCTGACAGGTGACACGTACGTACGTATCCTGGCTGATCACCTGCATCCATTCATGTCCATTGTTCATTCCGACGGACTTGGGCAATTCCAGTAGGGCAATGCGACACCCACACGCTACAGAGTGGCTCCAGGAACACTATTCTGAGTTTAAACACCTCCGCTGGCCACCAAACTCCCAGACATGAACATTATTGAGCATATCTGAGATGCCTTGCAACGTGCCGTTCAGAAGAGATTTACACCATCTCCGTACTATTACGGATTTATGGCCAGCCCTGCAGGATGCATGGTGTAAATTCCCTCCAACACTACTTCATACATTAGTCGAGTCCATGTCACGTCGTGTTGCGGCACTTCTGCGTGCTCGCGGGGACCCTATTAGGCAGGTGTACCAGTTTCTTTGGCTCTTCAGTGTATTTTTATATACTAACTAGCATTCACCCGCTGCTTTGCACGCGCGGATCTTGACGTGTGTAGAAAAGCTGGTAGTCTGCCTCTTTCTCCACCAATGCGAAAATGGTACTAACCTTTTGAAATCTGAAGTATCTGCCTACACAAAATGTCCTCTTCTTGTTTTACACTCTCCTCACACATGTTATGTTAAAAATGCCGAAATATGAAACTCTGCGCAACTGCGTAATGTTGCCAGCACTGTAAAAATGACACAAAGTTATCGGCACAGGGATCATATCAACCTAAACAGTCTCGTTTTGTCATAGAGGTCTTGGTTAGGTTGAAATTCGGCCTAGACCAAGAAAAATATTGTAATATTTGGGAAAATCGTTCTGTGGCATCCATCTAAAACATTGGGTATTTGTTTATAACGGAAGCAATGCATTATCTCCGATCGCTTGTATTCTAAGCTGGCAATCGTTGTTGTAGGGCCTACTACATCTCGGACAAATATTTTTAGTTGTTAATTTCGTGCGACTTTTTACAATGGAGAGAAGCATAAACGGCAAGAAAACATTACAATAAAGGATTTAACTAACATTTCAACAGATTTTCATTAATTTTGCAATGCCATCTAATAGCTGGGCGTCTCTCTCATAATTTGGCATTTTTAATTTAATTTGTGGTAACTTTTCAAAAAGAGGAGAGTGCAAAATTTCAAATGGTTAGTACCAGTAGTAGGCCCTCCCCACATTTTTATTTTACTGTCAAATATTAATGCAGAGAAGTAAAATACATAGATTTCATTTAAAAAAAAATCCTTTCTTTTAGTTATTAACTTAGATGCGGTTTTCATACTGATGTTTAAAAGGTTTTTTTTGGTAGGACTTATATTTTAACACAGTATAATATAAAATATAAGAAACTAAAGCTACGTGAAACATTATCACTAACATTCCAGTAAGGGCGTACCGAGAATCAATAATCCTTCAGGTCAGAAATTTCCTGAGAAAAGTGCATGTTATAGCAAAAAGAAATGTACCTTAGAGATAACGCAAAACGAAAGTTACTGTCTGCGATAGTAATGGCCGTTAATTCTAAACTATCTACGCCGCCAACGATAGTATTGCAGCAAGCTACTAAGATCACTCGCAAGATTTTCTAAGGCAGTTCTATCATTATCGTGGCGCCACAATCTGATGATGAATTCTTATAGAACTCGGCAGAACAAATCGAAAATAAAGATTTCTTTTTTATATATATATATCTCGCTTGGTCTTCCAGGTATAGCATGCCAAAAATCAGTTATAGGTATAGTTCCTTGTGCTTTTGGTGGCGTTTCATCTGGTCCAGGCTGCATTTCAACCTAACAACAACCACTAGGAAGAAAATAAAACAACTATAGAGCATTTCCACCGTGTAGATATAGTGGTTTTGGTGATTTTTTTTTTCTGGTCCATGCCGGATTCCACCCTAACCTCCTCACTTTTGAGATACAATATATCGAGAATTAAGCGAGATATTAAAAACATTTATTTTTTATTTCTGTTTTGTCTCGTCAAGTTACATACAAATCCATCATCAAATTTGAGTATGGCGAAATTTTTCATCTGGTCCAAGCCGCATTTCAATCTAACCACGTCAATTTTGAGATACGATATCTCGAGAACTAAGTTTTATTCTGTACTTTCAATGTTTAAAAACCATTTAAATTCATTCCTAATCCATGAGTAATAACATGTCATTTTTTTCTTAATGGCTGTTATACAACTACCCTCATTATGAGCCATTTTCCTTCACGGTATCTCAGAACTGAAGTAGCTAGATTGAAATGTAGCTTGAACCAGAAATAAATTTCGCTAAAGCCATCAGGAACACTTATTTAGCGATACATGCCAATCACTAACATGGCATTCATTAAAACAGCTTATTAATTACTAACAATTATTTGAATTCCTCATGACTTATATTTTTGCAAGAACATTCTAGGTCAGGTTCAAACTAACCACAACTTATACTGATATTGGAGTTACAAAGTCAAACAATTCAGATACGCCTAAACACATTAAATATTTCACTAAATACAATTTGGGTAGAGACAACATTGTCAATTTTAGGATAGCATAAATCATAACAATGAATTTCTTAATACACCTTTATTTTGAACTGCAACAGGGCTAAAACAAGCGCAATAATAAATCTACTGTATCGCATTGTTAAGTTAGCGGTTGTGGTTAGGTTGAAATGAGGACTGGATTTAACAATCAAACTGCAACGACAGTAAAAATCTTTGACATACGAATTAAGCTCCTAGTTACTTACCGTAAATATCACAATTCTTTTATTCTTATTGAATATTTAATATAATACATCGTAGTTTAACTAACTGCTAAAAGCGAGTAATTGTAACCGAAGACAGAGACAATATAAACAATTCAAAAATTAGTATATTCATGTTTTGTCAAACTCTTAAACGTGTAATTTTTACAGTAAATGAAATATTAGTAATGTTTATTACGTTTGATTCAGGAATTCCGTTTATTTACTGCATTCCAGAAGACTGAAAAACCAAATATTCGAGGTTAAAATATTAAACAATCATTAATTAAGCTGTGTGAATTTTCGTCAGATTTATGCGGAAGTAGTGCACGTCTGAAAGTGCATAATGTTCCATGGCATATAATTTTCCATATAAAAAGGTTTTTAATTGCCTGTTCCTTCCAAACGTACGTATAAGTCATTAGCTATTTCAGCAGATTTTGATTCGGACCATTAGCTCTAAAAACTTGAAAACCGTATCCAAATTTCTACGGTACTTATTGCGCGATACCCGTTCAAGTTAGAGACACACGCAGCTTGCTTACAGATATATAAATAGTATAGATGTGCCATGCAATGAAGCTATGTAATATGTAGAACACATTCGTACATAAAAGTAAATAAGTTAGAGTCGTTATAGATGCAAATAGTGAGGAATGTTGCAAGTGGACAAATAGGGTATAAAATGATGCATAAATCTATGTCCCTTATTTTTTCTACTTCTTACGTTGGTTGCAACCGTAACTCTGCAAGCGTCGGTACCTTTTTTTGTAATTTTTATTGCGAAAGCCGGAAAACGGACTGTGTTTTTTAGAACTTGTGTTTCTAATAAAGTTAAACGTCCTTGTTTATGGCATCTCCATTGCAGTACAGTAATTATGTGAATGTGAACGCATCTTATTAATTTCATGGCTGATGCTTATGTGAATCATCATAACATCATTTACCGAGCGTGGTGGGTGAGCGGTTAACGCTCTGGCCTCGTATTCGGGAGAACGCCGGTTCGAACCCCCGTCCGGGCAACGAGATTCGGGTGTTCCATGGTTTCCCAAAATCACTCAAGGCGAATGCCGGGATAGTTCCTTCAACAGGCCGTGGCAGAATTCCTTCCCGTTCCATGTCCCCAGTTTCGTCCAGCCTCTAATGACCACGACGTCGTCGAGGCATAAAAAAAAGCGATTGTAAATTTTAATTTTATAGTACTCTTATTCATCAGTGCCAGATGATAAATTCTAAAATACGGTGTATCACCGTGATGGTTTTTACGATTCGGCATTTTTCAAATTCTGTTTTTGTTACACTATCACTGGATTCATATACAGAAAAAGAAGTTCTATTATTCTTCTAATGTAAAAAGTCACGGTGATATTAAATTTGGGAACATTTAGAGTCACTAAGGGCCAGTGTGGCTGAGTGCGCTGAGGCACTGCACACTTGGTTGGCCATCGCGTACAGGCCGTCCTGACTGCGGCCTTGAGGCGGTTTTCTTCAGCCATCAAGAGGAACGCCGGGAGGGTCCCCAATTTCCGCCTCGTAAGCTACACATACCACAAACAAGAAATACACTTAGTCACACATACCACGTGCTGACGGCAACACTTCTCCTCCCTTAGTAGTACTTACTACGACCTCGCAGTAGGCATAAATTGCTTGGCGTCAGCAAGGACATACGACCGTATAACGATAGGTACAGATTTGTCCATGTCAACAATGATGAAACTTCACCGAAGAAAGCCGACCACAGAATGATGGGAGATGCTGGTGAAGAAGAAGTGGCGCAATCACAATACATATTTGTTGGTATAAATGGTGGTTTACTGTTTTATATTCCTGCTTAACTACAGTTAAGCTTATTGTAATTTTCAGACTTTCTACTGGAGTATGATGTACTCAGAGATGTAGTTGAAACTTAAAAGCTACAAGCTAATGCAGATTGTTTTAGCTCGTATAATCGTAATTAAAATGCAATAATAATATCGTTGTTGTCTGCCTGATCAGAAATTTTACCTGCAAACAAAATCCTCTCGGGTGTCCAGCCGGATGGTGGTGTAAAAACAAGACGTTTCGACAGCTGACTGTGCTGTCTTCATCAGGTATCTTGTAGTTATCGCAAGCTGACTCTTACTGCCTCGACTGGCTTGGCCACCCATCGAACCTGCTTTATACCTTTAGCTGGAAGGCCCGCTAACTCTGACACCCGAGAGGGTTTTGTTGAATCATACGCCGGGAAAGACTCCACTCACACAAAAATTATACCTGTTTCCCATGCTCACGGACAGAACGTTGTAGCGTCATATGTCGACATATCTTCCTGTGCAAGTGAACTAAACTAAAAGGGGATCCACATTTTTCATCTGACAGAAACTCTATTGTCGATAGTATTAACAAGTGAGCTAACGCCCTCCGATCACTCTTGGTTTGGGAATTTGCTTCAAGGTAGTTAGTTGTACGTCCCAATTTACTGTTGTTTACAGACTCTAAAGGGGGCTGGAAGCGTATAACTACAGATTTGACCCGAGACGTGAAGCAAGTCATTCTGACACCACAGAGCGATCAGTGTGCTAACGCATCCCGTTGCAACCTCAAATTGTCCACTGTGCCTTCTGAGACATTCAGAAAGACTCCAGTATAATTCCAATGCTTGAAAAATATTGGCAGAACTATCTATACAACTTGGTTGACTAAAAACATTGCGTTCATTTACAAGCGAGTAGAGGTAGTGATAACAGTATCTATAATTCCTTTAATGATTTCGCCTGCTCAGTCGTTGATCTTTGCTGTACGGTTGATGTGCCATCCTTCAACAGGATAATACCGGCTATACAATTGGCTATTGTGATTGACAGAGCTGCATGGATTGCAGTGGAAGTTTTTCTTAGATTCATAGAGGACGTCAAAGTATGAGAATCAAACCAACAAATGAATCACAGCGTGTCCAGTTCTCATCATATTGATGTTATCATCAACTACTATCGTAGTCCGTAGGATTAAATTAAAACCCAAAATTTCAATGAGGGGTACAGCAATTGTTACAAAATCCTGCAAAAATTCGTACTCAAATTCCACAGAAATATTTCATTTCAATTTGAATACTTTTCTGTAAACAGTACAAAATCGGATTTTATATAGATAATAAGAAACATGAAAGCTAATGAAACAGTTAAAAATTTGATCGAGGAATAACGTTGGTTGAAATTAAATAAAGGTAGTATTCGAGAGGCATTCCTCGAGCAGCCAGTGCGATCCACTTTTTGGCTATGTATCCGCTTCGAGATCACGCAGTCACATTAACATCCTTTACACTTAATTGTTTGATTACACATATACAACTGATTTTACAGGTAATACTGCACTTTCAGTCGTTCTCAATATATTACAAAATTCTTAATTTTGTGAGATGGCAGCTGAGTTGACATTAAGTTCAAATGGTGAAGCATTCGTAATAAGTTCGACGATGATAACATTGTTAGACTTAATGACTGGATGTTGTGGGCCATTTCCTCAATTGCCATTTCCTCAATTGATTGTTAGACTTACTTCGATATATTTCACTGACTAGAGTCATGAGAGATGGCAAAGAAATCACTGGAAATAAAAATGAAAGATTATTTATAGATTTAAGAAAGTTTTAGATGACGTTTCTCAAACTCAGCTAATGAATTAACAATGATTATTTAAAACTAAAATCCTGCATGACTACGAAAAGGTGTAACAACGTTTCAACACTTTACTTATGGATCGAATCGACAGTTATGAACAAACGGCTGGATCATTGACGGAAATCACTCACATGATTTTGTCCAGGAGCGAAAATCGGAAGACGAAATAGGCTCTTACTAAAATTAACGAAATCACTGTAACCTGAAAGAAAATAATTGAATTAAAAGAAGTAAAAAATAAGAAGCTTTGGCGTTTAACGAATTCCATTGCATTCGTTGCTTAAAACATTTGTAGAAATACAAAAAATTAGGTCGAATTTTGAAAGTAAATGAAGGTCCTAAAATAATATGCCACCTATGTGAAATTAATAGAAGCCATTTAAAAGATAAAATACTTAACACAGGAGTTAAACTTTATGCTACAAATGTTATGGGTGTCACAAACGTTTTCATCGGCATTGAACTAATGAGGACTGACGGTGGAGAGGTTATAAGCTCCTCATGTGTTTCACATGCAGAGACTCGATGATTACAACATTTCCCGATCTTCACTTACCATCCATCATCCATCGATACGAAAAAAGCAGTAATAACACCATATAAAAAAAATGAAAGCCAGACTTTTACGGCGTCCACAACTATCAACAGAAATCTGCATTATCAATATGCACCAGTATCCTGGAGTATTTCGGATTCAGGATCGTTGGGCATAGATAAAAACAAATAAATTATTCTGATTCGGCATAGATTTAGTAAAACTTCGCGTACAAATTTTCTAATGACATTCATCAACTTTCTCAGAAGCCTTCAATTTTCTCTAAGTTTCAGGATTCATTCAAAAGTAGGCCTATCATAAAGACACTTCTCGTTAAAGATTCGACTGAATCGTATGCGTCACCGTAGATGACTAATAATTATGTAATATCGTGCTTCCAGTAAAATGCGTCAGAATGACTGGTTTACTCAGTTTTCATAATCTTAGATCAATCATTAACAACATTTCTAGACAATTCACTGATGATGCTGTTGAGAAGCGAAAAGGATTGCCAGTACTTCAGTCATTCAGCCAGTAATTGACGTTTTTAAACAATACAAAATAATGTAAAAATTATTAGGTAATGAACGAATTAAACCACTTCTGAATTTATAAACAATTAAATATCTGAATCGTTAGATTGGGCAAGTAATTGGGAGTAACCAAAGAATACCTCATGTGCTGGCACACATTCTTCGTGGCAGGGAAAGCTAATGCTAGATTGTATGACTAATGGCTCGAATTTCGAAGGACTTTCACGAACCGATGAAGGAGACAGTGTACAAAACTGTTTGTATTTACTGAAATACGGTGCTGAAGTGGTGTGTGTGTGACCCTTATTGTAACAGATCGATGTATAGTATTAAAATGTACGCTACGCGTCTTGGAATCAGTTGCTGCAAGTAGTAGTCCCCGACAGGACACAACATTGAGCGGGCGAAGATACATGACTTTATTTATTTACTAATACAATAATACCATGAAGCTCCATTTTAGACTGTACTGAAATACTTAATCCATTAAATTATGTGGAATCTTATAATGGTAAAAAATCAGGAAATAATATAATAATTCCGTGTAGTTGTAATGACTGGGTTTCTACTGTCTGCGCATTCCGCCCCTGTCGTAGCCGTCTTAAACTAATCCGGCAATTCTACAGGGGATAGGGGACCTACAGTTTAACCTGTAATCCGTACCAAGGAAGCGTTCTGGCGTACTTCAAATTACACGCAAGCTGTGCCAGAGGTGAAGGACGGGTTAAGGGGTCTTTGAAAATCCCCTTTGAGACAGGGATTCGAACCAGAGAACTTACTGTTTCCAGTCAGACACCTTAACGACTGAGTTGACCGCTCTATCAGGAAACAAGGTTCCGTAAAGACGCGTATGGATGTTAGTCGTAACTGATAGTCGTGATTTCATTTCTAGTACCATCTGAAATATTAGTAATTTGATATGCGACCAACAAACCGCACGAGATAGAACTTAAGAATAAATATCTATATAGTTGGTAAATTACTCACTCGTTAGCTACCGATCTGAGAATATCATAGGAAATTATTCCTGTCGCCATTCAAACTCACTAATCATTGAAAAGAAAATTGTTTCGTTTTATCCATTCAATATTGTTCGGGTGTTTGTGCTTTTATACCTACTCATCGTGGTTATACAGGCAGTAATAAGATCGCACTTAATCCGCAAAGATCAGTTGAAATCTCGAAATAGAAATTATGCCGTTCACAGCGTTGTTTAGTTTATTTTTTATACGGAAAAGGTGCGAAATGAAAAACTAATATGTGCTTAATGTTGTACTTTGTTTTAAATCCTTCCACCTCCACTTGTTATTAGTTTGATATTCATTTGGGCTGAGCGAAGATACATTCGGATTGTCTGACAGGAGCTTCCCTTTCAGCTGTCGTTAGCGTTATTGGATGCAGCAAAGGACTGGTGAAATTTCGGGAGCGAGAATAAAGCCAATGACGTCAGGCTGTGTACTGACAGGCAAGCAGTGCTGATAACGAGGTGCCATTAGTACAGAGCAGCGAACGGCCCTTCTTTCACTTGTTCAACTTGCAGCTAAGCCAGACGCTAATAAGGATAAGCCATCTGATGGAGCATTCGCGGAAAATCCCTTGATCCACACTAGTCGCAGAAACACTGGATTATCTTGGACGAGTAGATGCTTTGATTAGTATTTCATTCGCACCAGCTACAGTTTTTGAACATACTTTTTTCCATAAAGGAGAGATGTTGCTGGCTTGTTGAAACTGCTTTTTTATCTGCGTTCATTTCACATCAGCGGATCAATAAATGGCGCGCTTTGTTATTATACAATAGTCCACGTTCCAATCATCCTGTACGTACGTCTATTCGGTGCTACACGTGCTCTTCCAGTTTTCTTCTTCTTTATATATCACGTAAATTTAAGGGTTTCTTTACTCATTTTTTCAATTCAAATTCATTTAACCTGGTCCCTAATTTTTTTATTTTTTGGATTATTGGACTAGATGTATCCTCGGAGTTTCAAAGACGTTATCCACTTTTTCTTTACTATCTTAAGTTTCATACATCGCAGCAATATCTTGCAAATGCAACAATTTTTAGGACGGATTAATACCGAGCGTGGTGGGTGAGCGATTAACGTTCTAGCCTCGCAATCGGGAGGACGGCGGTTCGAATCCCCGTCCAGGCATCCCGATTTGGCTTTCTCATTGTTTCCCCAAATCACTCCAGGAGAATGCCGGAATACTTGCTTCAAAATTCATGTCCGAATTCCTTCCCGTTCCAGTCCCATCCCGCCTCTTATGACCTCGATGTCGACGAGGCGTAAAGCCATAAGTAAAAAAATAAACATAAAAAAGACCAATAGACGTGACGTCACCAAGTTTATGACTCCGCACCCCCTCCCCCCCACCACACCCTCATCATGCCATGTCATGTCATATCACACTTTGTTGAACCCCTCCATTTCTCTTAACGTATGACGTAATGAAACATCTTAGTGGTAAGATCACCTTTTTTGGAATTAGCTCTAAATCATTGTCCGCAATACTAAATTTCTGTGCGTAGTTGGTTTTCGAATGGTTCGGATAATTTATATACAGTTTTTCATCTCCAGCGTTCTATAGACTACAACTTTCTAGTTGCATTTGATTAAGTGTTTTAACCTAATATCCCAGACGACCAAGAACAAACGTCAGACATTTTAGCGACATAACCACGTTAGAGGGATACAGACAGGGTGACTTGTTAAGGACAAAGAAACTAGTAAACATTTTTCCGTGCAAGATCAGTAATTATTTTTCGATCGCGTTACAAATCTGATGTGAGAGATTTCTTTATTCATACAACGAATTTTTAAAAATTGAATCAAAGGTACAAATTGTACATTTCAATGTATTTTAGTTCAATTCGCAGTAGTGAAAATTAGGACGCTGAGGATATTAAAATCTAGCAGCAACAGCCTATCGTACGAATGAGTATACGATATAGTACTAACATCATTGCGAGAACTGAACAGAGAGTTATGACAGTGAAATACAAAATTCACAAATTTTGTAAAGTGTTTTAAGTCAGCTAAATATTCAATTTTACGCAACGGCTCACTGGTATTATTGCTATTAGTTGATTGTTATAATCCACACAGTCTGTCTAAAATAATATGCAAACTGTGCACCGCAGTTATCCCAAATCAGAAGGTCCTGATTGGTCCTTCCCACTAATACTGGAAAACAGTTACCAGTAACTTTACAAACTGACTTGGTCCTTGCTGTGAGGTCATCATCATCATCATCTAGGACAGCTTCCAGCCACTGGCCGGGTATACTGGGAACAAAAGCCTTGACAGCGCTTTCTGTGTAATCATCATCTCTCTTCTTCCACTGTCTCAAGGGAGGTAGGGTCACCTTCCCTATACTCCACTTGCGTAATTCTTGTCTGGCGCATCCACGCTGCAGGGGTGGGAACCCTAGCTCCAGTAGGCCGGAGTGACAGGGTGGCTAAGTCCAGGCAAGGACCCAGTCCCTCAGGGTATAGTGTCTAATTCATGCCCAGTGATACGGGCGAAGTCCTCAACGGCATTTTTCGGCAGAGAAGGAGACCTTCAGATTGGCGAAAATGGCGAAAGGGGCGACTCATCCTCTCCGGGGGTAAATTGGAAGGAAACACCACTGCCTTGTGGTGAAGAGGGATCTTCATAGGCTAAGGGAGTAAACCCTGAAATAAAATCCTCAACTGTGTTAGTCCTAGCAAGCCAACAGTACGAGTATAATTTGATTGCTTTCAAATACACTCCTGGAAATTGAAATAAGAACACCGTGAATTCATTGTCCCAGGAATGGGAAACTTTATATACACATTCCTGGGGTCAGATACAACACATGATCACACAGACAGAACCATAGGCAACAGAGCATGCACAATGTCGGCACTAGTACCGTGTATATCCTCCTTTCGCAGCAATGCAGGCTGCAATTCTCCCATGGAGACGATCGTAGAGGTGCTGGATGTAGTCCTGTGGAACGGCATGCCAAGCCATTTCCACCTGGCGCCTCAGCTGGACCAGCGTTCGTGCTGGACGTGCAGACCGCGTGAGACGACGTTTCATCCAGTCCCAAACATGCTCAATGGGGGACAGATCCGGAGATCTCGCTGGCCAGGGTAGTTGACTTACACCTTCTAGAGCACGTTGGGTGGCACGGGATACATGTGGACGTGCATTGTCCTGTTGGAACAGCATGTTCCCTTGCCGGTCTAGGAATGGTAGAACGATGGGTTCGATGACGGTTTGAATGTACCGTGCACTGTTCAGTGTCCCCTCGACGATCACCAGAGGTGTACGGCCAGTGTAGGAGATCGCTCCCCACACCATGATGCCGGGTGTTGGCCCTGTGTGCCTCGGTCGTATGCAGTCCTGATTGTGGCGCTCACCTGCACGGCGCCAAACACGCATACGACCATCATTGGCACCAAGGCAGAAGCGACTCTCATCACTGAAGACGACACGTCTCCATTCGTCCCTCCATACACGCCTGTCGCGACACCACTGGAGGCGGGCTGCACGATGTTGGGGCGTGAGCGGAAGACGACCTAACGGTGCGCGGGACCGTAGCCCAGCTTCATGGAGACGGTTGCGAATGGTCCTCTCTGATACCCCAGGAGCAACAGTGTCCCTAATTTGCCGGGAAGTGGCGGTGCGGTCCCCTACGGCACTGCGTAGGATGCGACGGTCTTGGCGTGCGTCCGTGCGTCGCTGCTGTCCGGACCCAGGTCGACGGGCACGTGCACCTTCCGCCGACCACTGGCGACAACATCGATGTACTGTGGAGACCTCGCGCCCCACATGTTGAGCAATTCGGCGGTACGTCCACCCGGCCTCCCGCATGCCCACTATACGCCCTCGCTCAAAGTCCGTCAACTGCACATACGGTTCACGTACACGCTGTCGCGGCATGCTACCAGTGTTAAAGACTGAGATGGAGCTCCGTATGCCACGGCAAACTGGCTGACACTGACTGCGGTGGTGCCAACCAGCTGCGCAGCTAGCGCCCTTCGACGGCCAACACTGCTGTTCCTGGTGTGTCCGCTGTGCCGTGCGTTTGATCATTGCTTGTGCACACAGCCCTCTCGTAGTGTCCGGAGCAAGTATGGTGGGTCTTACACACCGGCGTCAATGTGTTTTATTTCAATTTCCAGGAGTGTACAAAGGAACAAGCCTCGGAAAAAAGCATCTCTTACTGTCTGAAATGTTTCAAGCTCAACTCATTCCTTTATACATTAGAGTCTTCTTTCTATAAAAGCAAAACAGTTATGCTGTAGAATTTCGTACTCGCGTGAGTTCATGTGAGAAAGAATGTTCTCTGGAAGACGGGGAAGAAAGGAAAATTTGGTGTATTTTTATACCTCATTTGTTTCAGTTGCGTCAGTTGTTTGGAGTGGCCATGAAAAAATTTTGTAGTACACAGAAATTAATTTATTCTCCAAGGTCATTTGTTCCGAAACCACAAAGGTAACAGGTAGTAGAATTTAGACAGGATGTTAAAAAGTTTTGACTACCCAATAAATTACAACGTCTGCTCTTCAGTATTTAATTGCTGAGTAGAGTACACGTTGTTTCATTTGCGAAAAGTATTTTAATCTACGGATCATAGAAACATTGTAACACACCGGAGTGCAACACTATAACATGTGTATAGGTGTGTATGAAACACTAAAAATATCAAGAAAGTTTAAAAGGCGGAAAATTTAAAACGGCTTCCATTTTCTGTGACTAACAAGACATCCATATGTACGTCGTATTGGGAGTGAAACAATTTGTCTAGAAATCATTCATTCAGTTTATCAGTTAATAGCATACTCGATTTTTTAATTAACTACAAGCAGATATATAGTTAAAATCTGCCATCATATGGAATGGGAAACTGCAATGCTCTTTGTTTAACAGATGTTGCGCCTGATATTACTTCTTAAATACTCTGAGATCCTGTTAAGTGACGTAGGCATAAGAAAAAAATAATGTAACCAGAAAAAGTGAAAAATGTGTCGCCAGTGATGCGTGATAGTAATAATATAATAATAATAATAAAATTGTACAAAAGGAAACAATTGTAACCTGGCTTGTGAAAATAGAAGTAGCAGATGCTTATTGAAGATTTATATTTAGTCACTCACATTTATATTGGATCATATTAAATAATTATTTTACCCACCAGCTCAAGACGTTACAGCATGGAGAACCAAATTCAAAAGTCTGTACGAACACGTGAAATACTGTGTTGAACTGATGAAACCTAGCAACCATGTTCAACATACGTAATTCATCCAATTCTGGATATACCCACATGGTAAAGAAGTGAATTTTGCCAATTTGTCGTTTTTTATCTAAAATTTAATAATCATTAATAGTGGTAACTTTGGGGCACTAAATTTCCAACACAGCTCAATTATTAGTGCTCATACACGCATGCAATATCGCCGTATTAACCTTATCTCATATCAATCAAACAACACATTAACTCTTAATTAAATTACCAAACCCTTCAGCACTTCAAAGCGACCGTAATATAAATACACGCACAAATTTATATTTACCTAAATTACGAATAGCTAACTAAATAACATTAAAGACGCGTTATGATTTTGTTTTACATGAGCATTGACTTTTAACTGGATCTTTCAGGGGGTGGCAGGTCATGAGTAGTGATAACGGATAGTTCACGTGATAATTATTCGCAGAACAATTCACCACTTTCCCGCATGATGACCTGAAACCGCCTCATCGGCCGTATCTCGTTCATTCATAAACAGAGTTGTTCGTGCCACCTTTAACTGAGGGCTTCCGCAAGGCCCATTACAAAGTGCTTAACACAGATTATTTTTACTGCTTCCCCTTTACTTATTTCCTTCAATTAATTATTCCATCCACTAACAATTTAACTAAGACATTGCATCTAAAATAATAGCTGGCTCCTTTTTTTGTGTACAGGACATATTCTTCGACTCCTGGTTTAAGTATAGATTTATCAGTACTACTAATCGTCAGAAATTTCTAATAACATAAAATTTCAACGCTGAAGTTTTTCATCTTTCTGGAAATCTAAAAGCATAATCTTCTCTTATGATACACAATATACTTCATAATAATGTTCTTAGGGGCTTCTTTTTGAGGCTTAGGTCAATATTTTATAGCAAATGTTTCTATTTTGTTTATGCTACTGTTCGTTGACTTTTGCTATGTTCCTCGCATCGGACAGAAATTGTTTATTTATTTCATTAGATAAATGTCGCCTCTTAATCATGGGCGATAATGCTCGTAGATTAGCCGTTGTTGAAGAGAGGCATGAGAGGCGGTGCTGCAGAATTCCTTGAAACCGTATTGTGTTCTTAATGCGAGGGGGTAAGTTCTAAATCTCTCCGCAGTGTGTAAGAACGACCAATAACGGCGCTGTTGATGACGATTAGTCAGACTGATTGAATGTTAACATTGGCGGACCCTTTGATACCATTGAAATGCCAGGCACGTAATCCTCATCTCTTAATGCCTACACCTATGAAAGAAATGCAGTGCCACTAGAGAAAGGAAATGACCAACGTTCCTCTGCATCATATGACTTAACATATCTCCTACAAGTGTCTAGGACCTACTTTAGTCTTCACGGGTGTACCGCCGGATTGTGTTGTGGAAACATGATATTTCAACGGCTAGCTCCGCCGTCTTCTTCAGGTGTAGAGACATCTGCACTGGTCGGCTGACCCACAGATACTGAGATGGTTCGAGTGCCGCTTTTCCTTATATACATATACGTCCTTATATACGTCCGGCGGCTGCGTGGCCTCGGCGAAGGCTTACTATGAGCCAGCCCGCAACCAACTTGCGGCTGTCTTTTTTTTCCGCTGCCTCAATGGCGTTTTGTAGCCCCGCTACTGTATGTAGCTTTATCTACTGTTTCGAATAGATTGTGTTGGATTCACTATGGTTCACTTTAGGGAAAAACCCGGCTTTGACCGTTATAAACGGCCGTTATGGGAAACCCTTGAATGTTCTTACTAAGGATCGCTTGTGATAGTTGATCCTTTATATCGGTGTCATAATTGTGCTAAGTGGCACTTTGAATTTGTGCCATTCCATTGGGAGTACTGTGCCTACTGACTCCAATCTGGGCGGATGGTGTCAACCTGGTGAAAAAATTTTCTGCTTGTTGAAAGATTTCTTCATGTATGGTAGGCATATTGGTGATCTCGTGAAGAAGGTCTATTGGTGTGTAGATACTCGCGTGGCTAATCATTCTTAAGCATCTGTTCTGCACTCTTTGTAGCAGGGTAGATTTGCATGCAGTTCCCCAGACCTGGCAACCATACATAATGAAGCGTAGGACAACTGATTTATATATTCTTATTTTAGTTTCGAGTTTCAAGTCGTTGCTCAAGAAGGTTGGTGTCAGATTCATTACGATAGCTAGAGCATTTTTTTCTTCTGTCGAGGAAATGTTGACGGAAGAGTAGTTTATAGTCTAACGTTATCCCCAGGTCCCGGTGCTCGGTAACCCAGGGTAACCTCTGCCCCATTAGCACCAACTGTATTTGTAGGTTAGGTCGTTTAGTAGAGAAATACACTGCGGTACATTTTGTAGGGTCCACCTTCACCTTATTTCCTCAACACCAGAGACTAAAGGCGTCTAGGCCTGCTTGGGCATTGGAAATATTTCTTTCGTGGTTACCTCCGGTTGCGTAGACCACCGTGTCGTCCGCAAATTGTGCAATATAAACGTTGGGCGGGGTTTGTATATCATTTACATCAATGGTGAACAGATGAGGCGATAAGGCATATCCCTGTGGTAAGCCCACATTAATTGTGAAGGTGGATGATTTCTGGCCTTTGATTTGGACGAAGAACCTCCTGTCCTTGAGGTAGCTTGCTATGAGGGCAATATAGCAGTCGGGTATGTCGGTGTGATTGAATAGCTTGTCTATTAGTTTGGTATGCCTTACCTTGTCATAGGCTTTTTCAATGTCGACAAATATTGTGGATTTAGATTTATTCCAGATAAAACCTTTGCTGATTTGCTCGGTGAGCCTTACTAACTGACAGGTGGCTCCTACTCGGTTTTGGAAACCGAACTGTTCTTTCCTGATGATTTGTCCAAAATCTAAGCTTGTTTTAATTCTCTTCAGCAGTATACGTTCCAGCAGCTTCTGTCAGTGGGCGTGGCTAATATGAAGCCCTCTACGGTGGCAGCTTAACGGAAGTACAACGTTCTCTGCGGATATTTACCAAAGCTGGTTTCCATGACTCACTAAGACATAGACCACTGTCTCTATTGAATGTGTTGGCCAGTCGAATTTCGATCGCTTCTTTGACAACAGATTCCCAAAAATGTTATGTTCTAGCCAGTATCCTAACGTAATTGAAGTCTACTCTGTGGTCATGGTCATACACGTGCTCGGCGACCGCTGATTTGCTATACTATTCTAGGCGGAGGTGACGTTTATGTTCTTCACACCGGTTTTCTATAGTGCGGATAGTTTGACCGATGTAGCTCTTTCTACACTCGCACGGTATGCTATAAATCCCCGGAACTCTTAGGCAAAGATCATCCTTGACTGAACGAAGGTAGTCCCGTATTTTGGCTGGTGGTCGGTAGAAACATTTTATTCCATGCTGTGTGAGGATTCTGCTAATTTTCCCCGAGGTGTTTCCGGCAGAAAGGCGGTGGCCTTGTGCGTTTCTTCCTGTTGGACTGGAATTTTCCTAGGCTTACGTTCAATTGCCCTCATGACTCTATGTTGCCATAACAGGTTCACTATATATGTGTGAACCGGTAGCGCATTGGCTTGCCAGGGGTGGGGCAACATACACCTTCTGAACGCGGTGGGGACCTTCGGGCCTCTGCTGAGGGATCGTGCGTTGCGACGGTTTTCTGTGAAGCCGGGACTGGTGTGTGGGATCCTGTGTTTTTGCACTGGACACAAGTGTCGGGCGGGCGCGGGAGAAAATATACTAGGAGCAACCCCCCTGGTGTGGGACGCTGCGTTCGGGGACGATACGTTCGGCCTGCTGGCGTAGTGGATGCTGGAGGGCCTTCTTGCATGGCTCACGGTCGCTAAGGCTTCCGCCCGCCCTGCGGGGTTAGGGTGGGGCTGGTGGCTTAGAGTGGGAACCACAGAGAGGCATTGCTATAAGGCCAGGTTTTGGAAGGGTCTTCGGCCTGGTCCGTGGCGGGCGCTGCTTTCAAGTTGGTTCCCCGTGGGCACCCATAAGGGGTGGCAGAAGGCGCCTTGCCTCACCGTCCCTGCCGTAATGGCGGGTAATTCGGAAGAGCCCAATCCCGCGGCGGGGGCGTAGTGAAGTAGTCGGATGGTTGCAGTATGATTCTTGACGGGGGGATGAATTTATTCGGGTATCCCCGAGGACGGATTCTAGCGCCTATAAATCGGCTGCTGGTGAGGCCTTGTGCTGATCCTATGACTTACATGCCTCTTGGAGTCACAGTCCCGTCGCCCCCGGCTTGAGGCTGGGGGTTCAGGAGGTGTCGCGTCCCCTGCTGGACGGAAGGCTTGTGGGTAGTCAAGCTGCATCTAGGTGCACTACGTTGTTGGCCGCAGTTCAAGTGCAGTGATCAACCGTGCCCTGACTGCTCCGGTGTTGGAGGTGTCCTGGTGAACGAAGACCAAGCACCCCAGGGGCTTAGTTCACCCCTGCTGTCAGCGTGCATATACCCTGGAGTTGAATGAAGGGACCAGTACCACGGTTTCGGGGGCTGCTTTTGTTTGCAGTTCACCGCCTCTGGGTTCGGCCCCTGCGGCTCAGGATTGCATTCCTGCTGGTGGGAGCATGACTCTATGTTGCTCCTGGTCGCTACGGCTTCCGCCCGCCCTGCGGGGCCCGGGTGGAGCTGGGGGCAGGTGTAAGAAACACAGAGAGGTATTGCTATTCGGCCAGGTTTTAGAAGGGTCTTCGGCCTGGTTCGTGGCGGGCGCTAGCTCCGCGTGCTTCCTCGTGGGAACCCTATAAGAGGGTCGCGAAATGCGCCTAGCCTCACCGTCCCTGCTGTAATGGCCGGTAGTTCGGAAGAGCCCAATTCCACGGCGGGGGTGTAGTATGGGTGGCCGAATATCTGCAGTATGATTCTTGAGGGGGGGATGAATTTATTCGGGTATCCCCGAGGACGGATTCTAGCGCCTATAAAGCGGCTGCTTGGTGAGGCCTTGTGCTGATCCTACAGACTTACATGCCTCTCTCACCAAGCGTGGCGGTGTAACGGTTAGCGTTCTCGCCTCGCATTCGGGAGGACGGCGGTTCGAATCCCCGTCCGGGCATCCAGATTTGGGTTTTCCCATGGTTTCCCAAATCACTCCAGCAAATGCCGGGATGCTTCCTTCAAAAGGCCATGGCCTAATTCCTTCCCATTCCTTGCGCCCTTCCTTGCCCTCATCCTTGCCCCCCATCCTTTCCCGTCTCTAAAGACCTCGCTGTTGAGAGACGTAAAGCAGTTAAAAAAAAACATGCCTCTCGGAGTAACCGTTCCGCTTTAACACAGTTCTCAGGCATTTCAGTTCTTGTGGCAGGCTGTCTTTGTCAGCAATCGCTCTAGCGCAATGCACAATAGTATTTAAAACAGCGTTCCGCTGCACAGGATAGTGAACACTCGTGGCGCCCAGATACTGGTCTGTGTGGGTCGATTTTCTGTATACACTATGCTCCAGCGTATAGACTACATTGCAGTCATACTCCGGGAAAATCTTTGTTCAAACGACAGATATACAGATAGACATTAGAGAATTCTCTTAGTCCTCCTACATCCAATCTTGTTTTTACATTATATCATGCTGTTACCGATAACAGTTATGTTGAACTTTTTGTTTACGTTTAGTTCGTAGTTCTCTCCCAATCGTTTTCTCGAGGAAACCTCTGCGCTTGCCAAATAAATCAGTTTTTTTTTACCCGTCAATAGTGTGATTGTGTCTTCGAGGAGATGTAGCAGTGCATGCGTTTTAATTAACTCGAGTCGCATTAGATTTGTCTTCATTAAGCGGCGTCGTTAGCCGGTGGCAAACAGCAGTCCTGTTGGGGCGGGCATTGTTTCTCAGTCGCTCCAAGTTGGCAGCGGCGGTAATCGGCTAATGGCGTCCCGGGCCAGCCAGCCACAGACACCAACCCCGGGGTCACGTCTAGGCATATGCGGCGAGTACCCACTCTCAATATGGAGACCAAGAAACAGATCTTTGAGGTCTAAATCACACTAAACTAAGTACTAACTTCTTCTTATTTTTCGTTACTCGTTGTTGACTTACTAATAATGAAGCAAATAACTGTACTATGTTACCTGTGTTATTGTCGCTTTAGTATACATCTAACAACAACGTTTCGGTCAACAGTGATTCTTCCGCTGTACCTTGTATCAGAAGGATTCTTCACTTCTCTCAAACAACAATGCAGGTTTGCTGCGATATTTTGTGTTCACAACTTTAACATGCCTGAGTCTTAAAGCTTTTATTGGCGGCGCTTCCGCTTTCACGTAATCATTTAACACAGAATACGTGATTTGCACGGGGCCTTACAATGCATATTATTTACCATACTTAGTGCCAAAACCATTCTGAAAGCTGACATAAAAGTTATTGATAAAACTATTTTCCTTATAAACATATAATGAACGATGACTGCCAATCGACCGCGTAGCTCAGGCGTTAGTGCACCTGCCTGTGGCCCGTACGACCGGGGTTCGATCCTCCCCCGTCCCTTCGAGGCAGAGGATTTTCATGGAAGCTGAACGTGCCAGGAACGCTTCTCAGTCACGAGGAAAATGTTGGGCGCAGCGTGGCTCCGACCCCCTAACATCCATCCCTAGTGCCAACGTCGCTCGGAAGCAAATATGAACAAACAGAAAGACGGGTGGAAGGATCTTCAACCTGCTGCCTTTCGTGAATTAACACGACTCACCTCTGAAACCATCTCCAAGGCTCATACAATACATATCTGGCCATGGTGCATACAACAGTTTCCTAGAACAAAGAGGCCTCAAAGAAACAATCAGTGGTGAAGTAAGTACTCCCGATCACGTGGTTTGGAAGTGCAAACAAACTGCAGAATCAAGAGCATACCTTCAAATACAACTTCAGAATAGAATATACGATATACTGCGTGATACCAAGCTCTGGCACTTAGTGGATGAAGCTGCTAATCTAGCATCGCTGCGCAAGAAGACAACATTTGCTGAATTGAAATCAGCAGAGCGTACAAGACGCCGCGAGTAAACGGCATCAGAAACAGAAAGAAGGGTAGGAGATAAAGAAACTCAAGAGGAAAGAACAACCCAAATGTAATCACAAGCACTGCCCATGACTAAGGCGGTGCCTGCACCAGGAAGACGGCAAAGACTCAATTCAACGCAGTGCCTCTGGAAGCCAGAGGCACCTTCTCCAGGGCTCAGGGGGTGGACTGCTCTGATTCCAGGAGGAACTTCTGATGTGGGAGTAGGTGGCTCCAAGAACAAACGGGAGAAGAACGAGACCACTTCCTGGAACGTAAAGCTGGCAGACGGCATTTTGTGGTCAGCATTCAACCTCAATTGAAGCTAATTAGCTTCAATCACACGCTAATTAAAACATTCCCTGTATCGCATGACAGTTTCATCATGCATCGCGATATAAACTTGATCCCAAATCTTCACGGGTTCCCACACCTTTCTTTCTTATTACCTGTGATGAAGATCAATATTTCAACGGCTGAGACAGCTCAGATCGACTGAAATAATGACCCCAGTTAAAACGAAGGATACTAAAAATAAATCTTAACAACTTACGCTATGCCACGTAATATTTAATTGTGGTTTAGGCCACATATATCGCGATCAATTTGGAACTTCCTTATTTCAAACCATGTAATGACTTCAGGAAAAAAATACCTGATAGTTAAAATGCCAATTTAAACGAAATACATACTTTTCTTTCAGTGTTCTGCTCGAAATACAAAGCTTTTATCTTACATATCTATGGTCAAAGAATTTAAGGAATACTTCAATATATCAAAAGAATATTATTTAAATATAAGCATCTAATGACTGATATGTCGATTTTAACGCAATACATACTTTTATTTCAGTGTTCTGTCAGTTAATTTATTCGCGATGCTTGTAAATGTTATTAAATGACACGCATTACCACGGAATAATGGCGTAAAGCTTGACGTCATTGCACGACGTCATAAAGTTACTTCATGCGTGAGAGACGACGTCATAGCTGACACAGTTGCTTCCTACTATTATGAGATAGTGTTACATAACTTCTCACAATGTTCTAAAGGTTCTGAAAGAGCTGTAACACTAGAGCGTAGTATTCGGTTAGACGTAGGCTCAGATCATCATCCGGCCATTCAGGGATTATGGGTTACTGGTAATGTTCTGCCTCCACATTCGGGAGCACGCGGGCTCGGAATCCCGGTTTTGGCCATCCAGATTTCGATTTCCCACGGATTCCCGAAATAATTCCAGGCAAATGCCTGGATGATTGCTCCAAAGCGCCATGGCCGAATTTATTCCTTTTACTTGGCCCCATTTCTTTCCCCGCCCCATTGATCTCCACATCGACGATGCATGAAGCCGGACGGAGTAAAAAAACTGACAGTTTGAGATTGTCCTTCTTTATGGAGTAGAGTGGGGGCTAGTGTAGAAGCCAGTTTACTCGTTCTACCTGGGTGCACTACTCTCCCCTCCGCTCCCCCCTCCCTCCCCCCGCACTCCATATAAACACTACACATTCTCAAGCCTATTTCACCAAAATCTGGTATAAATCTTTAATCACAGGTTTGGAGATATTATCACGCAGTCGCTTCATAAACAAACCACACTTGCTCCTCGAGGTCCCATGACAAATCGCGAATGAAATTTTCTGACGTTGGTACTGTATTGTAAGGGGAATAGGTGATGAAAGACGAATCAAATGGCGGCCAAACAGTATCTCAGAAATTATTCACTAGCGACTGCAGACAACTGAATATTGTGCAAACTGATGACCGACAATTTATTGCTTCTGAATATATATGTCATGCTTAAAGGAATGAGTTACAGGGAAGTAAATATATCCACTTTTACCAAACGTTTGTCTTCTTATTAATACTAATATATCTTGGTTTAAACGATAACAAATAGGTTAACTTTTTTTTCTCTTACAAATAACACGTAGAGTTTCCACCAAATTTGTGCCATATGCACTCTTTTTTCTTTTTTATAACAAAAAAAAAAATGTTAATCGCTCTTATTACGATTTTTTTCCATTGAAATTTACTTTAGACTCTGGAAAGACAGTTTCAATACATGTTTAGGTAAGTAACGTGCTAGAAAGGTGTAATTGAAATGTGAGTCTATCTTTGTGTATTATTCAGATCAGTTTTGGCGTGTTTCTTGATATAGTGGAGTGTAAACCACACCAAAACAAAGGACTTCTGCAAGCTTAACCAATGAAACAGCTCCCGAAGCAAACTTCGTCTCCTGAGCAGTGAATACCAGGAGGAAACTATTTGGTGGTAAGCAGCATGGGAGCAATAGATTGTATACGGTGATATATGCTACAGTGTAATTAATGAATACTTAGCTAAATTTATGTTAAATATTAATTTAATTGCTGACTTACGTATCCTCCTGTCGAAATTTTCATCGTAATAATGTTTTTTAATTTGTTATTTAAATTTTTATTACAGAGACTTGTATTGCTGCATATTTTCAAATGGTTTGATAAATCGATATTGTAACATTGTGTTCAAATATTATGAAAAGCGTATATTTTTTTTAACTGCTTTACGTCTCTCAACAGCGAGGTCTTTAGAGACGGGAAAGGATGGGAGCAAGGAACGGGAAGGAATTCGGGCATGGCCTTTTTAAGGAAGCATCCCGGCATTTGCCTGGAGTGATTTGGGAAACCATGGAAAACCCAAATCTGGATGCCCGGACGGGGATTCGAACCACCGTCCTCCAGAATGTGAGGTCAGAACGCTATCCGTTACACCACCACCCTCGGTGAATAGCATATAGTGAAAGCGATCTCACTAAGCAGTGTTTCAGCAAGAGCATTTTATTTGTGTAGCTTTTGGTAAAATACTTGCACTGTAATAAGGGATCATGGAAGGGTTCAGTTGGAGGTTTCAAGTAAATCGAAATGAAACTACTGGTGAGTGGTTCACAACGTTCGTCAGAAAGATGCCAGTTCGAATCACGATGCGCAATAGTTTATCTAAATCAGTTCAACAAATACCCGGATGATTCATGAATAAAGCCATGGCCTGATTCGTTTCCATTTCTTGGTAAAACTTCCCTCCCGACTCCAATGACCTCAACGTAAAGCCTTAATTAAGGAGAAAAACAATAGAACGGTGCCAGTTCTCGAAGAAGAAGTCCAACTGGATTGATTCCATAGCCTGCAATGAGTTACGTGGTTTTCGGATTTCATATCTAATAACTAACCACTCGTGTCACAACCTTAGAAATTCTGAAAGAACCCGGACGTTTATATGTTGCCAAAATATAATTTAACAATCACTCACTTTATGGTCTGTGCAGTTACCAAAAAATAAAGTATCTTGTTCTCGTGGCGTTTACTTGTGCCTACCTGGAAAGCATCAAGTAATTAACAACATACAATGTTCTTTCTCTTCGGCGGTGGTCACTTCAAACCTTCTCTGAAATATATAAAAGGTTAGAAGGGTATCTCAAAACTACTAAATCATAAATTAAATGATATTCTTTCAAGTCTTTAATGCACAGCTTTCCTTAAATTTTGTTAGACCCACCGACCGGTATATTATTTAAATTTCTATCAGAAGATTCCTTACACAACAGATTTTTCACCAGGTAAATAATTTCTTCTTCTCCAAAAAAATCAGAAGACAGTTCTGCTACGACCGCAAATAATCCCTTGAATTTCTTAATACTTTCCGCTAACAATCCCTAACTATTTCTTTGAACATCACACAAATTGCACAACATTGGAAATTTACGATTTCAAATTTCTAAAGTTCCTATCAATTTCTTGCACACTTGTTGCACAATTATAAATTATAAAATCAATACTTGATGGCTGATATACAACTTCTAAACTGGAACAGAATTTAAAACAGTGGAATAGCGTTACAAATTTTAACAATTGCGCAACCGCTAAGTGTCGACTAATAAGAAATTTCGCTGGTATTATTATTGCTTCCCTAACCTGACACACTTTATGTAAACTTAGCTCTTGCTAGTTTCGACGAAAAAACCTAATTTGAGTGATTATACTAAAATCCTCACTTTCGATGAATAACAAAAATAAAAATACCAGACGGCTCACTTACTCCCCGAACAAACCAAAAGATAAACTCAGACGGTTACCGTAAACACCTAGAAGTCACCCACTGCCACACAAATTTAAACTCTGCTCTGGACCGAAGGTCCGACTGCGATGAAGACTGGTGACGAAAAAAGCCCCGCTCGGTGGCGTCTCGTCCTTTTTTATACTGACGCTGGTTTTTGATGCAACACTTACCAAGACACCAGGATTGTGTCGCAATACCTGTGGCTACGCGTGGATCCTAATATTACACCACGCTCGCAATTCATAATTTTTATAATAAAATTCAGACAAATGTCTTAGAATACACTCTGTAAAGCCCTAGAACCGTCACAAAATCTATATTAATATTAAAATTCGAAAGTAAGTCTGTCTTTCTGTTGTTCTCACTGGTAAACGACTTAACCGTTCTTCATGAAATTTGAGAAGGAAATCCTATATGGCATCGAAAAGGACATAAGGAAATTTTTACTGTATAAATAAAATCTTTTGTCACAGAATATTGAAAATGAACAGTAACAGAAATCAATATATTTTGTCCCTTTTTATGTGCCTCGCAGGTGCAAATCAAACCTAAGATGTAGCTCTAATAAAGCACTAGCAACTAAAGTCATTAGAACCTATGAATTTGATGCTCATTCTGAAGAAAAAATTGAAGACCAACTGAAATTGATGTTTCCCTTAGGTAAATCCCCCACCCCTCAACTCCCCACACTTTAGTTTTTCTCCTATTTTTAAACATGTTGCAAACTGATTTTCGTCATGAGACAGGTTCGATGTAGATTGGCATGGCGTTAACTTCCCCGACGTATTATTCCGGCTACGTGTTTTTTTTTTTTTTTTTTTTTTTTTTTTTTTTTTTTTTTTTTTTTTTTTGGGGGGGGGGGGTACCTCTTATTTCTACGTCCATCTGTTATTTGATTGAAATGCAAGTTTTATGTATACTTCTTAATTGCAGAATATGATTATTCTGGGATGCATATCAAAATATGGCCGCAAGTATTAATTAAGTTTTGTAAAAAATCAAAAAATTTCCTTCACTTATTTTTTAAATAAATTTTAACATATTTCTAAGAGAGACATGCAAAGAGCATAAAGAGTTTGGGTAGCCTATGTAAAAGAAGCCACAAGTAGGGGTTGCCAGCTGTTAAGAGTGTTAGCGCATCACACCGTCCATCAGACGCTAACACTCTCTCGCTCTTACAAATCTTTAACAGCCGCGGGTGACAGCTAGTTTATAAATCATGCTAAAATTAGCAAGCAAATACTGAAAACTGTAACAAGTAGCTGAAGTAAGTAGGATGAATCTTTATAATCCCTTTTGTTTTGCGTTAGCTAATTTCCATTTTATTAATTCCTTAAACAATATGGTAAATCACATAGTTTGTATTGACAAGGAAATCCTGTCTGACATCGAGTAGCACATAAGGTAGTATACAAATCGTTTGACGTTGCCAAGTAACGTTATTTATGTTGGCTGATCTAGCATCTATCCGCGGCAGTCATTTTTACGGCAGTTGACGGTAAGGTCGCCTTTTTCTTTAAATAATAATAATAATAATTGAAATTTGGTTCTTCTGGTGCTCTTGAAATCTTCTACATTCTTAGTGTAATAACATTTTAAAACATTCCATGACTGGAATAAAGTTTGATCAAAATGCTCTTGCGTTTCCATAACTTTTAATCAGATCTTCAAAGCATACACTATTCCAGTGTAGAGACTGTAATTTCGGTATTAAAACACTAAAAATATTTCCTACAAGAACTAGGATTACTCAAATATCTTGAGATAGAAAAAAAAAAAAACCAAGACAAAGTTTCGTCATTACCACAATTTTTAGAACTTCGTACCTTTTGAATGAAAAATGAAATCTTAATGGATTCACTCAATTGTCCAATAATGGAACCATCAGAATTTCTGAGCCCATTAATATGAAAGTTTCTGATTGCTCAATGCTTTAGTTCAAACTAAGCGTAGAACGTATCATTTCGAAAATCGAGTGGGTGATAATAATTATGGGGGTTATTGTGGGACTGAATAAAAGATTTCATTTTTAAAATCTTTATGGATAACAAATAAAACCTATCTATCAACCGAATCTCAAAATGTTGGAAAGTTTCTTTTATTCCACTTTTCAACCTTTATTCACCATTCAATCCTTTATTTCCGAAACTAATCATTCGAAAATTCTATCAAAATTTACAGTGGTACGTAATCTGCTGTACTTTATAGGAAAAGTTTTACAATTTTGCTGTAGGTAAGGATTTGGCTAAATATCTAAATGAATGATTTTAAAAATGTTTGTGAGAAAAAATCGTGCTTATCATTCGATGAAAAATTTTATAGATTTATTAATTAGTCTTAAACTTTTTTAATAATTCTAACTTTTTCGATGACTCGCGATAAGTCATTAAAATTTTTTTGTTTTAATTTATATTCACCATATGAAATACAACGTGGCGAAACGTATAATGAACTGCATTTAGAAATTCTGAGTTTACATTTTTGTTTTAGTTAGTACACGATGAATGTAGGGAACCTTCATCGCGCCAGCGTAACTTCCATTTCGCAAGGCTCACTCTCACTTGGTTTTGTTTGTTTTAAATAAATTACATTTTTTGTAACTTGTTTCATACATATGAAAGGATAACTCATAAATATTGGAAAAGTATAATGAGAGTTATGTGTTTTCAGTGAGAGGAGCGATAGGAAGTGTGTTGCCGTCCAGGCGGATACCGGAAGTCCCGTGGCGCCGTGCCGTGCTCCGGGGACTTCCGGCCCTCCGCCCTCCGTTTTCGTCACCACCGCCGCTGCTTACGCGGGGTCACTGAATCCCGATTACCTCCCCTCCTTCCTCCCCCACAGGTGCCGATCAGGGCGACGGTATTGGACCCTCAGCTTACATCGGTTCCTGCTTTGAAATGTTGATGCCTTTCTCCAGACAAATAACTTAATTTGTACGCTTTTCGCTGCCACACACTGTAACTACGTCACGAATTCTATAGTCAGAGCAAGTACATTTCTATTCAAAATCTGTATTACAGTGTGAATAAATTATCTTCAGCATTTTCGTGAAAATACAGCATTGGATACAATTTTAATTTTTTTCACAGACATTTTTATTTATTTTTTATCTGCTTAACGTCTCTCTAACAGTGAGGTCTATAGAGACGGGAAAGGAAGGTGGGCAACGAATGGGAAGGAATTTGGCCATGGCCTTTTTAAGGAAGTATCCCGGCATTTGCCTGGAGTGATTTGGAAAACCATAGAAAACCCAAATCTGGTTGCCTGGACGGGGATTCGAACCGCCGTCCTCCCGAATGCAAGGCCAGAACGTTACCCCTTACACCATCACGCTGGGTTTCACAGACGTAAAAGTGTCTTCGCACAATATCATAGTTAGTTTTTGTGAAACTGCTCCAACCATTAACTCTGCGACTGTATATACGTATGTCACACATATAAACAAACATAGTAGCTGCAGTCAGTATACTGTCAGATTCCCTGTATACTGGATAATCAAATGTTTTTTTATTTCAGAATGGTTTTCGACTTTTTCCATCTTGGACCAGCTATTAAAAGAATATTACTTGCCCTCAAAGATTAAAAACACTTATGATACACTATTTAGACATCAATAAAAACATAATTTAACAACACATCTATATTCTAGCACTTGTACTGCATTATGAATTCATCATTAAAAAAATATAAATTATTTAGCGTCAAACAAATTACAAACATTTATGTTACATTATTTACAAATCATTAAACAATATATTTTTCCAAGAAGAACTTTAAAGCATTTTTAATACGTTACCGTATAAAAATCCATATACATATTTTTTTTTAAACTTTTTACTATCAAACACATTATAAACATTTATAATTCATTATTTCGCAATCATAAAGAACATAATTTGGTATCGACCATATTCAAGCACTTTTAAAACATTATATATCTATCATTAAAATGAAAAATCACATTTTAGCCATCAAATGCATTACAATAGTTTTTAAATGTATTACAAATATCTATAATACATTATCCAGCTATCATCAGAAACAAAGAAACAATTTAACCAGTTTATGAGTATTTTAAGTTTCTTTATATTACACTTCCATTCCTATTCATACATTGTGATAGTGTGTGATAGTATGTGACAGTATGGGTAAATAAAAATTTCAACCCATTTAATTATTTCATTCTAGATTTGCCTGTTGCATTTAGCTATATATATTGACAGAATTGCTTTATCCCATCGTCCGCTATTGTCGCTAGGAAGCAGCGTCATCTTAGCACAGCTCGTGACTAAGGTTGTTGAGGCCTGTCATTCGAGACGTGATTAGTCGGTTGCATCCCCACTGTGGTACGACATGGCTCTGGCATTCTGGAGGACGTGCGTTCAAATCTCCCTCCCGCCATCCACGTTTTCCAGAAATCATTTCAGGTGAATGTCGTAATGGTTGCTTATAAAGGTCGTGGACGAATTCCTTACATTTCCTTGCCTCCCATCCTCTTCCACCCCTCATGTCTTTGATGTCGACTAGGTGTTAGCGGTCGGCCTCGTTAGAGTAGGGGCTCCGCGTGCGAAGGTCGCCGGTTCGAGTCCGGCTGAGGGCATGAGTGTTTAATTGTTGCGTTTGTTAATGTCCTGTCCGTCCTGAACTTCCATACTTAGTCTCAACAATGTAATGGAGCATCTGATGAAGAACCGAGGTAATCACACTGAGCTGGCTGTATGGCCTAAGTGGCCGAATGAGAACAAAAAAAAAAAACAAAAACAAAAGTACGTATAAGTGGTTGTGCTGTACGACCAGTGATCACTATACTGTGCACCGGACAGCATCGCGCACTGTTGGTGGTCAAAGACAAAATACGCTACTGTTACTGTTTCGTCCGTGGCATACGGACATTAAACTTTGCGGCCCCCTTTAGTGTCTTGGTTTCAAAATTCATGCACAACCTGAATCGTTGCGGTAAAATCTTACCCTAGAAAATATTGATATGGGGGCATAACATCTACTTTAAAACAAAGTAGTCAGCCAAGAGACCAAATAGAGTTCTTCAAACTGGTGGGAATTAAGTGTTTGAACTAGTTCGCATAGACGTTTTACTTAGGGTGTATAATAATCTGTATGGTAACAGATCATTCAAATGTTAAAAATTGTAGTATCTTTGTAGAAAACGAATTACGATTCCACATAAACATACCGTTTTATGTGTAAAATATTTTAAAAAAATTCTTGTTAAATTTAATTTCTTCCTGTATCCATACGATCGTGGTTGATTCGCACTACTCAAGATTCTTATTATTCCAAATAAATATTTTAATAAAGAGGATTCAATATTACATAAACATATATATTCTATAGTATAACATTCATAATCTAGTATATAATTACTATAGGCAAAAAAGTACAGTATAATATACTTATTTAAAAGTTCAGAATTGGATTACTTTCACGCAAATCAGAGCAATTAAAGCAAAACAAGCGATTACGGAGTTTGTTATAATTTACAACTATGCCGATTAGCGTTATAATTTACGATTTACCTGGTAGACCGATGCGAGGAAGTTTTCTGCACTAAATCGTTGCTTATTCGATTTGCGTGATATTTGGTAAGACTTTGCTCTATAGTATTTCCACTGCACTTGCCGCGCGAAAGGCTGAAATTTTTCTGATACTCCCGCATTGACTCTCGACGGCAAATGCAGTTGTGGTGGGCCCTCCATGTGAAACGCAACAGTCTGTCACCTCTGCTGGCATTGTGAAGAATTTCGGATGGAAAAACGGAATCAAAGGCTCGTGACGCGAGAAAAATTCCATGCATTCAAACAAGCCCGTTATTTTCGATCAAATCCCAGATACTTTTTGACGGAAATATAACCGATTCGTTCAGATATGATAGAAACTTGTTGAATCAACTGGATATGTGGGGAAACGGCGAAAATAATGCAGGGATACCTATGTGAAATGAGACAACCTTTCGTTGGAATACTTGTTAATGACGGAATAAAATGTATTCATGCCACAAGGTATCAGTATATGAATAACGTTTTACCAAGTGTGAGTATTTTTCATTTTTATGCAGTTCAATTTTTCCTGCACTTTTTGCTGATGGTCATCGGATCCCTTAGGGCTGTTAATTTCTTTGTTTGTTAGAAAAGTAAGAGCTGCCCTGCAACTCAGCAGTAAGGTGTCTGATAGGTGATTTATAGGTCATAGTTTCGAGTCCCAATGACAGTGGAGTTTTATCAAGCCAACAACGTATCCGTCATCTTGCCTCGTTTACTTGATGTACTGTACCTAACGAGCGCGACGCAGTTTTAATTTAATATTGGGTTTCATAGGAAACGGACTGGCCATCTGACTCTATCGAAGATGTTACTACTTGTGGAAGGTCCATCCAACCTTCGTGTTACTGAATAAATAATTTTTTGTAGTTCTAAGCTAAGTCACATGCATTTTCGTTCGTTATTGAATGTGAATTAACTAAATGTTTAATTGCAGTTTACTAATACCATTTACTTTAATGTATTTTTATGTGTGTGACTAATGTCAGATACAAGGTACATATTCTGAATATTGCGAAAAGAAAGGAAACGATGAAAAACTTCAAATTAGAAACTAATAATTTTATCAGTCATCGCCAGCTATTAGTTTATATATTTTATAAATTGGAAAATTCTTATTTGCTTCGCTGATACAAATAAATGGGTCAAATTTGAAAAATCCACTTATGCAGTGAGTTGTTTTAATTAAATAATTTATTAACAAAATTTAAATTTTAGTGTATGACAGTTTTTTGCCATTATCTTCACACTGGTATATACAGTAAAATAAGTAAGATAGTATTTCCCATTATTTTACAGTAGCAAATATGTTAACCAAATCTGTCTAGAAATTTAATAGAATTCATTTAAGAATTGCGTATTTAAAAATTTGGAAACCAATATCATGTTTCAAACAAGAACACTAAGTACACAGTCTATGCTACAATTGTACCCGCCATGATTGGAACCGACGCTTGAATTTATCAGCTGTAAAACAACCTAAAATATTACTTGTTTCACTGTAGTAAAGATTTTTGTTAATTAGATATCAGAACAAATTAGACCAGAATTTGTATACAGAAAAAATTTGGGCGATTTATTATCTTCCTGGATCCAAAACATCTCCCAACACTATAGAACAGTGACTTCATAGAATATAATGAAGGATGCAAGAAGAGAGTCTGGCAAGATTCTAAGTCAACATCGTCTCCATCAAACATTAAATTCATAGTAAAATGTCTCCTTTAACTATTCTCTTTCCAATATTTATTTTATACTAACGATTATTTGACACAAAATCCACTCCACAGAATGATCAGTAACCTTAATTTTGGTTTGTTAATAGTAGTATTTATTCGATGAGGCAATGTTGCAGTGGTTGATATATTACCCTGTCTTTTTATTTACGAATTATATTCAAACAGGCGACCATCTTTCTCTGTCATGGTGAGTGTATTAATGAAAGTTGACTATCTTTTCAAGTGATCCAATGTTTCTTCTTAGGAATTCACATGTTTCCGGTGACAAGTGTAAGGACTGATCTAAAATTGTATGGTCTGTCGCATTTAGACTCTCTGAGTTAACAGGCAAATAAGTTAACACATTCATCAATAATAATCATTACATTGAATGTTTGTTGGGTCGGGAAATAAAAAGATAATAAACGTCTTAAGTGAAGCAGTTCTATCATTACGAGGAATTAAACACTGCCTCATAAACTGACGCAAGGCGCCACTATTTCAAATCACTGAATGAGCACTTTTTCTGTCTGAAGAAACAAAACATTTACCTTTGACAGTTGGCGTGGCAGTTTTTATTCTGTAGGAAGAATATTTTATGTCCAGAAGCACCCGATATCTCTCTCCTCCTTTGGTTCTGTTATTTTTGACGTGTAATGGCGCTGTTTAAACGAAGAACTTCTAGTTTGGAAACAGAAAAGTTTCCTTCATTGTTCCTGCTCTTTGTCTTTATCTGAGAGATTGAGGAGCAGCCTCTCTGTCACCCAGCGATGCTAATTAATTTGTGAAGTGGATGTCCTACTACAGGAACTGCTATCTCCGTGCAAAAGAGGGGAGAAAAATCGCGCAGTGATTGAGGGCGGGAGTTAGTTGCCGGCTACTCTTTCAATAAAAATTGTGGAAGTGATGGCTGGTGGCTGGTCGTCGGGTTTCTGCCGGGCCGTGACTAATGCCGCTGCTCTGGCGAGCTAATGAGAGCCATTCATTCGATCAGTCTTTCCGCCACGCGAGACCGCCGCGCCGGTCGACTGCGGCGAGTATTTCGCCGTAATTAGTCAGCGGAGGCAGCCCCGGGGAATATTAGGCCCTCCAATATCTCACACCTGACGCCGCGCCTCGTCAGTGGCTTAAGCCGGGAGAATGCCTCAGGAACAGCTCTGCGGTGAAACACATCTCGCTCAATCAACAGGCTGCGCACGTTACTCGCATCCCCTGATAAATTGCAGTAGTCAAAGTTAAAATTGTTTAACTATACGGGAGCTCGTGACAAAATAAATACTTTCGTCATGTACCAGTTTTTCAAATAATTATATTATGTGTTTATGTTTCCGTTCCCTGAGACAATCACTACAGCAATATCATGAACTCGGCGCTACGTTTAGTAGACCTGCGAATGACATTACTGAGATAAGTGTGTGCGCTATTTGGGTGTAGGTGGTTACTAATGATGCGTTACCCCTCCGTGACAACGCCCATGCAAGGTGTCACTCGAGTGGTTTTTCGATGTCAAGAACCTTAGATGCAATAAAGAACTGGCGTTAAGATATTCGGCCAACGCCTTTTGAAGAAACGATTCCGGCACTTGGCTGGAGAGATTTCGGGAAACCATCACAGCCAAAGTCTATATATTCTGGCGGGTATTTCAACCCGCGTCCTCTCGAATGCGAGTGAGGAGCGTTGGCGCCCATCCAGCACGCTTGGTACGAGCTAGTACCACCTTATCGATACTTTGAACTACATATCTCCTATTCAGTTTTAAAATGAATTTTTCTCATTGTCTTGTTTTCTGGTAGAAGAGAATGTTGATTTAAATAGCGATATGTATCGAATCCCCGACCGGGCATCCAGATTTGGGTTTTCCATTGTTTCCCAAATAACTCCAGGCAAATGTCGGAATACTTCCTTCAAAAGGCTATGGCCGACTTCCTTCCCATTCCTTGCCCCCCATCCTTTCTCGTCTCTAAAAGACCTCACTGTTAAAAAACACTAAGCAGTTTAAAAAAATGCGATATGTATTTTTATAGCTAAAAAACGAGTGTGGTTGTGAATATTAAAAATTGTAAATGGTCTGATAGCTAAGTGATTAAAGTATCTGACGGGAGGTGGATAGAGTCAGGTTTGAATCTCGCTCTCGGAGGAAGTGGTTAAACTGAGTTCCAGCTCGGGAAAACATCTGCGTTATTCCGGTGAAGTACTTTAGGATGGTCCATAGTTGGGAATCCACGTAAATGTATAGATCTCCCGTAATTGGTAGGATTATCGGGTTAGGTCAATCCACAGTGGAGATTTTGTGGACGGAAAATTGAAAATCAGTCATTTAGAGGGTCGAACAATCCATTTGTATCTTGTGGCTACTGAACGTCGTAACATTCACTTAATGGAATTACGCTGATGTTCCGTTCGATAACGCGCCTAATAAGAAAACCGTTTGTAGGATATTTCAATAAAGTTAAGGCAAACAGTGTTTCTGCCTACACCGAGGGGGGGAAAAAAAATAATCCACGTGGTTTCAGTCACTGCTATTTCTTTATGTACAGCAAAATCAATTCATCGTACTTAAAAGAAGTACATTATTTTCCCCTTCTTTTCATTACCAGCAATTTACGAGACCCACAACAATTTCTATCCTATAAAAATTTAGTAAGGGAGAAATTACTTAAATAAATTTTTCTTTATGCCTTATCTCAGGTTGTTACAAATTAGGTAAACAAAAATAACGAGAAACTTTATAAACTAAGTTAAATATCTTCGAAAAAAATATGTAATTTGTTTACTTGAATAGACACAAGAAACAAAAGCTTAGAAAGTGTGATCGTAGAGAATAGTTGGCCTCTGAACAGCTTCAGCCCAGTAGGAGCATAACTGGTTTAACCGATTTAGAGAAACGACGGGAAGTTGGTCTGCAGTAGAGTGACGGTAAGCTGCAGTACAAATAGCAGTTTCCAAGAGCGACGACAGGGCTGGTATCAGATAATTATTCGGTGCATCGGGCAGTGGTTATGGGGGCCCCTCGGCGGGCTCTGGCCATACAAGACCGACAATTAGCAAGTTGGACCGCAGGCAGCCGGGCCGGCCGGCCATTAGTGGGCCAGCATTGTGTGCGGCCTGCCCGCGCCTGATTAGCCACGCCACAATCGCGGCCGCCTCGACGTCAAATCGCTCTTAAGAAGCGAAGATTCACTTGAGCCTCTCCAGATCATGTTTACCACCAAATATATAATACATAGCAAAATTAAGCAAAGCTTATCTCTGCGAACACAAACACAGGAAATTTGTTGGTTGAGCCCTTAATCAGCAACAAAGGGCTGCCGGGAACTCAGTTGTGTTGTTCAGCCTGAATAGGCCGCGCCTGCAAAGCTGGCGTACTACAATGTGTGCACACCGTGTGATACTGGAGGGGCCGCTTAAAGGGGAGAGGTGAAGTAGGGGGCTTAATACCAAGACGGCTCAAAAGAGACAAGAGACTGGCAGCAGACCTAGGGCGAATTTTTTAGATGCTAATGCCCTTAAGGAATTCGGAAGGTCTATTGTTTGCACACAGTATCTTACAGCCGTTATCATAATTCCATTACTAGTGCAGCTAGTGGTATTAGCAACTGTTATGCACAGATAATTTGAAATTTTTCGGTCAAAATGACTTTTTAGCATTATTGCTTGGAGATACGATTTTTAGTAACGCCATTTCAGGCGCTTGTAAATTGCTAAATCAAGCGCAGTTTACCATGGAACAGGGAATATTACGTCAAGCCGAGAGTTAGAGGCGGTACATGATCAAAGTCATAGATAATATATTGCCTCCAGATCTATCAGAAAAAGAGGGGGGAGGATGGTTACTCTGATACAACAAGGCGTTGGATTATACTGTTCGTTAAGTGAAATGCGGAATGATTCCATGTTTTTTAACTGAATTACCGTGACCAGATCTTGCGTAGAGCAGGCCGGTGGAAATTGGCCATGAAGAGAAAAGATCATGGATGAGATATCTGAATAGTGAGGATGTACCAACCTGCAAAACCACGCAGCTTCAATGTTAGTCTCGTGTCTAGCAACTGAGTGGTAAACTACTCGCTGTCATGCATCTTCCGGACACTTGACGCAATGCAGCTGTGTTATGCTATGAGACGTTTTGCTGGCGATCCGCAATGGACAATTCATGGCGTAGCACTTTCTACAGACAGTAAATGAAGGGCACCGTGGCTATCTCATTGCGTTCAATATGGCATGCAGAGACAGTAACAGGCACCCTACCTTAATCCCTCTGGACATTTCTAAACGCGTGAAGATGTTGCGCTGACAGATAGTGTAGAGCATAAGAATGCTCAAGCTCAGCAAGGACAGGACCAATACCAGAAGTATTTTTTGAACGAGAAACTGAGAGAAGACGATAGAGAGGAAATTCCTAAAATATGTTGGGTAAAGATAGTGTTGTGAATGTATAAGACGTATGTTGGCGATGATGGTTTGATGGATAATCAGAAGGCAGCTTTTGATTTCAGTCAGAAGGTACTGGGGCAATTTTTTTTATAGGTAGTTTAAGGGAGTCATGGATTCGATCAGATTACTAGGAGAAATAGTGAAAAAGTTTAAACTTAAAATCGTCAAGGTCAAAAGAAGTTGAAAAAGGGGGTGGGGGAGTGATTTGCAATCAATTTAATGAAAGATTAAATAGTAAAAAGAAAAATCATGAAATAGGGAAGCATGTGTGTAGAGAAATCGCCATCCTGGTGCCGCCTCCAGGAAAATGTATTGTAACCTTGGAGACCTCCGTGCAGGGCGTATTTGTGCAGGCCGTGCACTTGGCAGGTATACATTTTTTTTAATCTAGAAATCTGCGGTACTTAATACTGCAAAATATACGTGATTCAGATTTCAGCTAGTAATTACTGTTGTTTTTAAAATAGTTTTTATTGCGGTCTCGTTAGGTGTAGCATGTTTGCTATGAAATTTGGAGCCAATTTTTAAGAAACCAATGTGTTCCAAACGGGTCTGTTCTGTTATAACTTGTAACAAAATTTCCTCTGTGATGAGCAATGGTATACAATGCTCCTTATCTGTTGTAAGTGATTATTTTGTTACTATTCCAACCTTAAATGAAACTGAAAAAGGGGGGGGGGGGTGTCGTAGCACATTTTTAGGGGTTCTATAATTGGACATCGGTTTTAAATCCTACGTCCAGAAAACAGGATGTGTACTTTTGACATACTGCAGTTTTCGCTTGATCACGTCCAACGTTGAACGATAATATCCGCTTTTTAGCCCTCACCGTTCAAGCCTGTTTGCAATCTACCCATAAATAAACGATATTCACGGTTGTACTCTTATTGATCTAACCAAAGATCATTTCACAACACGAATAATGAACTCGGTTTAAAAATAGCTCAATATTTTTTTTATAATAATTGTTTTCTAGTGAAGTCAGTTCAATACAAAAACTGAAAACGGAACTAGCACGCGAGAGTAAGTGGGGATTGATGGAATATTTTTTCTTTTTCTTTTTGGCATTCAGCATAATTTTTAAACCATTCCAACGGTTTTCGCCATATTTATCGCTATTTTATAGCTCACTCTGTAAAATGCATTGGGAAGATCTAGTGGTACATTATCAGCATGAACTCCCTTACACAATTCAAACAAAAAATTTTTAACAGCGTGCTACCTGAAATGTACCTGACTGTTTTTACTGAAAGACATGCTACCGATTTCCTCTCAGACATTTCTGGTGTTGTTTGTGTATAACTCTTTCATTAAATTTACATACCAGTGATGATAACTAAAGGGAATGTAATTTTAGCCCTATTCGTCGTACTTCCTCTATTGACCCGTACTAATACAGCACTTTTCCAAACCCCGGTAAGTAACCAGTCTGCAAGCACACAAAAAAATCCCTGTGACACCGATTTTTAATATATCTGTAGCAATAATATCCACACCCAGCTCCTTTAACTTTTTTAGCATTCTAAATTACTTCATAATATCCGCATATCTATCTCAATTTTTTTTTCTTGCTGTTCTCATTTCAACCCCACTGTACTTGCGCTTTCCATCCAGATCCTGAACCTTACCCTTACATTGCCCTCCACTCCTGGAATATGTGCCTTTTTGTAACTGTACCTGCAACCACCTTGGCCACTGGACTATCGAACTCTCCAATACCCACCAGAACTACTTCAGTTACTTGAGACCCTACAATGATATTACCAGGCTTTTAGGCTATTAGAAAGATAGTCAGCATGTTTGGTACTCTTACGCGCTTCTCAATCACTTGTGTAAATCCAAATGCTCCTTCTGTTATTCAGGTATTATCAATCTCTGTTCGCTTATGTTATTAATGTTATGTCCTTCCCAGTATACGCCTGTTAAATTAAGTCCTCATCAATAATGACCATTTTGTTATCAGTTCTTATCTCTGAATAAGAATGTGATCTTCATTATTCATTATTCTCTTTCGATAAGTTGCAAAGAACCTAAGTTCTTCTTTTTTTTTATCTCCCCCAAAACCCCAACGAATTCACAACAATAATCGCCGAATACCAATGAACGGTAATAGCCATTACTAATCAATATGAATACTACTTCACAAATTCATTGTCTATAGCTGTGGTAAAATCTATAACCATTGGGGAAAAATCCTTATCTAAACAAGACTCAACCTCTAAAACTACTTGTGGTGTTTGTATTTCTATACCAAATTCTGTTACTTTGCTCACTAAACAGTTGATTAGTAACAATCGTATGAGTGACTTTGAAATATTTTCGGCATTACTCTACGCGTTCTATGTTAGACCTACTTCTTTTATTGTTTCATCAGCTTCAACTATTTCTTTATTACGTATTTATGCTTTCTGGCATCGTGCATCTGCATTCTATACGCCTTTGGTCATCCATTCCCCCCATCACCAGCCTCTCAAACTAAAAACGACACAATGACGACGGCACATAAAGTAAAGTCGGCTCCCTTACATTTATTGCAGTGAATGGCTATTTGTCCGCTGCCACTCTTTGTCAGGTTTTACGAAATTGAAAAAAAAAAAAAAACGTTTTCATTCTTAAAACAAAAAACAGGAGAGAGAGAGAAAGAACGTGCCACTTCACCTGCTAAAGATTTATGGTACCTACTTCAAATTCTAATTTCCGACAAGTGTTCAACGTTCAGACATACCCTCTGAAAGTCCTGTGCTTTATAGTAAAACCAACAGGTATCCGTCAATTCCAGATTTAACATCCCAGTTTTTCCAATAAATGCATTCGTAGGTACAGAGGAAAATTATGTTTCAGACTCCCCTAAAATGGAGAGAGAGTATGGTGGGCCACATTTCAAGACCTGCAGGGATGGGTTACTGGAGGTAATACTCTGAGGAAGGTAAATATTGGACTATATGAAGCAAATAACTGAGGAAGAAGGTTGTATTGACATGAGAAGAGTTGGAGGAGTGTATCAAACCAGTGGAGATTCTAATGAAAGATAAATTATACTCTTAGAACAAAGAGAGATATGCTGGACTGAATATACAAAGTGTTTTCGTTTTATCACCTACATTAAAAACTGTCTTCAATCTTCTGGGTTTTTGTTTTGACTGAGGAGATCTTCTAATTGCTTCTCGTTCTACAAAATCAGTTCCTCACTCAGCGAGGTAGAGTGACAAATGTTCTGAGCAACAGCTCTCTTATGGCAAAATCGTCCGAAAATAAATTGCTTTCCACGCTAACAAAGACGGTGAGGGTATCGCCCAGAGGAATACCTCCACTTTTACAAGTTAACGTTTTAGATAGTATGATACTTATGATGTAGGATCAAATGGATATGAGGAATAAGACAGTAACTGTAGACGAATAGCGGTATTTCATATAAGAATGGCGGAACTGTGAACTAATGCCGATTCTTTGATAGTGCCGAGCTCACTCCCGCAGTATCAGTACAGTGCAACAATAGCTTTTCTTCTCCAAACAAACAGTGACAAACGAGCAGTGACATGTAGGCAGGCCGGCAGAGAGAACAAAGGCCACTCCGGCACGGCGCGGCGCCCGCACCTTCCACACCATCCGATATATTTCAACACTCGTCGCCCGCGGTGTTGCGCCAGTGTTTTCGTTTTGTACCGCAATTAAAAATTCTGCGGTTGATTTGGTCACACAACTTTTTTATTTTCCGTGTTTGTGTTCCCACAGCTGGCAGAGCGACACGCGGTCAAGTTGTTACGCTGTATCGGCTACAGAGGGCGGATCAAAGGAGGCCCCTGCTTCACATCTTTGTCACCGACAACCAATGCAAAGTCGACGCCAAGAAGAAGTCACAGACATTCACTCCAGCAAGCCAGTCCAACGTTTTTCAATACAATTAATCGAATGAATAATCATCAAGGAAAAAAAAAAAACTCCAAGAGATAAGTACCAAAAACTGTAGGCTTTCCAAAAACGACGAATGAAGGAATCGATAATCACTGTTGGGAGACTTTAAGTTCGAAATTTACGCTACCCTCGGGATTGGCGTTCAGAACAGGAGTTCGGTACCGGCTACTAAGAATTATATATATAAAAAAAAAAAACTTGATTCCAATTTTGATCTAAGACTGTTCATTCCATCTTCACTTCTTTATTTAGAAGTACATTTTTTATCTATTTAAATGGCTTTCGACTTTGTCGGCCATACAGCCAAGTTCTTTACGTTTTATGACAATTCACATTGCAATTCCTTTACAGGTCTATATACATAGTTTACAGTTCTTTATGTTTTATAACAATTTCAATTCCTTTGCAGTTATATATACATTGTTTACATTCATTTACACTTCTATGCGCAACAGTTTACATTTTGAGCTTTTACATTTCAATTCATTTTCAGTTATATATACATAGTTTACATTAATTTCTTTGCTCAACAGTTTACATTTTTACATTTCAATTCCTTTACAGTTCTATATATATATGAGTTTACGTTCTTGGTGTTATACTATGGTGTGGCGGCATGTAATTAGTAACTTTCTTAGATCTCTTATCTGCGCCGTAGAGTGTTTATTTTACAATTTGTGGTATTTTTGACACTGTATCTTAATTATATTTGCTCAGTGTAAAGCATTGGTTCCATAATCGTTAACTATGGCCTCAAATTCTAGTATCATGTCTGGCTGATATGTATGAGGCTATCTCTGTTCCGTTGGCGTACGTTTCTAAGTGTAATAACTTTGTTCCCTTCGTTTCCTGTTGGATTTCTGTCTAAGATTTATATCTGGATGTTTTACTCCTTAAGGAAGGACTATTTCGTGTTTATTTGAAGCGAGCAGGATGGAAACGTTGGTTGGGAGGGGAATGTTACACGTTGTGAGTTCTTCTAGCATTCTGTCCTGAATGTCGGCGTATTTCTTGCATGAAAAAAGAAAATGATTTATGTCCCCTACTGCCTGATCAGTGCAGTCGCATAGTGGATTGTCTCTCACTGCTATCCGCTTTAAGTGGCTAGGAAAGTTGCCGTGATGAAATCGGCTTCTGATGATGTTGGTTAAGTGGTGTCTACTTTCCAGTTGTGGAACCACGGTCTGGAGGGGATGTATTATTGGATGCGGCCGTAAAAAGCTCCTTTCTGTTGAATTGATTGCCACGTTTTCCTTGCTCTGTGTTTGATATCTTGCAGCAATGCGGATGGAGGCAAAGTTAATTCTTTTCTTTGTCCGTTTGAGATGGCTTCTTTGGCAAGTGGAACTACAGGGTCCGGCAATAAAACCTCCCTCATTTTAATGTGTTGTCACATAAAAACTAAATATGATAGAGAATAATTACTTTTATTTATGAAAAATACATACTTTGCCATTTTTAATTATTTGGTTTTAAAAATTATATCTGCCCTCCATTGTTGACACATTGACAAAGTCTATCCAGAAAGTTCTCCATACATTTTCGCGACATTTCTCTTGGAATGGCTGCCAATTCTTGGGTAATGGCCTCTTTAAGTGCTTGCAGTGTTGTGGGACGATGTTTGTACACTATAGGCTTTAAGTGTCCCCAAAGATTGGCGAATGTTGCATAGACACACTAACACGCGCCAAATTTTCCGGCGTTGTTGCAGTCCGAGGACGACCTGTAGGTTTTTTTTTAGTGCTGAACCTGTCTTTATAAAGTTTGACACCCACAGTTGAATAGTTTTTCTATCCGGGACACGATCATGTTGGCCAAGTTCGAATCGTCTCCGAAAATCTGAGAACAACTGTTACGAATAAATTCGTCCACAACAAACGCACGATGCTCACCAAGCCATGACATGCCGCATACTGAAAATGGCATGTACACCTCTTTAAAACAAAACACATTGCACATCAGTATCCTCACTACGACCCGCACGCCAGCTGCGTGAATTGTGGGAGGTTTTATTGCCGGACCCTGTACATATTCACTGAATTTGATCTCTTTGTGTGAGGGTACCCATATTAAGCTTGTTGCTGAGGTGTATTTCATGTAATATATCTATTAATAGGGATGCCAACCTATGGTTCCACTTGGGTTCTGATATGCTCCTGATAACGATCAAAGAGTCGGCTATTATAACCACCTCCTTTGGTCCCCTAGTCCGGCCATATCTTACTGCTTCTAATATTGCTTCAGCTTCTGCTAAATATATTTGTGTTTGCAGTGGTAAGGAGTGTAAAATTTGGTGTTGTGTTTTTTGTGTGGTTCGTATTTTAAAACACCTTTATCCTGGTAACTGATTAATTTAATAGTGATACGTCACCTCTTTGGTATAATTCCATCGATATGCTTAGTTTATGATATCTGCCCTATTTACCACTGAGCGGTGCAGTTTTTTTTTTTTTTAATGCGATGCGTTAGTTAGAGGCTATATAAATTTGTGTTTAGTTTTTGAATAGATATGATCGTTTAGAAATACATTGATTACAAGCGTTATTATCTTTCACCCATTACAGCATACAGTGCAGCAATCAAATTTATCTTATTTCCTCATCTTCACCGCTACTGAACAGAAATGTTGGTGACTGCAGAATGATAACACAGTACGTGTGGGGAAAGAAACAACCTTTTAACTTCTCAAAAGGTTTAGCCTAAGTGTTCTACTGTTAAGTTAGTCTCATTTCAAGAACCACACCAACGTGCTTTCCTCACTGTTAAATTCTCCAGACACGAGATGCGAGGCTCTTATATCTGCCTTTCCAGAAGCTTCTATCCACGTTTTGTGGAACGAGAATGATATAACAGAATGACATTCAAAACGCGGAGAGAGAGATGTCTTCTCAATGTTATCTACGTAGTTTCACTTCTTCAGTTCAATGAAATCCGTCAAAATTTATTGAATGAATTTTCCACGTTGGAGAGTTAAGTTCTAAAATGTATCAGTGGTCGTAAGTAATCCACCTGAGTTAAAATTAATTTTAATCACTAATTTAATGTAGACTTTTAATTGTATGTGCTTTATTTATACTGCGAACTTAAGATTTCTGGTTGCTCATCACAAATTTTGTAACGAGTTAGGAAAATAATATCAAAAGCTAAGTGCTGACACAGATTAGAGAAAGCACTCAGCTCCGTATCGGATCCATTACGTGTCTTCTTCTTGCCTCGCATGTAGATCGGGGACAAGACATCACCGGTATCTCTCATTGCACAACATTGCAACGAAGTCTTGCCGCGAAAAGTTGCGACCCAGACGTCTTTACGTCCTTGAGCTGAATATTTTTAGGTATTGCGCCACAGAATGATGATTTGCCGCCCCCGCTCCTTGTGGCAGAAAGACTTTCTGGACTGAGGGCGCTTTATGCCGATTCTCGGTGAATTCCGTCATCCATCCGCTCTAAGAAACGAAAATACCAAACTTTTTGTCGCATGGCCAACGGACTCTGCATGTTAACTACAGCAGTCTTTTGTTCCCTTTCTATCGATAGCGTGGCTGCATATGGTGTAGCCTGAGTGGTCGCTGCTCCATCATGTCCATTGGCGACCACCGCAGCCTGTGCATTTTCCTTAATTCCGAAGTAAATAATAATAAAACAAATATCACAGACCTTAACATTATATCAATTTCACCGATGTCGTCTCTTTATGGTAAGAGGAAATAAAAGTTGTTACGATGTTTTACACATAATTACTAATCTTATCCACAGTTTCATCGTCGCCTGTATTGTTACGAATGAATGTGGCCTGATCTAACTTCTTGTTCTGACATGTAGTGTAACACAATTTATTATTCACTTAATGTTGAGACTCTTCTAGTTGTAATTTTGGAAGTGAGCAATCCATACTTGATTTAATTTCCTGTTAAACAGTCGTATCATCGAGGAGCGGTGGTGAGGAAAACAGCCATTTGCATTTCCTTCATTACCGCACGCGGTTCGTTATCTCCAGGCTCGAAAGACGCTATGCTATTTACAGATAGTGAAAGAAAATAGTCCGTGAACGCAATCAAGCGACGACATCTCAAAACTTGAATCCACGCAGGAAACATAGATCTCCAAACATCAACCGTCTACGGCATGATACAAATTACTTGAATGATTCTTAATGCCACTAATAAGTCTGTTCAACAGCGGGGGAAGATAAAAGGAAAGATGCGGTATAATAAATTGTTGCATGTTGATAGGTATCGCGTTTTAAAACGAAAACATCGGACTTCGTACAAAGATACTATGTACAAATGTAAACAAATTCTCCAGCAATTATAACTTGCAATACCTTCAAAACTAAAACTCAACTTGCTAACTCGTCTCTGCAGCTCGCTTATATTGGCGTAATTCTAGAATAATTCAAAGAATTTCTATCGACATTTCTAGAATTCTAACAATACTAAACAATTAAAAACCACATTAAAAAATCACATTCAAAATAATTACAAAATCATTCACAATCATTAGGAAACGCATATAAATGAATATTAATGACATTAACACACACAACTATCCACATAAACCAGTCCAAACTGTCGGAACATCGTAGCTCACATCAGTACTTAGAATTACAAACTTTTAATCAATATTTCATGCATATTACTGTTTTTGAACATATCACATAGCATTTACGTAATTTATCTTCATAAAACAATGTTAATTTCCACAAAATCACAGTAAATTACAAGAACAATTTACAAAGCCACATTCAATTATCTCCCAGCTTGCTACACACAACCCTTAAAATGAAATTTCATTCAACGCTACGTCTGAGAGCCGTTGTAATGTGTATTCACGATTAGTGTACTGCGGTGCAAACCTGTGTTCGTGGCCCAAGGGAATTTACAACATACTGTACCAGCGATATATATTCTTACAATGTTATACAGATTTACTGGTACGCAGTTTGACTGAGTGATTTGAACACATTGCTTGAACGAGATCAATTACCGACCTGGTGTACTGGCCTCTCAAATTACGAATTTTAGACGATTTCTGGAATATTGTGATGTTCCCTAAAAACTATCTTACAAGCACGTCTCAAAAAAGGAATCAAACTATAATCATCAGTAGAAAGCTTCCGATTATTTGAGTTCCTTCTTAAATGAATACATCCCAACAGTTCAGAATGGTTTCATATGTACCTAGTTTTTCATCCGTTCAAAAGTTTATTTATTTATTGACATTTAACCTTTTGGTCTCACAGCCATATCATGTTAAATTGTACTCTTCTAAACTTTTGGATTATTATTTCTGGCAAGTGATAAGATTAAGGGATATGTAACAACGTTAATCCATAAGTTAAAACGTCATCTTCCGTATAAACTAATTCCTTCAGGATTTCTTGGACCAAATATTAAGCCTTTGACATAAAACCAAAATTCCTTAAATACTTCTTCTGAATGCATATGCTGTATAGGGGATTCGCTTCTGATAAATTGCTCTCTTCTTCAAGATAGAACTCCACACTTTTTCTATCCGGAGTCCATAAATAATCAGTTTTTTGTAAATCCAAAACTGAATAAAAATCACTTAAATTAATTTCAACTTTATTAATACTAACAAGGGAACAGAGAATATTCATAAATTAATTTATTAAATTTGATTAGCATTTCTTTTTATCACATTCGAAAGTTAAAAGGAGCAAAACAGTCTTAAATACACTCCTGGAAATTGAAGTAAGAACACCGTGAATTCATTGTCCCAGGAATGGGAAACTTTATATACACATTCCTGGGGTCAGATACAACACATGATCACACAGACAGAACCATAGGCACATAGACACAGGCAACAGAGCATGCACAATGTCGGCACTAGTACCGTGTATATCCTCCTTTCGCAGCAATGCAGGCTGCAATTCTCCCATGGAGACGATCGTAGAGGTGCTGGATGTAGTCCTGTGGAACGGTATGCCAAGCCATTTCCACCTGGCACCTCAGCTGGACCAGCGTTCGTGCTGGACGTGCAGACCGCGTGAGACGACGTTTCATCCAGTCCCAAACATGCTCAATGGGGGACAGATCCGGAGATCTCGCTGGCCAGGGTAGTTGACTTACACCTTCTAGAGCACGTTGGGTGGCACGGGATACATGTGGATGTGCATTGTCCTGTTGGAACAGCATGTTTCCTTGCCGGTCTAGGAATGGTAGAACGATGGGTTCGATGACGGTTTGAATGTACCGTGCACTGTTCAGTGTCCCCTCGACGATCAAAAGAGGTGTACGGCCAGTGTACGAGATCACTCCCCACACCATGATGCCGGGTGGTGGCCCTGTGTGCCTCGATCGTATGCAGTCCTGATTGTGGCGCTCACCTGCACGGCGCCAAACACGCATACGACCATCATTGGCACCAAGGCAGAAGCTACTCTCATCACTGAAGACGACACGTCTCCATTCGTCCCTCCATACACGCGTGTCGTGACACCACTGGAGGCGGGCTGCACGATGTTGGGGCGTGAGCGGAAGACGACCTAACGGTGCGCGGGACCGTAGCCCAGCTTCATGGAGACGAATGGTCCTCTCTGATACCCCGGAGCAACAGTGTCCCTAATTTGCCGGGAAGTGGCGGTGCGGTCCCCTACGGCACTGCGTAAGATGCGACGGTCTTGGCGTGCGTCCATGCGTCGCTGCTGTCCGGACCCAGGTCGATGGGCACGTGCACCTTCCGCCGACCACTGGCGACAACATCGATGTACTGTGGAGACCTCGCGCCCCACATGTTGAGTAATTCGGCGGTACGTCCACCCGGCCTCCCGCATGCCCACTATACGCCCTCGCTCAAAGTCCGTCAACTGCACATACGGTTCACGTACACGCTGTCGCGGAATGCTACCAGTGTTAAAGACTGAATTGGAGCTCCGTATGCCACGGCAAACTGGCTGACACTGACTGCGGTGGTGCCCAACCGCTGCGCAGCTAGCGCCCTTCGACGGCCAACACTGCTGTTCCTGGTGTGTTCGCTGTGCCGTGCGTTTGATCATTGCTTGTACAGCCCTCTCGTAGTGTCCGGAGCAAGTATGGTGGGTCTTACACACCGGCGTCAATGTGTTCTTATTTTAATTTCCAGGAGTGTACATACACAAATAAGCTTGTCTTCTCTTCACAAAATGTCATCGTTCATTTCTTGTGGCCAACACAGTTCTTGTTAGAACAACGTCATGCTCTTGGAGTTTGAATAAAAAGGATAAATCTTGCGATATATAATCGTAACAACTCCAATTTCTACCTCTACTCTCTCTTGCAAAAATAATCTTCCCTCTTCTTGCTCAAAAAGAAAAACCAGTACACACAGAACTTCTTTTAATCACCAGATAGATATGCCTTTAATTTTTTATAACTTATCACCACAACAAATAAAACAATTACCCAAGTAAATGTTTTTTCTTCTGTGTCATATATAAAAAGAAATAAAAATCATAATTGCATACTTTTTAGGACCCATCCCATAGACAAAACAACTCAAGTAAATTTTTTTTCTCCCTCGTAGCCAGTGGGACGAAACAAGTACACGTAAGAGCTGGTTTTCATTTGGAGAACCAAATTAAGGTGTCTTGATGGAATCTGGTGGTTGGAAAGGTTGGGAAAACACCGTTTCTGGGAGGCTACGTTGTTTTATCAGATGATATAGCGCTAGTCTACCCAGGCACTCAGGCTCATCTACATCACTTTTCCCCTACGCAGTATTCAGTACCTAAGGACGATGAGTTTTACCTCCAGTAATCATAAAAACAGCCGGCAAAACTAATTGCGCTTTTTCTTAACTAGAAACGCTAAATGCTGTTTCAAAGTCTAAAGTTTCTCACAAATTATTGCATACAGACAATCCGCGCCACCCACAAACGAAGAAAAACTAAATGGAAAAATAGTTGCTTATGGTAGGTAGTACAGGAATAATTTGATTATTCTTAGACTAGGTTGTAATTTGGAACTTTATAGAAAATTCTTTTGGTCGCACAAAGAATTCTAACATGCAGTACCATAAGAATTTATCGGATCTCTTCTTTTGGATTGGCGTTAACAAATAGCACGCTGTATGACCATGTTCGAGGCTCCTTCTGTCAATGAATGGTCTCACGCAGATAAATATGTGATAGAAGAATAGGTATGTTAACGTAGTCCCTCAAATTTTCACATACTTCCTCCAATGACCTTCCAATGGTTTTATGCCATCTGATTAAAAGTCTTTTTTTTTTATGGCTTTATGCCTTGTCGACTCCGAAGTCATTAAAGGCGGGAGAGGTCTGAGTGCAAGGAACGGGAAGGAATTCGGCTATGCCCTTTTGAAGCAACCGTCCCGGTTTCCGACTGGAATCATTTCTGGAAACAGTGGAAAATCGGAAGTAGAAGGCTGGAAGGGGATTGAAACACGCGTCCTCCCGAATGGGAGATCAAAGTGTTACCACTCACCAACCACGCACGGTCGCATTAAATAAAATCTCAAATACGAGTATGTAAATAGTTGAAGTGTGAGCACATGGTACGTGGACGTATGATTTCAAATAACTGCATGAAAGAGAATTTTTTAAAGCTTGGAGTAGAGGTCAAGATAGTGTGGCAGGGGAGTTGCGGAACTCGCTAAAACCAACATTCACAAATTGCAGCATTAGCTTCTGGGAAATGTCCTTCACTGGAATGAAATATATTAATGTGGAAATCAGAAGTTGTTCTCTACAGTTCAGTACACAACGAAAGTTCTAAATTACACTTGCGTGTCCTGTTGGTGGGTAAAAACGATTAAAAATGGGAAAATAAAATCCAAAGTTTTTCGATACACAGCTTAGCTTGCGATAAGAGTGTTTCGCAGATGAGTGTGTTATGCCTTCCGAAATAAACGTTTGAAATATTAATGCGGCGGCGGTATCGCCGGCGTTACGTCCGACTGAAAATGCACCGGATATGAGCGGGCTGACGTTCCGGGCGGCTGGCTGAGTAATTTCCTTATCGAATCAGCGGGGCGCAGAGTAACCCGCGGCGATCCCTTCCGCCCGCCCCGTGTGTTAGTGGTCAGCGTGCTGGACCAGCGGCCACGCTCTCGCTGCCCGCCGCCATCCAGCTTACCACTAACACACGGCGCTGCACCTAACAACTTACTACGATCACCAACATTGTTAATATCTATTAATGAAGTGATTTTAGACATCAGTCCTTGTTTGTCTATATGCTATATGATATTCTAAGAGGGAGTAACACCACAGCGGGAATTATGTAAATGTCTGCAAACAAATATCTGTATTAATTTGTAATCTGTAAGTAGGTAAATATCGATAGGTTTCGTGATGTGTGATATCGCTGGCACGGTGTACAATATCCTGATGTTTGAGTTGTACAGTAGCGAGAGGAATTGAACAATATGTCGGAAGTCTGATGGGTAGTTGTAAGTGCCCGGGCGCGAGAATGTTTGCGCGTCTCGGGTGCCTAGATGCAACAAGTTTAATATGAAAAGTAGTAGTGTGGAGAGAAGATATATAAAGTTGGATCAGGAGCCGTACGCGTGAATATTTACGTGTTGCCTGTGCCTGGAAGGCACTAGTAGTGAACAAGTTTAATATGAACAACAACGTATTGTAATTAACGAGACATTCAACTGGATACAGTGTGGAGAAAGAAGCGGTATAATGTGTGATAGTGGACAGAACCACGTGAGTCAATATAACTTTAATTTGGTAGCATTGTTTGGTCAGTAAGAGTGTGGAACAAAAGTGTACTTTAATAGCAATTTAGGTGGAGCTGTGTTGAAGCGGTGATTCACTTCAATCACTTATCTTAAAGAATTTGTATCTTCGGAGAAGAGTATGTAATGTAAATTTGTCTGGTGACTAGTGCTGGCGAAGGTGTCGTGGTCAATAAAACTTTTGTTAGCTGAGACTAGCTGCACGTGTGGAAGTGCTTTTAAATTACCTATCTGAGCTTTCAGCTTAAACCACCTGACTGGCTACCGGGGTCAACTGAATCTGTCAAATTTGTAGTAGCTGGGACTGCTACAACCATAATAACTTTAATAACTAAATTAAGCCTCGAGTTCTATTGTATCATCACATGTCTTACCGTGATCATGACTGTATGAATGAATATTTCCTATTATATCGTCGCAAGGGGCCCATCCAAAAACTATTACAAAAAGTAGGTTCGTGATAAAAAAAGATGGAGCACTTCATTATTTATTACAAGAAAGGGGGAGCCAGTGTTTGAATTAAAAGGCGGTAGGCCGTAATAGGTTGGAGGGACCCTCAGCTCCAAATAAACCAACTACTGCGACAGTCACAAGCCCCGACATTGGCACGACAGCAAACTAGTGGGAAACAAAATCTTTAACTTGGATATGGAAGAAATTTTCCTGAAAGTGGTTACATCAAATTTAACAGGACATCACGGTATTTGGAACTTGTCCGATTCTTTAAGTCTGTGGAAGCGCCTACCAATCGGAACTCGTAACCTTTTTGGTACAAATCTGTAAGTAATGTAAGAGATACTTTAAAACAACTTCCATCAAATTTTGTCACTGGTACATACATTTAATGATTTAAAAATGTTTAACTACACATTCGATAGAGAAAAGCGTGAATCTTTATCTTGGTTGTTGGGAAATTTAAACTGAGGTGACATCTCCACGCCTTCCCCAGCGTTGTAGGTGTGTTAAGTGTTTATTATTGTTTGTGTGTTGTGATGGAATAAAGCGGTTACTGCGTTGGTAATTACCTTATCACTTTTCCTCTACCTATTTTTAATCACCTCGTTATTAATTTTCATAACTATTAATTTTAATTACTTTCATGATTTCAATAATTTGATAAGTGTATTTTATGAAACGAAATGGGTGCGAAATGGTACTCTATCATTTATCACTAATAAAGCCAGTTTTTCTTTCTCACCAATCTGTGGTCTCGTAATGCATGCGAAAACAGAATTCATAGAACAGCCTTTTATAAGTTTTTAAAAAGGACCGTTCATTGGATTGTACAGGGGAAATTCCCATACACGTGAACCATAAATAGACTCGTGAAGCTGTGTTGGATCGGAAACGATCATTCGTATTCGCTTTGACTTCTGCTAGCAAACTTTTTCGATAGCTTGATGGACGCTAACAACAAACCGAGCGTGTTGTATGAGTGCTAACGACTTGGCCTCGCATTTCGGAGGAAGTGTGTTAGAATCCCCTTCCGGGCATCCAGATATGGTTTCCCCAAATCACTCCAGGCGAATGCCGGAATTGTTCCTTCAAAAAGGCCATAGCTGAATTCTTTCTCGTTCCTTGCCCTCAATCCATTCCTGCCTTTAATGACCTCGACGTTGATGAGGCGTATAGTTATAAACAAAAAAAAACAAAAAAAAACAAAAAAAAAATTCTAACAACAAATCCGCCATTCAAATCCCTCGACTTATTGGTCTCCTACGGAAATATCAGAATGTCTCTGTGTGTGTTGAGAAGCAGCTGTCTCCCTTTCAACTTCCTTTGTTCCGGCGACGAAAGACCATTTCCACTGTGTTCCAGATAAACACTTGCCGTCTATAATCCCGTAAAAGTTCTGTGGGCACCCTTGGCCCTCGTAATTGCACTCGCCAGCCCCTTGCATATTTCACGCAAATATTAATATCCTTTAGATAGTAAGTGATATTTTTTTAAGCATTGTATGAGCTGTCTGATCCAGCAGTGTCGTTAGAGTGTGGATTACTGTGATATTTGAGTGTTCAGTGCAATGTGTTGTGAATGTGTGAAGAAAGAGTGAAACCTGCTTATGGCCACCTTATACATATTCTTCCGAAAGACACCAGAGCTGCCATTAGGCTTAACATCCTCATCCGACGGACGGACTAGGGATTGCAATCCAGCAAAGCGGGATCCCGCAGTCCCGCGGGATCCCGCATCATTAAACAGTCTGGCGGATCCCGCACAAAATTAAGCGGATCCGCAATCCGCAAAATGCGGATAAAACGCGTGTCAGTGCGTGACTCGCTGCCCCACTCGTTCTCTATCGGATGTATTGCACTGTTTGCCTACACCCTTCCAGTTGGCATTTGGCGCGTGTGAACAAACGTTTGTTTTTATCAACCTTCGTCATTCATAAGTAAATAGATACACTTCTATGTATTCATTTTCGAGTACACATTTCTGTAATTTGCGTATTTAGTACGATTTTGTAATTATATAATAATTTTTTATGTGTTGCAAACGTTATCTGAACTACAAATTTTCAGCTTTTTATTCACAGTTTCATTATTCCCATTTCCTGTATTTGCAGATAAAGTTATTGTGGCCATTTCATTTTTTGCGGCTGAAAATTTGATTATTCGTTGATAGGAAACTAATATTATCGTAATTTTAATCGCATACCTATTTATTTAGCAGCTATCAAAAGGCAATTGTATATCGTTTGACTTATTGCTGTTTTGGCCTCTGCCTCAATGCGTTTCTTTGACGAAAGCCGCCTGTTTACATGTGCCGCTCAGGCTATAGATTAATACCTCTTCTCCTTGTTATTATTTCGACTAAAGGCAAAAAAAAGTTATAATGAAGTTTTCACGGGTGTATCGACGAATTGTGTTGTAGGAACACCATACTTCGACGGCTGCCTCCGCCGTCTGCCTCACGTGTGAAATCTCGTGTTTTTACAATGAAATCCGGAGATACAACCTATGAAAACTTCACTGCAATCATTCACCGAGAAAGTCTCCTTTCTTACTAAAAAGTAATAATTTCCACTCTTAAAACGTCGTTACGCCACATATGTAAAATTGAAATACTTGAAAATTTAAGTGTTGGTGAGTAGTTTCCTTTAATAACATTAAATCAACTGTAAGTTCAATCAAGGAATAGGTAGATATAATAATAAATCCCACAAAAACAATTTTTGTAAAAAAACAAAGGAAAAAAAAAAGGCCAAGTCTCGTGCTTGTGCAGTGACAAAAAGTTATGTGATCTTGTTCTGAGCCAAGTCTACACTTTACAGAGTATATTCACTTCACTTTGTGAAATGGAATGCTTTCTCTCGGTGTTATGGAACGTTTATTTAGAATTAAAAAAAAAAAACTCTGGTAACTTGGCCACTAAGCAAACCATGTTTTTAAATTCATGTGATGTATTGTAAGACACATAACACCTAACACTGAATATTTTCCATTTTTCATTATTTATTTAAAAATTAGATTAAACAACAAATATGTACTGTAAAACCTCGAAATGTACTTAAGACATGCTAAAAAACTTTAATATCATTTTGCCAATTAAAATATTGTTAACTACTAATTTTCATAATTTAACATTAAAATTGATTTATTAATTTAATTTATTAACGTTTTAAATAACTATGTTTTAAATATAAGCGTTAAAAACTGTTTGCGCCAATCCCGCACGGATCCCGCGGGATTGGCGCAAATCCCGCGCGGATCCCGCGGGATTGAAAACACTGCGGGATTGCAATCCTTAGGACGGACCTCCAACAGTGTCATACATCCTCAATCACACGAACTGCACAGAGGATCTATTAGGGCGGGCGAAGCGAGCCCTTACACTAGGAAACGATTTATAAACTTTTTTCTTATACTTTTTGAAAAAACTGCTGCACCTGTAGATGTGAAGTTGAGCATACCAATTCAAAGTCAATTCTAGATGTGCCATCAATCATTATTTTTGTAAAAAATAAAAACAAAAACAAACAAACAAATAAAGAGCCATAACTTTTATTATGTTTATTCCGTCATGCTGAGTAGGAGGTGTCTTCAGTGTGGACTTCCCTATCGTAGTACGAACAAGTCTGGTAAATAGTAAGTCACCTCTGGTTTCTTACCCTAAAGCATTTCTACCTGGTGGGTCTCCGTTTAAGAGAAATTGGGATTTAAAAAATGTAAAAATTGTGTCTGAATGAGTTTTACCTGTACGGAAGGCCGTTTGTTTATAACTTTAGCAATTAAAAAAAAATACAAACAGCAAAAAATACTTGTAGGTCGTGGGATCGAATCTTGGATCCCCTGCTCAGGAAAACACAGCCTTAACACGCACAGCTAAACAAATGTTACTAACAAACGGTCTTCCGTACAGGTATAAGTCATTCCGACAACATTTTTACACTTTTTGATCCCAGATTTCTCGTAAACGGAGGCGCACGAAGCAGAACTGCTTCAGGGCCAGAAGCCAGAGGTGACATACCATTTACCAGAATTGTTAGTTCTACTATAGCGATTTCTATATTGAAGACCTTTCCTAGTAAGATTACCAAGCCACGGATTAAAATATCGACTAATTTGTGTTGGTAAAGTGATCCAACGAAAGATGTTTTCAACACAACATTTTCATAAAAATATACCGTCTTTTTTGTACTGTTCCCCTCTCACCTCGAATGCCCAGTATTGAGTATTCACTGTCGGCTGGCCATTCCAAAGTCAGATAGAGTGTCACTATTTGGACATTTTTAAAAATCAACCACAGCCTGTCAAGTAGGTCAAAATGTAGAAAACAAGAAGATACTCGAATGAGAAATTTTCTATCTGATTAAAATCAAATTAAATAAATTGATTTTTTAAAATAAGATTGTGTCTTATTACAAATGTGCCTGATTATGTTTTGTCAACAACCTAAAACCACGGTTTTTGATGATAGTTCGTGAAGTTTAAATATTAAAATTCTTATGATTATTTATTCATTTCTTTAGTTGTGTATAATATTTCTTATAAAAAATTTCTCGAGCCACCACATAGTCGTGCTTTTAGCTAATATTTAACCAAGAACTTCGGTGCACAATCTGTCGTTTAGGAATTGTGCACATCCTCCTCTCCTACCCAACTGGCCAAGTCCTGTTGATGATAGTTTCGTCCGCGACCCGTACTAGAATCAAACAACCCCGTGTCGGGCGCCGGGCACTATCACGCTGCCGTAACCAGCGGAGCCAACGGGCAGGGCTAAAATGTGATCAGGATCGATTAATGTGCGTGTGGGCGTACACGACAAGCTATGTCGCCACTGCTAGCAGACCAACAGCTAGTTAACTTGAGTGCTATCGAGCTCATGGATTCGAAACTGTGTGGTGCCAACACCGAAAAATACGGCAGCTTCATCTACTGCTCGCCAATGTATCATCTTAAATAAAACGCGAATTCTTGGTTTTTGTGTCTGGTCTAACTACTACACTAATTGTGATCTTTTCGGTGACTCGAATCCAAAACTTTGTAACTATAATTTGTTTGCCAAAAATCTTAAATTGTATTTCAGAGCGCAGAGTACATCCTTTCCGCAAAACGCTCCAGATAGAAGAACCTTTTCTATGAAAATAAAGATATTCTCTTAATTTGTGAAACATTTAATAAATAAAGGGTTATTTGCATATAGTTATGCGATAATTACTATGTTACTAGGACTCTCGTAATAGGCGATCACTGTATGTACTGCTGGCACTGTCATCGACCGAAGCTCGTCTGCACTCTCCCATACAGCCCAGGTGTTCCACGAAGTGTATATTGTCAATTTGTGTTCTCATAACTAAAGACGGAAAATTCCACGAAAGTAGTAATCTGCAGGCAGCAAGTTATCAGAACAAGCTCAGCATTCAGATAGATTTTCAGTTCCGATCCACCTCGTAAGAAATTTGTGAATTAGAATATGCCCCAGTTGGTCGGCCAGTCAAATTGTAGACTACTCTACTTTTCTATCTCTAGAGTGACTTTCTCCTAAATTGTTTTTTTTATTCTAATATTACAGTAACAAGAGCGGTGGATCGATCATCGTATCATAAATAATTTCCGTACACTTGTTCGCAGCATAATTTTAACTCTTTACAATCATTCTTGCTATCCAGATTTAATTTGGAGACCATGAATTCAATGTATTGGAAGTTTCTCCATTGTAATATGCCTCTATTAAATCTTCTGACCGAAAGGCGACTATAGAATCTAAGACATTGTACAAAAATCACTAAACGGTTTTGGGTTCTGTGCTAAGGCGCCCGGCCTTCAAAATCACAGCTTCCCCTCGTAAGGTAACCGTCATCTCGGAGAAATTTTTTTTTTATTGTTCAAACTACACTACGATATTCCCGTGTTTCTGATTCCCTGTTGAACTTCACTTCCAGCCATGACTGAGACAGAAAGTGTGTCAACTTGACACTCTGTCAACACGTCTCTACTCCTAATTCTACGCGCCGTCTCCTTCAGTTTATCCAGAGTATCTCTGAACTCGTGTTACCGTCGAATACTAGAATTTGGAAAGGTTTTTCCGTTCCATATGATCAAGCAGATTTTGATGTATGGAACTTTCATCTCACAGGGAAAGTAATATTTGATATGATTCATTAAGAAATTGGGATTTTTTACACCTGTATATTTACTAACGAATTCAAACTTTCACCAAATGTGTTGCGTTCGCCTCATATGATGACTGAGGGCTTAGACCAGTTCGTGGTCCACTTTTTAGCTTCGAAGAAACTTAAGGCTTCGGAACTACTAAAACTATGAGACTTTTCCATAGGTATTTCAGTGTAATGTGACTCCAGAACGGTGTTAATTATATATTATCTATGCAGATCATTCCAGAAAATGACATAAATCAAATCAACATCATCATATAAAGTCACTTTTTCACTATATTTAACGAACGTAGAATTTTTTTAAAGTCGCGGCTTTTCTAATATTCTTTTATGACCTTGCAAAAAAATTTGGAGTTATTCACGATTTTCTAAAAGGAAGCCTGTTGTCAATTATGTCACTAGAGTAACGGTTTATTCGGAACAGTGTAATTTACCTGCATATGAATGTTATTTTGTACTCTGCAAGAGATGCTTCTTTCCATCGAGGTTGTGGTGGAACAAGTTAGTTAGCCTCCAACTTACGTGTACTTAAGTGTTTGTTTATGTTTTGTATTTTTGAGAACTATGTATGTCAATGGAGGATGTGTGGATTTATTTTGTGTCATTCTGTTTAAGAGACTTGTGCCATCGAGGTATAAGTTCAGTAACACTGTCTTATTTAATTACTGCGAGCCGTGTATAATCTGCGGTGAGCACTCGCCTCGTCGCGCCGAGGACTGCTCCCGACAAGGTAGGCTTCTGGGTGCGCAAATCTGATTTGTTAGGCGACCGGTCCGCCGCTTTGACGGCCACGTGAATCCACTTCCATCTGCTTCTGTGGGCGGTACCTTTTTACCACTCCTCTCCCCACCACTACTCAATTCTGCATTCATCCATGAGACTAATCCTATAATCCAGTCTCATAACATTAGAGGTGACAGGAAAGTGGATTGCTTTTTACGCTGTCACCCACTGCAATTGGGCTATAAGATTTCACAGATGTCATGAATATTAGATGGATTGTGTAATACCTATTCTACCTTTCCGGTCGTCCGTTTACAATTATTTTTGAAAGTTTAGATCGACTGAATTAGCAGATAAATCACGTAATTGAATGAGCATATGTTCCAGAATAATCCTGCATTTCTGTTCTAAGAAATACTAATGCTATATTTCAACAGTAGCCAATATGTTTGAACGAATCTCAGTTTCGATAAACAAAAATGTTTACAATAAGACTCTTAAGCATATCTCATCTCTCAACTGGGACATCTCTACAGAAATTTGTGATACTTTAAAACTGTTTACACTGGTCACAGGAAATGATTCATTTCAATATAAAAGAAAAGGGATCAATCAGATGATACAAATTTCAATCCTGGTTCCTGAAATAATGTTCAAAACTATTATACGAAAGGACGAGAACATATCAAACACAACAGACATAATAAAACAGACACTTCAGATCTAAACTCGAGTAATGCGGATCTATATTGAGGAACTGCAGGATCCTAAACTACATATATCGATTGCAATTGTTCAATACTGAAAGTGTGTTAATATTGCTTATTTACGTCATTATTTAAGTGTTAAGTGCAATAATTTTTTTGTCCATACTCATTCCTATGTTATGACATACAAGGAGGGTAAAGTTAAAGAAGAAAAGCCCTTTATAATCAAAACAAATACATTTACTTCTTCGGTTTAGGAAGCATAAAGTTTGATGGGTGAGTGTTATTGGTATCAGCAAAACTATGATTTTAGCTTCAAATTTATCAATATTTACATTTCTGCTTACTCCACGACGTAAACTTCCTTATTTCATTAACATATTATTGAATTGTATTCATGTTTTGAATTGGCTGGACTACTTTTGTTACAACACTGCACTTAACATAAAAATCTCAGTAATTCCTGCAACAGATTAAAGTCCTTCCTCTAATTTACCGCAGTCATTTTATGTTATTTTCGTTAAGTAATAAACTTAACGGATACAACGGAACAAACAGAATCTTAAGTTCAGCTGAAGCGATTAGTTTTACAGTTTAACAAGTAATGAATTGAAAATTTATGATACAAGAAAAGGAACATTTTAAGTTTTAATACTTAAGGTCGAGAGTCAGTTTGATAAAGTAAGCTTTACAAAGATATATATATCTATATATATATATATATATATATATATTTGCTTCTCGGATAATTCTTTGCGCTTAAGTTACGTGACACAAACAAACGAAGATATAATTGCAATCGGCCAGAAATATTCATGTCTGAGCATAGCTACTGTTAGTAATTAGCAGACATTTTCTATTCGTGTTCAAAGTGAATAAAAATCAAATCTGAGTTCATCTCGACATTCAAAGATCGTCTTTGAAGTGTGTACATTTCAGCATAGATAGAGTAACATGAAAGAGTTCGAATTGCTAAACGTCGGAGATCGGTACGGGTTATATCGTCGGGTGACTTGTCACGTGATAAAAGCACATGTCAAGCGAGATGTCGATTTCACGCTGTATGAGCGGCACATTGGATTTTCTAGTCTCGCGAAAAATGTTATCTTGGTTGTCGGTGGAACCGCGTCAATTTTTGAAACCTAGCGTTGCAGCCATCATTCTGTAATATGAAAGCGGACAGTGAGCTTCAGCTTGACCAAATATGGTCGTGCCTGCTCAGAAAAACACGGGACGCAAGCCTGCCACGCTGGCGACGAGAACTTCAGTGACGTCAATACAAACGATTAGCGCGCTGCGGAAGCTATTTGCAGGCGGCAGTGGACCGAAGCATTGTAATTCTCTGATGAAAGCCACAGAATGATGGCTGAAAAGTCTGGTTTAAAAAAAAAAAGTTGATTTTTCCCCCGTACAACCTAGATAACACGGGCCACGATTGCGGAAGTTGATGAAGGAATATTAGAACATATTTAGGAAACATCTACTTACCTCAGTTGCCAATAACGCAGAGGCGTTTGATGGCTAATGCATACTGGGGATGAAGAATAATACAATAGACCATTGATATATTACTGAAGTCCAATGTGTACCGTTTATGTATCGATTCACAGCAACACACATCAGAGCGCTAGGAGGAGGCTTCATCATTTGGTTCGGTGAATGTACCATATACTACTATGGCTATTTCTTTCTCCATATTTTAAACCATTAAAACGTTTATGGGACGTGGTAAGTTGATGTCTTGGGCAACATCCACCGATAAACTCTGACAACAAATCAACGAAAGTTGATTTTTCATCGCCCCCAGATATCATGCAACGTTTGACCGACCACCTACCCCACAGTGTAGCTACCTTACTTTTTTTTTTTTAATAAATGTCATTTGGCCATCTTAGCCATACAGCAAGCTCAACGTGTCTGTTTCTCTTACATTGTATACATTTCAATTCAGTGTGAATATTTTCCATCTGCTGTAAGGACGACACAAGACAAACATAACATTCAATTAAAACCACCCATGCCCTCGGCCGGACTCGAACCGGCGTCCCCTGCAACGAGAAGCAGGTACGCTACCCTATGCTGCCCCTACGTTGCCGGGGTCGGCAGCTACCTTACTTCAACATGATAAGGAGTACACGACGTACGAGCGGTGCTCGCACGTCTATACATAGAGGATTGCCGACCCCGGCAGCGTAGGGGTAGCGTGCTTGCTTCTCGTTGCAGGGGTCGCCGGTTCGAGTCCGGCCTAGGGCATGGGTGCTTTTAATTAAGTGTTTTGTTCGTCTTGTATCGTCCTTACACATTAGAGAAAATAATCATACTTGTAAGAAATATGTGCATTGTAAGACAAACAAACACATTGAACTGGCTAAATAGCTAACACGGCCGAATGCCATTAAAAAAAAAAAAAATACATAGAGGATTTTCCTGGTAAATGGCAGGTTCAGTGGTCTAATATTCTTGGAACTAGAAGAAAAAGCGAACTAAATACTTCATTGTTTTCTCTTGGTACTCCGCGGATTTATTAAAACCTAATGTTTCAGCCATCTTGCTATGGGTTTTGCCATAGAGCAAAGGTTTTAATGAATCGAGATGGCTATAATCGGAGAAGCAAGAGAATACAAACAACAAAAACTGAAGAGTACGCAATTACCTCACTGTTGTTTGCTACTCATATTTCCCGATAGATCAGCACGGCATTGATTTATTCACTGTGCTAAATCACCACACGAAAAAATTATTATGTACGCTGCACAACACTGGGGGAGGGGAGGGGGGGATATTTCCTTCAATAAATACGAATGTAGAAAATTTGATATAATGTGGCATGCTTGATGGGCGTAAGCAAATGCTTGCTCACTGAATGAAAGAATCACAGGATTGGTGAATTGTCGCAAGTCATCACTGAGCTGCCTTGTCGGATGAGTGGTTGACATTTTGGCCGAACAAGCGTGAAAATGAGGGATCGACTCCGTGTGCAGCCGCCCAGATTTGCGTGTTCACTTGTTCCCCGAAACCACTCCAGGTCCATTCTGGTCAGTTCACTCCAAAATGCCAAGTTCGAAATCCTTCTCTATCCTTTTCCCACCTCATCTAGCGGTAACCAATTCGCTGTCGATGAACTGTAAATGTCCTAACCAAAAAAATCTCTGTTTAGGAAATGAGCGTTACCGTAGATTAAATCCTTATACTGATGTTCCTACAGGCCCGATTATCTCTGCGAAAAACTAGTTGGATCATAAAAGTTGTGTATGAAATGAAAAAAGAATTTTCATGCTCTTCTTTTCAGATGGCATTTGGATATACATATATCATTTTTCGAGCTGTATCCTCTGTCTTTAGTTCTATGTTAAAGTGAAACAGAAGAACACGATAGAAGCATTTGTTTTTGGTGCCCATACGTCTTTGAAATTGGCAACGTCATAAAATGCTATCCCGTAAATCAGAGCGACATGAAAAATGTTGTACATGAAACCGATAACATTCAGAGACTATAAAGGATAAGAAACTGACGGATACAGGACCGCTAACAGCGAGAACAAAATCTGACTCTACCTCTCGCGGTATGTTCGATAGTTTGGAAGTCGATTCTGCACCAGAACGTCTTAGGGAGCGTCCATAAACTACGTATCTCAATTTTGGCCTCCTGTGCTCAACCCCCCTCCCTCCCATGCAGCCTGGCCTGGCTTTTGACTCCCCCCCCCCTTTTTTCCTCGTGGCACGTAGCTTTCTCCGTATTGATTCCAGAAGACATTCTGTGCTATTTTCTCTTGTCAGACTATCGTAAATTACAAACGGAGATAATTAAATGACGGAAATAAATATTCACACAGACACACTGTTGTGTGTTGTGTACGTCATTTTAACTGTAACAAATAATAAGAATGAAATGCTACGTGGCTTTGCTCGGAACCCTCTTCCCCCTCCCACGTAGCCCAGCGTTAATTTTCTACCCTACCCCTCCCCCGTCCCCTCTTAGACCATACCACGTAGTTTATGGACGTTCCCTTACAGGGCGCGCATTTCTCGTCTGCGTTGCGAAACGCTACAGTTCTGGTATCTATACCATAGGCTACGGTATGATTAAATTTTAATGTAGTACATGGATTATCTTTAAAAATGTTAAACTCAATATACCAAATTATTTAAGTGTGCGGCAAAAAGCAAAAACAATGTGCTATGTAAAATAGAACGTTTTCGCCTATGAGAAAGGTGTAGGAGAGGTACCGCTTCTGTCATTTGGAAAAAAATCCTAACACTAAGTACAGCAAAGGAAAAGATACAGATTCTGTGGCATACGAAGTAGACGCATACACCAACGAAAGAACACGCAGATCCTATGAAGATTTATGCTTCGGTATTTTGTTGTACAGCAAAAATTAAGCGATAGGAATATTACTTCAGTTTTCATTGTTCAATGTTACAGAAGTTTGCCTTTAACTGTAGAGTAAGTGAAATGTTACTTAGAGAGATATGATGTAATTATAATGTTAATGTGTCGGTCGTTATGTTTTAATTTTAGTGTTAGAGGTAACTGCAACAGGTTCATTTAATCTATACTAATATTATAAATGCGAAAGTAACTCTGTCTGTCTGTTTGTTACGCTTCTTGGGCTAAACGGCTAATCCATCGTGATGAAATTTGACAAGAAAATGCTATTAGTCATTAGGATGGACATAGGTTACTTTTCTGTATATATAATACACACTGTTATATAATTTTGAAAAATACTGAACGGGAATAGCCAGACGTATAGCATATGTACGTATTTGTAGTACCTTGCGGTATAGCGGCTTAGTAGCACAGTGGTTAAGGCGCTTGCCTCCTGATGTTTAGCGCGTGTTCTCCGGTTCAAATCCCATTGGAAGAAAAGATTGTTTTGATCATATGAGCCACGCCTGGAGGGTCAATTGTTCCGATTTAATGTTAAACTGTAGGTACTACAAATTTAGGAGTGCAATGCTTGACAAATCGTAGGCGGTCTAACAATGCCCTTACGTGTTCACCTTTTTACGCTGTATTGATCCCTGGGGCGTTGTTTCTCTCGCAGTAAATATGTGTTTGATCTGAGCTAGTACTATTACGTATAAATGCGGAAGTAAGTCTCTGTCTTTTCGTTACGTTTTGATGTCTAAATGGCTATACCCAGGAAATACTTTGTATCTGTAGGAAGGACACAAAACATTTTTCTCGGTGTGAATAACAGTCTTAGTCACAAAATTTTGAAAACTTATCAAATGGTGGCTGTTCAGTCTGCCAGTAAAGGCCCCTGCCAGGCAGACCTCAAACACAACGCGCCTGCACGCCGGGATACATATACGACTCCAAACAGGCGCAGAGGCATCAAAACAACCAGGAAAATAAATAGAATCATCTAGAGGCTTAGTGGGACCTTTTCTTACAGAGGTCGCTGTACTACCACACAACGGAATTCCTGCGCCAGGCCGCCTATATAAGCGTAGCCGACAGCTCCACCGACAGTTCCAGCCTGACCGCTGAACCAGCGTCAACTACAGAAGACCACCGGAAGTTCGCGAGAAGTAGAAGCCGTCACTCTACCCTGGATCAGGACCAGGCTCAAATTCTCTACGGTCATTTGATAACTGTCTCACCTTTGTTTATGGTTTACCAGTTGTTTTGTGTACAAAGTAATAAACCTCAAGGAACCGTTAAGTGTAGTTCACTTCAGTGGCAGACAGACGAATGCGTGTGTTAGTCTGTAATGTTACGTCGGCTGCTCAAGCTGTGCTTCTCGCACAGTCTGTTAGTGTATGATTTGTAAATAAATTTCGTTTAGAGACAAAACTTATTACTTAATATAGATGTCGATTTACTCTGCAGTGTACTATTTCTTTATGTCTGCCTAAAAGTTTTTTGCACCAGTTCATTTTGTCTTCTTTTTTAACATGCCTTGCGGGCGTAAACCTGGCCTAAGGTGTAGCTCTTGAAGAGCATGAGTAGATAAAGATATTAACACACAAGAATCTGATGCTCATGCTGAAGAAGAAGAAAATACCTATATTAAATAAAGCTGCTCTCAGTTAACCCCCCTCCGACATCCCAACACCTTCGTTTGTTTTTCAGTTTTTAGATATATTGGAAATTGATTCTCTTCATGAGAAAGGTTCGACGGTGAAATGATATAGTGATGGCTTTCCTGTCATATAATACCAACTCGGTGTTCTTTGGGACAAATCTTACGATACTAACAGCTTTCTATATCCAATTCTGGAAATGAAATTCTAAGTCCACGCGTGCGAACTCGCGGGTAACAGCTAGTATTTGTATATTTGTAAACCAAAATGTGTCCTTTGAATTTAACGCAACAGACTTATCCATTAAAAACCACAACTATCCTATCCCAAATTTTTATCCTTTATACTCCATATCCCTTAGGCGAAAAGTAGGATCATCATTCTTCAAACATGTAAAATGTAAGGCTTATTCAGAAGCAGGACATTGGTAAATCTTAGACTTTATTGTCGTTTCGTTACGCAAAGGCTTCACAGATGCCATTTAACTTGGTTATCAACTGTAACTATAACGTTTCGATCGTTTCTTCCACGGTCGTGTGCTGATGATGCCGTTCAGCGTGCTTCAACAAACTGCCAGCTGTTCTGTGCAAGCCAATTCGGCGAAGACTTCTATATAATCAGGACATTGTCAATCGGAATGAGAGTTAGAACCAATACAGTAATTCCAAGCAACTTAATGTTGCCGCACCAACGATCACTATTAACTAACGCATCTACTCAACATTTTCGCCTTAATTTTCTTGGTTAAAGTTAAAACTATAGTTTATCATCAAAGCCAGTAAAATAATTATAGTTCTTTGACTAAGACCTCATTAGCGTCTTCTGTCCGAATGATAACCTCTCCTTCCAGTGGTGCATGGTGTCTGCATTGACGACTAAACGTGTCCAGGTAGCCTCAGCTTGTTAACAATCCTGTGAAAGGAACGACGGAAACTATGAGTGTTCCGTAACTATCCTCTTCCCTTGGTGTCGGAAACGGCTGCTATAGGCGCGTTAAGAGAAATGACCAACGGAATAAAGACGTAGGAGATAATGCGAATATTTTCATTATTACACTAGGAATAATGGATTCCTACTGGATAAAATATTTCGGAGAAAAAACTGTTACCCTGTCAAAAATTTGGATGGCACTTGTTGATGAGTGGTTATTATAAAATGGTACGAGCATGCAGCCAGTCGGAGCGTTTAGTGTCAGCAATCTGAAGAGCGCAGATTAATTGGAAAAATTAATGCGGGTAATGGACCTACTTCAATGAGGTGTTAATTTAATTAGTGAGATTAAATGAATGGAATTCTGGGGTATACAGAACAATTAGCACCCATACTATCAACGTGTTTATTGGTGTGGAATTTATAATGAAGCAGGGAGCACGAAAAAACTTAGATTTTATGAATCACTTACTCACTGAATTATTTTTATAAATGCAGAAAAAGTCTTCAGCTGCAACATTAATATTAGTGTCTAATGTCAACTTCAATACTCACATGACATTCTGAAAAGCTGTAAATTCAACTCTAGGGCATAACATGAGTTGTGGCTGAGCAGTCATTCCAGCAGTAGCCGCCTTTATTAAGGAATTTAATTGAAATAATATAGGCATCGTTTATTTGATCTTTAAATATTTCCTGTCAGTAATCACTACAATTGTCACTCGTGGATCAATAGCCTTTGCGAGTAGTAGCGGTCTCTCATCTTATATTTTTCTTTGTATAGAAGTTAGATTCTTTTTATTCCCAGAAAAGTTTTTTTGTGGGACTCTAAACAACATCCACAACGCTTATTACGTTGTATAGGACGGCAAACTACTCATTTATCAAGAGGGAACCCAGCGGTCTGGTGGCTAGGGCGGCTGACTGCAGATCGAACGGTCCCTAGATACTGTCTTGGCGGGAATTTTGAAACCTCCTTATCCCGACCTTCACCTCTGGCACAGATTTCTGTGTAATGTGAAATACGCCAGGACGCTTCCGTGCTTCACACTTCACGTTAAACTGTAAGTCTTCCATACCCGGTAGGATTACCAGGTTAGGTTAAGGCGTCTGCTGCAGTAGCGGAATGCGCAGCCAATAAAAACCCTGCCACCAGGTTATTACGATCACGAGCCCAGGAGGGGTACAATGTCAGGAAAAGCATGGTTTCACGCTGAAAGCTGTGGACGTTGACATCGGTTTAAATATGGCGATTAGTGTGCGTTCCACGAGTCATCAAGAAACACAGAAGAGGTTCTTATTGTGCCATAAACAGCAAAAGAGCTTAACGTTTTGAACTCCTACTACATTATAGAACTTACATCGTGCGATTGTGTGTTATGTATTACAGTTGCTTTGTACTCTACCGAAATAGAAGGTCAACGTTTTTAATCTGTTTTGCAATTTAGGGAATGCTGTGATGATCTTATCTGGTTTCTTGACGAAATGTGAATCACATACCCATCTTCACATGCAATCAGTTTTCAAATTTTGACATCCAACAGCAGCCATATATTTCCGAAGATGAATCTCCTCCTGATCGCACAAGATACTAATAATTATAGGTGTTGTTTTGCATCATCATTTACATTAGGATTCGATCTCCCCAAGTGTTCAGTAATTAGTCTAACAGACTTTTGCTTCAGAACTCTATCGTTGCACTACGTATCTATCACTTGTGAAGCCACTGTTTCCTAGTTGGGCTTATAGCTTTCCCTTCATTCTATTTGGAATTTGCTTGTACACTTAACTTTTTCCCTTTCTTTATTCTTAGAAAGTTACTGATTGCTGCAAATAGTAAACATTAATGGTCCGTAATGTCACCAACGCTATTGGAGAAACGAAGTCACGTGAGTCAAGGATTTCCAAACGGTAATACAACGCAAAAATTGGTTCGTGCGTGTGTTTTAACTGAAATCTCATCAGTGTTAAAGCCTACCTTTTTTTTGCTCTCATCAATCTCTTGATTGGTTCGATGCAATCCTCCATCCTTCCTATCTTGCGCTCAACTTTTCATCTCAACATACGTCTTACAATCCACGTCCTCAATTACCTGCTTCTTATATTCTAATCTCTGTCTTCCTTTACAGTTCTTACCTTCGACTGTTCCTTCCACTAACAAGTTAACCAGTTCAGCATGTCTCAAAATATGACCTATCATCCTGTCTCTTCTTTCTGTAAGACTCTGCCACAAATTGTTTTCCTCACCCATCATTTCCAAAACTCGTTCGTTTCGTACTTAATCCACTTATTTTTCTGAATATTTCAGTAGCACTACATTTCAAATTCTTTCTGGTATTCCTGAAGTCCATGCTTCGCTATCATGTAGTGCTGTGCTCCAAACATACCTACATGACGACATATTTCCGTACGATACAGTTAAGGGTTTAGTATCACTGCGATTTAAATTGTACAAAGATAAAAAGATACACACGAGCTATTTAGTCAGACTTAATAAAACAGAGTTGTTTAAAAGATTGGATTCGAACCGAATTTAGGAGACATAGTACGATGCATGCCAGGACGTATAAAAACCAATAGAAGCGTGATCCCAATGATCTCGAACCAGTCTAGCAGACATGGGTAGCAGCGAGGTATACAGAAAGGAATATCCTCAGATAATGTGAATCAGAATGTCGACAACATCTGGATGTCTCGTCACAATATTTCATTTCGAATTCAAAAGAATTTGAATTTCCTGTGTGTCGTCGTGCTCTCGTAAGAACATACATATAGACTCTGCTAACGGCATTCAAAAGTTGGAGTTTACGTTGTCTCTTTTGGTTCAATGACACATGTTCATTACACAGGAGCTCACATTGCGATAGAACAGTGCAGAACGTGAACAAAATAGGGGAAGTAAACTTATTCGCGCTAATGAAAAACAAAAAAAATCTCTTTGATTTAAATTATCAAAAACAAGTGATATAAACTGAGCAGACTAGTAAATGTTGTACTTCAGTTGATAGAACCACACATCTTCTGTGCCTCACGATAAGAATGATGGCAATAAAAAGTTTGTTACTTTGCGTATTTCAAATGTTGCAGCTCATTCTAAATATTCCACGTAACTGTGTATTACCGAGCTCATGTTCTTACTTCGTCGTTCAATGTGTCACTTTGTACTGTATCGGCTGAACGACATTTTTGCTTTACGCCTCGTCGACGCCATGGCCTTTCGAAGGAAGCATCCCGGCATTCGCCTGGAGTGATTTGGGGAAACCACCGAAAACCAAAATATGTATGCCCGGACGGGGATTCGAACCTGCCAGCCCAGAGCGTTACCGCTCACCCACCACCCTCGCTGACATTTGCTAAACAGCACAGTAGTGAAGGTGAGACCGGGAACTTTATAGCAACAAAGAATATTAATGTAACCGCCGGTGTTGGATTGAGCTGTTGCGGTGACCTACATTAACTGGCTAGTATGTTGAGCTGTGAGACACAAGCTTCATGAAGTGCAGTGTGGAGCGAGTCCTTTCATCGCCGCCTACTAATTAGCACCTGGTGTTAAAATTGCGAAGAGCAGGTGACAAGCGAACATGGACGTCAAACACCAGTGTCTGCTGTATTTTGGGGAACATAGGTGTGGATGTAAAGGTCTTTGGAGTAATTGCAGTATGCGGTAGATATCTAGACGCATGCTGGGGTAGTTTACACTTTGCGCCCACTACACTGTACAGGAACTTAATCAAAGAAAAAATATTAGCGCTACGCTTACTACCGTCACTTGGGTTGTATTTTGTTGCGAGAATCTCATTCTCGTGAACTATTCGACGTCAAATCCTTTGATTATTATGGAAGCCTAATAATGATTTTAGGCTTGTACACTTAACAATCAAATGTTCTCATTTTATACTAAACTGCTGTTGTCGCTCGTTAAGATTAAATAGATTCGTGCGTTTTCATGGCACCTAATTAAATGTAATATTAGCAATTTTTAATTGTTATATTATTAAATAAATGCCGTATTAATGTACTTTCGTTCTCAATCACTTGATTTTAAACGCCCGATCAATATGCGACTATTTCTATATATTAACAAATAATAATTTAATCTACCAGTATATTTGGTAAGGAAGCAACATGGTACAGTACAAGCTTCAACATCTTGTGAGTATTAGTCCCTGCGGTTCAGCACTCCGTGGCGAGTCGTGAAATGTTACGTGCAGTCGGTATTATTGTACGGCGCAAATGTCTGATCAATGATCTCCTCTTCTTGAAATCGTCTGGAGGCTTTCGAAATGTGAATGTACCGATGAATGTTAAAAATCCAAAGAATAGATCACGTAATGAACGAAGCCTCCGTAATGCTGCGATAAAAAAAAAGAACTCCTGATTATCAGAAAACGCAGGATACCAGCGTATTATGGTTACATTCACAGATACAATGAATAAAGACTTTTGCATCTTATTATTGAAGACAATATGGATGGAAATTAGGAATCTGGAGGAAGGTATGTTTCCTGGTGACAGAACTTCTAGTTTTGGTTCGACATTCCGTCCTTAATATGAGCAGAAGTTACCTGCTCTGAGAAAACGGAACCTAATTTGAAAACTGGAAGGAAAGAGGTCTGTAGGATAGATTGAGGGTGAAGATTCTAGAGTGAACTGGACAGTGGTGCAAGGAGAGGAATTTTGGACGTACAAAAATCACTGGTAGGGTATTGTATTCCCAACATATTGGGCCAGAGGCTCAAAACTGCTCACGATGATGATGATGATAATGCAGCCATTCTTAAGGATGACATAATACTATGAAATTGTTATTCGAAATATAGTCAAACTACCGAGTGATGTCACATGATTGCGTGGAACATTTTCGTATTTATGATAAGAGTATCATGGCCAGAGAGAATTAATACTAATATAAGACTACCTTCGTCATGTTGTCTGTCATACTTCCTTCCCACCAGTAACAGGAATGTTTTAACTCTCCATCCATAAATAAAGTGGTTTCTGTCATTATTCAATATGTTTTAAATTCCAAACCAACCATAGTAAAAAGAATACATTTTGGTTAAATTATTAGTTATTTTTTATTTATTTATATTCAATTGATGTAGATATTTTCGTTTTATTCTCTATCCATAGATATGGCTATTATAGCAAACAAAGGATTTTGGTTATCTATTTATGTTTTTTGGTGGTTTCATTTAAATTAAAATTTGAAACCAACCATTAGAAAAGTGTGAATCGTTTAAATTTATATGTTAATTACTAAGAGGATTGGGCAATGAAACGAGGTGGATCAAAAATATGTACAATATTTCATAACTATGAATTTAAGGAAACACGTATTAGTTACCAACCAATTATATTTACTTAAGTAAAAAAAACTTAAAGTGCGTTCAACGGCCTTGGAAGCAAGTAAACTGAAATTATTTGCACCGATTATCATATGTGATCAACAAAGAAAAGGCAGAAATTTGAAAAAAAAATAATCTTATCAATTACTACATGTTGCATGGGCATTAATTTTTCTTGACTATTTTTATAACAACACATTGGTTTAATAATTGTATTCATAAAATAGACAGATTTTTTTAAAAACCGTTGTTTAGTGTCACTGTTCGTACATTTTGTAGGCTGAAATATTATAAATACGACCACTTCGAAGACAAGAAAAGAGCAACTGACAATAGGTCAGTTACAAAGGCCACAGACATCTTAGAGAAGACAGCATCCTTGAAGTGGCAATCGGCCGGCCATATTGAGCGGAAAAAAGACCAGAGATGGACAAAAACAGTTTTAGAGTGGAACCCAAAAGACCAGCACAGAGCGAGAGGAAGACCATCAGACCGACATGGTTGTTGGAGTTAACTGGAGGAAACGCCTCAAGTTCTACCATTTTAGGAGACCACATCAGTGAAGGATTGAGCTGACTGAAAATGAGTAATGACAACGCGTGTTTTAAATTTAGTTTCATCTAAAAAAAATTGATCTTGCTGTAAATGGTAATCACTCTAATTGACACTGTAGAGAATGAATTCCGTATGAGTGCCGATACCGATCACAAAACCATAAAATACTTGGTTCGGGACGTCACACTGCGCTGCAAACGAACAACAGCAGTGTATTTAGTAACGAAAGGCTGTTTCCATGAGGTAAGGGACGAAAACCTCTGCGCAGTACTCTCCAGGATCCTGGGTACGGCTAAAAATTCCTCGAGTTAGACTTTCTCTTTCACACCTGAAACATTACGACCACCTTTTAAATTGAAAGAGAAGTGAATATAATTCTGACTTGTGAATGAGATATTGCATAATGGTAAAAATCGTTTTTTGGGCAATTTTTTCGCTTGATTACGAAATATATCAACTTCCATTTATCTGGAACAATTTCCAAAATACTACATTAACCGTGCAAAAATTTTGTGAATAAAATACGATGAATAGCGTTTCTACGCCTTTGCTTACTTTTTGTATTTCATATATTATACTAGACGACCCGTGCGAAAATTTCGCGAATAAAATGCGATGAATAGTGAGGTTGAATATAATGTCACAAAGTTCAGTCATTACTCTTCATACTCCTACTTCATTTATCGATTTTGGTTAGAAATCCAGGGAGGTAAATGGCTCGAAACACAAAAAAACGTATTTTAGAAATATTGACATTTTTGCGCTTTATGGGTGGAGTTACGAAAAATTCCTTTCTTAGAATATAATGTTACCACGGCGGAAACCTTAGTCTTTAATAAGATATGTCATTTATCTATATCGGTTAGATATCAAGGGAAATATAAGGCTCGTGACACAAAAATACGTTGTAGAACAATTTATACTTTTTCCCTTTAATAGTTGAATTCCAAAAACATTCTTTCTTAAAATATGATGTCACAAAGCTGAGACATTACTCCTCATAATCCTACCTCATTTATCGATTTTGGTTAGATATCCAGGGAGATAAATGGCTCGAGATACAAAAAAACGCATTTTAGAAAAAGTGACATTTTTGCCTTTTAAGGGTCGAATTACGAAAAATTCCTTTGTTAAAATATAATGTTACCATGGCGGAGACCTTATTCTTTAATATGATACCTCATTTATCTATATCGGTTAGATATCAAGGGAGATAAATCGCTCGTGACACAAAAATCGGTTATAGAAAAATTTATACTTTTTTCCTTTAACGGTTGAATTCCAAAAATATTCTTTCTTAAAATATGATGTCACAAAGCTGATACATTACTCCTCATAATCCTACTTCATTTATCGATTTTGGTTAGATATCCAGGGAGATAAATGGCTTGAGATACAAAAAACGCATTTTAGAAAAAGTGACATTTTTGCCCTATAAGGGTCGAATTACGAAAATTTCCTTTCTTAAAATATAATGTTACCATGGCGGAGACCTTATTCTTTAATATGATACCTCATTTATCTATATCGGTTAGATATTAAGGGAGATAAATCGCTCGTGACACAAAAACGCATTGCAAAAATATTGATACTTTTGCCCTTTAAGGGTCGAATTCCGAAAACTTTCTGGCTTAATATATGACGTCACTAAAGCGGAGATCTTAATCTTTAAAACGATACTGCATAAAACGGTTTCAGATAGGTATCCAGGGAGATAACTGACTCGTAACACAGAAAACAGCATTTTAGAAAAATTTACATTTTTGCCCTTTAAGGGTCGAATACCGAAAACTCTCTTGCTTAAAATACGATTTAACCAAAGTGGAGACCATAAGCTTTAAAATGACACCTCATTAATTGATTTCGGTTAAGTATGAAGGAAGATATAGGCTTGTGACAAAAAAATACCTTATAGAAATAATATATGATGATGATTCTCGGTGATATGCTTTAACGTAGTACATGATGATTTGCAAATCAGTAATTAGAATGACTTTGGCCCTTGAAAAACAATAAGATAGGAAGTGTACTGCAATTAAGGTTTATATATATGATGTCCATGATAATAAATGACTAAAATTTCAAAGTCGGTAATAGATTATTCATGGATTCACGCACCGAAAAAATAAGAGGTTACAATTTCTCACTGCTGAACGCTTGATGTAATCTCCTTGCCACGGCTGGATTGTTCTCAAGTTATTTCTGCTTATTTCTAAAGGTAAGGTGTTAATAATGAACGTTATTATGAGGACACAAGCGCATTACTAACCATAATTTCCTCCCCCCCACTAATTCGTCCCCAGTTTTAATTACCCCGGCATCGACTAATTGTAAAGTTCGTATAGTAGTATTTATAAGAAAATTCGAAGCTGCTAGGATGCGTGGTATAATGTGTCTAAGCGAGTAGTGTTCTAGCAACTGATACTCCATCGATAGTTACAACTAGGATGTGGATCAACAGAGGGCCGACTGACTGAATGCTGTTTTACCAGGTGCTAATAAAAATTTATTGTTATTTTAGATGATAAAGAAATGTTGTTTGTTATCTCAGTCCATATGAGTGCCTTCATGGCATATTATAGTTGCAATCTTCGTCCTCAATGCTGATAACGCTTCCAAAAAGTTCTTTTAGTGGTCGCTGTGCTATGAGCAGAGACAAGTAGCGTTAGAGTCTCTGGCACCAATTAAGATACTGAGTCAGTATCTCAACCCTCCTTTCCACGCGGTATAAGCGTCCGAAAGTAGTCCAGAGTAGTTGTTGGTAAGTAGCTAAGTGATGACGACAGATTACCAGGATAAGTGGCGTGTTCTGCAGCTTTTATCTCGAAATAAATCTGCGTCACTGGTTGTAGATCACACAGGAAGTGACGCACTTCACTACGGGGAGACTCCACATGGTCAGAGTTTGTCAGTGATTCTCTGAACCAGATTATTGACACTTCTGCAGCTAATGGCGGTGTTGGGTGAGTTTTGCGATTGGAAAATTCCAGCGGACAAAACCTTTGAGCCTAGTTCAAATTTTACCGCATTAGATCAACCTATATATCAAATTAAATTCCCCACTATTGAAACACAGCAGGCTCGGGTGGACACTTTGGAGCTGAGAATGCGGTTTAGTTTTGAAAACGCGCTGGGTAAAGTTAGACGCAGTTACAACGCTCTCACGCTTCGCTGTCTCTTTTTCTCCATACGTTAATCGTTACTATGAAACTTTTCTTAGAGCCACAGTTTTCAGAATTGTTTAATATGGACGTGTCTTCTGTCCATCATCTTTGGGGTTATTCTTCGATTTCATTTTCTGACATGCACGACGGAACTGGACCTGACTTAACATATACGTTGGAGGTACTTGAATTTAGGAGGTAAATAAGACTCATGCAAAAACACTTCATTGATAACTGTCACACCAAACGCGGGAGAAGTGTCGTGAATCGAACACGACACTAAGAAGATTACTTCTCGGAAAGTTACCTGGTGACTATAACGTGTGAGACGCCTGAATCTTACCAACCTCTCTAAAATGAACAATGGTATAGAAACGTTAGTAGTGGCTTCTCATTACTTACCTGTGTAACGCACATAAATGCGTTTAACAGATAAAACTGTGGCCTTCACCGGAAGCCCAACAGATGTGAGAAGAAAAAATTGTTGGCTATTAAAAGAGTTTATAATTAAAGAAAACAAATAAATAAACATGCAGTAAAATAAATAAAACATAGAGTTTCGTAAGTAAAATAAATTTATTTTATTATTATTCTTACTTTAATAAAATATAAAAGCACGACAAATACATATTTTTATATAAACTTGTTTACAATGCAGTTACAGAATATTATTTGGTATAAAGAAATGATGATGGTAACTGAAGTATGTAACAAAAGTATTAGACGTGATGTTATCGAGGTATCTTGAAAATACGGAATCGATTGTCGTTCAGTTGGCTTAATATTGATTTTAAAATCAAATTTTTGTTCAAGGAATGTTGTCAAAGGGATTGAATCTTTTTTTTTTCAAAATTAACATTAAAATCTCCTGTTAAAATCATCTGAAGTTCTTCTAATTTATCTCCTAAAACCTTGATTCTTCACAACTATATATGAGTAACCGACGGTGTAAAAATTTTATGATTTCTGTGACTTTTTATTTAATGAAATATACACAACAACCATAAGGAATTGTCTCCCGTCATCCATTTAGTATGTAATATCCTAAACTCACTCATTCACCTCCATAGCTATTGGCTGGAAAACGGCGATGTCGGGGTCAGCCTTCGCTCGCAAATTAACATCGAACAGAAATATCATTAAAAGAAATTCGAGGTTATGTCCACAATTTAATAGCTAAGCAACTGCTATTGCCAGAATACATTCATTAAGTTTGCTTTTGGTAGAATTTTATTCTTAAAAAATATGGAAAAACTTTACGGCTGATAAAACGTGGAACTACCAGTACTTTTCAGTAACATACCGCCAATAAAAGTAACTTAAAAAACTTTTAAAAACTTAAAATTACTCATGGTATCTGCAATAACCACGAATATCAATTGTTATTCCGGCCTAGATTACATTTCAATTTAATTAAAACTTTCGCTAATGTTTTGCTTGACCAAAGTTTATACATAACGGTTTATTTGCTTTCTACGTATTTTACTGACCCCTTTAGTTAATGGTCTTTTTTCGGTTTCGCCGTTCGTGAGTTATTAGGTTACTTAAAGTGGAAATCAGACCAAACATGTTACCAAATTGAGTATTCTGACAACTTATTTCTTTGGAGTTGCTCAACTATTTATTAATCTGGAATCTGTATTAAGGTCTCTGGCAGTTACAGACACTATGACCAAAGATTACGTTGTGAATGTTTACATAGCTTCAATAAAAAACAACGTGATGGTATGGAAGCAACAAGAATTTTTCAAATTTTGTAGCATTACCTTTTACCTTTTTATTTGTTTGAGTTTTACGCCGCTTCAATGTTCAGGACAATAGTGACGGGAAAGTCAAGTTTGTATTTCAGCAAGTTCTAGTCTACGTCCTTCGAAACAATTAGATCGCCCATCACCGGAATTAATACATCTATTGATACTTCTGAGTTCTTCAAACTCAAGAAATTTTATTCACCATAAGGGTGAAACACTGGTCAAGTTCTTATTTGGTCTTCGTTTAATAATATATTAATAGATCATTTACTAACGTTTCTTAGAACCGGTAGATTGTGTTTTATAAAGCAAACGTCGTGCACATTTATTAAACATGTTACTGCAGACTGCACTTTGATCACCTTTAATTTTTTTGTTTCTTCTTGTTCGCTTGATCGTCGCTGTCACTGATATTTCAACACAATAATACGGTCACTGATTTAAAACCTTTAAGCACTTCAGACAATGTTCTTTTGAAAACATGAGAGCGACGGCGGAGAGGGGTTATACTGGTCACAGTCACGACCAAAATATAAACGTATTTAAATTTACAGATCTCCGTATGTAAACTTCATCATGGATTGCCTGCCATGTAACTTTGCTTCATTCAGCTCAAGCTATTTTATGTACGGTTGATGGCTTCAGAGAAACGTTTTAATTTCATTATGCATCACTTCATTCAACGATATACGAACTTAAAAAAAAAAAAAATACAGACGTATACCATACAATTGAGAACAAGTGCGGAGTTTAAAATGATTATAAAGCTTTCTAAACCATTCGACGAATGGTTTTAATCCATGTACAGAATCCTCAAATCCTTCTCCTTGGAAGGAACTGCAGCAGTATTCTAAAACTATGTGGTTGATGATTAAAGATTCCATATTACAGTCTAAAGCTGAAGTCTGTTAAATACTCACACATCGGAGTAACACAAATGTCAAGGTTAGCATCAAAGTCGGATTTTAAAATATCTGGTGCTTGGACTGTTTTCTGAATTAACTAACTGTTTTGTTGTAACAAACGTTATCAATGAGTGTTTGGGAAGAGATTGCAGGCCGATGAACGAATTTTAACAGGAAATAAATAATTGAGCCTTTGTGTATCTTGGTGAGCGGCCACATCTTGCTTCTTGTTCTTCTCCTTCACCACCTTTTATCACCAAGATCAAGGGTCGGTAGCATTTTATATGTTTTACTGTTCATTGGTATGGTAAAGTTTGGAGCACTGATATTACGGTCGCATGCCTTTGTTGAAGCTAAGCTGCCAGATCGTGATAAGAACCAATGGAGAAAGAGAAGTATTGCCACTTGTCTCCGAAATGTGTAAGTATGACCTGAGTGTGTTTGTTGTTTGTGAGTTGTGTAGACTGCGGACCGACCCTGCATTCGACTGGATGGCTGCATGCGTGAGCCTAAGCTAGTGCCGCCCCGCTGTACCTCCTAGATCCAATGTGCTATATCTTGGTTGCCCTGGATTTTTTCGTAAATTCTCAAAAGAGCCTGTCGATAGAGGATATTAATTTGATGGTGTCATATATCGTGATCACAGTATTCGTGATAATAACTTCTATTTCTTTTATGTGAATACTGTTTAGTAATAATAAGACAATATCTAACATCCATCACTCGAATAAGATTATGTCGTGGTTCTTTTGCCAGCCATTTATTAAAAAGAAGTGGTGGCTGACTTAGATCACATTTTCTTCAAATGCGCTAAATAATTACTCTACCTGCAACGATACCTTTATAACCAAGCTGTCTTTACTTCAAGTACCTCTTCCAGCATCAGTTCCAGCCCTGCTTGATACTAGTCATCAGGAGATATATCAGGCTCTGATAAACGTTTCATGCGATTCACAAATTAATATCTAGACAAAGAAGATAATATAAAAAATCGGCGATAATATATAAAATGCGTTATGTAAAATATGATAAGTGAAATGTTATGTGTGAAATGTTATATGTAAAACGTTATATGTATAAGGGCTGGCGAAATGATCATCTCTCGACCAGAAACCAACAATACAAGTTAATAATAATAATAATAAACAGATCAGTATTGAGCACAAACCACACAAAAAGCATTGGCGATATGCAAAGTGTTATTGTATCGTCTCCTACAGAAGATCCTACACACTTCTGGATGACGTTGTTTCCCCATTTTAGTTTATGAGCAAGTTTGCGCAGATGTTTACTGGAGGCGAGAGTTGCATTATGAGGAAAGAAAAGAGGAATTATCAGGGAGCGAGAAGTAAATTCGGCCATCCAGTCAGGCACTACGTTTCAACTGAATTCTAAACCATGGCAGTGTTAATGCTCGGCATCATGTAAATCATGGCACAAATAGAACACATATTAAAACCTTTCATGCCCACCAGAGGCCTCGAGCTGGCGAGAATCGTGAAGCGGAACCACTTTCTAAGGTTATTGCTACTCAGAACTGGATTTAAAGATCGAGATAAGTTCACATCATTTCTTGACCTGCAGTCTGACTAGTGCGTGCTATTGTGGATCTGGGTTTAAATCGGGAAATTTCGTAGCCAGAGAGCACCAAACGAAAGACGGTCTCGCGTCTTCCGCCGTGAGTTGTAGTTGGTTTGATTAGAAATGCTACAAATATATTGCTCCGAATATTGCTTGAGTGTGCGGCAGGCAGTAAACGGTTTTGATGAAGACTTGCAGAGGCATCCAAGGACGATAACCGTCCGGGAATGCGGACGCATCTGCCGTGAAGGAATGCCTTGAGGAAAAAGAGGGGGGGGGGACTATGAGCACTCAACCGTGTGGGCCAAAGACGGAGAAAACAAAACGCAGCGTCTGATCTTCAAAAACAGCCTAAGGAGACGTGGACGGGAACAAAGAGTAAGGAAATAAAAAAAAATAGAGCGATCGAAATGAGATTGTGACGACCGTAAAAAAGCATGAGACCACTGGAATAAAAGGGAGAACAGGATGTTACATGAATAAGTACCTAAGCCACATTTAAGCGACACAAAGATTAAATATATATTTTGAAAGTTTACGTTAAATTCTCTTACTCATGTGCTACATTTAGGATATCAGCTGTAATTAATTTTTTATTCTACTTTACTTGAGCAACCAAATTGTAAGTTTACTCAAAATTTTTGACAGGCGGCCGTGTGTCATTGGTGTTGTGGAACTGTGACTTACAATCTTGACATACACCTCGTTTCGTGTTTGGCGCCCGTCTGTATTATGCAGCTACACTCGGTGCGGCTATATTTCTTTCTTGCGTATTTCCTTACTCTTTGTCATATGTTTAGATAAATAGCAACTGGTTATTTAACGTCATACTCGCGGTTATTCCTGTGTCACTGGAATTATATCACCCCTGCGAGGAACAAGTGGAAAATGTAAATTTCAAGTCATTTTAACGAGTCTGTTTATCAAATATTTTTCCATTTCACCCCCTCTTCCCAACATTTAGGGGTCGCTTTCTTCAATCAGTTGTATTCACCGTTTACATTGACAAATTTGGAGCTAGGTTTATATGACCGCATGTCTTCACAGCCACGACATTTACTGCCAATTAAACAGAGGCAGAGTATTTTGAAATGTGTTGTCTTTCGACAATTACTTCAACATAATCCAGAAGGAGCAACACGTTGCTTTCGGTATGGTTTACCGTTGCCGTTCTTAGTTTAGAATTACGAGTGGTCTTTTATGGTGGTCTATATTTATAACGTATTGCCCAAGGTAGTTGACTTCCGGGTTCATGGCCTTCTGGGCGACCTCGCGTGGTGGGTGAGTGGTTAACGGTCTGGCCTCGCATTCGGGAGGACGTTGGTTCGAATCCCCGACCGGGCATCCAGATTTGGGTTTTCCATGTTTTCCCAAATTCACTCCAGGTGAATGATGGGATGCTTCCTACAAAAAGGCCATTGCCGGATTCCTTCCCGTTTCTTATCTCTAGACCCATACCGCCCAAAAAAAAAAAAAAAAAAAAAAAAAAAAAAAAAAAAAAAAAAAAAAAAAAAAAAAAAAAAAAAAATCTGGGCGCGCTCGAAGAACGTTGCAGACAGCTGTCTCAAGCGCTCCGTCAGCAGCGGGATGTTAGTAGTGTAGTGTAAAACTACGGTCGCGAATCTGCTCGGTAAGGGGAGGGCTCTCTGTATCACCTGAAGGCGACGAAGGTGCGAGGCAGCCGTATTGCCCATACAGGACAAGCGTATTCCATAATTGGTCTTACCAGGGAGATATAGATGTTTACTCCCGCGGCGGGCTTCAAGTGGCTGTTCCTATTCAGAACGGGATATAGAGCGTGCAATCTAGCACTTCCCCTCCTCCTGATGTCTTGAATATGGGATCACCAAGTCAGTCACCGGTCGAGAGTGACTCCGAGGTACTTGACTTCGTTTGTCCACGGGATCGGCTCGTTGTTATGTTGAAGGTGAGGTAGGTTTTGGGTGTATCTCTTACTAATTATGATGGCTTGGGTTTGGTGGGATTGATAGCTATCCTCCACCGTTTTGCTCAGAAGGACTTCCTGCAGACGCCCAGTTGCTATGACACAGCTCCTGCTTCCCGTGCAGTACGCTGTGTCGTCGTCGTAGGTGGCAGTAAGAACTTTGGGAGCGGTAGGCACGCCAGTGGTGAAGAGCGCGTAGAGCACAGGTCCCAGTACAGAGCCTTGTCGTACCCCAGCAAGGATTCGCCTCACAGTTGAAGTGGCCTCGCCGACACGAACGTAAGAGGTGCGCCCGGTGAAGTGTGACACAAGGAGCCGCATGGCTTTACTGACGCCAAGCATTTTATAGCTATTGCCGGGTTCTACTAACAAGAGGAGGTCGCCAACTGTAAAATTCAGATTCAATTCATACTGTGTGTAATTAAAGCTCACGGCCAGTGGTGAAATGTGGCAGACCATTAACATGCTCTTCTTCGCTGTTGTGGAGAAAATCAGCATTGAAATATTCCTTTAGGTTCAGATACTTTCTTCGTTGCCGAGATTTAAAGAGGCGCGTGGCACAGTGTGCAGGCTTCCTGCCTCGTTAGCCCGTCGTCGCCGGATCGAACCACGTTGCGCGTAAATTTTTTTATTGGTTTGTTTATTTATTGAAATATGTATGCAGATAATTCCTGGAAATCGGTTTAAACAATTATTCATATAATAAGTTTTTTAAGTGCCTTTTGTTGTGACAAAACCGACAGCTTGTCGTTTCGACACCCTCGTCCCCTGGTGCGGAAATGAACACCTGTCCTTCAACTGTATCGCTCTAGTAACGATAGTTGTATTTCATACATGCTGCAGCAAATATTTCTATTTTTGAAATATAACTTTGTTTGCGAGCGACATAATGAAGTTCGAATGAGATGGATACTTTTTTTTACAACAAATGGCATTTAAAAAAAAATTATATGCATAATGTTGAAAATGATTTCCAGGAAATATTTGTGTACACATTTGAATAAGAAAAAAAAAAAAAAAGTGAGGCTAGATTCCATGAGGCTATGGCAGGTTAAGGTAGAGATCTTGCTCGCCGCGCGACGCACCGCTTTAAATTTTTAAATTTCCGTAACATTGAAAGTATTTGATTGCAACGGAATATCTCAACGAGGATTTTCTTGACAACGGCGAAGAAGCGCATTTTCCTGCTTTTCCACGTTACACCTCTCGCCATGAGTTTTATAACACACAGTAGGAATTGAATCTCAACTTTACAATTTGCGGCCTCCCATTGTAAGAACTAATGGGGGAAGTGTTGCATGTAACTGTGAAAAATATAACAATGTTCAGCGTATGTAAAATGTATTTTGTGAATATTTGATGACATTTACCTCACTGTAAATCTTTCCTAACCTGAAAGGAAAGGCAGCAAGGAGTCTTACTACAAATACATTCTCGGCTAGAGATTGTGTTACTATTAATAGCAGGCATTTCCACTGTTGAGATTCTTGGATTTGACTTAAAATGTACTTCTCCTTGATAATATTAGGCAATAAAAAAGGGTAAAACATCTCTACAAACTCCAAAGTCTGCGCCAGCGAAACAGAGGGCAAATGCTGGTACTAACATGAAGTTTGATGATTTAAAATTACGACGAAGATGTAAGATAAATGAAATTTTGTAGTGTATCGATAGATGTATATCGACTGTTTATGTTATTTCTTTTTATTTTATCGTTAATCACAAATTCTTAGCTATAAAAAAAATGTTATCCACGCTGTGAATATGTGTACAGTTAACCTGTGTATATCACTCGTTAGTAAGCTGGTCTCAGAAGAGTTGTTTAACTATTATCATCGGTTCAGCATTCAGTAACCACATGGGTTATGAGAGTGGTCGAGCGTAGTTTGCATAGAAAGCAGGAGTATAATACAATTCTGGTCAGTTCTAACATTCCAAGGATACCGAAACGATTATACAGTAAATTTTAAATGAAAAATCCGTCTTTTAGCAACTGGTTTTTTTATTATCTCTCAGACGCGTTTCGCCCCCACTGAATGGGGCATCATCAGTGACTGTGAGTGTATACATGTGTTGTTAATACAAAGTTTACAAACATTACTATATACAATTAAATATTTACAAGGAACATTCTACTTACGAATTTTTGATTATGACAATTACATGTTGATCAGGAACAGCTCTCCTTGCATGTTTTGTGTAGCCCGATTTGGTGTTGGTTTTCCTCATCACTCCTATTCCAATTTTGAGGTCACTATTGTAATGTGTTTCTTGCTTTTTGCACTTTTTCTTATATTGAATATCACAAATCACATTCCTCAGTATTTACATTTGTGTACAGTGGTGCCAACTTCTTTTTCGTTATGTTGTAACATGTACCTTGTAAATATTTAATTGTATATAGTAATGTTTGTAAACTTTGTATTAATAACACAGGTATACATTCACAGTCACTGATGATGCCCCATTCAGAGGAGGCGAAACGCGTCTGAGAGATAATTAAAAAAAACCAGTTGCTAAAAGACGGATTTTTAATTTAAAATTTATTGTTAAGCAGCTGCGGAAAGATGGCCAATAAACCATGGATTATTCAGTAATTGATTTACTGTGGAGAGGCTTGATAGTGGAAGGAATACTGAAATTGCTAAAGAATTGTAGAAAATTAGGACCTGTGTTTTAATAAGTGCAAATGAAGATTTAAAAAGGGGGGAAAAACGATCCTGACAAACTGTTCTATTATACACATTCTTGGCTTTATAGAAAGCAAAATAATACGAATTTAACTATTTTTGAAGTTATACTTCTTGGGCATGATAGGGAGAAATTTTTTAGCGTCACGCGTTACGAGTTACTCGTTCAGTGCGCATGCGCCGCAACGTTCTGCACATGCATTCTTAACATTCTGCGCATGCGCAATCAGCAATATTCCCTCTTTATAGGTGATGGAATGAGTTATTTAAGTTTTTAAAATTATTTCATTATGAACCAGAAATATCCATTCAAACCGTCATTCTGGTCTTAGTAGTTAGTTATTAACGGAAATTGATTATAAGAACTGTTACCAGATACTTTTGTCCAAGATGTTCGCCGATATAGAAGCTCTAAACACAAAATACAGACTAATGCCAGATGCAATGCTCTACTATCTAGTGAAATGTGCTTTAATTTTTTTTCATAATTTTCATTTATTAACTAGAGTAACTTGGGCAAACTTCCTAGTAACTGTACAAATGCATTAAAGGAGGTATAGTTCGAAAGAAACAGAAAAAACTATTAATAATAATCAGAAAAAAATTCTCAGAAAATTATAAAACGTTTCACTTCTTGCGCGTGTACTCACTCAAACACGCACTATCAGAATATTGTGGAAAATTAATTTTATAGAATATTCTGATTGGGAACGCTATTATAGATGAAGCCAAGTTGAAATTTTATAATCACACTAGCTGACCCGGTCACGCGTTGCTGTGACTTACTAATTATAGTACGTTGGATTAATGTTATTCTAAACTTCCTCAAGTAGTCAAATTAATATTCACTAATAAAGACAAAAACATTGTAGTCGATTTGGAAATTCAAATGTAATTGGTAAAGAGTTACGGAGAGTTAAAATTAAGGACAAACGATCATAAAAAAATTTAATTTACATTTCATTACAAATTACTTAATTGAAATTATATAAAAATTGATATTTATATAAAAAAATCTTTTTTATTTATTTATACAAACTGAAATTTCAGTTATATCTTCAGTCATTCTGTTTTTATATTTTTCCCACAAACTCGAAGATTGTGTTGGATAACATGTCATAATAATTGCAAACATTTTGACGAATACTATTCGGCGTGGCTGTCAACGCTGCATCAGCAAGTATCAGGTCCTAATAATTGTCGTCTACCAGCAGCTGCAACTCGCGACATGCATCTTGACATGTATTGAACACTCGACCATTAACTGTTCGTAAACATTCGAAAGAAGCTTGTCCAGGAACATTCACCAATAACAAACGCTGAAAGAAACATTCACGTTGTTCTGGATGCAATGTCTTTGCTTTGAATATACCTGCGATCGAAGGATGTGGTTCTCCTTGTTTACGTGGCTACCATTTTTTACCTAATTTGTTCCATGAAAAATAGCTTGGAACATCGGTACATAATAATGTTTTTGCGAATTGGCGGAACACATCAGATTTTTGACACAATGTGAAAAATTCAGTTTGTGGTTTGTAGTTTTTGGTGGCTCAAGTATTCTTTGGAAAATATTTTCTTCGGTGAAATATACAAGTTGATCGTTTTCAAGATGTATTGCAAGATGCTGGATGGAAGGGTCTCTTTCATGGATGCGAAAACTAAAAATATGCCAGATAGCTTCGTTGCTGCTGATGTATCTACCTATTTGGTATCGTGTTATTTTGTCATTTTTATTTACATTTGAACTTCAAATACGGCCAAATCAATGAATTTATTACCATATTTGCAAATGTACTTAATGGATTTTACAGAACTGCAAAACTCGACTTTAATATGAGCCTTATACGTTTTTGGAAGCAATGGTGAGTATGGTACGACCCACTGATTGTCAATTTCAACTTGGTTTCTAGAATTTGACATTCGCATTGTAAATGTTTGGCCACCATTCTCAGCGTTTCTGTGGCGATACAACGGATAACCATCGATATACGTAATAGTATCATTCGTATATTCCTTTGGAAAACGCTTCTTACATTTTCCACCTTCCATGCATGGCGATGTCATGTTAAAAGCACCGCACGGTCCGTGGATCGAGTGACTGGTAACAATATCAAACAATTCTTGATCAATTAATGGGTCCGGAATTTCGGCTGAAATTATTTGATCAATTTCTTCTGGACGGATTTTAACTTCAGGCCAAATCAAAATGTGAGAATGAGGCAAACCTCGCTTTTGCCACTCAATCAAATACAGATAGCAACGTGTGTTAATGAAAACTGAATGTTTTACGATTAAATCAATCAATGATTTTAATTTTTGTTTGAACACACGTGCCGTGACATCATGACGATGCATTGATTGATGGCCTGGTAATAGCTAAGTTTGTATTTGCTCCCAATTCGGATTACATGTAAATGTAATAAACAAATCTGGACGACCATAATGACGTACGTAAGTCATCGCATTTCGTATATATTCCTTCATGTTCCGTGAACTGCCGATGTAGTTTGAAGGTAAAATAAATGTATTACCGATATCATTGGCGTTAAAATTTTCATAAATATTGCCGATAACAGTATCTCGTAAGAGGATGTATTCCTCCGATCGTAATTTAACCTGATTGTATCGAATAAATCGCAAATGCTTGTTTTCAACCTTGGCGTACATATCCACGACGTATTGAAGGCACAGTTGACGATATCGAAGGATATAGTTATCCTAATTACGTCTAATCATCAATCGGGGAGCGTAGTACATCATTGAAGTAACTTTTTTATTTGTTTTATTACCTGAAAAAATAATAAATTAAATAGTAAAAAAAAAAATAATAAGAAATCAATATAGTGGGCCCCGCTATAATCCGGCCCCTGGTTGGAATACTGCGGGTCTACTGTACTAATAAAATAACGAATTAAATAGTTGAATATTAAATTTACCAGCAACTGGATCACGCTGTTTGATGTTGATGTGATATTCATTCTGCCCTTGCCAGAATATCAGTGGATACTGGAGTGCGTCATACGAACGGTGTAGATCCGAAATTATACTAACAGTTCTATCTTGACGTGTGACTTTAATCAACTGAGTCACCAACCATAAAAACTGCAACTTCATCTACGGTTGGCGCGTTGAATCTGCCAGCGTATTCTCCTGATGGTAATTTGTCAGCTTTGATGACAATTTGATAGTTATCATTTTTTAATTGTGGCGACACAATTGAATAAGTTGATTATTATTTTCCAAACAATTTTCCAACAATACCACAATTGCTCTCTCTTCTGCTTGTTCGATGAAATTATACTGGCACCTAGTTTTCAAGCGTTCCTCACAATTTCCAATAGATTTAGAGAAACTTCGGGTCATCGTTTGGCATCGGTATCAACGACCCAATCTTATGGTACACCTGGCCTTGTATTTTGAATTTAGATTCAAAATGACGTCCATCAGATGTATGATCGCAAATTTTTGCTGCCCCAAAAGACGTCATCTGGAAGCAAGAATTGAATTTGCGTGTCTTGCGCAGAAACAATTTCGAATCGTTTGATTCGCCAGCAAGAAGGATTGTAAATGTTCTGGCGGATTGGGTAGTGGTAATAATACATCTTTTCCTGATGCACAACAGATGCTGGCTGCTTCATTGCGGAATTTCAACGCCTGACAATACTGGCATATTTTGCTCACTGCACCGATTGCAGTTTTGAATGTGCAGAGTAATCAATGGCTGGTGCATATTGGAACGCAAGACGAACAAATGATACACGTGTTAAAGCACGGCTGATTTACTGTCTCTCTCGTTCTGTTTCTCTAAATGTAGCTATGTGCTGTTCTCGTGCCGCTCTTGTTCTCGATATGTTCTGTCACAGACGTTCATCACGCTGTTCTTTAGATTCTTGCATACGATGCTCAGCTGTCCTGATTCTTTGAACTTCCTTACTCGCCGCGATTTGTGTTGCTGATTGATGAGCTCTCTCATCGTGCGTCTTGCCTCTCTGCTACACGCATTGTCGAGGTTAGATTCTTTGGCGACATTTCACTGAAAAATATTTGAATTACAAGAAAAAGTGCCTTTCTGAAATCCTTAAAATAAGACACTATAATACTGTGGTGAAGCCGGAATTGTTGGGTCCATTGAAAAATACAGTAAAATGGAAGTTAAGAACTAATGAGGAAATATAAAATAACATTGAAAAAAATAACAGAAAAAGAAGAATGATATTCTTTTGATACATTTATAGCATGGATGACACCAGGCTTTCAAGAGGTTTAGAAAGATTTGAAACGAAATAATACCAGTGAACCGTATGGAAAGAAAATTTTTTCGATAGCAGACTTTGAATATGGCAGGATTCAAAGGTAGAGAGGAGTGCAATAATGAAGGAGTACTGGGGAGGAAGAAAGAAAAAACAACAGGAGAGGAATTGAAATTGACACGTGGAGTCTAGCTGACCATAACAAAAAGAAGAAGAAAAATGATAAGTTAGCGAGAAATGCTTACACGATTCGAATTTATCGTAACGTTTTCTTCAATGTTATATTCATGTGTGTAATTACTTTGTGGTTAGGTATAAAGACACACAAACGATGAACAACAATATAGTATAATTATAACACAATACATAGCACAATTAAAATTGAAGAAACTCACACATATGGCGTGGAATAGACCGTAGCGTAAATAAATCGAAATACAACGCCATCTACTGGATGGTTCGATAAATTAATACACCGCCATCTGTTAGGAATAAACTGTAGCATAAATAAATTGAAACAGAACGTGATCTACTGGATGATTACCCAACCTAGCTAACCAAGTGTTGTATAGATAAGTTAACACATCGCCATCTGTTAGAAACTTATGGAACTATAATAATAATTACGTGTGGTCGTAATGACCTGGTGACATGGTTTCTACTGGCTGGGCATTCTGCCCCTGTCGTAGCCGCCTTTACCTAGCGCGCCCATCCTGCCTGGTACAGGGGACTTACATTTTAACGTCGAATCCGAACCACAGTGCCGTCCTGGCGTATTTCGCCTCATACAGCATGCTGCGCCGGGGGTTAATGCCGGGTTAAGTGTCTATAAAAATCCTCGCCGAGACAGGGACTCGAACCGGGGACCTTTCCATCTCCAATCAGACGCCCTAACCACTTAGCCAGCAGACCGGTTAGCCTTGGTGGCTTAAAAATAATTACAAAACATTGTCCTATGACAAACATTTAATGAACATTTATTTCGCAAATAATAAATATTGAGGTCTATAATCCAGATAAAAACTATCCTATCTTTTAAGTTGGACTAAATCACACACATTAAGCCAAACTTCATCTAAATCGGTTATGTAGTTTCGGAGTTCATCCCGGACGAACATCGTGACACGAGATTTTTATATATATAAAGATATGTAAAGTTATTTAGCGTGTTTAATGGCGCCTCTAAGCAAAAGGAGACTTCTATTTCTAAGTAAAAAAGAACACGGTCACCTCACTCTTGTGGTTACAGAACAGTTTTATTCGCACTTATTAATAAGCCAAACACAAAATGAAGTCCAACCACCTTCTGATATTTATAGGGAACAAATACTTGGAAATCTCCGGAGACTGCAGATTCTTTAACTAAGTGAGAAATACACACACGAATTAACCATCTTTCTTCAGTTCCACAAATTAATCAGTATTTAATAGTTCAACACATTTACAGCAATGCAGTCTATTACCCATTATTATAAAACAGTTCTCGCTACAAACACGTACACTCCGCGGTATGACCCGGCAAATACTCTACCATTGCGACACAAGCCAGTGTAAGTGTACATCGATCGGCTACTATCGATATCACTTTCACTCATAATTACGCAATAAGAAATGTCATAGATGAGTGGGCCATGTTACTGTAATGTGACAGCACCAGCATTTTTTTTCTGCCTAAGTCTCCTTCCTAGTTGGATTGGTTTTTTTTTTTTTAGCAGATATTGTCACTAAGTTTTAAAGACGTTTTGAATCATCTTCTGTGGTCTATTGGAGGCAAGTATCTGCGGTGGGCCGCGTTATAGATTAATACGCGAAAAGTGAATAATTAAAGTAGAATTTACTTCACAAATTGCAGTAAGCAGAAACTTAACCATGTCTGAACTTTCAGTCCCGCTTCGAGAAGGTCTGAGTAAGAGGTTGGCCGTGTAACGCGTAAAACTATTTCTTGCACTGGATACGCAGCCAGCATCTGTGCCGTGCACTTCAGGAAGCAAAGCGGAGATCTGCAGGCTGCAAAGAGCAATATTAATGAGGCTTACTGGTGGTAACCGCACTGCGTTTGTGGCAGCTCCAACAGCAGGAGAAATGCCTTGCCACGGATCTCGGAAGAAGGAGACAAGCTACAGACCACTAATAAATACTGCAATGGATAAGTTATTGAAAAAATAATGAGCTTAGGCGTAAAAACAAAGAAACAAAAGTGGGACGCTGTGGTGTAGTAATGGAACACAATTTGTTGCAGAATTTAAGACAGAGTCCTTATAAAAATTATTCCAATCAACAGTACTCCAACGAGAACTTCCCGCAGAGACATGATCTTTCACAAACAGATGCGACTGTGGAGAGAAAATACATCTCATCATGCAGAGTGAGAATGTAGACCAAGGCGGAGCAGGAGGGGTTCCCAAACTTTTTCTTACCACGCTCCCTTTCCGTTAAAAGTGGTGTTCTCATGTCCCCTTACCAAAAGAAAAATCTCCCCCTTTCTTCTTTGATGGTTTTAGTTTGTGTTTAGTAAAATAGAACTTAAAATAGTAGATTTATAATTTTTACTATCATAACGTGTTAGCCTGTTTTTTGCGTTGAGTGGAAGCGGTCATTAAAAATCCACATTCTGGTATCGTACGATTTCTTTTTTTTTTTTTAAATTGAAAGTATATATCCTTGCATTCAGCGGAAGTGACCATGAGAACTGGTTCCAACTGAATCGGAGAATTTCAAAAATGGTTTCGCTGTGCTATTATTCAGCCGCATTATAATCCTGTCGGGTGTCCAGCTGGATGGTGTTATACAAACACGACGTTTCCACAGCTAGCTCTGCCGTCTTCATCAGGTGTTAGGTCCCTTCTAGCTGTCGCAAGCTGGCTGTTATTTAGTTTCCATACTGCATGCGGCGAGATACAGACATCTTATGCTTATATGTACCACACGTTAATTTTTTATGAATCAATAATGTTATGGGAACAGTTTATGATGGTTCAAACAAGGTTAACCGTCAATAAAGTGGAAAACACATTATTTTGTATCAGGCTATCTGTACGGAGACGATGGTGCGTAGTTTCTGTGTTTTAATATAAGTTTGCTGGTGGTAAGATTTTATTTACAGTACCAGAATGAATTCCAAAGTAATCACCTGCGATGAAGACAAATAGTCATAGAGCTTTAATAATCAGATTGTAACATAACCGTTGAAATTACGGATATAATTTTAGTATAAATTGTGATCTGAGAAGTAAATGTAATGTCTTTGGTGTTGAGCGATTACTTAGCGCGCTTTGAAACAGTCTTGTATTGGCGACGTTAGTGTATTAGCTACGGTCAGCGAGAGCTTATATGCCGCGGCCGGGAGCATGTGTGTGTGTGTCGCTTAACCGAGGCTCAGAGTTGTAAGACATTGTGTGGACATTCTGAAGGTATTTTTGTGGACTATGAAGGTTATTTTGAATGAACTGGTTTCCCATAAACTGTGTATGTGGAACTGCTATTGATTTGGATCACGTCGATTGTGTAATAATTAATTACGGGGCTTGTATTGAATGTTACAATCCTTGATTATCCTCGAACCTGCATTCTTTGGAGAAGAAGTTTAGTTTTTAAGTATCTGCTGGCTTGCTTAGATATTTGTAGTTTCGGAGGAATAAATGTGAGTGAACTGTGAAAGCTGAATTGCTGTGTATTTCTCAGTACTTGCTTACTTGTTTTCTCTGACTACAATTCTAGTTTATCTAACTAGTAAAGATCAGCAGATTGGCGACCGCACGGCTGACCGAACATTTTTATTTATAATTGATAAGTGATGACTAATCTGAAAGCCCCAACAAGTACTACGCCAAGACGACTGTGAGCTTGCATGGCGCCTCAGTGACAGGACGTGTGGTTAAATAGGCATCTGGAGGAGAAATTAAATTTCAATTCCCGAGCATACACACGAGGATAAAGAGGACAAAGGATAAATTACGGCGAAGTGGGAATAAGGTGACAATTAGGCACGAAGACGACAATAGTCAAAGTGGAAGATATAACACTACAACGACACGAGGCAGTGAGTCAAAGACGGCGAGCGAAGATAATCTACTCTGAGACCAGTGGAAGTGGCGCATGAACTCGACGAGCATTTCCGAGCGGAGCCGAGAGCAGCCGAAGGAAGCCGAAGGAAGCCGAGCCGGAGCAGCTGATTCGAGCCAACCTGCGACCAGCCGAGCTGAGCCGAGCAGACCCGAGTGAAGACACCAAAGCTAAGTGCGCGTGTTGCTGCTAGCGAGCTGCTGCGAAGCGTCTTTTCCTATCTGTTCCGTTCCTTTAATATTTTTTTTCTCCTATAATTTCGAATCGCACATAGGAAGGAAAACCGAGTTGAGTTTTTCTCTCCTTTTTGCCCATTCCTTTGTCATTCTGGTGACACTTACCGCATGTTGACGCAGCACAAGTAGTTGGTTTTAATTTGCATTCATTTAATTCTGATATGGTGGTTGAGTTTCGTGAATAGCAGCGTTGTATTGATTTTGTTTGCTGTGAATTGAAGGGGGGAAGTAAAGCAACTGAGTTATTATCATCATTGGATTTTTTCCCGTTGGATTTGTAATAGAAACTTACTGAAATGGGGGAAGAGACGGAGCCAAAAATGGTCGAAATGCTGGCTAGGTTGATGGAAGACCTTAGGGACTCTAATGATAAACTTCGTTCCGAGTTTAGGAGCTCTTATGATAAACTTGATTCTAAGCTTGACTCCAAATTTGAAACCCTTAGAGACTCTCATGATAAACTTGATTTTAAATTTGAAACCCCTTAATGGTAGACTTGAAGTAATGGAAAGGGACGCAGAAGTTCGTCACGATAGCTTAGTCAAGGAGCAGAAATTGCACATCGCGGAGTTAGAAAGAAAACTTGAAGAGTATAGTGTTAGGTGTGTTGGTCGGACGGAGGAGTTGTCCTCTCAAGTGTACAAGTTAGAACAACGGGTTGAGCAGGAAACGAGTGGTTTGCGCCAGGATACCGGTGCCTTACAGGCGCAATATTTACAGTTAGTAGAAAAAAGCGACAGTCAGAGCCACCGCGTAGGGTGCCTTGAAGATCAGATGCAAACATTTCGGGGTGATGTCAAAGGGCTGGCAGCTGACGTGGAAAAGGTTTATGAAGATGTCGAGAAGGTGAAAACTACATACCCCTCTAGTGGTGAAACAAGAACTAGTAAAACAAGTTCCCAATGTGGTGAGGGAAGAGCTTGTCAAGTACCAAGGAATTATAAAGACCTCAGCTTTTCCTGTCAAAGTCAATGATGAGAAGATAGATTGGGAAGAATTTTCCGGAAAGAATTGTATACATCCTGTAAAGTTCATTAGAAGTTTTGAAAATTTCGCACCTTTCCTGATGGCTAGTGAAGAAAATAAAATTAGGATGGTAATTAAACATTTGAGAGGAGAACCTCGTCTTTGGGCTGATCAATTCGAAGACCGTTTTGAAACGTTTGCTCAGTTTAAAACAGATTTTTTAAACCTATACTGGTCGGCAGAAAGACAGATTGCCGTGAAATCCGAATTAATGTTGGGCGAGCATTACGATCCGAATAAAGAGACACAAACTAATTTTTTTATGAGGTGTTACTCATCTTGTAGGTACCTAGATCAACCCCACAGTGAGGAAGAATATGTTAAAATTATTGCGGCTCGCCTACCCGAACAAACGCAATTTATTCTCACCAGCCATAAAATATGTTCAATTAAGGATGCCATAGACATGTTGGGAAGGTTGGATGTCCAGGAGGAGAGGATGAGGAGAGACAAGTCGAAGTTTCAGAATGGTTATAGGCACTTTCAGGATAGGCGTACACGGGGAGGCGGTTACTGGAGGGAAGAAGGAAGGAATAACCGACAACAACCGGTAAATACATATCAACAGAGGGTAGCCACATTGGCTGCGAGTGGTGAAAATTGTTTAAACTAATTTCTGCCACTGTCGAGGCCTCATCAGGGGCAGAACCGGTTAAGAGGCCAAATGCGGACGTAATTTCACAGAACGGAAGCGGAGGATTAAGGAAGAAGAAAAATTCAGGAAGAAGTTTTTATTTTTGACACTATATTAGGTAATGTTCTAAAGGATGAAGTGGAAGTAAATTGTAAAAGTATTATTGCTGCGGAAACAGACGTTCAAGGGCGTCAGGAGAAATTTGTGGAAGACGATATAAAAGAGAAATTTTTTGAAGTAGCGGAGGAATTTTTTTATGATGCTCTTACAGAGGAGAAGTCAAGATTACGGGAGAATGAGGTTATAAAGATTGAAGTGGAGGGATTTTATCTGTAAATACGGGTGAAGTAAAGTTGGATAGAATCAAAACAGTACGACAGCCATATGGCTATGACAATAGTGACTGGAGCGGGAGCAGTGGCCGACCGTCGGCGCGTACTAGCATATACCGGAGCACTGTTGGAACCTGTGCCAAAAAAGTTTTGACCGCCGCAACACTGGCGAGCGCGGAAAAACAAGCGAGCGAGTTAGGTCACTCACTCGGAAGCAATAATTTAACTGAATCAGTCATTTTTGATGGCGGAAGATACGAAGAAGTAACTGGTAGACAAAAACCTTTTCAATTTGTAGATGAAGAAATTAAAATTGACAGAAAATCTATACGGTGGAAAAATAATGAGACCCGACAAACAAGTGTTAAATTTCCCGATTGTGATCAGATGCGTGGAGAGGAGGAGAGTTTCTTTATGGACGAACTAAGTGAACGGGAAATATTTCCATCAAGAAATTTACAGGGCGTGTCAGTTTACCATAATGATCCCAGAGATGACTTGCTAGAGGAAGAACGAAAGTTAGTTAGAAGAGAGGCCCAAACACCTACTGTTTTAATAACATTTCGGACTAAAATGGTGGAAGCTTTGGCGGATTCAGGGGCTGAAGTATCATGTATGTCTGAAAGCCTATTTCTGACACTTATTAACGAACCGGCTGCTTGTGTTCACTCGGTATCCGGGATGACGGTGACAACAGCGAATGGTGGCAAGATTAAAAAGATCACAAGACAAATTCGCGTGGATGGAATGATCGGAGGTCAAACAGTCGAAGTTAAAGCATTCGTAATTCCCAAGTTAACAGTAGATTTGATCCTAGGAGTGGACTGGTTTGAAGAGAAACAGGTGAAGTTAGATTGGGAGGATCATAGTTTACAATTTTTAACAGGAGAAAGACAAGTGAAGGTCCCGTTTGAAGGAAGATGTCGTAGGGAAGAAGAAGTATCTTGCCAAATTAGAGTTATTTCGAAAGGCATGGTGAAGGAGTCGGTAGAACAAAAGGAGCTTAAGGAGGATTCCCTACCCGTAATTAAAGCAGATAAATCTCTGAGGCTAGTACTCGATGCCAGGGTCACTTAACAAAATCCTAATTACAGAAAGGGACCACCCACTCCCTGTCGACGAAATATTACAAAAGTTCCATGGTGTAAAATATCTTAGTTCACTGGATATCACGGCTTCTTATTGGCAGGTGCCTATTGACGAAGCATCTAGAAAATATACAGCCTTTCGTTTCGAAGGAAAGTGTTTCCATTTTCGAGTTTTACCCTTCGGAATTAACAATGCGGTAGCGAATTTTATAAGGGCTTTGGACCAAGTGTTGGGAAAATCCTTGAGAGATAGGATTCACACATATGTTGATGACATAATTATTGCCTCGCATACTCTAGAAGAGCATCTTGAAACTTTACGTGATGTACTTAGCGCTCTGCATAAAGGGGGCGTAACTTTAAAATGGAAGAAGTGTGTGTTTTTGCGGAAGAGTATAAATTTCCTCGGACATGTGATTTTGCCAGAAGGAATAACTGTAGAAGACGCGAAGTTAGAAGCCATTAACAAATTCCCAAGACCATCTAATAAAGTACAGTTAAAGAGTTTCCTCGGTCTTTGCGGATACTACCGGAAGTTTATACCCGGACAAGCACTTAATAGTGTACACCTTAGGGATCTGAGCAAAGCAAGAACTCCGTGGGAGTGGACAAACGAGTGTGAGGAGGATTTTACGAAGATAAAACAAGAACTTTCGCGCAAAATTGTATTAGCTCACCCGGATTGGACTCTTGACATATGTTTGGCCGCGGACGGCTCACACTATGGGCTTGGGGCTCAGGTGTTTCAAGAAGTAAACGTAGGGGGACGAGTAGAACAAAGGACCATCGCTTTTGCTAGTAGGATGCTGAACAAACATGAGTTATCGTACAACATCACAGAGAAGGAAACCTTGGCGGTTATATGGAGTTTTCAAAAATTTCGAGCCTTATTTCTAGGAAGGAAAACCATCATCTATACCGACCATAAGGCGTTATCATTTTTAATGAATTGTCGCCTCGTACACGGGAGGCTTACCCGGTGGGCGCTTGTAATGCAAGAATTTGAATTCGAGATTCGTTACCGACCAGGTTCGGAAAATCTAGTGGCTGATTGCCTCTCCCGATTACCAATTGGTTTAGTTGAAGGAAGAAATAATATCCACCCTGCTCAGGAAGCGCACTTATACTATATTCACGGGGTTGCCGAGGAAGATAAGATAATAAGTTTGCTAAAGAATATGAAGGAGCTACAGGAGGAGGATGAAGTTATAAAAGCGGTTAAAGATCAGATACAATGTCCGAGTTACCAAGGGAAGTTGAAAAGATATTACTGTATTCACAAAAACATAGTCTTTTGGCGTAATTCGGAAATGAATGAAAACTGGAAGGTATGGATTCCAGAAAGAAGCGTCGACGCACTAATCACTTATCACCATCTTAGCTATGGGCATTTCGGACCAAGCAAATGTTATAGGGTTATCAAAGAAAACTGTTATTTTAATAATATGTCAAGGAGAGTAGCGAAGTTGTTGTCTACATGTGACATTTGTCAGAAGACGAAGGTGGACAGTGTATTGAGGAGGGGTGATATGGAATGCATCTTGCCAGAAAGTGTGTTAGAGTTAGTAGCAGTCGACGTGTGTGGCCCACTGCCGAGGTCCAGAGGTGGAGTCACGCAGATATTGGTAGTTATTGATGTTTTCTCGAAATACGTTAGACTGTACCCTTTGAAAAGAGCGACGGCCAAGGTCATGGCTAACAAAATTGTGGAAGATTTCATACCTAAAGTAGGAAAACCTCATAAGGTGATTTCGGACAATGCTCCATCATTTTGTAGCCGCAGATGGGTGGAACGCCTTGAGCGAAGTACTGAAAACATCTTTATATCACCCTCCGGGTAATGTGACTGAGAGGGTAATGAGAGAGATAGGGAGGTGGCTGAGGTGTTATTGTGTGGATAACCATCAGAGATGGGCACTGGAGATAGAATCACTTGAACGGGTACTTAACAATTTACCTCACGATTCCACTTCAGTGGTACCATATGAGATGATGTTTGGCAAAAGGGCTCCACGCATAGTGACGGAGTTTGTAGATTTCCCACATGTTACTCCGATAGATCGGCAAGAACTAATTACTGCAGCACGGCAAAAAAATGAAGAGTGAAGCGCAGAGAAGAAAGGCTAGGCACGATAGAAGGGGGAAGGCTACTGACTATACGCCAGGTGACCTGGTGCTGGCGCAAACTCACTATAAATCTTCGAGTCTCAATAATGAAATCAAAAAATTTAAATTCCTTTATGAAGGACCGTACATGATTTCTAGCTGTCCAAGAAAGAATTCTTTTGTACTGGTAAATCCTGTGGACCAAAGTGTCCGGGGTACGTTTAATGTAACTGCACTCAAACCTTATAATTCCTTGCAAGAGGATGGAGATGGTTAAAGGGGAGTAATCCTGTCCTGTTATTCTCATATTTTATTTCTTATGTCTTTTTCAATTATCAATCCTTTTTCTGAGAGAAAATCTCTGTATCACTATAAACCCTATTTTCCCTTTACCTTCGAAGACGCGAGCAGTAATGTAGTAGCACGAAGAAGTGTGGTAAAGTGAGTGAAGTGACGCGGGTGATGTGCTGCTTAGAGCAGAAAAGTGTACAGGTCATTGACCTGTGTGTAGCTGGTGTTTACATTGAAAGCAATGTTTCTGACAGCAAGCTGTCAACTTGCTATTGAATACTAATTCATGTCCTTTTTTTCTATTTTGTGTTCTGTGGGTTTTTTTTCTTTTCTTATGTTTACTGTTCCTGATATGTCTGGTGTGTGATATTTTTCTTGTATGTTTGTTGAACTGAATATGTATTTGCTTCTGTTATTGTAAGTGTAAGCAAGCAGCCACGCAGACTTAGCGTTATGTTTGACAATATGTATTGGTATGTACCCCATGTTTCTATGTAAATGTTAACAGAAGTGGTCTGTAATGACGAAAGTTTGTACCTTTTCAATGCCAACTTTCGCCACATTCCAACCGGGGGAGTGTGACATAACAGTTTTTTTTTTTTGATAATTGATCAATTTTATCTGAAACCAGATCAATTATCACAAGGTTGTTAGTTAGGGAGTGTAACATAACCGTTGAAATTACGGATATAATTTTAGTATAAATTGTGATCTGAGAAGTAAATGTAATGTCTTTGGTGTTGAGCGATTACTTAGCGCGCTTTGAAACAGTCTTGTATTGGCGACGTTAGAGTAAGCTACGGTCAGCGAGAGCTTATATGCCGCGGCCGGGAGCATGTGTGTGTGCGTGTCGCTTAACCGAGGCTCAGAGTTGTAAGACATGTAAGACATTGTGTGGACATTCTGGAGGTATTTTGTTTTGGACTATGAAGGTTATTTTGAATGAACTGGTTTCCCATAAACTGTGTATGTGGAACTGCTATTGATTTGGATCACGTCGATTGTGTAATAATTAATTACGGGGCTTGTATTGAATGTTACAATCCTTGATTATCCTCGAACCTGCATTCTTTGGAGAAGAAGTTTAGTTTTTAAGTATCTGCTGGCTTGCTTAGATATTTGTAGTTTCGGAGGAATAAATGTGAGTGAACTGTGAAAGCTGAATTGCTGTGTATTTCTCAGTACTTGCTTACTTGTTTTCTCTGACTACAATTCTAGTTTATCTAACTAGTAAAGATCAGCAGATTGGCGACCGCACGGCTGACCGAACATTTTTATTTATAATTGATAAGTGATGATTAATCTAAAGCCCCAACAAGTACTACGCCAAGACGACTGTGAGCTTGCAAGATGATTTATACTGCGTAACATTTATACTGTTCATTTTCGTTCATCATAAATTCCCATTGGCCTTTAAATGGATCGCACATCCGGAGCAAGTACAAATGTAATGGCATTAAAAATAAATAGATTGAAACCGCACACTAAAATTCAGCTATCATAAACTGGGAACAGTTAATTCGGTATGTGTACTCTACACTTATAGCACCTGTAGCGTAGTTGGTGGTAGAGATATGATGGATGTTAAGTTTATATTTAAAATGTTCTTCCTTCATAATAGTTGGATGATGTAAGTTTTATCTTGAAGAAACTTGAATATTTGTGACTGCGCCTTTTACTGTTCATGAATCAACCGTTTTGTGATTAAATACGTTTTAACATCGCTTACCAGAAATTATACACTCACAGGAACTGTCGTTTTGCTGCTCATAATCCAGGCTTTTTATTCGCAGATATTCTAGTTGTAAAGAGCCCGACTTTACTACTGGCGTAAAACCTGCTTGTGTGCATTTGAAACATGCTTATGAAGTTGCAAAACTGTAGACTGTGTATACTGGTGTGCCAAAGCGGACTAAACTGCTACGTAGCAAAATGCAGTAGAAGTTTTTTACTGAAGTTTGAAGGTTTACAAAATTTACCTATATAACTTGCTGGGAATCTCTAAATATGAAACTTCACGGATATCTGTTAACTAAATAGCGCTCAAGGTTTTCGGCTACAAATGACAGAAAACTGTTTCTTCCTCTTGCACGATTGCTACACTCGCTTACGTAATCAAGCAAAACAATTCAAGGGATGTTACTTAGCATGGATTGTTACTTTCATTTAATTACTGCAGTTTTGCGGTTAATGTAAAAAAATATTTGCCACCGCGACTGCTGTATCATCAGGTCTAAAACGCAATGGTACACAGTTTTACACGTTATACTGGAAAACAAAATGTCAAATTATATTAATATAAAATTATTTTGCGGTATTTACCAGCATATAAAGCTAGATTATTTTCATCACCTTTTTTATTATTATTATTTAGTTCCATGCCAGTGGGCGTGTAGCACATAACGCACTGATAAATTTGTCATCTCCACAGTCCGTATCGACTGTTACCATGACAACGTTTATTTTTCTTCTTCATTCCTTTTAGTCTTATATGTAATAATTTTTTCCACTGAAGTATGTAAATCGCTTGATTAAAAATAAAATGGTGAATGACTTCAAACAGGCCAGTTCTTCCATTTCAAAGCATACTCGCATTTGTTCGGATTTTGCTATTTTTATATTTACATGGTCCCACTTGTTTTTAGCTATTCATTCTTCCGAAGAAGACCTGAACAGATCCTCGAATTTTGTGATATAGTCTGATACAAACTATTATTATTTACTGTTGTGAAATTTTTCTAAAGCTCTGAATTATTATAAGAATTGTGAAATCGTGTTTTTTAATGGGAAACAATAATTTAACAATTGTCAGCACTGTTTACAGTAACAAAAAACAAAAGACTTCATGACCTACATAGATAATTGATGCACTTTTTAACATTAAAGGATAACTCAATCCTACAAAACGCAACTGATATAGTTGTCGTTTAGAGCAGTGGTTCCCAAATGGTGGTCCGCGGAACCCTGGGTTTCCGTGGAAGTGGCACAAGGGTTCCATGTTCCATCCGAGAATTAAATAAAATGTTCGTTGAAAAGAGTCATAAACGCGCCGTGAGAAGGCTGTCATGGTTCTGCATCCGTTTGTGATGACTTACCGAAGTGAGACTGGTTTCTCAGCTTATGCTTATAAAGTTATAAAAATAGGGATCCGCCAAAAAAATGTATGATCAGTTAGGGTTACGTGGCCAAAAGGAAATTGGGAACCGCTGTTTAAGAGGATACGACAATTCAAATGATTCTGATCTTGGGGACACAGTGACTGACCAGTGTAATAGACTAATTCAAATGGGACTATAATTTTAGGGAAATAAATCCCATTGTAAGAGTATCATGAACTCGATCACAGAACCAAACTCATTTTAGGAAATGTTGACACAATATACAATCATTCGATCTATACAATATCCATCTTGTAAATATATACAAAATTAGAAAACAGTGGTTACTAGCACAAGAGCTATTTTCTACAAGCCATCAACGAAAAACCAAGCTGATCATAATCTTTTTTATATCTTCACGATATTTCCAAGAAATTTGCAATATAATGGTAATATTTATTGATTGCATTAATGCGGATTATAAATATAGAAATCTGAAAATTAAAATAATATGGAGGCCTAATGATTGAAAATTAATTTAATATAAACATTAATTTTCCCCTCATTTAAATTTTTTAGATGTATTTAAGACAATTTTGACTAGTGAGTCATGTGAGAGTAACTGGAGAGTGTAACATCAGTCGTTTACGGGTTGGGAGGCACGTTGAATACAGTGTGTAATCAGTGTTCACCAGCACTCGTCGAATGTGAACTGCGGTGTGAGTTGTAGCCACCCACTCGTAGCGATGGCTGGAGTGGGATCTAGATAGTAGGTAGAGGTAATGTTTGTCCGAGGTGGGAACACATTACCAGCCGGGTGGCAGATGTTTCCTTCGTCACGAGCCATCTTCCAACCTGTTCCTCTCACATTTTTTGTTTATTGCTTTACGTCGACGTTATTGGAGGCGGCATAGGACTGAGCGCAAGGAACAGTAGGGAATTCGGTCATGACTTTTTTATGAAATCTACCTGGTGTGATATGGGGAAAACTATGGAAAACCCAAATCTGGATGGTCGGACGGGGTTTCGAACCGGCTTCCTCCCGAGTGCGAGGCCAGAGTGACCCTTTCCTCCTGATTTGAAATCTTCATCCACTTCTCAGTGTTTTCGGCGCATACACATATTAGGGCTTTGTTTGAGATGATAATCTGCTCAGCATCAAAGAATTCCA